>CM062233.1:11126959-11742393 GCA_031216185.1 Syzygium aqueum
TGCAGATCTTGGAGTTGCCGACCGCTCTCAGGAGATCATCGATCCGATCACCGGCATGAAGATGTTCGCTGTCTCTGTAGGCGACGATCCCCTGGCCTTCCATGGTCCCGTAGAGGCAGTCGGTGAAGGTGTCGCGAGTGTCGGGCCCCCTGAAGCTCAGGAACACGTCATACTGGGTCGCTGATGCGCTGCAACCACCGGTTGCTGCCATGTTTTTGGGGGGTTTTCCCACACGAAAGGTCTCTCGTCTCGCTCTGGTTTTTGCTTAAGAGGGAGAGAATGAGAGTAGACAAAGCAAGAGAGGAAAAGGGAAGAAGAAAATAGAGCAAGCGGAGCAACTGAGAGAGAGAGGGGAAGCTGCATGGGCGCTTCCTCAGTTTGTGCCGTGTACGAAACTCGATCCGTTTGGAGGATTTCGACTAGTCAGAGTCAACAAAAAAAAAATTCTTGGGCGGTGGTAGTCATGGCCCCGGGCCGATTTCGGCCCGGCCCATCGACCGTCCCCGCGGTTCAAAACCGGAACCGGCCCATGGCCTACAGGCCCAGTTCCGGTTCTAGAAATTTTTGAACCAGCCCGGAACCAGCGGTTCCGAGCCCGATTTTTGAAAAAAAAAAAAGAAGAAAAACCTGCAACAAGGCCTGTATGTCTACAGGCCCTGCTGTGCTACGGCTCGTTGTCAGGGCAGCCTTGGCAACTGGCAAAAGCAGCCGCAAAAGTATAAAAAAAAAAACCCCTGCTGCGGCCCGTTGCCAGGGCAGCCTTTGTAGGTTGCCTTGGCAACGGGCAAAAGCCGCCGCAAAAGTAAAAAATTTAAAAAAAAATTTAGAAAAATTAAAAAGATAGTTGTTGCAATGCAACGGTTATCTAGTTTTTTTTTTAATCCTAAATTTTCTTCGTATTTTTTCCTTATAAATTCTCTAAAATTCTCTCATATTCTCTCAATACTCTCAATTCTCTCAAATTCTCTCAAATCCTCTTCTCTCAAATTTTCTCAATACTCTAAATTCTCTCAAATTTTCTTAAATTCTCTCAATTTTCTCAATCCGCGCAATTCTCTCTTAATTTTCCCAATCAATCCACTCAATTCTCTCAATCCACTTGAAAAATGGCAAGTGGAAGTCAAGTGCCAACTAGCAAAGGTAAGAATATCATAACAGAGTCCCACAATTCTTTTGATCCTCGTGATTATGCAGATTTTGAAGATGATGAAATCAACATTTTTCTTGATGTAGAGCGCGTCCCGACGCAAGAAAGTCTTCATCCTCCTGCCGAAATATCTACAACAAAGGAGGCGGAGCGAGAACTTACATCTGACATTTAGCATCACTTCACGAAAATGGAAAGGTTTGATATTGGTGAAAAAAGGTATGATATAATTTGTAAACATTGTGGGAAAATATAGAAATATACAGGTAGACAAAGATATGGAACATTCAAACCACATTTTAGTAGCAAACATCCAACCCAAGCGGGAATCGATATCGGGCAATAACAAATTTCCGGGTACGTCAATCCTAACACTTCCCCTTTATTTTATTTTAATGAAAAAACTTATAAGGAAGAATTAGGTAAATTTTTTTCCATTGAGCATTTATCATTTAGTTTTGGAGAAAGATTTGGTTTTAATCAATTTGTACAAAAAGCATGTGCTCCACAAGCAAAACGTGTTCCTAGAAATTCACTTAAACGAATAATTAAAGATCTTTATAGAAATGGAAAAAAAGGATTTACAAAACTTTTTTATGCAATTTAATGGATGCGTGCATATAGGTAGTGATATTTGAAGTGATCATTGGCATTCTTACATGGGCATAACATATCATTGGATAGATGACAAGTGGAGTATTCAAAAAGAGTTATTGCATTTAGAGTTTTCGATGGTAAGCATACGGCAAATAATATTTATTGAATTATTAGACAAATTTTAGAAGAATATTATTTGCTTAACAAAATTTTTTCAATTGGTTTTGATAATGCCGCAGCAAATACTGCTTCAATTGTTGATTTAGAAAATATTTGTAAACCCGCTTTTGGCGGAAAATTTTTTCACGTTAGATGTGCTTGTCATGTTTTAAATTTATGTATACGAGATGGTTTGAGAACTCTTGATATTTTTCTTGAATCAATAAAAATGGCGATTCAATTTTTATGGAAACATCCCCAAAAAATGAAAGAATGGGGTAAATTTTGTAGAGAAAATGCCAAAAGGCCAAAAAGATTTCCAAGAGATGTTCTAACTCGTTGGAATTCTACTTTTCACTTGCTTGGCGAATCTTATGAGTATAAAGATTTATTATGTGCATTCATTTCTAATAATATACCTCAGATTAATTTATACCCACAAGAGTGGAGTATTTGCAAAATATTTTTAGATATTTTAAAGGTTTTTAATGATGCAACTTATACTTTATCCGGTGTTTATTATCCTACTACGAATTTATTTTTAGTAGAGTGTATTAATATTGTCGGAATTTTTAATGAATATGAAAATAATATTGAATTACAACATACTATAGTAACAATGAAAATGAAGTGGCTACATTATTATGGCAAAATTCCCATTATTTATTTAGTTACTTGTGTTTTTTATCCGCGTTGCAAATTAGATGGTTTAAGTGATTATTTGCATACGTATTATCAATGTTTACATTATGATACAGTAAATGTTACAACCATACTAAGTGAGGTTAAAAGCGTAGTAATAGAATTATATAATGAATTTTATACTAAATATAATTTAGGTGATATTGGATCTTCTCAATCTACCGAGACACAAAATGAGAGTACAGATAAAATTAGTAAAGGGTACCAACTTTTATTAAATAGACAAAAAAACAAAAAGGAGTAATAGGAAATATTTTTGAATTAGAGCTTTATCTAACCGTTTCCCTTGAGTTTACTAAATCCGAAGGTAGTACAGGTTTTTTAATTTTGGATTGGTGGAAGAGGCACGCAAGCCAATACCCAATCGTTTCTCTTATTGCAAAACAAAATTTTGCAACCCCTTGTTCCACAGTTGCGGCGGAACAAGCATTCAGTGCCGGAGGTAATATTTTGGACGAACATCGTTCAAGATTAGCTCTAGAATTAGTGGAGATGCAAGCTTGTGTCGATGATTGGATGAAGGCTCAATACCGACAACAAGAGATAGATCGGAATAATGAATCCGAATTCTTTAACGACGGATATACCACCCGTACCGGTACTGCTACCGAAACCGGAATGGGTAGCGACGACTAAGGATAAAAGAATTGTTGGAGTTGACAAATATTTCGGGGATCCTTGTTTCTCATACCGGGCTCGCCCACGTGAGCTTAGGGAAATCGAAGTATAATCCAACGACATGTGACCCCTACGCACGGAATGCGGGGGTTCGGATAGGCTTAGGTTTTTGGGTCATTTTAGGGCATATATATTGTGCTTTTTTTTTTATAGATCATTGTAACGAATTGTAAGGCGCTTAATGATAATTTATTAAGTTCAGGCCTCCTCATTCTCTCTTTTTTTCCCCAAATTTGATTACAATTTAGGGAAAAAACCACCAAAAACCTCAAACTTTGTCACTTGTGATGCATTTACCTCGAACTGTTTTTGTGTCATGAAAAACCCAAAACTATGCAATTTGTGACATATTTACCTCAATATAATGTAACTTAGGGCATTTTAGTCTTTTTCCCCTTTTTTTCTGTTTTTTTTCTTTTGCAAAGGCTACCCTTGCCCCGCTCAGGCGAGGCGAAGGCTCGCCTCGCCTCGCCTGGGCGGGGTGAGTCCCCCTCGCCCGATGCCGACGAGGCGAGGGTCCCCCTCGCCCGATGCCGGCGAGGCGAGGGTCCCCATCGCCCTACGCCGGCGAGGCGAGGGCTACCCTTGCCGGCGAGGCGAGGGTCCCCATCGCCCTACGCCGGCGAGGCGAGGGCTACCCTCGCCGGCAAGGGCGAGGGACCCTCGCCTTGCCGGCATTGGGCAAGGGACTCTCGCTCCGCCCAGGCGAGGGTTCCCCTCGCCCGACGTCGGCAAGGCAAGGGCTACCCTCGATCCACACCGACGAGACTGCCCTCGCCGGTGTGGATCGAGGGCAGCCCTTGCCTCGCCTGGGCGGGGCGAGGGACCCTCGCCCAACGCCGGCGAGGGCAGCCCTCGCCTGGGCGGGGTGAAGGAAGCCCTCGCTGGACGCCGGCAGGCAGCCCACTCCCTGCCCAAGAGAGGGCAGCCTTCGCCTCGCCTGACGCCGGTGAGGGGAGGGCTGCCCTTGCCCAATGCCGGCGAGGGCTACCCTTGCCTCGCTCAGGCGAGGGCAGCCTTCGCCTTGCTTGATACCAGAGAGGCGAGGGTCCCCCTCACCTGATGCCGGCAAGGCGAGGGTTGCCCTTGCCCAACACCGGCGAGGGCAGCCCCCGCTAGAAAAAAGAAAAAAAAATAGAAAATGGGAAAAAGATTAATATGCCCTAGGCTACATTATATTGGGGTAAATGTGTCACAAGTTGCATAGTTTGGGGTTTTTCATGACACAAAAGAAATTTCGGGGTAAATGTGTCACAAGTGACAAAGTTTGGGATTTTTGATGGTTTTTTCCCTACAATATATATTGAATAATTCATTATTTCATAATTTCATTATTTTTTATTTCATAAATTTTTTGTAAAATTTTAAATTATGAACCGGAACCGGCAGGAATCGAAACCGGAACTGAAAGAAATCGGCCCAGAATCGGAACAGGCCCAGAGCCGACCCGGAATTGGATCGGAACCGGCCTTGAACCGTCCGGTTCATTCATGGCCAGGAACCGGAATCGCCGGTTCGGAACCGGAATCGCCGGTTTCTGAACCGTGGCCATGACTAGGCGGTGGAACTTGATTTTGTTTTCTGTTGGAAAAGATTATCTAAGTTTGATCGGTTTGAATTCTTAGTGCATAGAGGGGAGGGGGACTTCTTTTGGCCGTACAAAAGAAGGGGCTCATATATTTATATCTGTTCTTTCCTAGATGGTCCTTTTATTAAGTAGACACCCATTTCTTACTGACGACAGAATTGGGAGGTGAGAACACTACTATCATATATGCGAAATTCGGCTTCTGCGCTCCGTAAAATAAAAGCAAAAGTCAAAAAATGAGAAGAGTTAAATATAGGTCATATAAAAAAATTATGTTAAATTACAAATTATTTACTCGTGACAAAATAAGTTGGTTGTTTCCCGGTATAAGATTATGGGGGCATATAAGGCGTGGTTATCCATAGCGGTAATCGATATCAGGGTAACAAGAAATTGAAACCTATCCCATTAGAGTTGGTTTCAAAATTGATCCGGGAATTGGGCCTAACTTTAAGTAATATAATTATTGTTTTAGGAAAACATATTATGAGAACAATTTGTAGTATGGTGGTTTGAAACCCATCTCCAACGTATCTAACGTTGTCCTAAACAAAGCATTAAAAAAAGAGTTAAAATTCGGTTCTAAGCTGGTTTTCAGGTGGAACCGACTGTTTACGGTCCAAAACCAAAAACTGAATCTGTCGAGGTCGGTTCCCCAATTTTTTACCCAAAAACCCACTGGATCCTTGTGTAAACCGACCTAGAACCGATCGATAAAACCGGTTCAGTTTAATTTTTCGATTTGAAGCCGCCCAATTGTTCGCCCATAGTTATCCCCATTCCCCCAAGCACGGGGGGCAAGTCTGCCTCACACGAAGAATGTGGCAAGGATGGGGACCCCTTTAGTAGCCGTGGGGCGAGGTGAGGGACACGTTCTCACCCTCACGTTCCCTCATTCTCATCCCTAATGGTAATCCTCTATTTAATTTAATTTTTAAAATGCATATTTTTCGTGAGTAAAAAAATAGTGAATGTGCATATAAACTGTGACAAGAGTAGAATGATAAAGGTTCGTATTACAACGTACTACCTTCCTAAAAGGAGCCTCGTAAAAATTGCTTTCACCGTACTAGGCATGCACGAATGCCTTGCGAATAATGAACAACATACACTTTTCATTCGTATATTCTACATCCTTCATATTACCTTCATATATACTTTAGTCTTATCTTCTTTAAGTCTATTGTATGAATAGTGATTTAGTATGTCATCATTCCTTCCCCTTTATAATCCTCTCTTGTTTTCTCACTCTCTCTCATCCTACAACCAAAATCAATTGTGTCTCTCTATGTGGCTGGAAATCGCTGAAATAACGGTTTAATTAGCACCGACCGTTTTACGTAGCACAGTTGGTGTTGATATGAACAATTTTTTATTATTGATTTTTTTTTTATTTCCTTTCTCTTTTTTTATTTTTTCCTTATTTCCCTCCGCCGGTTGCTAGGCCTCGATGCCAGCACAAGGGTGCAAAAAAAAAAATAAATTGTAAAAATCATTCATGTTAGCGTCGGCCGTACCATGTAAGACAGCCGACGTTCACATTGGCAATTTCCTGCTAAAATTGACCGGAGTGACTATATTGACAAATCGTTAAAAAGTTTATGACTAAATTGAAAAGTTTAAAACTGAATTAGCCGTTATACTATAGGTTTATGACTTTTTGGGCAATTTTCCCAACGATTAACAGGTTAATGAATGTGGTAAGAAATCTCATAACAAAGTATACTCAAGGCGTGGACGAAGAGGAAAATTTCCTCAAACCCTAAAACCAACAGAAATAACTCTCCTCTTACCATTGGATCTCTGATTGCATAAATTATATTACATGAGCGTAGTATATATACCAAATTGAATATGAACCATTGAAACTGACAGGTCCCATGTGAGTTTTACGTGCAGTCCACAAAATTTGGCAATCCGGATTTAGTTTAGTGTATATACTAAGGCTACGTTTGGTCGTCCGGATTTCTAAACTAGATAGGACTGGATAGGATAGGATAAGAAATCCTGGGATTTCTTCATATCCTGTCCATTGTTTGGTGGACTATGGATTTAAAGTCGGATAGGATAATTTTTATTTTTTAAGTTTTGCTATTCATGGGTCCGGAGGGGTTAGTGAGGAAAAAAAGTGGAGAATTTTTTTTGGTGAAAGCGCACAAGGTGTGGGGATGAAGATGTCGACGAGTGAAGTGTAGCGTTTTTGGAAATATAGACATTAAAAATCCTATCCGGGTCTATCCCACCCCCCTCACCGGATTTTTTTATCCGGGCTATATCCGGTTTATATCCGACCTTATCCTCAACTGGACCACCACCAAATGCAGGATAGGATAAAACATATCTTATCCTGGCTTTTATCCGGTCGACCAAACGCAGCCTAAGTGCATTGAATAATTTCTCCCTTGATCGACCATTTTGTGTGATCACTTTTTGTTTTTCGCAAAAATGGAAAGGAAGCTTGGCACGGGTTCGTACGGTTACATAAACTGTCAAGCTGCTTCCAGCAAAAAAATTTCATGAATTAAGTTAAGAAGTCATGAAGGATTGACGGCTAATCTCAAGTTTTGGTGCATATACAAAAGAGGCATCCTACATAGTTTGTAACTCCACTCCGACGAGAAATTACTTAACGAGCATGTTATATATGTCATATAATATGAATTTCATTTATGTGAAACTCATAATTATGTGAGATGCGGATATATCCACCAAATAAATGGCATACGCATTAAAACTCCTATGCATCAACTCTAGCGGATGCCCCAGTGATGGTATGAACAAAGGTGTTATCCTACAACGAAAGCTACATACGTAAATTTCCAGCTTTTCAAAATAAAACCTACCATCCTGAAAGTTGATTAATTAAAGATCATCATCATATACATGAAATTTTTCCAAAATTATCTACCCAGTATTATTTATCCAAAACGAACAACATTTCCAAAATTGTTAGTATCCATTTTTTTCTTAGTGTGCCCACGCTCACTATATCCACATTTCATTTTCGTATTCAGATTAAAAGAGGGACTTCTACCACAAGGGTGAGTAGTGGATTACAAGACATTTTCGAAGGGACGACACTCGAAATGTCTCCGTTCAGAGAAGGATGTTTGTATATGGAACCATTGCACACTAGCTTCGGCATAATCAACCTGAAACTAGTCCCTTAGCGGCCTGCTTTATCCAGTGAAGTCCAAAAATCCAATTTCCAGGTACTCGAACAATGACACATAGCAATAGAGCTCTCCTCTGTATCTGCAAAGAGAGAAGAGTTCTGTCAGGAGACATGTTGTTTCCACTTTCGTTATTCCGCTTTCTTTTTTCTTTCAAGCTCATGTGTACTAGGAGCTTCGACAAATCAAGCAGGACTTTTTGTTTACACCCTCATCAGCCTATGGTCCAAAGCTTAAGGTCTAGTAGGTAATCAGATGATATCACTCCAAATTCTCATCATTTCGCTGTGATTAACTTGCTTTTGGCATTTCTCTATTATCTCTGTGCCAGGCTTCTTCATGATTTAGGTAGTGACAGTACATTTTGTGCCGTTACTAAATACATTTTTGTTCTTTTTCTATTCTAGGAATAGAAATTTTGGGCTGTTATAAAACGCCTTCAAATGCTCATAATCAGTTTCTGGGCACAGAATAAAAAAGAATCATTTCTGAACAGAATCAATTCCCGGGTGTCGCGATCGACCTCTATCGGGAGAGGTCTCGCTTGGTAGGTGTTAAATCTAGGTTCGGGACTTAACTCGGGCTCTCCCAAGCCCATACCATATCGCGACTTAGGGTTTAAGTAGGTGGTTAACATGTAGGTGGTTTACATGTAGGAGTCGCCACTAATCGATTTGGGGTAGGCCGATTAGAAACCCAAATAGGGTGACGGGAGAATCACCCTATTCCTACGAACCAGAGATTAACTAGATTCGGGGACTTGGTTACACTAGTTGAATAACTAATGCCCTTTCGGTACCTTTCTACCCTGTTCGTTTTTTAAAACATTTGTCAGGCAATTTGTATTAATTTTAGGACATTTCTCCTAACATGTGAGGTGATCAAGCGAGTGCATAATCAGAAATGATTAGCAATCGATGTAGGCATGCAACCTAAGGTTTTAACTAAGTTAGATGACATTCAGACACAACAGCTCATGCAATTATATTATAAACATGCATAATAATACCACAGTAGGCTTATTTAATTAAACATACAACCTATGCGATTAAATATAATATGCATAATAAATAAAAACACGCAAACATACCACATAATTTAATTTTAAAAAAATTAAAAAAATTTTTAAATTTTTTTAAAAAAATAAATAAAATAAAAGACGAAATTGTTTTTTTAAAAAATAAAAAAAATTAAATTTTTTTAAATTTTTTTAAAAAAATTTAAAATAAATAAAATAAAAGACGAAATTTTTTTAAAAAAATAATAATAAATGAAAATATTTTTTTTATAAAACCGGGTCGGGTCGGGTCAGTCAGACCGACCCGGGTCAACGGATCCGACCCGAGCGTTGACCCGGGTTGGATCTGTTGATCCGGGTCGGTCGGAATCGACCCGAGTCAACCAATCTGACCCGGGCGTTGACCTGGGTCGGATCTATTGATTCGACTTGAATTCGACCGAGAATCACAGACCCGCGGCAAAGGGCGCCGGCGAGGCCAAAATTGGCCGTCCGCCGGTTGACCCAGGCCGGCGCCGCCCCAAATTTTCTCTCCCAGGACCACCACCAGACCATACCACTCACCTGAGTCGCCGTCAGACCGCCTGTTCGCCGGCCAGCGAACAAAACCTACCTGGCCTCACTTAGGCATTTCATCGAGCACCTGATGGGCATGGTAACAACCGAGGGGTTTTGACCTCCTCCGGCGATCCGGTCGACTCCAGCGGCTTGGGTTCACCTCTGACGGCAACTTGGGGCCAGGACGGACGTCGGTATGGGTCGGGACTCGCGCGAAACGGCCGGCGTGAGTCCCGGCCGTACTGGGCAGAAAAACAGGGCGAAACAAAGGCGGTTCAGGCCGGGGGGGAAGCTCACCGTCGACGGTGTGCCTAGGGATTTCCGGTCGATCGAGGGGCGACGGCGGCGCGGCTGAGGACCTGTACAAACTCACTCTCCTCTCTTTCTCTCTCTATTCTCTCTCTGTTCTCTCTCTCCATTTCTCCGTTTCTCTCTCTCTCTCTCTCGGTCTCTGTTTTTCTCTCTACCTCGCCGACCGGGGCTCACTCTCACTGGTTGGCTTTTATAGGCGGTGACAACGATGGGCTCTCTCCTCCTTTACGTCGGCGTGACGACGGCCTGCACCGGCCGTCGTCACCCCCACGACTTTTTTGGCCAATGCAGTCTGGTGCAGAGCAGAGCAAGGGGAGGAACAGGGAGCCGAGAGAGAGAGAGGAATGGATCACGGGGGAGCCAGGAATCGGGGGGCGATGGCACTGGCCATTAATGGCCAGTCCCTGTGGCGTGCTCTCTCGGCCTTCCTCTGGCTAGATAGCGACGACGAGGAGCAGCGCCGCCGTGCGTCGGCGTGACGTGCGAAGTAGAGGAGAACAGGGGGAGGCCTCGATCGGGGAAGGTGGAAGAGGAAGGAGGCTGGGCCGAGCGGAGGGGAGAGAGGTGAGGCTGGGCTGGGCTGAGCGGAAGAAAAGAAGAAAAGGAGAGGCTGGGCCTGGGCTTGCGCGGGGAGGAAGAAAAGGAAAGGAAGAGTGGGCTGGGCCCATGCAGGAGAAAAAGAAAAGAAAAGAAAAAGGGGAAACGGGCCGGGCCGGGTCGGCCTAGCTCCGACTCGGCCTAGAGAGATTTTTTTTAATTTAATTAATATACTCTATTTGTACAAATGCCTAATTTCTAAATGCAATGTATTTAAAATTAAATTTTTTTTGTTTTAGGAATTAAAGAAATTAACTCCTAAATTTTATATAATTGATTTTAGGCTAATTAAAAATAGGTGTCAACAGCTGCCCCTCTTTAAAAGTGAGCTCGTAGAGATTGGGCTCGTAGAGTTTACGTTCAAAGACAAAATGACACCCAAATTTGACCCATGCATGCTCAATGAATGTTATTTTTGGCGAGACTGGAGTCCCATTTTCATGATGCAATAAAATGATGCATGCTAGAGCAAATAAAAACATACCTGGGGTTACTTACCTTGCCGAAGGGTAGAGTAATTCCAGATAGTTGGTATCGTGTGTCGAGAACTCGAACCTATCTTTGGTAGTCTCGACAGGAGGAATGGTTTGTTTAGGACCCGAACCTATCTTCGGTCGCCTTGATTGGGGGAAATCGCTCGCCTAGGACTTGAATTTATCTTCGGTCGCCTTGATTGGATTTCGTCTGTTTAGGACCCGAACCTTTATTCGGTCGCCTTGACTGGGGGAAATCACTGGTCTAGGACCCGAACTTATCTTCGGTCACCTCGACTGAATTTCATTTGTCTCGGACCCGAACCTACCTTCGGTTGCCTCGACTAGGGAAATCACTAGCCTAAGACTCGAACCTACCTTCGGTCTCTTTACCTGGATTTCGTTTGTCTTGGGACTCGAACCTTTCTTTGGTCACCTCGACTGGGGGAAATCGCTTGCACAGGACCCGAACTTATCTTCGGTTGCCAGCTGGATTTCATTTGTCTCGGTAATCGAACCTTTCTTCGATTGCCTTGACTGTCTGGATTTTGCTTTGCCAGGACCCGAATCTTTCTTCGGTCGCCTTGACAAAGTATTTGGGGGTCCTCGCTCAAAGATTTGATGGTTTGCCTGGTGGGTCCTCGCCAGCAGGGCTTTAAAAGACTCAAACGATGAGCACCTGGGGCTCCTCGCCCGAGGATTTGTTGGTTTGCTTGGTAGGTCTTCGCCAGCAGGTCTTGGAAAGACTCAAATAAATGAGCACCTGGGGGTCCTTGCCTGAGGATTTGATGGTTTGCCTGGTGGGTCCTCGCCAGCAGGTCTTGGAAAGACTCAAACAAATGAGCACTTGGGTACATTGCTGCCTCTTCAGGACATGTCTCCTATCAGACAAATTTTCTTGTACAAAGGCATACGAATTTATCGAAGAAATAGACAAAAGGCTATTCTAGAATATCGTATGAAATCTCTTGACTGCAAATCAAGGTGCATTTCTTTTTCAAAGGAACCTAGTTTACCTTCCGGGTAGTTTGAAAAGAAATAAGATGAAATACCTAGGATTTCTTACCCGGAGGTTTAATGCATCATCTGCTGAATAACCAACCTTTTTCGGGGCATTTCTCTTGGAGTGATAAGGAGGGCTTCTACAGCACCTGAACTTTTGTGTCCTGTAATTGGGGATTAAAAATCTGAATTGTCAAAGACAATTAGCACAAACATGCATGCATTCATCAGGGATAGACAAGCTAGGCTATTCCAGGATGCGTATTTGAAAGTTCATGCATGATGATTTTGTCATATTTGCGTCACCAAACATCCATCGGGGGTCAATTAAGACAACTTTCGCTCGTAAGGTGGACTTCTCGAGATGTTGAGCCAGAGACTTTCAGTCAAAAAGGACTTTCCACTCGCTCTCATTGAAAAGGGCTGTCTATCCCGTCTATTAATGCAGGAACATCGAAATCACTCAATCTGGCCATTATCACATCCGCAAGGGTCTGAGTTTTCTCGCAAGCGGTACGACATTGCCAATCTGAGAGGTCTTCTTCAGGGCTGTAATGTTGGCTTGGTCAATGGCTTGACAAAGGTGACTATTCAAGTCAAGGCCATGAAGGAAGATATTCTGCAATTATCTCCAGGTTTACAAGTCAAAAACTCTGCAAAAAGAGATAAAAACAATCTTGCTCGCACTTTCTTTGAGCATTGTTTATGAAAATTTGAAATTCCACGTTAATTCAAGTGCCCTAGTCAGAATAAGTTTCATAAGGGATGTAACGTGGGCTTGGTTCACAGGTTGAGGGACGAAATGATTGTTAGGCTAAAAAATGTGTGTGAGGATGAAAATTGGTGATCATCTAGCATTGACACCAGTCTTTTTCACCATCGTCTGCATCTTTCTGGCAAACTCTCTGGGTAATCATGTGTTTAGCTTCTTTGACAACTTTTTCTTGAGAAGCTTCTGTGTTAAGCATTTTCCTAGATACCATTCTATCTCTGTCTCAATTGTTTTCTCCATAATAGGTTTGTCTCCATCTTTTGGGATCGCCTATTCTGCATTGCTTGACAACTTTGAGGTATTTGAGAGCATCTTCATCATGCTCAGAGATCTCCTCAGCTGAAGTTTCATCGCTTTTCACAGCAGTTACTCAGAAATTAGGGATTCCTACCTCTTCATCTTTTCATCGTTTTTCTTCTTCTTCTTTTTCTTTCTCCTTACTTTTTGTTTTCAGGGCATTGGCCTTGCTTTTACCAGGCACACTGCTTTTTCATGTCCTTAGTTTTCAGCATTTTTTTGCTGTTTTTCTTGTGTTATCTGGACTAGCCTAAACAAAGTTGAACAGAACAATGTTATTAGGCTGTTGGAGTCTTCATCTTGATTCGAATCTTGGAGCTTGACGCTTGAATGGTGACTTTTGCCTTGCCCCAGTGTGGGGATGATCACCAACTGGGTTCATATGAAATGGAATCGATGGCTCAATTGGGTTAGCAAGGGATATAAGTGTGTGGGATAGAAGAAGAACTGCTTTTCGTCATCCTAAGGCATTTAAGTCAACATGAGAGTTCATCTGCAATAAAAACACTCACAGATTAATGTGAGTGAGAGCAAGAAAACTTTTATTCATTTTTTTCACCTTGTGTGAGCTGTTGCAGCTGATGATCAAAGAGAACTTTAGATATTACAAACTCCTCTTTCTAGGTGAAACATCACTGTTATCAATAAGATATTAACATTGTGAGCAGACTTTAGTTTGCTGCTTCTCTCTTGACAAAGTCCTCTTAGCCTCGACTGTCCTGTCGTCGATGGTGTGTTTATCTTGGAGGACTGTGTCGGGAACCGTCGGGTCTGTGGAGATAATGAGGTCGAAGTCTCAAGGAAAAGTGATTGAAGGAAAGGGATATTTTTCTCATCTCCTCTGAGTCTGAATCCATCCTGATGTTGATTCATCTCAAGCTGCCCCAATGTGGGGTGATTTTTGACAGGGGTAACTTAGAAGGAACCTCTGAGTATATGGGCTTGAAAATGGTCAAGCAAAGGATTAATGATAGTGTATAGGGGAGAGAAATAAATTGCCTCTCGTCATTTTGGCTACCGTACCTTGTGTGAGAAATCCCTTTTTCTTGTAGAAATGAAACCTTATCGCTTATTCTGCAAAAAATTGGTATGTGAGGATGTGTATGGGCCAAAGATTGCCTCTCATCATTTTGACACACCTCGTTCAACACATTGGAGTAGTTCGACACCTTTTGTCGGATTGTCAAAATTCTCACGGGGAATTGGTGAATTAACAAGCAAAATTACCATGCAAAATCACTTTTCACGTAATGCACTCGAGGAAGGTTAGGAATTTATTTGCTTTAACATGTTTATTCTTTCTCTCGCTGTCTTGCATTATTACAGGGAGAGCCTTTGAGGAAAGAAATACCTACCTATGCTGCAGTGGCAAGGCAATCCTGCAAAGTAATAAGAGAAACCGTGTTAATGAACAGCTCTTTGAGAGATAGGAATTGGAAACGATACAGACTACCCCTCTTCGATTTTGCCTTCAAAGCTAGCAGAGTCTTTTCTCTTCTTTATTTTGTTCAGCCTTCTCTGTCGATGATTTCTTTCTAACAAAAGCATGAACTCATGTTAGAAACAAGACGATGGAGGGTAAAATGAAAACGATACAGGTTACCCTTCTTCCACTTTGTCTTCAATGCCAGCAGAGTCTTTTCCCCTCTCATGGTTGGGCTTGAAGCTTGAATGAAATCCTCTATAATTAGAGGTACTCCTGGCTAGAAGGTCCTACTGTCGGCCCATGCTACGTCGATGCGGTCCCAGCCTGTTCTCTAATTCCTGAATGCACAAGACATTTGGCAATTGCTTGCATAGAAAGCTTCGCAGCAAAGCTAATCTCTACTTTGAAGGTCTTCGACAGGTGTGAGCCTGGCTACTGTCAACACTTCTGTGGTTACCAGGATCAGCCTTGATGCGATTTCGTCGTGTGTGAAACCCTTTTCCGGTTAGACTTGCAACCAGGAGTGTCCTTCGCTCGATTTCATCCTATGTAAAAGGGAACAAAATATGTCATTTCCATGCTAAAATGGATGAACTTCAGGAACGAAATACACCCTTTTTTATGGACTGGGGGATTGCATGCCCCCTAGCCTACTCCTTCAATTAAGCACTTCTTCGTCGTGTTTCATTCGAGAAGTTCTAACATTGGTGTTCTATCCGGTTAGCTAGCACTTCAGAGTCTGGCATGTTTCCCAGCTCATTACCTGCAAACGAAAAGGGATAGAATGTCATTTCCAAAATTTGTTATGGAATAAAACATATCTTTTTCTTTCAGAAAGGGTAATCTTTTCATGATCTGCCCCTGACTTTTGTACGGAATGATGTTTCGCTCATCATGGAGTCAATGAATGTTCAACATTCTTTTCGACTCCCTAGGGCTGATATCCTCCAATGGTGGTAATGAAATTTCCCCCATGTTTCCTTTGAAGATTAGATAATTTTCGCTCGGACTGCTCCTATCAGATGAGTTGGTCCGCTATCGTCATCAGGGTCTGATGTGCTCTTCAATTTGTGTCATTTTCAAGCGTCCCCTTTTGTAATAACAAATCAAAAGGAATATGTTCTGAGACACGAAATGAGCAAGATAAAAAAACAAACAGGGTTATGAACATGCATGCTTTTCGACCATCATTCTTTTTGATTTTTTGAAAAATGATAAAACGTTTGTTTTATTTTCAAAAGCTTAGAAACGATGAAGCATGAGGAAGCCCGGGCCTCAGAACACTTTCCTTTACATGGCTAGATATCATCAATGGGCCGGTTTGGGATACTTCCTCAGGCCCTCAAAACAAAGCATTTGTAATTCTTTTGAATGATTCAGGCGAATTACATTTGTTGGAATGGAAATTGCAAAACCAAAATTCCAAACATAATTAAAAATCCAGAAAACTGAAAATCTTAGAAAACAGCTAAAACTTTTAGAAAGCAAAAAAAGCTCCCACATAAGGGAGGATTCAAACTAATAAATATGCCTCTATTCTAAAGGAGCAAGATTGAGTCTTCAGTTTACTCAATGACGACATCTGTGCCTCCTGCTTGATCGGGTAGTGCGTTGCGGAATGCAAGCATCTTGTATCCAACAATTTCTAGACCTTATTTTTCAAGACAACACAGTCATTGACGGAATGTCCCGTTTCGCCCAAATGATAGTCACATGCCTTGGAAGGATCATAGTTGGGGAAACGTTCCGGACTTGTACGCTTTGGCTCTTTAGCAAGCAATCCCTTTTCCAGGAGAATAGGCAGGATCTGAGACATAGGCAAAAGGGAGTGGCGTGAACTGCCTTTTGCTATTTCGTCTTTGGGGCGGCCGACGGCCTGAGGCCAGTTGCTGTCACTATTCATCTGAATCATTGAGGAAGGACGAACGGTTTGGGCGTATGCAACATCCGTATTTGTCAAGGGTTCTTTCTCCTTTTTCATGCCAAGTTCCTTACTTGTGGAAGTGGGGTCCGTGAACCACCCCTCACGCAATCCTATTTCAATTCATTCGCCCACAGGAACAAGACGATTAAGGGATTCAGCAGTGGCACCAACCAGGCAGTGTCTGTATTCATACGAAAGGGATTTAATGAATAACTTCACTTGTTCATGATCAGTGAGTTGCGGGGTAACCTGAGCAGCCAAGTTTCTCCACTTGGTGGCGTACTCTTTGAAGGACTCGCTCTTCTTCTTCTTCTTCTCAGCGTGCTCCAGATCGTCACGAGTGAAAGTGACATCAAGATTGAATTGATACTGCTTGAGAAACGCATCGGCGGCATCATTCCAAGATTTAAAAGTGTCGATATCCTTTGACATGTACCAGGTCAGGGCTGGTCCCGTCAAGCTCACTTGAAAAGTCTGAATCATGAGGGGTTCATTGTCAATATTTTGGGTCATCCGCACATGATACATGTGCAGATGGTGTCTGGGACAGGAGGTGCCATCATATTTCTCAAATTCGGACATCTTGAACTTTTCTGGTATTTTGACCCGTTTGTATATAGACAGGTCAAGCGGGACAGCGTGCTGCGGGCCTTGCAGCTGTTTCAGCATCTCTTCAACCTTTGCAAGACGTTTGTCCTACTCTGTCATTGGCGCAGCTTCGAGCTCAGGCTTCTTGATGGCGAAGGGAAGCGGATCGTCCTCTAGTAGGGGCATTTTGTTGTCACTGGCGAAGGCTTTTTCTTTTCCAGTAGACGAGGGTGGTAGCACCACCTCGATTGCTGCAGGCGTGGGTGCGAGCTTGCTGTTGATGTCTTCAATTTGCTTGGTGATGTTTTCAAGTGCATTGAAAACCAATTTCATCTCATTTTCCATGCTATTGAGACGGGCGTTTTCCTCGGCCATTTTTGTAACTACCTGGCAAAACGTCGAAATAAATGATTAAAATGTATGAGAAAAAATCATTTCATGACTTAATCATAATATTATTGTGTATTTACTTTATTTGCAAAGAAAAATAAAGCAAAAATGGGTTTTATTAATATCAACATTACAGGTGACGTTCCCGGGGTTCGAACCCCAGTCGCCTCGGACTGTACGGCTTACATCCCGGGTACCACTAGGCCAAAGGCCGCGGTGGTGTCATCTTCGCCCCAAAAAATTCATATAAGGCATAAAAACGGCCTGAACTAAATTATCCTTAGTACAACCTATAAACATTTTTGAAGAGGAAAACCAAAACCCCTAAACATAAAAAGGATATGTACTGTGGGATTTGTTTTGATAAAAAGGGATGTTCTTCCTGGATGTCCATTCTATGGACGATGGGGAAGCCATAATTTCTCAGAGCTGCTTAATTTCACAATCAATGGGTGGCCTAATAATAACAAATCAATTGAACAAGTAGGCAGCATAATGAAATAAGAAGGGATAGAATATATACCTTTCCTTGAACCATGTCAATCACAACGACATGCACATGTGAAGTGAGGTTCGATTTCTATCTTGACTGGCTCAACAAAATGAAATTAAAAGGGCGCCTGACCGTCGCAATCTCGCGCTGGTGTCAAGTCCTTTTAACCTCGGCCAAAATCGAAAGAAATATTTTATAGTCACGCAAATAGCAGCTAAAAATATTTCTTTACAATTTTTTAGAAAATGAATTTCGGGGAAAAGAAAGGCAACCTCTACATCGCGAACTCGCGTTCAAGGCCGTATCTTTCTTAACACCATCCTAAGGTGTCCTATTGCGGCCCAGGTCCGGCAACATGGTTGTGTGTGCAATAGTGTAGTGCTAAATCATTAAAGCATGCACAGCAATTTATAAACAATCAATTCGAACCTGCAAAACAAATAACACCTTAATGTCAGGGTCGTACCTGAAGTCTTTGCTGCCAAACAAAAATTGTTTTGAACAGGATAAAATTTTTTGCCTAAATCCACTTTTTACAAGTCCTCAGCGGAGTCGCTAGTTTATCACGACCGACCTCTATCGGGAGAGGTCTCGCCTGGTAGGTGCTAAGTCTAGGTTCGAGACTTAACTCGGGCTCTCCCAAGCCGATACCATATCGCGACTTAGGGTTTAAGTTCTTAACATGCAGGTGGTTTACATGTAGGAGTCGCCACTAATTGATTTGGGGTAGGCCGATTAGAAACCCAAATAGGGTGACGGGAGAATCACCCTATTCCTACGAACCAGAGATTAACTAGATTCGGGGACTTGGTTACACTAGTTGAATAACTAATGCCCTTGCGGTACCTTTCTACTCTGTTCGTTTTTTAAAACATTTGTCAGGCAATTTGTATTGATTTTAGGACCTTTCTCCTAACATGTGAGGTGATCAAGCGAGTGCATAATCAGAAATGATTAGCAATCGATGCATGCATGCAATCTAAGGTTTTAACTAAGTCAGATGACATTCAGACACAACAGCTCATGCAATTATATTATAAACATGCAAAATAATACCACAGTAGGCTTATTTAATTAAATAAACAACCTATGCGATTAAATATAATATGCATAATAAATAAAAACACGCAAACATACCACATAATTTAATTTTTAAAAAAATTAATTTTTTTTTAAATTTTTTAAATTTCTTTTTAATTTTTTTTTAAAAAATAAATAAAATAAAAGATGAAATTGTTTTTTTAAATAATAATAAATAAAAATATTTTTTTTTATAAAACCGGGTCTGGTCGAGTCGGTCAGACCGACCCGGGTCAATGGATTCGACCCGGGTGTTGACCCGGGTCGGATCTGTTGATTCGGATCGAATCTGACCCGGAATCATAGACCAGCGGCAAAGGGCGCCGGCGAGGCCAAAATTGGCCGTCCGCCGGCTGACCCAGGCCAACGCCGCCCCCAATTTTCTCTCCCAGGACCACCACTAGACCATACCACTCACCTGAGTCGCCGTCGGACCGCCTGTTCGCCGGCTGGCGAACAAAATCTACCCGACCTCACTTAGGCATTTCATCAAGCACATGATGGGCATGGTAACAACCGAGGGGTTTTGACCTCCTCCGGCGATCCGGTCGACTCCAGCGGCTTGGGTTCACTTCCAACGGCGACTTGGGGCCAGGACGGACGTCGGTATGGGTCGGGACTCGCGCGAAACGACCGGCATGAGTCCCGGCCGTACTGGGCAGAAAAACAGGGCGAAACAAAGGCGGTTCAGGCCGGGGGGGAAGCTCATCGTCAACGACGCGCCTAGGGATTTCCGGTCGATCGAGGGGCGACGGCGGCGCGGCTGAGGACCTGTACAAACTCACTCTCCTCTCTTTCTCTCTCTATTCTCTCTCTGTTCTCTCTCTCCATTTCTCTGTTTCTCTCTCTCTCTCTCTCTCGGTCTTTGCTTTTCTCTCTACCTCGCCGACTGGGGCTCTCTCTCACTGGTTGGCTTTTATAGGCGGCGACGATGACGGGCTCTCTCCTCCTTTACGTCGGCGTGATGACGGCTTGCACCGGTCGTCGTCACCCCCATGACTTTCGTGGCCAATGTAGGCCGGTGTAGAGTAGAGCAGGGGGAGGAACAGGGAGCCAAGAGAGAGGAATGGATCACGGGGGAGCCAGGAATCGGGGGGCGACGGGACTGGCCATTAATGGCCAGTCCCTGTGGCGTGCTCTCTTGGCCTTCCTCTGGCCAGATAGCGACGGCGAGGAGCAGCGACGGCGAGGAGCAGCGCCGCCGTGCGTCGACGTGACATGCGAAGCAGAGGAGAACAGGGGGAGGCCTCGACCGGGGAAGGTGGAAGAGGAAGGAGGTTGGGTCGGGCGGAGGGGAGAGAGGTGAGGCTGGGCTGGGCTGCGCGGAAGAAATGAAGAAAAGGAGAGGCTGGGCCTGGGCTTGCGCGGGGAGGAAGAAAAGGAAAGGAAGAGTGGGCTGGGCCCATGCGGGAGAAAAAGAAAAGAAAAGAAAAAGGGGAAACGGGCCGGGCCGGGTCGGCCCAGCTCCGACTCGGCCCAGAGAGATTTTTTTAAATTTAATTAATATACTCTATTTGTACAAATGCCTAATTTCTAAATGCAATGCATTTAAAATTAAAAAAATTTTTGTTTTAGGAATTAAAGAAATTAACTCCTAAATTTTATATAATTGATTTTGGGCTAATTAAAAATAGGTGTCAACACCGGGCATACTCCTCCAATTCCCAATTCTTTATCGAGAAAAGCTCGAGACTTCATCCTCATATGCTTGCAAGTAAACCCGAATAATCAGCCTTATGCAGCGCCGTTGCTAGGCCATCCCTTAGTGACGAAGCCACCTACTTCTTCTGGTTTTGCCTATCATTTTGACAACATATGGTCGTAAGGTTTTGCTAGGCCATCCCTTTCGGTTCATTGCTGAAGGTAATTTTACGCTGTTATATTGCTGTTGCATTGCTAGTATGAGTATTAATCTTTTGGGCTAATGGCAATAGCTTCATTAACTTACCACATTTTTTGTTTTGTTTACTCACTAAATTTATAACTTTTAACAGTCTGCACTAAACTTCTAAATTGGAGTAAATAGTCCACGTGTTTATAGGGTCTATGGTAAATTTCCCAATCCACTTACAAACTTTTCACATTTTACAGTTTTCGCCATAAGTTTCAATATTCCTACCAGATCGTTCTGAAACTCTTTGAGCAAGTTACCCATAGTGGTTAATTGGTACGCCATGGGGTTAATTTGTCTTTCCCTAGGGGAGAAGTAGTTGCAATTGATCATCATGCCACGAAAACAACCATAATTGCATTTTCCCTTGGCATATATTAGAACTTAGGTAACTCAATATGAAAGTTTCGGTGGTGTGACCGGGACAATGACTATTTGAGAAACGAAAGTGGATAGATATGCTTTGTGCTTCCTGCAATTGTCGAACCTCCTAGCAAAGTTGCCTCATGTCCTAAGAGCTTTTATTGGACACTGGAGGGAAGCCCCAGACTATGGGGACCAACTTAATTGAGTGGCTTCGTTTTCTTTTGTGGGTTGGTGTCTTTTGGAAGAGTGGTGTCTCCTAAATCAGATGGTCTCATGTTTTAGAGCATCGGGATGGGCATGATTGCGGATATATATTTTTCATATTGCGTTTGACTTTTCTTAGCCACCTTGATAGTGTCAGAATTCTTGATTTATAGATTCCTCCTTTTGTGTTTTGATTGCAAAGCAAGTTCTTCCAGCTAACTGGAAGTTTAATCATTATGCTAGACATTCGGATAGGAGAAACAGAATGGGCAATCACTCAAGCCCACGTTCGATGTTTTCAGAGGTTCATTCGACATTAACCGTACCTTGATAATCAGCACTGTAACGTGTGTGCTTCGTGTCGATTTCGGTTCGTGTTTGATGCTGCTCCTACCGTTGTCGACGTCAACCCCTCGCAAACTTTCAAACGTATAGTTTCTCAGAAGCCGAAACTTGAAAAGCCATTCAAGTTACGTTACTGAGTGAACTGAGCAACTTTTCCGCGTATTTCCAAGGGAAAAGGGTTAACTTCAAGATCACAGAAACTTTTTGTTGCACGAAGCGTGCCGTGCAATTAAGTCGTATGAATATGAATGGGAATGGATTGATGTTTCTTTATTCTTATCACGATCGGAGGATGATTATTACCTTAATTAGCAGAGCAAGAGGGTAAGAATGTTGTTTCTGGGAGTTTTTACAGGCCAGGCTTGCCAACAAGATGCCTTGATTTGTTGGACGCTTGTGGTGAGTTCGATCCTCAAAAGTATAGTCAGCTGGGTTCTTGAATTCTTGGCCAAAAGAAAAAAGTGGGTCCTCATGGTTGGCCTAAAAGAAGATTGGGTTCTAAAATTCAAAATGTTGCTGGGGTTAAAAATTATTTAAGCAACGCCAGCCACGTACAGTAAATCTTATTGAATTTGATTTATTAAGCAATGCGTCAAGTTGTCCTTGATAAAAAATTGTCCGGTAATCGAGTTTCTCGAGGGTCCATATGAATGGAATTTTATATGTTTGATAATGGTAAATTTTTGTCTGGTTGCCCTTGATATGTTTGATAATGGTGTGGATCGTATTGTGTATCGTGCCACGTTCGTATCAAAACGGTTTTTTTTTTTGATAACCCAGGGAACTCCCGCACGGCCAACAGCCGGGAGGTAAACCCTGGAGGCGACACGTGCTAGCCACCACACACGTGCCACCGGTTAAGTCACCCTGCGGCGCCAAAAACGGTTTGATACTTTTAGTTTGCATATTCATATTATATTCATGTTCTCAACACGGTATAATTGCTCGACCATCGGATACACATCTTAGTATTGGGAAGTGAGCAAGTCGTGGATTTCTTGATCAAAAAGATGCAGTGGCTTTGATCAACGTCAAAGAGGCGTCACCTCTCTAATAAATAAATAATTTTCTTTTTCATGCGCTTTTTGCACCCATTTATGTTTTCCTTGTGGGTTCCAAAGAGAGATAGAGTCGGATTGGACTGTCCGAGAAGCACGAAGACACTAAATCTAGAAAATGACAGACAAAACTTGAAAATTCTTAAATCCTTTTTCCATGCGAACGTTGCCAACAGAAGCAGCAAAACGCCAAACCCACCGACCTCCCGCCAAAAATAAGATATAAAGTTTGACTGGACCACCACCCCCAGTACCACCCCCTTCCTTAATTTGAGAAACTTGAATCAATTAAAGCAGGCAAAACTAGTGCAGACGGAAGACAAAGCAAGGAGCACTCCATCGTCACCCTCTAGAAGTGAACAGACAATCCAAATTTAGCAAAAAAAACCCAACCCGGGAAGCAAACGAGATGAGGGCAGAGAAGGGAAAAGGTCGCTCCTCTACTCTGCCATCGGATGATGATGACTAGATAAGGACTTGGTTTCATCTCATCTCCGCTTCTCGTTTGTCTCTCAGTTTCTCTCTGAGTGCAGCTCTCTCTCTTCTTCGCGTCATCAGCTCATCGTTGTGATTTTCCGTCACGATCGGCTTTCATCAGATCAGAGACGCGAAGATATCGCCTGTGATTTTCCGTCTCGACAAACCCCGTGAGAACCCGCTCTCCTTTGCTTCTCTGTGATTTATCCAAAATTGCTCTAGGCGTCTGGGGATTTCTTTATTCAGCCACGAAAGGCAAAATTTAACCTGGCTGTCTTGTTGGTGTTTTGGTAAAACTGCTTTTCTACCTTCTTCTATTTCTAGAAAGGTTGAAAGTTGAGCTATTGTTGGGATGAGTCCAGCCAGAGTCGTTAAGATACTGAAGAAATATGTGTCATCTCTCTGACATGAGTAGAAAAAGAATTTATCATACTGTCCAAAAGAAATGACATGGAGAATGATGCATAGTTGCTGACCTGAGCATTACTTTCTGTTTACTCTTACTTAGAAGTGGAATTTTGTCGAACCTCATTCGTCTATAGAAAGATTATATCTTCTAAAGAATCCAAAAGGTAGTGTTGTAAAACAATGACTGGCAAGGCAAGTGCAAATCAATTATTACCGCAAGACTACATAGAGTGAATTCTTAGAAAGCCATATGCAATGGACATATCATGCAATTACAGATAGAAAGATGAAAGGAGGCTCCCAAATTAGAGAAGAGGCCCTCCTAATCACTTTCCAGAATGTAGCTTTTCTTGTCCTTCTGAGGAGACTCAATAGAATATTCTATTTCACTGCATTACTTCCTCTTTCGACTGGATGAAGTTGATCAGTCCATTTTACTGCTGTACTTAGAACAACAAGAGGGCGTTTAACCCTTCAAGCACCAATTTGAGGTGTATCCTGCTATGTGTTTAAATAAAGTTCTTCAAAGGCCTGTTTGGGGTCTTCATCTTGATGATCCTAAACTTTTGCTTCCAAATGCAATCATGTAAAGGTAGAATTTTGACTTTATCCACTGTTCAGGATACTTGGTAGTTGGAGTGATGCAGCTTTGCCGACACAATTATCCAAGATTCCAGCCATGGTTACAATGTAGAAGTAGACTTCTGTTTCATGAATTATAATTCTCTAAGTAATTGAAATTTTCAGGAGCACCTGCAAGGACAGTAGGATGGCGTGATCCAGGATTCATCCACACCAGTTTCTTGAAGGAATTATGGCCCAACTCATGGTAAGTGTGGATATTTTTTCTTCTACAGATTTACGGTTTTTTGTTGGACTCATTAGAATTATGTAGAAGTAGACTTCTGTTTCATGAATTATAATTATTTCAATTTGTACCTGAGTACTACTTTTACTGATATTGGAGGTATTATTACCGGTTGGGGCATAAGCTATTGAATGGTAGTTATATTTGGAGCCAGAAGTACCAGTTTAGAGCATCTCCATATCCTGGTCAAAACAGCTTGCAACGCATTGTCATTTTTGGGGACATGGGAAAGGTCCGATCTCTCTTGAGCCAGCAGTACATATTATCAACATTTGATCCCTTTCTCTTCTTTGTGGCATTTTCTGGTAGTGCCTTCAAGCAATGGAAGATGCTATTTTGTTTACAATGGATATACGACTTGTCACTTAGGTGAAGGAAATTAATTGGGAAACCTCATTTTCAGAATATTCATTAATTGCGTGCTGTTGCTTAATCTACCAAAAACAACCTCCACTGGTTAAAGAAACCTTCTGTAAAACTCCGCAGCTTATTAACAAGCCCTAAGATCTGTACTCATCAGCATAGTCTTCTGCTTCTAAAAACCAATAGTGCTGAGAAGATTTGGGCCAAAAGTTGGAAAAGAAGTAAGAGCATGAACGTGCCAAAATTAAATTTATTATCTTTTGTTCGTTATTAAACTTAGTAAGTTTTTTAATGTGCTTGCGCAAAAAAGGAATGCATTTTTTTAGAGCTTAGCATTGAGCTTATAAAATGAAATATGTTTGGTGTATATTAACTTCCTTTTAACAAAAATTGTCTTTGATTTTTCCACTTTAATCGAACTAAATTTTTTCCCTTTTAGTTCAAGGGCCAAATAATCACTTTCAATATAAAGAATATCTTTATCCTCATGATGATCAAGTACACTTATAGAATAATTCTTTCTTGTACTCTATTTCACAAAGTCTTTTCTCGTGCATAGCACGGGTCTATTATAGTTTTGTGCTGTTTGCAAGGACATCATTTGTCTATCAATCATATTCTGTTGATAGAACCCTGATGATTGGGTAACCTGATCTCCAATTCTGAATGTTTGAGTAGCACCCTGTGCTTATTTGTGTCATCATTATCGGGAAGACAGACTACCATTTCACATTGCAGGCTGAAGCAGATGGCTCAAATGAGTACCACAATCTCGAGCTTGGCTCTCTTAATACCACCTATCAGCTTGCTAAGGACTTGAAGAACATTGATATAGTCTTCCACATTGGAGATATATCCTATGCGGTTGGATATCTTTCACAGTGGGATCAGTTTACTGCACAGGTCGAGCCAATTGCTTCAACTGTTCCTTACATGATTGCAAGGTTTGTCTTGGTTTTTCCTCTTCCCCCTTGCTCTTGACACAGGTTTTGCTAATGTTGAATCGTGGTTTCTTAATCTTTCACGGCTTTTGGCCTGACCAGTTATGTTTAGAATTAATTTATTGGTCGCTATTAGAATCTGAACTTTGGAGACATCCGGCGTTTTCCAGTGGGACTTACTAAATTTGTTTCCAGTGGTAATCATGAACGAGATTGGCCTGGAACTGGGTCCTTTTATGGAATTATGCACTCAGGAGGTGAATGTGGTGTTGTGGCTGAAACAATGTTTTATGTTCCTGCAGAGAACAGGGCTAAGTTTTGGTAAGGATGAGAAAGAGCACTTCGTGATTTGTGAATCCAGCTTTTTACCTAGGCTATTCTGAATGTTGGTCTTTGCTTGATTTAGGTACTCCACTGATTATGGCATGTTCAGATTCTGCATTGCTGATACAGAACATGACTGGAGGGAAGGAACAGAGCAATACAAGTTTATTGAGCACTGTCTAGCATCTGTTCATAGACAAAAACAACCATGGCTGGTTTTCCTTGCACATCGGGTGTTAGGTTATTCTTCTGATAAATTTTATGCTGAGAAAGGATCGTTTGGAGAACCAATGGGCAGGGAGAGCCTTCAAAAACTCTGGCAGAAGTACAAGGTTGACATTGCCATTTTTGGCCATGTTCATAATTACGAGAGGACTTGTCCTACTTATCAGGTATACCTGTGACTTTATTTTGTAATGGAGTTGCATCTCATCTTTAATTGCTCCACTATCATCAAGTTAGCACTCCGATGTCATGTCAATCTGTTCTAAAATTTCTGGTCTGACATTTCGTTCATTTATGGTAAAATTAACATTTTTTTTTATAGAAGTTATGAAAAACCTGATTCTCGCAGCAAAAAAATTTTGAGTTTGTTCCCAATGGCATACATTTCTTAGCAATTAAGTCGTCTACAGAAGTGGTAGTCTTTTTTATTGCTTCGGGCAACTTGTTCGATGTGTTAGCATTATTTTGTTTCTAATGTCATCGTTAAATAGTCAGGTAAAAAGAGTCACCATTTGGTATAAATTGTCTGAGTGGAAGTCGTCAAGCTGCATAGTGCTCGTCCTAGAAGATGATCCATATCTGTAGGTAGATTAGTTTAGTTTAGGTAGCTGAGACTGAGATTCCAAGTTGATTCTTCTCAGTTGAGGCTTACTGAGGGAATCGGAGGAAGATGGACTTCTCGTTTTCTATTTCAATCTCTGAATACTCTTCAACCCAAATACCTGCACGTGTTGGTCAGATCTCGCGAATTGCTTGTCCTGATATGAAAGGCTTCGGCTCAATATGGGATTCTAGGTAGGAATTGTAGACTTCTGAATTCTGATCCTCCTTTTTGGTTTTGGTTACAGAATATCTGCACTAATGAAGAGAAAAATTACTACAAAGGAACTCTGAATGGAACGATACACATTGTGGCTGGTGGTGGAGGGGCAAGGCTTTCACCATTCACTACTCTCCAAACAAAATGGAGCTTGTTCAAAGATTATGATTATGGATTCGTAAAGCTCACTGCATTTAATCATTCAAACCTATTATTTGAGTACAAGAAGAGCAGTGATGGAAAAGTTTACGACTCTTTCGAAATCAGTAGGGATTATAGAGACATCTAGGCTTGCACAGTGGATAGTTGTCCAAGCATGACAATGGCATCATAACTCGGAAACTCAAAAGCAAAATGATATTCAAGTGGTTACCGGAGCTTGTCATCTTTATATTATGAGTTTCTGTACCATGGACCGTCTTTTCCATGGATATTATTTTCTATAAGCATCAAGGAATGCCTTAAGTTTTCTTTCTTTGATCTTATTTCTCTAAGCTGTTGCATCACGTGTCTTGATATATTTACTCCGAAATCAGTAGGATAATGCAAGTAATGTGTGTCTACTTAAGTCGTATGTAAATGGTGACATCTTGACCCTGTTGATAATTTGGGTTAGACATCCCAAGTGCTGTCTCTTTTCAAGCAATCCATTTATCGATATATGCTACGTGTAAAATTGACAGATCACGAGCTTATCTTATTGTCTTATCAACTGTGATTGAGAAATGTTACTAATTGGATAATCCAGTGTCCATTAGGCAATCTTTGGACTGACATCGACATGCAAACTGACTAATTCTAGTCTCTTCAATTGAATTATTGGCATGCACGTATATGATGCTTAAATGCGTTTTGACACTTTTAAAAGTTCTGCAGATGTGTATATTGTTTTAGGATGTAACTCTTAGATTGTATCTCTATATCGGGAAATTCATATTGCAAATGTGCTTTTGTAATTGTCTTATCATCTCCTACTCCTCCTCCAGTTGCGGAAAATTCATGTTATAAGTCTTTGCAGTTCCTGGATTATCGAACTAGGCAGTGAAAATAGAGCAGATTGTTATTCCCCATTTTTCTTTCTACTAGGTTTCCTAGGAATCAAACATTGAAAGTACTCCAGCAGAGGACCCAGGATTCAAGGGTGAACGTAATAAGCCCATCATTCAGAGAATCTCCATGGGAGTTGAAGCAGCGAGCATCTTGTAACTGTCTGAATTTTCCATCCTTTTCCCGGGATTTAGGAAATGAATATTGATCAATGCACTATAGTGAGATCTCGCCCGGAACTGTGCACTTTCGGGATGCTGACCTTAGGGGTAAGGCTAGCACGGGATTGAGTTCGCACGACCAAAGAACTCAACCTTGGTATGATCTTCGATCATATTGATTGACGAGGGAATGTTTTGAGCCAACAGAGACCGGTCTATTTGATTGATCGTGTCTAAAGGGAACTAGCAACAGACCCTCGCAATTATATGACAATCGAGGTCGTCCTAGGTAGAGTAAACTTTAACGTGATTTGACTTAGTATCGATCACGGGTCGAGAGTGCGTAATCCCAATGAGCCACCCGTTAGCCAGAGATAAGCTAAAGTTGCGAGTGTTCAATTTTAGTCATTTCTTGAAATTTGGGCCCGGGAATCGAGAATTTTGAAAGTGACAATTTTGGACGGCCGATGACATTTTTGGCTTGGCCAACCTTGGGGCCACCCATTTCTGCAAAAAAATGGATTTCGGTTCGGGGCCGGGAAAATTACGGTTTTGCCCCTAAGGACACCGATATTGGATTTTAAGGTTGTTTGAGGTTATTTTTCGAGGCTAGTGTCATTTTGGGGTGGCCACGCGCATTTAGAGTTGTTTCGGTCAAAAATTGAAATTTTGGCTCGGAAGTGAAAAATAATATTATTTTATTCCCAGGACTTTGCAGTCGATTTTCGAGGGCTTAAAAAGCTATTTTCACGATTCCGACGCCATATTATGTTGGCCACACTCATTTGGAGTTGATAGAGACAAAAATTGGAATTTCGCCCCGAGACCGGAAAAATGATCATTTTGCTCCTGGGCCAGTTTCAGTTCCGAATTTTGGGAAAATTTTGGGGATAATTATTTGGATAATTCAGCTCAATTATTGGGGCGAAAGACCAAAATGCCCCTCAATTATTTGGATAAGATCAACCAAGATCGTTGGATTAAGGGCGTTTTAGTCAAATCTCCCGGATTGGCGACACGTGGCACTCGGGGCTGATATTTTTGACCAAGATTGGACCAGCCATTCTCTCTCCTCTCTCATTTGGCCAGACCTCCCCCACGTTCAACCCCTCACTCTCCCGATCACTCATTCTCTCTCTCTCTCTCTCTCTATTTTTCTTTCCTCCCACTGCTGCTGCTGCTGTTCTGTTCCGCACCATTCCAGCCCCGTTCTGTCTCGCTTTTTAGGTAAGTGACTTCCCTAATCGCCACTTAGGACCTCGGGTATTTCTAGGCTCGTTTAGGGCTCGGTTTAGGTTATTTTCGTGGCTGTTTTGGACTGAAATAGTGCTGGTTGTGCCGGGTTTGTTGATTTCCGGTAAGGTTACTGCATCGCTGGATTTTTCTATTTTTACTGTGATTTGTGTGGCCCGAATTTGAGGACGTGTTCTTCATAAAAGTTGTTTCCAACATCTTGAAGTATAACATATTTTAATTTGGGAATTTTTGGAAATCATTTGATGCCATTCGTAAGTCCACCTTTGGACCGAAATAAAACTGCCTGATTTACTGTTCACCCGACCTTCGGGTTTGTTCGAATTTTTATAACTTTTTCCAGGCCTATTTTCAAAATACTTCCTTCACAAAACTTATTGGGGACATTTGTAGCTATAACATATAAAAATTTCAAGGTTTTCCAAAATAATTTGGGTACCGAATAAGTTGTATGTTGATGGCATGAGGGACTGTCCGAGTGAACCGGATTTCGTCTGACTTTAAGTATCAAAACGTGGTGTTTACGGTTAGAACTGGATTTCGAGATCTTCACAAAAAATGTTCATCCAGATGTTTTGTACAACATATCCAAATTTCATAATTTTTGGAGTTGGTTTACTATTTATTTCAAATGGATTTCTGTCTCTGTGCAACTGCCAGTTTGGACTCGATTTAGGTGAAATTGTGGCTGTTTTGTGGCTATTTTTGGGACTGAGTTAGAGGCTGGTTGTTTGGTGGTTGTGGGCTGATTGGGCGATGAAATTCGAGGTTTAGGAATGCTGAGTTAGGGCTGTGATATTGAGGATTGATCGGGAATTAAATGGGTGATTGTTCAGAATTATGTAGGCTTGATTGGGTTTATTGGATTAATTGCTCGGTTTGCTGTGGTTGGCTAGTTCTGGTTTGTGCATGGGCTGAATGTGATGAGGTGGTGTGCCATGTGTGTATGGCTGTGAGGTGTAGTGGCGTGGTCGTGTGAATATGCATTTAATTCGCGTGCCAAGAGCGTATGGTTAAGTGGTGCGTGTTCGTGTGATGAGAATGCGAAATTGTGAAATGTGCGTGAAGTGTGTATGTTTGGCCATGCGTTTGTTGGTCGTGTATAAGTGTGGTTTGAGAGGAATGAGTGTGCGAAAATGTGAGATTGGTTGGAAAGGATCCGTCTTGAGGTGTGTTCGTTTACACGGGACGATGTCGTCCATGACGAGGTGACGATGCCCGGCCTGACGAGGTGTCGATGCCTGACGTGGTCAGAAGACCGTTGGCTTGATGCATTTTATGTGGGCACGGTAGAAAGAAAGTGTGTGTAGGATTTCGTCCTGAGGTGTGATCGTTTACGCGGGACAATACGATCCCTGACGAGGTGACGATGCCCGGCCCGACTGGGTGTCGATGCCTGACGAGGTCAGAAGACCGTTGGCCTGATGCGTTTTACGCGGGCGCGGTAGTGGTGGAAGAGTTGAGAATGAGCAGGAATTGGCTTGAGGTGCGAGATTTGAGAAAGTGACGCATGGTGTGAGTAGTGTGCGAGTGTGTTTGTATCGCGTGATATGATGCTTAATTATGGGGTAGAAACTGCTAGGCACGGTATGGGACGTGCCCAAGTGGTTTCTGTCTTATAATTGAGGTACGCGCGCATCTGTGATGTATTGCTGCGATGTGCTGGTTGTATTATTGTTTAACGTGCAGGAACGTGCATGATAGATTCCAGGTAGGGTCGTGTGTGGTTGTTAGTTTGATTGATTATGTGTGTTTTGCATGTTTTCGTCTGGCGGTACGTGAGTGCCTACGTGGGGTTTGGGGTTGTACACTTATTGAGATGCGTCTCACGGTTGTATAACCGTGACTTTCAGACCCCCAGCCGTAAACCCGGGAGGTCCGCCTCCTCTTTTTGGAGTTTGAAGAGCTGCCCATGGTGCCCAGTGGAACTGCAGGTGATCCTCAGGAACAAATTGGAAGAGGGCGACCGGTAGCTTTCTCCCTAGGGTATTTTCGGGGTTATGTAAATTGGGTTAACCCATAGTGAAGTTAAGTTAACCAGACCCTAATCTTTTGTTAAGTCGGTGACTACAAATGTTATTTGTCAATTATGTCCGTAATACGATGTTTGTATATTTGGTGTTGTATGAAGATATTGTCGTTGTGGTTTGATTCTTATGGTGTTCTACCCTGTTGTCGTCATCTTTTTGTCTAGGATTTTTATATTCGCTTCCGCATGTGGTTCTGATGTTTGGGTTGGATCGGCGACGTTCCTGGGACGTCGCAACTATTCGACCGGAGCGGGATGTCGCGAGCTCGATGGGGGTTCAGGGCGTGACACATCTGATGTCTTCATTAGATAGAGAAACAACAGGTAGGATTGGTAGCCACGAAAACAGTATGAAGAATAATGACAGGAGCGGAAGTAGTAGCAGTAATCAGTCGACATTTGTGATTACATGCAACATGACTATTGTTACAGGCACTTACCAATTTCTCCATGCCTCTCCTTGCTCAATGTTTTGGTCATTGTATGCTAGTGAATAATGAGGCACTTTATTTAGTGCAAATCAGAAGGACCTCAAGCTGTGCAAAGGAATTTGCCGGCCAACTGATACAACCGGGTCATAGTATCAGATCTGTAGCTTATGGTCTTTGTTTTTGTTTCTGACACGTTGACAGGCACAACTGTAAACTACTTCTTGGATAACAGGATCAACAGTGCAGAGGTTCTTTTCCCGGGAGTGGCTCGCTTTGTTACTACAGTTTGTCTGGCCTCAGCTGTTCATGCAACGATGGCAAACGATAGAAGAGTGAAGCTCAACCAGTTAGGTCTCGGTAAATGTTGATGCCAAGTATGTATATTAGTCTATAATATCCCTGCCTGTGATGAATGCGCTGTCTTTTTCTGAGCTAACGGGCCTCATCCATCCACTTTTCTACTGGAAAGTATGATGATAAGATGGATTTTTTGTTTTACTTCTAAGATAAATTGAAGTGCCATTTAGAAATGAGAAAATTCCAATTAAGGACCTCAAATGGGGTCAAATTCTCAAAAAAGGGCCCAAAGTGAATATTGTGTCAAATAAGGACATGAAGTGCTTAATCAGTCTCAAATAAAAATCCGAAGTGCCCAAAAAGTCTCAAATAAGGACCTGGGTCCCCGACCGGCCAAAATAGCTGCAGGCCGGCGAGAAAGTTACTGTTCCGGTACCGAAATAGTAACTTTTTGATTTTTTTAATTTTTCTGTTTTTTTTTATTTTCCTTTTCCTTTTCTTTTTTTTTTGTTTTCGACCTCCACCGGCCATAGCCGGGGCCGGCAGAGGTCACCAGCGTCGGGCGAGGGCTACCCTCGCCGGCCTCAGACGAGGCTGCCCTCGTCGGCGTCGGGCGAGGCCGCCCTCGCCCGACAACGGCGAGGACTTGACCTCACCGGCATCGGGCGAGATCGGCCTCGCCAGTTGCAGGCGAGGTGGAGCCTCGCCGCCTGGGCTGGGCAAGGCCGGCCTTGCCCAACGCCGGCGAGGTCAAGCTCGCCAGATCTGGCGAGGCCGACCTCGCCCAGCCCAGGCAAGGGCAGCCCTCGCCCGACGCCGGCCGGCCACGGCTATGGCTGGTGGAGGAAGAAAACAAAAAAAAAAGGAAAAGGAAAATAAAAAAAACAAAAAAAAATTAAAAAGTTACTGTTCCAGTGGCGGAACAGTAACTTTCTCGCCGGTCGGCAGCTATTTTGGTCGGTCGGGGACACAAATCCTTATTTGAGACTTTTTGGACACTTCAGGTCCTTATTTGAAACTAATTGAGCACTTCAAGCCCTTATTTAACACAATGTTCACTTTGAACCCTTTTTTTTAGAATTCGACCCCACTTGGGGACCTTAATTGGAATTTTCCCTTTAGAAATAGTGGTTTAAGAATTCATTGGAACTTTTTCGATAACCCCTAGAAAAGTTACTTTTCCTTGAACTGTTTTCAAATTTGAAAATCTCATTGAAGATCGTTACGATGATTGCTCTCCAGAAACTTCCCATCATCTATCCCCTATGGTGCTTCTTCAGATTATCAGAAGATAAAAGCATAGATTTCTCACTGATCTTGCTCGACTTTTGGCACTACTAAATGAATTTAAAAAGCACTTCAAGCTTTGCTGCCTTGACAAGAGTACAGCAAAAGATGGTAATGTAGGGTTCGACGTAGGTTCCACAGTTGTTAAAACGCAGCGGAATATATTTGTAAACTGAAATCCTATAACCCTAGACAGGATCCATGTGTATATTGAAATCGAGACAGAAGTTCGATACGTACCTTTTGTAAATCAAACGTAAATTGACAATTGATTATGTCTGGATTAACGTCCCAAATATTGCGCCTTTACCGGTATCCACACACGCAAACAAAAGTCTCCAACGATCCAAGTGCTAGCTAAAGATCTTGAAGTTCCTTTTTTTCAACGCCTTTTGATTTTCGATACTCTGTCAAAAAACCCTAAACAGATAACGATTCTCTATCTATTTATACAGTTTCATTATCCAGCGAAATTAAAAGAAGTGGGCTAGGCGATTTAGACTTGCCAAACCGTCCACCTTCAATCGTACATTTAATCATTATCTCATAACGCGCACGATCGCGTAGATAAGTTGAATAGGAGAATAAATTAAAATCTACTTCTTATTTTAAGTAGATCCCGACGCACAGAAAATATTAACTCAGTTCGCGCTTGTGTGCAATCCTGTATGTTCACTAAACATTAACAGTATGCTTAAAACCATTTTTGGCCCACAAGTCATAAGCGGTCTCTAGCAAGACATTATGACTACCTAAGTATAGTGAATGTCGATTTTTCGACACAACCTAATTCACAAACTAATATTAGAGTATCAATCTTGATTGATTATTAGGGCAGACCACTAACAGGTTGAACTTTGATTCTTTATGCAGTGAACAAACTTAATTATCAAATCGATTTCCATTTTCCGAAAACAGCACCTTTGGTTCTTCATTACTGCCTGCTCTAACAATAGCTTCTTTTCAGATGTGGAAAATACGAATCGTTTGTCTGGGAAGGTGGAAGGAGGGACAGCAGACTTTCTGATCAAACTTGAGAATCACATATTTGGTCTTCAAACCTTAAGGAGTTTAAACTCATATGAACATTTTGCACTTTTTACATCTACTGCACTAGGAAATTATCAATGATTGTGTGTCCAGCTGCTATAGGAAATTTAGGTTATCCCCGTTTTCCTTCTGCATCATATTCCGAATGATTACTTGAAGTTCATTCTTCATGACTTATTGTAGGTTCCTGGGAAGAACACTTTATCTATCTGGTCTTGGAGTAGCTTGCTTTGATGCTGTTTGCTTTCGTTCTTTCCTCACCTACATTTAATTGGGCAACAAATGATCTGTGGCATACTTTGAAAGAGGGTGTTCCTCACTTGACCATTTACAATGCATTTTTCTACTTCTTGATATCACGCTTTATCGTTGCCGCTGTTCTGAACGTCAGCTTCCTGTACCACCCTGATCATCATTCAAAGCTTATGCAAGGGACTGGAATGGTAGTTGTCGGGCTCTTTTAGCTGGCCTTTTGTGCACTCAATTATGGGAGGCAAGTTTGCCAGAAATGCTGCCGCAAATGCTGATCAGGTTTTGCTGTGCTTACAAGTACGTGCGCATGCGTGATTTCACTAGGAGAATATTGGGATAACACCCTCACTACTATGGTGATAATGTTCGTATTCCCCCCTATGTTGTAAAGCCTACAAAAATCACTTGGTTAAACTGCTATTGTATCAACCTCTTTTTGGTGATCTAGACAAATGCGATTCATTTTTAAACAACATGAAACTATTTGACATTACATCATAAAAACAAAATTTGGAATGATTAAATAGCTCAGTTCTGTGCTTAAGTGTAGCTTTTCAATATCGCAACAACTAAATGAGGGTAGGGCTGTGAATTACTTTAAACACATGGTTTTCGTTATTGTTTGATTTACATAAGGTTCGATTATGGAAATATCGTGGCAAAAAGTGTAGTTGTTGGTTATGCGAAATAGAAGATTTGTGTTAAATTGAAGGAAAGATTTGCTTCTCATCTAATCTTAGCCTTATGCAGGCACTCCCACATGTTAGCACGTTTTGGACATACTTGTGTTTCTAGAGTACTGCACATCATCAAGGAGAACCCAGAGCTGCTTGTCAGTATGCTGCTCATGTTTATTGTGGATGTCACGCGTCGCATGGCGTCAGCGGGACAACGCAACATGAGCACATGTGCCTAATTCTTCTTGAGATTTGTCGTCGACAATAACAATGATCGCATTTAATATGGCATGGTGGGGAATTCGGCATCAATAGAATAGTAGAATTGCACATGAATTCGTGTCAAAGCTCATACCAAATTGAGTAGAATTCCAGAAACCTGGTGAAAGAATCCTCATTTCCGACCCGGAGAAATTGACGGAAGTTTAGACTTTGGAATCAAGATGTGGAATTTTCAGCTATCTATCGGCAACGAACTCCAATGCCGAGGAACCGAATACATTTGGTTGATTTCCTGTCATCATTGTATTTGGTTGTGAATTAATATGGGTGTGTCTGTAAATATGGGTGTGTCTGTAATTTTAGTTTTACCAGATTTTCTAGAACTACAATAACGTAGAAAGAATCTGAATGACCAAATTTGGAAGCTTGATATTGTTCATTTTATTTTATTTAATGCTACAGGTGGTAATTATCTACTTTCGTTTAAAAGACTAGCACACGAAGGCTGATATCTATCATTTCTAGCATGTATGGTTATTGTAATCACTATTACATCATGGATTTGTTGCATCTTTGTCATGACCCTCCTGAGGTGGACCACAAGGTGGCTAACGAATTACCAAGTGAGCGTAGACGATCCCTCTTGCGAGATGGCGCTAATACATGGGTCGGCTTCTCGTAAATCCTACCGACCGCAACTTAATTTTCTCAATTGCTGCGAAATTTTGTTTTTGATTTAGGAGTCGCCACTAACTGATGAGAGATCGGTTAGGGGCCAAGTAAAAAATATGGGTAGCTATAATACCTACATAAACTAGAGATTCGAGTATAAGAACTTGATGCCGCCGTAGACTAATCTAACGTTCACAATTGGTACCTTTCCTCTTCTTTTCCGAAAACGTTTCATGTGTTCTTTTTTATTTACAAAGTCCTAAGCACATACATCTAGGTGACTATGCACGATCAACTCATCCAATGAACTTTAAATAGAGGGAAATTTCAAATAAAGGCTTCAAGTGCTCTCATTTTCATAAATAAGAGCTTCAAGTGCTCTCTATTGACACCTAAATTTTGGCGCATCATTTAGTGTTAATTGCATAGAAAATTAAGGATTAAATTTTTAACCCCTAAATAAAAATATTAAAATTACATGAGCATATAGTTTAAATTCATTTAGATTAATTGCATTTTGTATTGGACCGGCGTTGGCGAATGAACTTAAAGTAAGTCGCGCGAATCTAGCTCGCACATCGAGCAGTATTCGGTTAAGCCATGGAGGTATAGTGGTTGAAAATCAAGTCCAAGATTAGAATAACTAAGCTTCAATTGCGTGGGGGTTTAGCCGGTCAGAGTTAAAACAAAAAGGCTTTGTAATTAAGAAAGAGCCCATGAAGATTAAGTCTTTCATTGGAAAAACCTATAATCTAGATTAGGGAATAAAAAACCTAATTTGCACTATAAATAGGGCTTTAACTCTTCATAAAAGGGGCTGGTCTTTTGGGACACACGGCCACAAAAGTAAGAAAAACAAACAGAGGGAGATATACACGAAGAAGGAAGTGGCTGCTCTTGATTTTTGGGTGAAAGCTTTCAATTCCACGGAGACCTTTAGGAAGTCCAGGCGTCTAGTTCCACCAGTCCATGTTCGTGGAATTGTGGTCAACAAAAGTTATTCTTGCATTGACGCCAAGAAGCTGTTGCTACCGTCGCTCCTTCTTCATGCAGAGGCCACGCTGATGCTTGGTGCTACTTCCACCTCAACGGTTGCAGCTGTTCTTCTACTGTCACGTAGCTAGTGTTCCTCTGCCGTCCTGACCAGCGGCGAGGAGCCTAGATCAACGCCAAACACAGTCAAGTCAAGCCCACGTGAAATTGAAGAAGGAGTCCAAGCGGTGGAAAGGAGATCATGTTCTGGTGATTTTAAAGTGCAAACTGATAGTGGAAAATATAAAAGTGAGGGTGTTCTTCGGTGGACATCCAGCAAGATTTCATCGCCGTGACCAATTGGTTCACATAGCTTGCCGCACTTAATCTTTTCTTTGCAAGTTCAATGAGTGTCCAGCAAACTACACTAGAATCACCAGCTGTTTTCTAGTAGCCACGGAATAAAATATCCCGATGCCCGTACCACCCGCCGTGTCACCGCTGCGAATCATCACCGCCCCGACGCCGTGCCGATTGCCGCACGCCGTGCCGCTTGCCGCATGCTATCACCATTCATGCACCGCCGTTCGTGCCACCACTCCCGACGCACCGACCACCGCCGATCCGCAATCTTGATCCGCACGATTCAAATTTGGAAAGTTATTTACGCAAATCAGGTAATTATTTTATCCCGATTTGAATTGAATATTATGTTGCCTAATTTGTGCTTATTGATATTTGACTTTGCATATTTGAAGAATAATTAGCATTATTCCAATTAGGATTTTGTTTCCTTTCTTTTAAAACTTTGGATATCTACTTGTTAAATTTGGATAGATTTTAGAATTTTCAAAAATACTTTGAATATATCCAAGATAATTGAGATATCTAAAATTTTCAAGATGTGATCGATTAGAAAAATTTTCTAATCCGCAACCACATACGTGTAAATAAATCTATCTATCAGGCTTTAGATAGAATTATTTCCATAGCGGGTATTTCGAATTTTAGGATCGATATATCAGGTTTCAGATTGAAACTTAATTCGAAAGATTAAGCGGTTATATTTTTTTACTTGATTTTAATTTCGAATTTTCATTAAAAAAACCAAAAAATATTACTCTAGAACAAGTTAATTTCTTTAGCCTAGAATTGCATGTTTAGGTAATTGCCATTTTTAATTCCGAATTTCATAAAAAAATAAAATAATATACCCGTCATTAGAAATAGGTCACGTCGTCGCATGACATATAATTTGCATGTTAGGTTGTATTAATCGCATGTCAATTTTTGCACGTCATTACATGTAGGTTAGTTTTCATTTAAATAAAATCAAAAAATCAAAAAGAAATTTCTGCACCTTTGAACTCTAAATTAGAATTTTTTAAAATTATCAAATTGAGTATTTTTCTTGAAATCGGTACCGAAAGGGCGTTAAGGAATTTAGCGTAACCAAGTCCCAAATTTATAATTTCTGGTTCGGAGGTATAAAATAGTACTCCCGCTATTTTATTTAGGTTTCTAATCAACCTACCTTAAATTATTAGTGGCGACTCCTATTAAAAATATTTGCATGTTCACAATTGGACCTAAGTTGCGATTTGGTAGAATTTGGGAGAACTCGAGCTAGGTTAGTTAATTTAATTGATCTAGTAATCCATTAGCCTAAGATCAAAAACTCGATTTTTTTAGGTCGCGACACTCTCATTTTCTCAAATAAAGATTTGAAATGGAGTTTGTTTTAAATAAGGACCTAAAGTGGTCATATCAATCTCAAAGAAGGGTCTGCTGACCTAGCTAGCCGAAGCGCATTCTTGTCCTTTCCTTTTTTGAATTTTTTTCTTTTTTATGTTTTTTTTCTTTTCCTTTTCTTTTTCATTTTTATTTTTTCTTTTTCCCTATTCCCACCGCCGGCCTCAAGCGAGGCCGACGAGGGTTGCCCTTGCCAGATCTGGCACAAGCAAGTGTCGCCTTCCTAGCCCAAGCGAGGCAACCCTCGCCCAACGCCGGTGAAGGCAACACTCACCCAATGCTGGTGAGGGCCACTCTCGCCCTCGCCTAAGGCCGACGACCTTCGCTCGCCATTGTTGACCAGGGGAGGGAAAAAGAACAAAGAAAAGAAAAAATAAGGAAAAGAAAAAGAAAGTAAAAAAATCAAAAAATTTTCAAAAATATGTTAATAATTTTTTTGACTAAAATACCTTTGTCGGAATAGTCACCTGTTAGCCAGTTGACCAGCCAAAATTCTTTATTTGAGACAATTTGATCACTTCGGGCCCTTATTTGAAATTTTTCCTTATATACAGTATGACAACACTGTGGATAAGTATGATAATAAAGTGATACAAGCGTCGAAATAAAACCTAATACAAATTGGACAAATATTATATGGCTTCATTATAAAAACCGGGGACAGGATCCTCATGAACTATGCCCATAAAACATGCGAGTACTTTAAACTAGACAATGCATGCTCCTTAAAGCTAAATGGCGATAGTGAGATATTGAACCAAAAATAGCAAGGATTAAACATAGATTAATTGGCCCGAAACATGCAATTTGTGACTAATAAATGTACGTCCGATTTTCCTTTTCCCATTTTCATTTAGCATTTTGTTATGTCATTTTCTTTTAAACTCTTGATAATACAATTTAAATGATTAAACTACATTAAATCACATCATTAACAGTCATGATAATGCAATTTCAGGCCAAATAAATATTAGAAAATCCTCTTTTGAAGGCTTATAATAAATCTTGTTTTTGTGCAGATTGTTTGGAACACGGACCGGCTGGCACCTTCTCGGAAAAATGCGAAGCTATTATTTTAGTTTATATTCACATATACTTGGAAATTATTTGTAATTAAAGAAGTGATTACTTTTATATCGTACGTGAGTTACGCACGTGTCTACTAATTTTACAGCAAAAGAAATTAAATAACGCAACCCGCTATTTAAAAATTATCTGGTCAAATGGAAGTCGGAGTAACTAGCCATCACCAAAAGAACCTCAAATGGGATTGAGTAACTTATTATATTGTTATTTTAGACTTAGTTCTTCGAAGAATCGTATAAATGATAAGGTCATTTTAGTAAATTGATGATGGACACCAATTTGGATATTTTCTTTTATTTAATACTAAGTAATGAATTCATCTCCATAATTTCAAAGTCAGCAGTTGCACCAACGACAGAAACTAAAAGGACAATGGAAATGAGTTTAAAAATGGAAGAAAAAAAAAGATTGGTTTATAAAAAAGAATACGCTTTAAATATGACGCCATTATTAAACGAATTATATATATATATATATTAGAATGTTTCATATATTTCAACCAAATAACATGAGACGATAACAGTCACGAATTGATAAAAAGTTAAAAGCTAAAATCTTGAATTACGTTAAAATGATAAGAATTTAACGATTTAGTCTGTTATACAGGCCTCTTCACATCTTATATGAATATTGAAATATCATAATTAGCTTGGGCTCGAGCCGAAGTTGGGTGGCTTGGGCTTTTAAATGTAAACGCGTTACCAAAATTTGCCCATTGATCGACTTCTCTTTGTATTATGGACACGATATGATTGTTACTTGTAATATTCGCTCAAAGAGAATCTAAACAAATTGAGAAGTACCGCCAATTTACGAGCCTATATGACATCACTTAATCACTAGGAGTGAGCGATTTTAGGGTTGATAGGCTCTATATCTAGAACCTAGAACCTACCCAGTTGAGACCGGTTTTTAAACCTTGAACCGACCCTATTGGTACGATCTAGCTCCAGGGTCTACTTGGGAACCAGCAATATCATTTTTTATTGTTTGGTTTCATTTTTTTAATTCATTGAAGGGACATGCTTTAGTTAAACATCATCTTATTTACAAGAGCCAGAGGCAGCAACAAAAAGAATATAAGATGCAAGGCAAAGCTGAAAGGAGAAAATTACGAGTTTTGCTATCCAGTCCTACTCCCTGGTATTTCCAATTTAACAATCAAAATCGGGAAATGGATCTTTAATAGCCGTTCAAAAATTTGAAATTGGAAACAGAACCCGTTTCGCAGGGTAGAGTTGGTCGAGTCTAATTCCGCATATTATTCACAAGCCTACGCAACTGCAGTTTTTTGTGGGAAGAGTTGAAATAATAAAAATAATTTGTATGGAAGATGGAATTTTATTTATGATGATTTAACCCATGAGATAAAAACACTTTGATTTGGCTTAATTGTATGCACGACCATCTAAGTAAATCGACAAAGGCATTGTTCATCTCCGGGTCCGGTGACAGTTTGGCAAGACCCTCCCAATGGGTATTTGGAGTCGATGCAAGCGTCATTGCAGTCGGGCATCTCTGAACACGGTCCTATATCCACCAACTGATGTTTCTCTTTCTTGATCTCCCTCGCAAATGATTTTTCTGAGACAAAAATTTCAAAAATTTGAGCAATCAACACAGTTACATATAGTACTACTGTACCTACTTTGACTAACTAATCAGTCCAAATTTAGAATATTTTGGTTAAGAAAATTGTTTTGAGGTCGGCATGATGTAGCAAAATAATGTGGGCATGATTTTGAGAATTCCAGATTCTGCTATTAGTCCTATCAAAATAGAAAAATTGCACACTTAAATCATCTCCTCATATTTCCCTAATTTCTTCTGATGAAAAACTACGGATTCGTGCTATAGGCATAGTTTTTCGAATCACTAGACACTACCATACAATTTGCCCAAAGAATGGGGGCTGTGAAGTAACTTTTGCATTTGAATTTTAATTTCTCTCACTTCTTATTTACCATTGTGTTCTTTGAATTTTTTTTTAAAATTATTTGATGGATGCATATAAAACTAAAACTTGCCTGTGAAACATAGAGAAATCAGGCAAAAAACGCTTATGAATAAACAAACTCTTTTGAAAGCCATATTTACGGCCTACTCTTCTCACTTTTCTTCAAGCTGCAATATGATGGCGTGATTTGTTTTGAAAGATTACACAAGATTTCAACATATATATATACATAGGCAAATCGAGCACCACTAAAGCAACCATGTTATATGGAAATCGAGTCCATACTATAAACAATACCTGCAAATCTACTAAGAATCACCATCCATAATCATTAGGGTCTTTTTATGGCAACATGCATCCACAATATAAATAAGTTTAAGCAATGGTAATTAATTCCCAAAGAATCCTATGATTAGATTCTGCCTACAATCACACGGAAACACATTTAATGTGACTTAAGTTTCATCTTCCATTTTACCATGTAATACATCAAAGAAACAATAGATCTTTAAGATTTCTTTAGTTTATTCTAAGAATTTTTATTCTAATTTAAACGCGTCATGTCTTCTAATTAGAAATAAATGCTAGCAAAATCATGGGGAAAATTACCAAAAAAGTCTTAAACCTATTGCAATTATACCAATTCAGTCCATCCGGCCATTTTTGGCTAGGCGGCGCTGACGTGAACGCCAGACAGCTAGCAAATGCTAACATGGAAAATTTTAAAATATATTTTTTATTAATTTTTTTTCTTTTTTTTTTTATCTTCTTCAACCTCTAGCCGGTCTCCGGGGCTAGGGCCGGCTAGGTCGGCCGCTGGCGAGGTCGACTTCACCGTTGCTAGGCAAGGTTGACCTCACTAGCGGCTGGTGAGGACGAGCCTCACCGATCGCTTCAAGCGAGGCCGACCTCACCAGCAACGGCTAGGTCAAGCGGCTGTCCTCGCTTACAACTAGCGAGGTCAAGCAAGGCCATCCTCTTCATCGCTGGCAAGGTTGGCCTCGCTCGAAGCGACCGGCAACGACAAACCTTGCCAACAACCGGCAGAAAGGGGACCTCACCAGATCTGGTGAGGCTCGTCCTCGCCGGCCGCTTTGAGCGAGGCCAACCTCACCAACAACTGGCAAGGTCGGGCGAGGCCGTCCTCACTGTAGCTAGTGAGGGCTTGACCTCACCAGTAACAAGCGAGATCAGCCTTGCTTGAAGCGACCGGCGAGGACGCGACCTCGCCAAATTTGGTGAGGCTTGTCCTCGTCGGCCGCTGGTGAGGTCGACCTCCCCTAGCAACGGCGAGGTCAACAGGGCCGACCCCACTGGCCCTAGCCTCTAGTCCATCGCCGGTCTGGCGACTGGCTAGAGGTTGAAGAAAATGAAGCAAAAAAAATTCGAAAAAAATAAAAATATATATTTAAAAATATGCCACGTCAGCGTTTGCCGGCATCCACGTTTGTGCCGGCCGGCCAAAAGTGGACGGATGGACTGAATTGGCACAATTACAAAAGGTTTAGGATTGAATTGGCAAAAAAAAAAAGGTTTATGACTGAATTGGCACAATCGCAATCGGTTTAGGTCCTTTTTGGTAATTTTCCACAAAATCATGTCTCTTGTCTCATGACACGCGCCTCTCTAGCCTCTATTATGCAGCTAGCTACTACTCATTTCTGTTTGCATTTATAGCAAAAGAAACCAAACTAGGGTTTGTACATTCAAACAACCACACATTTAGATCAATTCCCTGACTCTCAACTAGCCAATGCCAACGATACTCTCCTAAATATGTAGCGAGTTATGATTGGCTGTCGTGAAGTTGGAATCGCTCGTGTAAAAATTCGATGTAATAAAAATCAGAAGATTGCTTAGCCAATAAATCTCCCAACAATTGACACCAACGGTCCAAGACGATGCTAAAAAGTAACCCTATCCACTACCACGTGTTATTAAAAACAGACTTCACAATAATCATTGGATGAATTGAAAAAGACCTGTATAGATGATTGCAATTGATTCGGTCCATCAAATTACGCAAAAGAAATTAACGAAATGAAGGCATATAATTTCTAGAATATAAGACACAGCGAGAGTGTGTACTAGAAAAGGTGGAAAGCGGAAAGGAAAGGGTGCATGCCTGGGAAGAGAATAAAGGAGCGTGGAGATGGAAAACAAGAAGAAAGGGCTAAAAAATGAGACTCTAGTTTTGTCTCCTGAAAATCCGGCCGCTTGTTATCTTTGGACGGGGTTAGGACCTACCTCATCCACTACTATAATATTAGGGCTAAGGCGCCAATGAAAGACCAACTCCCCGGAGCCCGTCACTGTATCTCACCAGGTGTTGAATGGGAAAGCCCAAGACCAGCGATAGACATAAGTCCAGGCCCCTCCTAACCAAGGAACCAGTACCCTTCGGCTTGCAAACCAAGTTTCGGACTATCAAACCAATCACCAATGATAAGAAAATTTTGGGGTTAATATCACGAAAAACCCTAAACTGGTACACTTATGACAATTTTACCCCAAACTATTTTTTTTTACCATAAAAAATCCAAAACTGGTACACTTGTGACAAATTTATCTTGAACTATTTTTTTGGTCATCAATAACAATAAACTGGTATACATGTGACAATTTTACCCCGAACTAAATTTTTAATATTAGTTTTTTATTTTTCAAAATTTTTATTTTTTCTTTGTGTTTTATCTTAGGCCGGTCGCCAGTCGCCAGACCGGCGACCGGCCAGAGGTGCAAGCCGGCGAGGGCCCGGCCCCTCCAGTCGTTGGCGAGGCCGGCCTCGCCAGCAGTCGGCGGGGCCAGGCCCTCGCCAGATCCGGCGAGGCTCAACCTCGCCGTTGCCAAGCGAGGCCAACCTCGCCCAACGCCGGCGAGGTCGGTCTCGCCCTGCAACGGCGAGGTCTATCCTCGCTGGATCTGGCGAGGGCCCTGCCCCGCCAACTGCTGGTGAGGCTCGACCTCGCCGGCGTTGGGCGAGGCTAACCTCGCCTTGCAAGCACTCAATATTTCATATATATATTGGCAGAGAAAGGATAAAGTGCAAGCACTCAATATATATATATATATATATATATATATATATATATATTAGAATGTTTCATATATTTCAAACAAATAACATGAGACGGTGACAGTCACGAATTAATAAAAAGTTAAAAGCTAAAATCTTGAATTACGTTGAAATGATAGGAATTTAGCAGTTTATTCTATTGTACAGGCCTCTTCACATCTTATATGAATATTGAAATATCATAATTAGCTTGGGCTCGAGCCGAACTTGGGTGGCCTGGGCTTTTAAATGTAAACACGTTACCAAAATTTGCCCATTGATCGACTTCTCTTCGCATTATGGACATGATATGATTGTTACTTGTAATATTCGCTCAGAGAGAATCTAAACAAATTGAGAAGTACCGCCAATTTACGAGTCTATATGACATCACTTAATTACTAGGGGTGGGCGATTTTAGGGTTGGTAGGTTCTATATCTAGAACCTAGAACCTACCCAGTTGAGACCGGTTTTTAAACCTTGAACCGACCCTATTGGTACGATCTAGCTCCAGGGTCTACTTGGGAACCAGCCAGGTCAATTTTTATTGTTTGGTTTCATTTTTTTTATTCATTGAAGGGACATGCTTTAGTTAAACATCATCTTATTTACAAGAGTTAGAGGCAGCAACAAAAAGAATACAAGATGCAAGGCAAAGCTAAAAGGAGAAAATTACGAGTTTTGCTATCCAGTCCTACTCCCTGGTATTTCCAATTTAACAATCAAAATCGAGAACTGGATCTTTAATGGCCGTTCAAAAATTTGAAATTGGAAATAGAACCCGTTTCGCCGGCTAGAGTTGGTCGAGTCTAATTCCGCATATTAGTCACAAGCCTACGCAACTGCAGTTTTTTGTGGGAAGAGTTGAAATAACAAAAATAATTTGTATGGAAGATGGAATTTTATTTATGATGATTTAACCCATGAGATAAAAACACTTTGATTTGGCTTAATGGTATGCACGACCATCTAAGTAAATCGACAAAGGCATTCTTCATCTCCGGGTCCGATGACAGTTTGGCAAGACCCTCCCAATGGGTATTTGGAGTCGATGCAAGCGTCATTGCAGTCGGGCATCTCTGAACACGGTCCTATATCCACCAACTGATGTTTCTCTTTCTTGATCTCCCTCGCAAATGATTTTTCTGAGACAAAAATTTCAAAAATTTGAGCAATCAACACAGTTACATATAGTACTACTGTACCTACTTTGACTAACTAATCAGTCCAAATTTAGAATATTTTGGTTAAGAAAATTGTTTTGAGGTCGGCATGATGTAGCAAAATAATGTGGGCATGATTTTGAGAATTCCAGATTCTGCTATTAGTCCTATCAAAATAGAAAAATTGCACACTTAAATCATCTCCTCATATTTCCCTAATTTCTTCTGATGAAAAACTACGGATTCGTGCTATAGGCATAGTTTTTCGAATCACTAGACACTACCATACAATTTGCCCAAAGAATGGGGGCTGTGAAGTAACTTTTGCATTTGAATTTTAATTTCTCTCACTTCTTATTTACCATTGTGTTCTTTGAATTTTTTTTTAAATTATTTGATGGATGCATATAAAACTAAAACTTGCCTGTGAAACATAGAGAAATCAGGCAAAAAACGCTTATGAATAAACAAACTCTTTTGAAAGCCATATTTACGGCCTACTCTTCTCACTTTTCTTCAAGCTGCAATATGATGGCGTGATTTGTTTTGAAAGATTACACAAGATTTCAACATATATATATACATAGGCAAATCGAGCACCACTAAAGCAACCATGTTATATATGGAAATCGAGTCCATACCATAAACAATACCTGCAAATCTACTAAGAATCACCATCCATAATCATTGGCGTCTTTTTATGGCAACATGCATCCACAATATAAATTAGTTTAAGCAATGGTAATTAATTCCCAATGAATCCTATGATCAGATTCTGCCTACAATCACACGGAAACACATTTAATGTGATTTAAGTTTCATCTTCCACTTTACCATGTAATACATCAAAGAAAAAGTAGATCTTTAAGATTTTTTTAGTTTATTCTAAGAATTTTTATTCTAATTTAAACGCATCATGTCTTCTAATTAGAAATAAATGCTAGCAAAATCATGGGGAAAATTACCAAAAAAGTCTTAAACCTATTGCAATTATGTCAATTCAGTCCATCCGGCCACTTTTGGCCGGGCGGCGCTGACGTGAAAGCCAGACGGCTAGCAAATGCAAACGTGGAAAATTTTAAAATATATTTTTTATTTTTTATTAATTTTTTTCCTTTATCTTCTTTAACCTTTAGCCGGTCTCCGGGGCTAGGGCCGGCGGGGTCGGCCCTATTGGCCGCTAGCGAGGCCGACTTCACCGTTGCTAGGCAAGGCTGACCTCACCAGCAGCCCGTGAGGATGAGCTTTGCCAGTCGCATCGAGCGAGGGCAACCTCACCAGCAACGACTAGGTCGAGCAGCCGTCCTCGCTCACAACTGGCGAGGTCAAGCAAGGCCATCCTCGTCATCGCTGGCATGATTGGGCTCTCTCAAAGCGACCGGCAACAACAAACATTGCCAACAACCGGCAGAAAAGGAGACCTCACCAGATCTGACGAGGCTCGTCCTCGCTGGCCACTTGGAGCGAGGTCAACCTCACCAACAACTGGCGAGGTCGAGCGAGGCTGTCCTCACCGTAGCTGGTGAGGGCTTAACCTCACCGGTAACTAGAGAGGTCGTCCTTGCTCGAAGCGCCCCGTAAGGACGCGACCTCGCCAGATTTGGTGAGGCTCGTCCTCGTCGACCGCTGGTGAGGTCGACCTCCCCTAGCAATGGCGTGGCCAACGGGGCCGACCCCACTGGCCCCAACCTCTGGTCCGTCGTCGATCTAGCGATTGGCTAGAGGTTGAAGAAAATGAAGCAAAAAAAATTAATAAAAAAATTCAAAAAAAATTATTTTAAAATATGCCACGTCAGCGTTCGCCGGCTGGTTGGCATCCAAGTCTGTGCCGGCCGGCCAAAAGTGGACGGATGGACTGAATTGGCACAATTACAAAAGGTTTAGGATTGAATTTGCCAAAAAAAATGTTTATGACTGAATTGACACAATCGGTTTAGGACCTTTTTGGTAATTTTCCCCAAAATCATGTCTCTTGTCTCATGACACGCGCCCTCTCTAGCCTCTATTATGCAGCTAGCTACTACTCATTTTTGTTTGCATTTATAGTAAAAGAAACCAAACTAGGGTTTGTACATTGAAACAACCACACATTTAGATCAATTCCCTAACTCTCAACTAGCCAATGCCAACGATACTCTCCTAAATATGTAGCGAGTTATGATTGGCTATCGTGAAGTTAGAATTGCTCATGTAAAAATTCGATGTAATAAAAATCAGAAAATTGCTTAGCCAATAAATCTCCCAACAATTGACACCAACGGTCCAAGACGATGCTAAAAAGTAACCCTATCCACTACCTCGTGTTATTAAAAACAGACTTTTCAATAATCGTTGGATGAATTGAAAAAGACCTGTATAGATGATTGCAATTGATTCGGTCCATCAAATTACGCAAAAAAAATTAACGAAATGAAGGCATATAATTTCTAGAATATAAGACACAACGAGAGTATGTACTAGAAAAGGTGGAAAGCGGAAAGGAGAGGGTGCATGCCTAGGAAGAGAATAAAGGAGCGTGGAGATGGAAAACAAGAAGAAAGGGCTAAAAAATGGGACTCTAGTTTTGTCTCCTGAAAATCCGATCGGTTGTTATCTTTGGAACTAGAAAATCCGATCGGTTGTTATCTTTGGACGGGGTTAGGACCTACCTCATCCACTACTATAATATTAGGGCTAAGGCGCCAATGAAAGACCAACTCCCCAGAGCACGTCACTGTATCTCACCAGGTGTTGAATGGGAAAGCCCAAGACCAGCGATAGACATAAGTCCAGGCCCCTCCTAACCAAGGATTCCGCAGATAGGAGATAGACTGGAGAATCGAACCAGTACCCTTCGGCTTGCAAACCAAGTTTCGGACTATCAAACCAATCACCAATGATAAGAAAATTTTAATTGTTAAGAGGTGAACAAAAATTTCAAAGATGGCGCTCGTTCTTATGACATAATATAAAAGGGATGGCTGCTAATTGTACCGACGTGTTGCTGTTATTGAATTTCCAATTTCATACCTCACAAAAGTTTTACAAAAACTTTAAAGACACTAAAAGCTCTCACCAATTTTGCCGCAAAGAAGAAGATTATAGTTATTAAATTAAAGAGATGCTAATCGTTTCCCTCTATGATTCTAAAGTTAGAAATCACCAAAATCAATTTTGCGAATTGAAAAAAGAATTTTGTTTTGCCTTCAAGATAATAGATTATGTGGCCTTTTGTTTTTTGAATGATTGATATACTATCCATAGCCATCCTAACAATGTTTTCATTTTTTTTTTGCCAGAACGATGTTTTCATGTGAAGAAACAGAAAACCAGTTTACATAAAAGTAACCAAATGACTTGCTACTTTGGTCCATAGCATTTTAAACTTCATTAGATAATATGTTGTGTGACATTCCGAGTTTCGACCCATTTTTGGGATTTATAAAACGCGTAATTTGTCAGTGTGCTTATAGTAAAATCTCGCCCGGGAACTGATCACTCCCGCTTATCGTTTTAAATTAGAGATTTCGCTAGAATCGCACTCGATCAAATTTGACCGTTATTTACACCCCGAACTTAGCAGTCGATTTTTGGGAGTTTCAGCACGAAATAAATTGGACGGTGTCAATATTATGGTAGCCAGCGTTGAGATTGCCAGGAATAGTGGAAAAATGGGAGCTTTTGACCGAGTGCAAATTTGGACTAGTAGACCTCCCTCGCTATAGTTTGATTTAATTAATTTGGCCTTTGTCCCTTTTTATATGCAAGGCTTATTTTGGACCGGTAGATGGTTTTCGATTTTGAATTTGGGCCTTCGGATCGCATTTAATATTTGAATGTTCAAATATTTCCTAATTCTATGTTTCTCTCTCTTTCTCTTTCTTTCTCTCTCTCTCTCCTCCCCCTCTGCCGCGCCAGCTACGCGCACATCTCCCCGCGCGCACGTCCCTTCCTCCCCTAGCCATGCAGACCTCTCTCTCTCTCTCTCTCTTCCCTCTCCCTTTTTCCCCTCGGCGTGCATGTTACGCCCATGCAGACACGCTTTCTCCCCCCTACACTCTCTCTCTCTCCTCTTCTTCTCTTCCCTGTCTCTCTTTTCTTCTTCTTCTTCGTTCCTTCTTACATAGCCCCCCCCCGAACGGTTTGGCTTCTGAGCTCGCCGACTGCCACCACCGCGAGCCGCCCCGTCGACCGCCTTGCGCCGCTGCCCGACCAGCCGCAGCTGCCCCGTCGGTCGCCCCGCTGCCTGGCCACCTTTCCCCCCTGCCGCCGCCCCCACAGAGGCTCCCCCTCTCGCTATCCTCCTCCACGGCCCCCTCTCGCCCTCCGTTCGACGCCGCCTCCGACCGTCGCTGCCGCGAGCTCGGCTCTCCGAGCCGTCAGGAGCTCACCACTGCCACCGTCGCCGTCGTCCGACGTCCCCGTCGCCACCGTGAGCCACCTCACAACCGTAGCTCACCGGGCCGAACTCCCCTCCCCTGTTCGACTGGCCTTCAGCCCAGCTCGTCGGGGAGCCGCCTCGCTCGTCGCCGCTGTCATTCAGCCACCGCCCCCTGGCCAACCATCTTCTTCCCCTCCCTCGTGCATGCAGCAGCTCGCTGCCGCTTCCGCCATGGCCGAGCCTCGCCGGGCCGCCGGCCAGCTCGTCCGGCCACTTGCCCAGCGCCGCCACCCAGCCCCGGCGACCTTGCCCAGCCCCTTGCAGCCGCCGTGCTCGCCGGGGGCAGCCCAACCGCCGTTGTCGTCGTCGTCGCCCGAGCGTCCCGGGCGTGGCCGAGCTCGCCGTGCCCACTGCCCAGTCGGCCCGAACGTGCCTAGGCCAACCCCGGGCCGTGGCCGAGCAGCCTAGGCCATGGCCAAGCTCGCCCGGCCGTGCCCGTGCCCGTGGCCGAGCGTCTCAGGCCGAGCCCGTCACCGTGCCCGTCGCCCGTAGCCGTCCCAGCCCTGTGCCCGGCGCCTTGCCCGTCCAACAAGGCGCGTCGCCCGTCCGTTTGCCCGTGCGCCCCCGGGCACGCCGCGCGGCCACCTTGCCTGCGCGCCAGGCACGCCGACCGGCCATTGTGCCCGTGTTGGCCGGCCACCGCGCCCATGTGGCCCGCGCCCGCGCCTAGTCCGGTACTGTTCACCCGGGCCATTTTAGGCCCGAGCCGATTTTCTCCGGGCCAAACTTAGGTAAGTGACTTCCTAAACCCTACCTAGTACATTGGGTATTATTAGACTTGTCTAGAGTTTGATTAGTATCGGTTTAGGGATTAAACGTAGATTCGGGTTAATATTCATATGTGTGTGATTGTTATATTAAATTGCGATATTTGTGGGACTTAATTTAGTAGCTAATTAAGGGGGCTAAATGACCGTATTGTCGTGGGTTAGAATGGCTAGGGCGTGTTTTAATTTAATTGTATTACGTTATAGTTACGTTATTTAATTTGGGTTAGATAATATGATTGAACTGGATGATTGTGTGTGGCCGACTTGAACGTCGAGTCCGTATGTTGAGGTGGCGTAGTGTGAATTGGGCTGAGTTGTGAATATGAAATGTTTGATGCAATTGGCGCGAAATTGATTGAATTGAATGGCGTGTGCTTGCATGTCGATTTGAAGCTCGGATCGATCGGAGGGCTACGGACTTGGGACATGTTGACGGCGGTCCGTGTGAAGGCATGACTGGCCGAGGTGCCAAATGGATGCGGGCTTGAGACGTGTTGACGGTGGTCCGTTAAAGGTGTGATAGACCGAAACGTGTTTACGTCGGTCATTGGAACGATTGATTGTATGGCTTGGGACGTGTTGACGGCGGCCACTGGTATGGTATGATTGGTATGGCTTGGGACGTATTGACGGCGGCCATTGTTATTGATCGAATTGTGCGGCTTGTGAGCCCGTGAGAGGAAAGATGATCGAACACGTGTGCGCGATGTGATTGACTGAATTGGCTGGTTGAGCGTGTGATTGGATTGGCTGGTTGAGCGTGTGATTGAATTGGCTGGTTGAATGTGTAGTCGAATTGGTGAGATGAATTGCATGCAAGTGTGGGTGGTGTTTAAGCAATTGCGATCTGCTATTTGGCTACTATTATGGCATTACTATGATATGACTAACGTGCAGTGTTGGCATGGGCTTAATGGCAAGGTGGGTACAATAATGTGGATCTTTATATCTTATGGGGTAGATTGCATGTACGACTTGTCTGGGTACGCATTGGCCTACGTGGGGTATATGGGGTTGCTTATTGAGACTCGTTCTCACGGTTATTATATAACCATTTCAGATTCGCGATCATGAGGGATTGGAGACGCTTCAAGGGTATCTCGGAGATCGAAGACGAGTCAAGTACTCGGTATTTTGACTCCCCCTTTTTGTAGAGGAGTTAAGTTTGCGAACCATTGCCCTTTGAGGAATGTGGTTCTGTTGTTGTGGCCTAGCTTAGGGAATTGTCTTTTGTGGATGTCGTATGTATATGTCAAGTATAGGAAATTACAATTATTTGTTTATTGCTATTGCTGCCCCTTGTCATTATTAATTGTCCGGGTTATTTCTATTTGTTTCCGCACGTGCTTAATCTCTGATGTTTGGGTTGGGTCGGCGACGTGCCTGGGACGTCGCATTCAATGATCGACCATCGAGAGATGTTGCGAGCTCGTTAGGGTTCGGGGCGTGACATGTTGTCACGTCAGAAAACAATTTTTGTCTTGCATTATGACGTTTTTAACTTCAATGACGCACGGTAATGTCGAACGTTACAACAGGTGTGCCATAGAAGTCTTCCTTGTTCCGGCCTTTGCTACGATCAAGTGGCCTTGAGCATGACTATATTATCGTGCAAGTTTCTTCGATGGATAGATTCCTTTCAATATTGTTTTGATTGATGATTTCATATTTTATCCTCCCTATTATATGTCAATTACACATTTTAGGTCTTGAATTTTCAAATCTGACGATTGAATCTTTAATGTGCATTGAAAATTTCACCAACAGAATGTCCACGACCTCCCCTCACTGTTGCAAAATGTAGCACGACTCCGAACAACAGCTGCAATCGCTAGAGTGGGTTGTGAGGCCCCCCAGCCGCTGTTGCAGGGGACAATGCCGCCCTACGCGAATGTGGCCGGTTGGTTTAAAGGTGGCAACCCTCTACCGAGGTGGCAGAGGCTTCGAGCCTCTACCCTCTTTTTTTTTTTTTCATTTTATTCGAACTTTTGTATAAGGTTCACTTGAGTATCATAATTTTTTTTCAACCACTTGAGTACCGTAATTCATGTATAACATTCACTTAAATGTCATAACTTTTTCTTCAATCACTTGAGTGCCATATAACTTTAAAAATGATCACTTAAATGTAATGACTTTTTAAAAACTTTCACCACGTGTTATGCCACGTTGAATTTTCAACACTTGGGTAAATATTTTTAAAAAGTTATGATACTCAAGTGATCAATTGAAAGCTATGACACTCGAGTGAAGATTTTTTAGAAGTTATGACATTATAGTATCGAAAAAAAATTATGTCACTAAGTAAGCGTCGTACAAAAATTATGACACTTATTATACTCTTATCCTCAAAGAAATGAGATGGCAAATGATGAATAGCAGTGACACAGCTTTGCGGACACCATATTTCGAGATTCCATCCATGGTGAGAACTTCGATGTACACTTCTCAACGTGTCATGGATTATAAATCTCTTGGAAATGTAAATTTTCATGAGCACCTGCAAGCCCAGTAGGATGGCGTGATCCAGGATTCATCCACACCAGTTTCTTGAAGGAATTATAGCCCAACTCCGTGTAGGTGTGTTTGTTTTCTCTTCTACAAATTTGATGTTTAACAATAACTATCTTTTGAATTATGCGAAACCAAGATGCCGCTCCATTCATTACCATGCCATGTTGGTCTTCAGGTATTGATGAGAATTTATTCACTCTACTCCAGTTCATTGTTCCACCCGTGTAAGTCAGCTCGATTTCGTGATTTCCATTATTATTCAACTATTGCTTCTTTGCACAAGCCCTGCAAATATAGGGTAGCTCATACTAATCCTCCTTGGCAGCAAGTATTGACAAATGAGTTACAAGCGTTACACAAATCTCATATTTGGGATTTGGTTAATTTACCACATGAAAAATCTAATATAGGTTGTAAATAAGTGTATAAGATCAAAACTAAAGTAGATGGTACAGTGAAACGCTACAAAGCTCGATCAGTAGTAAAAGGCTTTACTCAAATATATGGCATTGACTATGACGAGAACTTTACTCTAGTTGCACTTCTTACTTATGTTTGATGTCTTCTTGTTGTCTCTGCTATTAGCCGATAGTCTATGTTCCAGATGGATGTTAAAAATGCCTACTTCAATAGCGATCTTACTAAGGAAGTATATGTAGAACCCCTCCTGGATAGAGTCATAATTCTAATAAAGTGGGTCAATTACATCTAGCATTATATGGACTGAAGCAACCTCCTCTTTTATGGTATTCCAAGTTTAGTTCCACCAAGAACACCTTGGCTTTAAATCTAGTCCATATGACAATGCTCTCTTTGTTCAACGGACCTCTCATGGGTATATAATTCTGATTTTATATGTGGACGACATGAATATTACTGGCAATGTCATACCGGCATTAGCAAACTTCGACAATATCACAGTCAACAGTTTGAATGAAAGATCTCAACGGGCCAGTTATTTTCTAAGCTTAGAGGTTGCTTCAGATTCCTCTAACTATGCTCTCTCTCAAGCAAAATACACTACTGATTTTCTTGTTGAGTGGCACTCCCTGATAACAAGATTGATACAACTCCCATTGAGACCAACAATAAATTTGATAACAAAGATGGGACTCATCTTCTGAATCCTACACTATTGATAGTTGGTTGGCATTCTAATCTTATTGTTACTTGTCCAAACATCGTCTATGCTATTCAATTTTTCAGTCTGTTCATGACTGCACCACACAAGACAATTGGTTGGCATTTTTCGCTTGTGCTATTCACATTTTCAATTAGTTCACGACCGCACCGCTCACAACTTACTTTGCTGTTGTTCTTTGCATTCTTCACTTATTTCACGGTCTTCACTTTTCTACTCACTCTTCCTTAGAGTTGAGAGGTTATTATGATGCCGAATCGGCTGGTGACTCTCTTGATTGCCGCTCCACTATAGGCTATTGCTTCTTTCTAGGTAACTCATTCATCTCATGACGTAGCAAGAAGCTTACTGTTGTCACTCGATCTAGCTTTGACGTGAAATTTTGTTCTCTTTCCAATCCAAAAAATTAGAATCACTATGGTTGCAATGATTATTAGAAGACATGGGAGTTTGTCATGATGGTAGAATAGTCATTTATTGCGACAACCAGAGTGATATTCAAATAGCTCATGATAATATTTTCCATGAGCATTCCAAGCATATTGCAATAGACTGTCATTTTATCCGGTATCACGCACTTCATGGCACTATATAATTCGTCTCTACTTCATCAATGGATTAAAGTGTTGATGTCTTCACAAAGACGCATCCACTAGGTATTTTTAAGATTTTTTCTCCAAACACCAGTTGACTTCTTCCATGTCACATTCAGTTCAAGGGAATGTTAGAGATATTTCGCATATTTAAGAGATTTGAGTATCTTTCTGGCTGATCGTAATAAAAAAGATAAAAGAACTTGCGTTGAATTCAAATAATCAATTCAAAACCATTATTCATGACAAGTAAACCGTAACGTTGATGTCACAAATAATCCATCGTTCATACAACTACTGCTCATTCAGCAGGAAGCCCAATTCAATACATTATCCTACTGAAGAACGAAGCTGACTCAGGATTCAACTAATAACCACCCTCTCTCTCTCTCTCTCTCTCTCTCTCTCTCTCTCTCTCTCTCTCTCTCTCTCTCTCTCTCTCTCTCTCTCTCTCTCTCTCTCTCTCTGAAGGAGAAAAATCTTCTTAACTCCAAGCAATATGAACAGCTGCAAGTGTAATTAAAGATATCAAGGATCCCTCACCTAAATAGAAATGGAGAGGAACTGAGGCGATCAACTTATTAAGGGTGCGAAGGAGATTTTTAGAAAAGTCAAAGCCGAGATAAAATTCTCTCAATTGTTCAAACTCAGAGCTTGATTGGCATAAATCCTCATCAATACCTAAAGACCAAGCGTATTAGGATAATGAATAAAGTGGCATCTTGGTTTCACTTGATTCTAATGAGTCTTACATAAAACCGTAAATCTGAAGATGAAAAAACATACACACTTACACAGAGTTGGGCCATGATTCCCTCAAGAAACTGGTGTGGATGAATCTGGGATCACGCCATACTACTGTCCTTGCAGGTGCTCCCGAAAAATTATAACACTTGGAGAATTATAATTCATGAACTAGAAGTCTAGTTCCACGTTGTAACCCCTTATTCGAGCCGAGTTCCAGGTGGTACTACTGGGATGCCTAAGGAAGTAGTCGCAGCAAGCAATCGCACTCCCAATCAGAATACCCATAATCCATATGCCAAGCCCCAACCGATCAAGTGCTATCAGTGTAATGAGTTGGGCCATCGTTTCAACGATTGTCCTTGTCGTAGAATGGCCAATATCGTTGAACATGATGAAGATGTGTATGAGGAAGATTGGGAAGATGAAGAAGAACTGTAAGTGGAAGATGAAGTGGGTGAGCAAGTTAATTGTGTTGTGCGTCGTCTACTGCTTGCTCTGCGGATAGAAGATTCCCAGCGGAATCAGCTTTTCTGCACTCACTGTACTGTTAACGGCAAAGTATGTGATATCATTATTGACAGCGGAAGTTGCGAGAATATAGTATCAAAGGCCTTGGTGGATCACTTGCAACTAAAGACGGAGCCACATCCCGCACCCTACATGATCGGATGGATTCGTAAGGGAGCAGAACTTAAGGTAAATCAATTATGCCGTTTACTTGTTTCGATCGGAAAATCATATCAAGATACTATTATCTATGATGTTATGGAGATAGATGCGTGTCATGTTTTACTAGGTCGGCCATGACAATATGATGTTGATGCTATACACCGAGCTAGGGAGAATATGTATTCTTTTGTGTGGAAAAAGACTAAAATTACTTTGAGACCAAAGAGTAATTCCCCTCAGATTGTGAAGAAGCAAAATGTAGGGATTATGATGAACGTCCGAAAGCGTGAAGGGATGTATATCATTGTGGACAAGGGTGACCAGCAAGTTGTGATTCGTGTTTCCGACATTCTTAAGCCCTTATTAAAGGTATTTAGTGATGTTATGCCTGAGGATTTACTTGACGGATTACCTCCTTTGAGGGATATCCAGCATGAGATTGATTTTCTTCCAGGTGCTAGTCTTCCTAATTTACCGCATTATCGGATGAATCTAAAGGAGAATCAAATTCTACAGGAGCAGGTGGGAGAGTTCTTTCGAAAGGGCTTCTTGGGTGAAAGCAAAAGTCCATGAGCAGTTCCTACGCTTCTCACGCCAAAGAAAGACGACACCATGCGTATGTATGTAGACAGTCGTGCCATTAACTGGATTACTGTCAAGTATAGGTTTCCCATTCCACGACTTGATGATATGCTAGAAAGACTTGTTGGATCATGGATTTTTACGAAGATCGACCTTCGAAGTGAATACCACCAAGTTCGCATCCGTTCTAGCGACGAATGGAAAACGGCCTTCAAGACAAGTGCGAGTTTGTACGAATGGCTTGTCATGCCGTTTGGACTCACTAACGCGCCTAATACTTTCATGTGTTTGATGACTCAAGTTCTCAAACCTTTTATTGGCAAGTTTGTGGTAGTTTTCTTTGATGATATACTCATATATAGTCCAGATGGGCGTCAACACATGGAGCACTTGAGAGATGTCCTACTAACCTTGCAGCAAAGTAAATTGTTCATTAATTTGAAAAAGTGCAACTTCATGACATAACGCCTCTTGTTTTTGGATTTTGTTGTTGGCGCGGGTGGACTTCACGTTGATGCAGATAAGATGGCTATGATTCGCAATTGGCCAATTCCAAAGAACGTTGGCAAGGCTCGAAGTTTCCATGGCCTTGCAACATTCTATAGGCATTTCATTCCAGATTTCAGTACTATTATGGCCCCGATCACTGACTGTTTAAAAAAGGGAAAATTACATTGGGGAGATGAAGCTTCGGTCAGTTTTGCTCTTATAAAAGAAAAGCTCTCCACGGCGCCGATATGGATGCTTCCTGACTTTGAGAAATTGTTCGAGCTGGACTGGGATGCTTTCGGCGTCAGGGATTGGCGCTGTCATTTCCCAAGAAGGTAAGCCGATAGCCTTTTTTAGTGAAAAACTTAATGAAGTTCGCCGGCATTAGTCGACGTATGAGCAGGAATATTATGCTATTGTGCGAGCTATAAAGCATTGGCAATCCTATTTTTATCAGCACGAATTTGTTCTTAACACCGATCATCAAGCTCTTAAATATATCAAGAGTCAGAAGCACTTAAATCGAATTCATGCACGATGGGTTTCTTTTCTGGAGCAATTTAATTTTGTGCTTTGTTATAAAGCACGCCATTTAAATAAAGTGACAGATGTGCTGAGTTGACGTGCTGCGACACTGGTGACCATGTGCACTGATGTTGTCAGTTTTGATTACCTATGTTCTTTTTATCCCGAGGATGATGATTTTTGTGAAATATGAGAGAAGTGTTCTTAAACAAGTTGTCATGGCGATATGATAATTCAAGAAAAATTTTTGTTCTTTGACAATAGATTATGCATTTCTTGTGGTTCCTTACATGAACAACTCATTCGAGAGCTTCATGGTGGTACACTCGGCGGACATTTGGGGCGGGACAAAATTGTAGCCTTGGTAGAGGAGCGGTACTATTAGCCTCAACTGAAGTGAGACGTGGGGCGAATTGTCAGTAAATGCTATATTTGTCAGACCACTGAGGGCCACTCTCAAAACACTGGTCTTTACACCCCATTGCCTATTCCTTCGGGTCCTTGGGTAGACATATCGATGGACTTCGTGTTGGGACTTCCTCGCACTCAATTGAGTTTAGATTCTGTTTTCGTGGTGATTGATCGGTTTTCGAAGATGGCGCACTTCATCCCTTGTAAGAAAACTTCGGATGCTTCGCATGTGACAAGTTTATTCTTTCGTGAAGTAGTCCGTCTCCATGGGGTGCTGAAGACAATCACTTCCGATCGTGACACGAAATTTCTGAGCCATTTTTTACGTACTTTATGACGTTTGTTTGGGACTAATTTACAGTATAATAGTTCTTTTTATCTCCAAACGGATGGTCAGACGGAAGTTGTGAATCGTACTATGGCGGATATCATTGCTGCCTCTACAGTGATATGCCTAAGCAGTGGAACTGGTATCTTGCTCCTGCTGAGTTCGCCTTCAATAACTCAATTAACCGCTCTACCGGTATATCTCCCTTTTATGTCATTTATGGGCGTACACCACAGTATACTCTAGATTTGGTTCCCTTGCCCAAGATTCCTGGCTATACTGTCGCGGCGGAGAATTTGGCGATCAGAATTAATGAAGTCCAAGCTGTTGTTGCTAGTCAATTGGCTGCGTCTAATTCAAAGTATAAGGACGATGTTGACAAACGGCCACGTTCGAAAATTTTTGAGGTAGGCGATGAAGTAATGGTTTTTCTGTGAAAGGAGCGTTTTGCTGTAGGTACCTATAATAAACTGAAGCACAAAAAGATTGGTCCTTGCCGCATCCTGAAGAAGATCAACAACAATGCCTATGTAGTTGACCTTCTTGGTGATCTTAACATTTCCCCTGCATTTAATGTGGCAGACTTATTTGAGTATCATGCTCCTGATACACCCTTTTATCCTGATCATAACTCGAGGGCGAGTTTTTCCGTAGAGGGAGGGAATGATGTAGAACAGTTAACCTGTGATTATCTTGAAGAATGTGATTACCGTAATCGCTGAAAATCTCGGCAGTTTTTCTAATTTTAGGGAAAACGATCATTCAGGCTGTTTCATGTTTCCTATATTACCAGTCAGGCAGTTTCCTATATTACCATTTAGGTAGTTTCTTATATTACCAGTCAGGCAGTTTCCTATATTAGTTTATTAGATGCTATCTTTAATTATTCTGTTTTATTAGGATTAGGAGTCCTATCTCTATATAAGATGTCCGTCTTGTAATCGAAAATCATACTATCATTGAATAAAAATTTCGAATTCTTTGGAGTTGTTCCAAATTTACGCTTTCTCTCTACGTCATTAATGATGTAGAATAGTTAGCCTGTGATTATCTTGAAAAATGTAATCGCCGTAATCTCCGGAAATCTAGGCAGTTTTTCTGATTTTGGGAAAAACGACCATTCAGGCTGTTTCCTATATTACCAGTAGACAGTTTCCTATATTACCAGTCAGACAGTTTCCTATATTATCAGTCAGACAGTTTCTTATATTACCATTCAGGCAGTTTTCAATATTACCATTCAGGCAGTTTCCTATATTAGTTTATTAGATGTTATCTTTAATTATTTAGTTTCTATTAATATTAGGAGTCCTATCTCTATATAAAATGTCCGTCTTGTAATAAAAAATCATACTATCATTGAATAAAATTTCGAGTTCTTTGGAATTGTTTCAAATTTACGCTTTCTCTCTGCATCATTTGGTATTAGAGCAGGTTTCTCCTGTGACGATGGTGAATAACGTGAATGTCAATCTCCTCGCTGCTGAGGGCGGTGAGAACGAGCCTATTACGTGGGCTGAGTTCAATCAGTTCGTGGGTCAAACCGATCGGAGGTTTCAAGAGATCCTTGATGCCATCCAGCATTTGTCCACAAATCATGCACCTGGCGTTCTTCCAGCCGAGCGAATTCCTGTCGCTCGTGATCCCGAAAATGCTATGGGGCGTGGAGGAATCCCCCGACATAGGCGTCAAGACTATGTCGAGGATACGGAAGACGAAGACGAAGATTTCCAGAAGATACAGATTTGTGGTGGTCGCCGATACAGGGGATTCCAGGAAGAGCATGTTCGTGGGGATCAACGGTAGGGGGGCTATCGACGAGATCCTGAGCAGTATCAACTAAAGGTAAATCTCCCTACTTTCAATGGTAATTTGGATAATGAAGATTTCCTGGACTGGCTTTGAGAGGTCGAGAAATTCTTTGACGCTATGGATATTGATGAAGATCACCACGTGAAACTTGTGACGTAAAAGTTAAAGGGTGGCACTTCAGCTTAGTGGGAACAGACTCAATTGACGCGACGTCGACAAGGCAAGGCTCCTATACGATCATGGGGTCAGATGAAATAGAAGTTGAAGAAGAGGTTCCTCCTAACGGACTATGAGCAACTGTTATTTCAGCAATTTCAGAATTGCCGACAATTGAATAGATCGGTCCAAGCTTATACGGAAGAGTTCCTTCGACTCTCCGCTCGCAATAACCTGGATGAGTCCGAGGCACAACAAACTGCAAGGTACATTAATGGTTTGCGACTTAATATCCAGGATCGGGTTTCTTTGCATCGACTATTCTCTGTTGAAGATGCCCAGGACATTGCACGAAAAATTGAGATGCAATTGGAGAGGACTAGTCCTAGTACTCATGGTAGCAATTATTCGGGTCGTGGGTCATTCGAGAAAGGAAGATAGCCTGATTTTACAAGTTCTTCTAGTGGATAAATCCCTGATTCGAGCCGAGTTCCAGGTGGTTCTTCTAGTCGCAGCAAGCAATCGCACTCCCAATTAGAATACCCAGAATCCATATGCCAAGCCCCAACCGATTAAGTGCTACAAATATAACGAGTTGAGCCATCGTTCTAGCGATTGTCCTCATCGTAGAACGGCCAATATTATTGAACATGACGAAGATGTGTATGAGGAAGATTGGGAAAAGGAAGAAGAAGTGGGCGAGCAGGTTAATTGTGTTGTGCGTCGTCTATTGTTTGCTCCGGAGATAGAAGATACCCAGCGGAATTAGCTTTTCCGCGCTCGTTGTACTGTCAACAACAAAGTATGCGATATTATTATTGATAGCGGAAGTTGCGAGAATATAGTGTCAAAGGCCTTAGTGGATCACTTGCAGCTAAAGATGGTGCCGCATCTCGCGCCCTACACGATCGGGTGGACACATAAGGGAGCAGAACTTAAGGTAAACCAATTATGCGGTTTACCTATTTCAATCGGAAAATCATATCAAGATACTATTTCTGTGATGTTGTGAAGATGGATGCATGTCATGTTTTACTGGGTCGGCCATGGCAATATAAAGTTGATGCTACACATCGAGCTAGGGAGAATACGTATTCTTTTGTGTGGAAAATGACTAAAATTACTTTGAGATCAAAGAATAATTCCCCTCAGATTGTGAAGAAACAGAATGTAGGGGTTATGATGAACATCCGAAAGCGTGAAGGGACGTATATGATTGTGGACAAGGGCGACCAGCAAGTTGTGATTCGTGTTTCCGACATTCTTAAACCCTTATTAAAGGTATTCAGTGATGTTATGCCTGAGGATTTACTTGGCGGATTACCTCCTTTGAGAGATATCCAGCATGAGATTGATTTTCTTCCAGGTGCTAGTCTTCCTAATTTGCCACATTATCGGATGAATCTAAAGGAGAATCAGATTCTACAAGAGCAGGTGGGAGAGCTCTTTCAAAAGGGCTTCTTGGGTGAAAGCAAAAGTCCATGTGCAGTTCCTACGCTTCTCATGCCAAAAAAAGACAGCACCATGCGTATGTATGTAGACAGTCGTGCCATTAACCGGATTACTATCAAGTATAGGTTTCCAATTTCACGACTTGATGACATGCTAGAGAGATTTGCTGGATCACGGATTTTTACGAAGATTGACCTTCGAAGTGGATACCACCAAGTTCGCATCCGTTCTAGCAACGAATGGAAAACGGCCTCCAAGACAAGTGCGGGTTTGTACGAATGGCTTGTCATGCTATTTGGACTCACTAACGCACCTAGTACTTTATGGCGTTTGTTTGGGACTGATTTATAGTATGGTAGTTCTTTTCATCCCCAAACGGATAGTCAGACGGAAGTTGTGAATCATACTATGGCGGATATCATTCGCTACCTCTGCAGTGATATGCCTAAGCAGTGGGACCGGTGTCTTGCTTCTACTGAGTTCGCCTTTAACAACTCGGTTAACCGCTCTACCGGTACATCTCCCTTTCAGGTCGTTTATGTTCGTATACCATAGCATACTCTGGATTTGGTTCCCTTGCCCAAAATTCTTGGCTATAGTGTCGTGGCGGAGAATTTAGTGACCAGAATTAATGAAGTCCAAGCTGTTGTTGCTAATCAATTGCCTGTTTCTAATTCAAAGTATAAGGAGGATGCTGACAAACGGCGACGTTTGAAAATTTTTGAGGTAGGCGATGAGGTAATGGTTTTCCTGCGAAAGGAGCGTTTTCCTGTAGGTACCTATAATAAATCGAAGGACAAGAAGATTGGTCCTTGCCGCATCTTGAAGAAGATCAACAACAATACCTATGTAGTTGACCTTCCTGGTGATCTCAATATTTCCTTTACATTTAATGTGGCAAACTTATTTAAGCATCATGCTCCTCATACACCCCTCTATCCTGATCATAACTCGAGGGCGAGTTTTTCCGAAGAGGGAGAGAATGATGTAAAACAGTTAGCCTGTGATTATCTTGAAGAATGTGATCGCTGTAATCGCCGGAAATCTTGGCAGTTTTTCTAATTTTAGGAAAAACGACCATTCAGGCAGTTTCCTATATTATCAATCAGGCAGTTTCCTATATTATCAGTCAAGCAATTTCCTATATTACCAATCAGGCAGTTTTCAATATTACCATTTATGCAGTTTTCAATATTACCATTCAAGCAGCCGGCGAGGCTACTGGCGAGGCTCGACCTCGCTTGCAATTGGCAAGGCCGGCCTTGCCCAGCCCAGGCAAGGGTAGCCCTCGCCTGACGCCGGCGAGGGCAGCCTCGCCTGACGCCGGCGAGGGCAGCCTCGCCTGACGCCGGCGAGGGCAGCCTCGCCTGAGGCTGGCGACCTCCGCCGGCCCTAGCTATGGGCGGCGGAGGAAGAAAACAAAAAAAAAGAAAAGAAAAAGGAAAATAAAAAAACAAAAAAAGGAAAAACAAAAAAAAATAAAAAGCTATTGTTCCTGTGCCGGAACAGTAACTTTCTCGCCGGTCGATAGCTATTTTGGTCGGCCGGAAACCCAGATCCTTATTTGAGACTTTTTGGGCACTTCGAGTCCTTTTTTGAGACTGATTGAGCACTTCATGCCCTTATTTAACACAATGTTCACTTTGGGCTCTTTTTTGAGAATTCAACCCCACTTGGGGACCTTAATTGGAATTTTCCCTTTAAAAAAAGTGGTTTAAGAATTCATTGGAACTTTTTCGATAACCCCTAGAAAAGTTAGTTTTCCTTGAACTGTTTTCAAATTTGAAAATCTGATTGAAGATCGTTATGATGATTGCTCTCCATAAACTTCCCATCATCTATCCCCTATGGTGCCTCATCAGATTATCAGAAGATAAAAGCATGGATTTCTCACTGATCTTGCTCGACTTTTGGCACTACTCAATGAATTTAAAAAGCACTTCAAGCTTTGCTGCCTTGACAGGAGTACAGCAAAAGATGATAATGTAGGGTTTGACGTAGGTTCTACAGTTGTTAAAACGCAGCGGAATATATTTGTAAACTGAAATCCTATAACCCTAGACAGGGATCCATGTGTTTATTGAAATCGAGACAGAAGTTCGATACGTACCTTTTGTAAATTAAACGTAAATTGACAATTGATTGTGTCTGGATTAGCGCCCCAAATATTACGCCTCTATCGGTATCCACACACGCGAACAAAAGTCTCCAACGATCCAAGTGCTACCTAAAGATCTTGAAGTCCCTTTTTTTTCAACGCCTTTTGATTTTCGATACTCTGTCAAAAAACCCTAAACAGAGAACGATTCTCTATCTATTTATACAACTTCATTATCCAGCGGAATTAAAAAAAGTGGGCTAGGCAATTTGAGCTTGCCAAACTATCCACCTTCAATCGTACATTTAATCGTTATCTCAATAACGCGCACGATCGCGTAGATAAGTTGAATAGGAGAATAAATTAAAATCTACTTCTTATTTTAAGTAGATCCCGGCGCACAGAAATTATTAACTCAGTTCGCTTTTGTATGCAACCATGTATGTCCATTAAACATTAGCAGTGTGCTTAAAACCTTTTTTGGCCCACAAGTCATAAGCGGTCTCTAGCAAGACATTATGACTACCTAAGTATAGTGAAGGTCGACTTTCCGACACAACCTAATCCACAAACTAATATTAGAGTATCAACCTTGATTGATTCTTAGGGTAGACCACTAACAGGTTGAACTTTGATTCTTTATGCAGTGAACAAACTTAATTATCAAATTGATTTCCATTTTCCGAAAATAGCACCTTTGGTTCTTCATTTCTGCCTGCTCTAACAATAGCTTCTTTTCAGATGTGGAAAATACGAATCGTTTGTCTGGGAAGGTGGAAGGAGGGACAGCAGACTTTCTGATCAAACTTGAGAATCACATATTTGGTCTTCAAACCTTAAGGAGTTTGAACTCATATGAACATTTTGCACTTTTTACATCTACTGCACTAGGAAATTATCAATGATTGTGTGTCCAGCTGCTATAGGAAATTTAGGTTATCCCCGTTTTCCTTCTGCATCATATTCCGAATGATTACTTGAAGTTCATTCTTCATGACTTATTGTAGGTTCCTGGGAAGAACACTTTATCTATCTGGTCTTGGAGTAGCTTGCTTTGATGCTGTTTGCTTTCGTTCTTTCCTCACCTACATTTAATTGGGCAACAAATGATCTGTGGCATACTTTGAAAGAGGGTGTTCCTCACTTGACCATTTACAATGCATTTTTCTACTTCTTGATATCACGCTTTATCGTTGCCGCTGTTCTGAACGTCAGCTTCCTGTACCACCCTGATCATCATTCAAAGCTTATGCAAGGGACTGGAATGGTAGCCGTCGGGCTCTTTTAGCTGGCCTTTTGTGCACTCAATTATGGGAGGCAAGTTTGCCAGAAATGCTGCCGCAAATGCTGATCAGGTTTTGCTGTGCTTACAAGTACGTGCGCATGCGTGATTTCACTAGGAGAATATTGGGACAACATCCTCACTACTATGGTGATAATGTTCGTATTCCCCCCTATGTTGTAAAGCCTACAAAAATCACTTGGTTAAACTGCTATTGTATCAACCTCTTTTTGGTGATCTAGACAAATGCGATTCATTTTTAAACAACATGAAACTATTTGACATTACGTCATAAAAACAAAATTTGGAATGATTAAATAGCTCAGTTCTGTGCTTAAGTGTAGCTTTGCAATATCGCAACAACTAAATGAGGTTAGGGCTGTGAATTACTTTAAACACATGGTTTTCGTTATTGTTTGATTTACAGAAGGTTCGATTATGGAAATATCGTGGCAAAAAGTGCAGTTGTTGGTTATGCGAAATAGAAGATTTGTGTTAAATTGAAGGAAAGATTTGCTTCTCATCTAATCTTAGCCTTATGCAGGCACTCCCACATGTTAGCACTTTTTGGACATACTTGTGTTTCTAGAATACCGCACATCATCAAGGAGAACCCAGAGCTGCTTGTCAGTATGCTGGACATGTCTATTGTGGATGTCACACGTCGCATGTCGTCAGCGGGACAACGCAACATGAGCACATGTGCCTAATTCTCCTTGAGATTTGTCGTCGACAATAACAATGATCGCATTTAATATGGCATGGTGGGGAATTCGGCATCAATAGAATAGTTGAATTGCACATGAATTCGTGTCAAAGCTCATACCAAATTGAGTAGAATTCCAGAAACCTGGTGAAAGAATCCTCATTTCCGACCCGGAGAAATTGACGGAAGTTTAGACTTTGGAATCAAGACGTGGAATTTTCAGCTATCTATCGGCAACGAACTCCAATGCCGAGGAACTGAATGCATTTGGTTGATTTCCTATCATCATTGTATTTGGTTGTGAATTAATATGGGTGTGTCTGTAATTTTAGTTTTACCAGATTTTCTAGAACTACAATAACGTAGAAAGAATCTGAATGACCAAATTTGGAAGCTTGGTATTGTTCATTATATTTTATTTAATGCTACAGGTGGTAATTATCTACTTTCGTTTAAAAGACTAGCACACGAAGGCTGATATCTATCATTTCTAGCATGTATGGTTATTGTAATCACTATTACATCATGGATTTGTTGCATCTTTGTCATGACCCTCCCGAGGTGGACCACAAGGTGGCTAACGAATTACCAAGTGAGCGTAGACGATCCCTCTTGCGAGATGGCGCTAATACATGGTTCGGCTTCTCGTAAATCCTACCGACCGCAACTTAATTTTCTCAATTGCTGCGAAATTTTGTTTTTGATTTAGGAGTCGCCACTAATTGATGAGAGATCGGTTAGGGGCCAAGTAAAGTATGGGTAGCTATAATACTTACATAAACTAGAGATTCGAGTATAAGAACTTGATGCCGCCGTAGACTAATCTAACGTTCACAATTGGTACCTTTCCTCTTCTTTTCCGAAAACGTTTCATGTGTTCTTTTTTATTTACAAAGTCCTAAGCACATACATCTAGGTGACCATGCACGATCAACTCATCCAATGAACTTTAAATAGAGGGAAATTTCAAATAAAGGCTTCAAGTGCTCTCATTTTCTTAAAAAAGAGCTTCAAGTGCTCTCTATCGACACCTAAATTTTGGCGCATCATTTAGTGTTAATTGCATAGAAAATTAGGGATTAAATTTTTAATCCCTAAATAAAAATATTAAAATTACGTGAGCATATAGTTTAAATTCATTTAGATTAATTGCATTTTGCATTGAACCGGCGTTGGCGAATGAACTTAAAGTCAGTCGCGCGAATCTAGCTCGCACATCGAGCAGTATTCGGTTAAGCCATGGAGGTATAGTGGTTGAAAATCAAGTCCAAGATTAGAATAACTAAGCTTCAATTGCGTGGGGGTTTAGCCGGTCAGAGTTAAAACAAAAAGGCTTTGTAATTAAGAAAGAGCCCATGAAGATTAAGTCTTTCATTGGAAAAACCTATAATCTAGATTAGGGAATAAAAAACCTAATTTGCACTATAAATAGGGCTTTAACTCTTCATAAAAGGGGCTGGTCTTTTGGGACACACGGCCACAAAAGTAAGAAAAACAAACAGAGGGAGATATACACGAAGAAGGAAGTGGCTGCTCTTGATTTTTGGGTGAAAGCTTTCAATTCCACGGAGACCTTCAGGAAGTCCAGGCGTCTAGTTCCACCAGTCCATGTTCGCGGAATTGTGGTCAACAAAAGTTATTCTTGCATTGACGCCAAGAAGCTGTTGCTACCGTCGCTCCTTCTTCATGCAGAGGCCACGCTGATGCTTGCTGCTACTTCCACCTCAACGGTTGCAGCTGTTCTTCTACTGTCACGTAGCTGGTGTTCCTCTGCCGTCCAGACCAGCGGTCGAGGAGCCTAGATCAACGCCAAACACAGTCAAGTCAAGCCCACGTGAAATTGAAGGAGTCCAAGCGGTGGAAAGGAGATCATGTTCTGGTGATTTTAAAGTGCAAACTGATAGTGGAAAATATAAAAGTGAGGGTGTTCTTCGGTGGACATCCAGCAAGCTTTCATCGCCGTGACCAATTGGTTCACATAGCTTGCCGCACTTAATCTTTTCTTTGCAAGTTCAATGAGTGTCCAACAAACTACACTAGAATCACCAGCTGTTTTCTAGTAGCCACGGAATAAAATATCCCGATGCCCGTACCACCGTCGCCCCGCCGTGTCACCGCCGCGAATCATCACCGCCCCGACGCCAGTCCGCTTGCCGCACGCCATCACCATTCGTGCACTGCCGTTCGTGCCGCCACTCCCGATGCACCGACCACCGCCGATCTGCAATCCTGATCCACACGATTCAAATTTGGAAAGTTATTTATGCAAATCAGGTAATTATCTTATCCCGATTTGAATTGAATATTATGTTGCCTAATTTGTGCTTATTGATATTTGACTTTGCATATTTGAATAATTAGCATTATTCCAATTAGGATTTTGTTTCCTTTCTTTTGAAACTTTGGATATCTACTTGTTAAATTTGGATAGATTTTAGAATTTTCAAAAATACTTTGAATATATCCAAGATAATTGAGATATCTAAATTTTTCAAGATGTGATCGATTAGAAAAATTTTCTAATCCGCAACCACATATGTGTAAATAAATCTATCTATCAGGCTTTAGATAGAATTATTTCCATAGCGGGTATTTCGAATTTTAGGATCGATCTATGAGGCTTCAGATCGAAACTTAATTCGAAAGATTAAGCGGTTATATTTTTTTACTTGATTTTAATTTCGAATTTTCATTAAAAAAACCAAAAAATATTACTCTAGAACAAGTTAATTTCTTTAGCCTAGAATTGCATGTTTAGGTAATTGCCATTTTTAATTCCGAATTTCATAAAAAAAATAAAATAATATACCCTTCATTAGAAATAGGTCACGTCGTCGCATGACATATAATTTGTATGTTAGGTTGCATTAATCGCATGTCAATTTTTGCACGTCATTACATGTAGGTTAGTTTTCATTTAAATAAAATCAAAAAATCAAAAAGAAATTTCTGCACCTTTGAACTCTAAATTAGAATTTTTCAAAATTATCAAATTGAGTATTTTTCTTGAAATCGGTACCGAAAGGGCATTAAGTAATTTAGCGTAACCAAGTCCCGAATTTATAATTTCTGGTACGCAGGAATAAAATAGTACTCCCGCTATTTTATTTAGGTTTCTAATCAATCTACCCTAAATTATTAGTGGCGACTCCTATTAAAAATATTTGCATGTTCACAATTGGACCTAAGTTGCGATTTGGTAGAGTTTGGGAGAACTCGAGCTAGGTTAGTTAATTTAATTAATCTAGTAATCCATTAACCTAAGATCAAAAATTCGATTTTTTTAGGTCACAACACTCTCATTTTCTCAAATAAAGATTTGAAATGGAGTTTGTTTTAAATAAGGACCTAAAATGGTCATATCAATCTCAAAGAAGGGTCTGCTCACCTAGCTAGCCGAAGGGCATTTTTGTCCTTTCCTTTTTTGAATTTTTTTTCTTTTTTATGTTTTTTTTTCTTTTCCTTTTCTTTTTCATTTTTATTTTTTCTTTTTCCCTATTCCCACCGCCGGCCTCAAGCGAGGCCGACGAGGGTTGCCCTTGCCAGATCTAGCACAGGCATGTGTCGCCTTCCTAGCCCAGGCGAGGCAACCCTCGCCCGACGTCGGTGAAGGCAACACTCGCCCAACGCTGGTGAGGGCCACTCTCGCCCTCGCCTAAGGCCGACGACCTTCGCTTGCCATTGTTGACCAGGGGAGGGCAAAAGAACAAAGAAAAGAAAAAAATAAGGAAAAGAAAAAGAAAGTAAAAAAATCAAAAAATTTTCAAAAATATGTTAATAATTTTTTTGACTAAAATACCTTTGTCAGAATAGTCACCTGTTGGCCAGTTGACCAGCCAAAATTCTTTATTTGAGACATTTTGATCACTTCAGGCTCTTATTTGAAATTTTTCCTTATATACAATATGACAACACTGTGGATAAGTATGATAATAAAGTGATACAAGCGTCGAAATAAAACCTAATACAAATTGGACAAATATTATATGGCTTCATTATAAAAACCGGGGACAGGATCCTCATGAACTATGCCCATAAAACATGCGAGTACTTTAAACTAGACAATGCATGCTCCTTAAAGCTAAATGACGATAGTGAGATATTGAACCAAAAATAGCAAGGATTAAACATAGATTAATTGGCCCGAAACATGCAATTGGTGACTAATAAATGTACGTCCGATTTTCCTTTTCCCATTTTCATTTAGCATTTTGTTATGTCATTTTCTTTTAAACTCTTGATAATACAATTTAAATGATTAAACTACATTAAATCACATCATTAACAGTCATGATAATGCAATTTCAGGCCAAATAAATATTAGAAAATCCTCTTTTGAAGGCTTATAATAAATCTTGTTTTTGTGCAGATTGTTTGGAACACGGACCGGCTGGCACCTTCTCGGAAAAATGCGAAGCTATTATTTTAGTTTATATTCATATATACTTGGAAATTATTTGTAATTAAAGAAGTTATTACTTTTATATCGTACGTGAGTTACGCACGTGTCTACTAATTTTACAGCAAAAGAAATTAAATAACGCAACCCGCTATTTAAAAATTATCTGGTCAAATGGAAGTCGGAGTAACTAGCCATCACCAAAAGAACCTCAAATGGGAATGAGTAACTTATTATATTGTTATTTTAGACTTAGTTCTTCGAAGAATCTTATAAATGATAAGGTCATTTTAGTAAATTGATGATGGACACCAATTTGGATATTTTCTTTTATTTAATACTAAGTAATGAATTCATCTCCATAATTTCAAAGTCAGCAGTTGCACCAACGAAAGAAACTAAAAGGACAATGGAAATGAGTTTAAAAATGGAAGAAAAAAAAAGATTGGTTTATAAAAAAGAATACGCTTTAAATATGACGCCATTATTAAACGAATTATATATATTAGAATGTTTCATATATTTCAACCAAATAACATGAGATGATGACAATCACGAATTGATAAAAAGTTAAAAGCTAAAATCTTGAATTACGTTAAAATGATAAGAATTTAACGATTTAGTCTGTTATACAGGCCTCTTCACATCTTATATGAATATTGAAATATCATAATTAGCTTGGGCTCGAGCCGAAGTTGGGTGGCCTGGGCTTTTAAATGTAAACGCGTTACGAAAATTTGCCCATTGATCGACTTCTCTTTGTATTATGGACACGATATGATTGTTACTTGTAATATTCGCTCAAAGAGAATCTAAACAAATTGAGACGTACTGCCAATTTACGAGCCTATATGACATCACTTAATCACTAGGAGTGAGCGATTTTAGGGTTGATAGGGTCTATATCTAGAACCTAGAACCTACCCAGTTGAGACCGGTTTTTAAACCTTGAACCGACCCTATTGGTACGATCTAGCTCCAGGGTCTACTTGGGAACCAGCAATATCATTTTTTATTGTTTGGTTTCATTTTTCTAATTCATTGAAGGGACATGCTTTAGTTAAACATCATCTTATTTACAAGAGCCAGAGGCAGCAACAAAAAGAATATAAGATGCAAGGCAAAGCTGAAAGGAGAAAATTACGAGTTTTGCTATCCAGTCCTACTCCCTGGTATTTCCAATTTAACAATCAAAATCGGGAAATGGATCTTTAATAGCCGTTCAAAAATTTGAAATTGGAAACAGAACCCGTTTCGCAGGGTAGAGTTGGTCGAGTCTAATTCCGCATATTATTCACAAGCCCATTCAACTGCAGTTTTTTGTAGGAAGAGTTGAAATAATAAAAATAATTTGTATGGAAGATGGAATTTTATTTATGATGATTTAACCCATGAGATAAAACAAATTTGATTTGGCTTAATGGTATGCACGACCATCTAAGTAAATCGACAAAGGCATTCTTCATCTCCGGGTCCGGTGACAGTTTGGCAAGACCCTCCCAATGGGTATTTGGAGTCGATGCAAGCGTCATTGCAGTCGGGCATCTCTGAACACGGTCCTATATCCACCAGCTGATGTTTCTCTTTCTTGATCTCCCTCGCAAATGATTTTTCTGAGACAAAAATTTCAAAAATTTGAGCAATCAACACAGTTACATATAGTACTACTGTACCTACTATGACTAACTAATCAGTCCAAATTTAGAATATTTTGGTTAAGAAAATTGTTTTGAGGTCGGCATGATGTAGCAAAATAATGTGGGCATGATTTTGAGAATTCCAGATTCTGCTATCAGTCCTATCAAAATAGAAAAATTGCACACTTAAATCATCTCCTCATATTTCCCTAATTTCTTCTGATGAAAAACTACGGATTCGTGCTATAGGCATAGTTTTTCGAATCACTAGACACTACCATACAATTTGCCCAAAGAATGGGGGCTGTGAAGTAACTTTGGCATTTGAATTTTAATTTCTCTCACTTCTTATTTACCATTGTGTTCTTTGAATTTTTTTTTAAAATTATTTGATGGATGCATATAAAACTAAAACTTGCCTGTGAAACATAGAGAAATCAGGCAAAAAACGCTTATGAATAAACAAACTCTTTTGAAAGCCATATTTACGACCTACTCTTCTCACTTTTCTTCAAGCTGCAATATGACGGTGTGATTTGTTTTGAAAGATTACACAACATTTCAACATATATATATACATAGGCAAATCGAGCACCACTAAGGCAACCATGTTATATGGAAATCGAGTCCATACCATAAACAATACCTGCAAATCTACTAAGAATCACCATCCATAATCATTAGGGTCTTTTTATGGCAACATGCATCCACAATATAAATAAGTTTAAGTTATGGTAATTAATTCCCAATGAATCCTATGATCAGATTCTGCCTACAATCACACGGAAACACATTTAATGTGACTTAAGTTTCATCTTCCATTTTACCATGTAATACATCAAAGAAACAATAGATCTTTAAGATTTCTTTAGTTTATTCTAAGAATTTTTATTCTAATTTAAACGTGTCATGTCTTCTAATTAGAAATAAATGCTAGCAAAATCATGGGGAAAATTACCAAAAAAGTCTTAAACCTATTGCAATTATACCAATTCAATCCATCTGGCCATTTTTGGCTAGGCGGCGCTGACGTGAACGCCAGATAGCTAGCAAATGCAAATATGGAAAATTTTAAAAAATATTTTTTATTAATTTTTTTTCTTTTTTTTTCTTTTATCTTCTTCAACCTCTAGCCGGTCTCCGGGGCTAGGGCCGGCTAGGTCGGCCGCTGGCGAGGTCGACTTCACCGTTGCTAGGCAACGTTGATCTCACTAGCGGCTGGTGAGGACGAGCCTCACCGATCGCTTCGAGCGAGGCCGACCTCACCAGCAACGGCTAGGTCAAGCGGCTGTCCTCGCCCACAACTGGCGAGGTCAAGCAAGGCCATCCTCTTCATCGCTGGCAAGGTTGGCCTCGCTCGAAGCGACCGGCAACGACAAACCTTGCCAACAGCCGACAAAAAGGGGACCTCACCAGATCTGGTGAGGCTCGTCCTCGCCGGCCGCTTTGAGCGAGGCCATCCTCACCAACAAATGGCAAGGTCGGGCGAGGCCGTCCTCACCGTAGCTAGTGAGGGCTTGACCTCACCGGTAACTAGCGAGGTCAGCCTTGCTTGAAGCGACCGGCGAGGACGCGACCTCGCCAAATTTGGTGAGGCTCGTCCTCGTAGGCCGCTGGTGAGGTCGACCTCCCCTAGCAACGGCGACGTCAACGGGGCCGACCCCACTGGCCCTAGCCTCTAGTCCATCGTCGGTCTGGCGACTGGCTAGAGGTTGAAGAAAATGAAGCAAAAAAAATTCAAAAAAAATAAAAATATATATTTTAAAATATGCCACGTCAGCGTTTGCCGGCATCCACGTTTATGCCGGCCGGCCAAAAGTGGACGGATGGACTGAATTGACACAATTACAAAAGGTTTAGGATTGAATTGGCAAAAAAAAAAGTTTATGACTGAATTGGCACAATCGCAATCGGTTTAGGACCTTTTTGGTAATTTTCCACAAAATCATGTCTGTTGTCTCATGACACGCGCCTCTCTAGCCTCTATTATGCAGCTAGCTACTACTCATTTTTGTTTGCATTTTTAGCAAAAGAAACCAAACTAGGGTTTGTACATTCAAACAACCACACATTTAGATCAATTCCCTGACTCTCAACTAGCCAATGCCAACGATACTCTCCTAAATATGTAGCGAGTTATGATTGGTTGTCGTGAAGTTGGAATCGCTCGTGTAAAAATTCGATGTAATAAAAATCAGAAGATTGCTTAGCCAATAAATCTCCCAACAATTGACACCAACGGTCCAAGACGATGCTAAAAAGTAACCCTATCTACTACCTCGTGTTATTAAAAACAGACTTGACAATAATCATTGGATGAATTGAAAAAGACCTGTATAGATGATTGCAATTGATTCGGTCCATCAAATTACGCAAAAGAAATTAACGAAATGAAGGCATATAATTTCTAGAATATAAGACACAGCGAGAGTGTGTACTAGAAAAGGTGGAAAGCGGAAAGGAGAGGGTGCATGCCTAGGAAGAGAATAAAGGAGCGTGGAGATGGAAAACAAGAAGAAAGGGCTAAAAAATGGGACTCTAGTTTTGTCTCCTGAAAATCCGATCGGTTGTTATCTTTGGACGGGGTTAGGACCTACCTCATCCACTACTATAATATTAGGGCTAAGGCGCCAATGAAAGACCAACTCCCCGGAGCCCGTCACTGTATCTCACCAGGTGTTGAATGTGAAAGCCCAAGACCAGCGATAGACATAAGTCTAGGCCCCTCCTAACCAAGGATTCCGAAGATAGGAGATAGACTGGAGAATCGAACCAGTACCCTTCGGCTTGCAAACCAAGTTTCGGACTATCAAACCAATCACCAATGATAAGAAAATTTTGGGGTTAATATCACGAAAAACCCTAAACTGGTACACTTATGACAATTTTACCCCAAACTATTTTTTTTTACCATAAAAAATCCAAAACTGGTACATTTGTGACAAATTTATCTTGAACTATTTTTTTGGTCATCAATAACCAGAAACTGGTATACATGTGACAATTTTACCCCGAACTAAATTTTTAATATTAGTTTTTTATTTTTCAAAATTTTTATTTTTTCTTTGTGTTTAATCTCAGGCCAGTCGCCGGTCGCCGGACCGGCGACCGGCCAGAGGCGCAAGCCGGCGAGGGCCCGGCCCTTCCAGTTGTTGGCGAGGCCGACCTCGCCAGCGTTGAGCGAGGCCGGCCTCGCCAGCAGTCGGCGGGGCTAGGCCCTCGCCAGATCCGGCGAGGCTCGACCTCGCCGTTGCCAAGCGAGGCCAACCTCGCCCAACGCCGGCGAGGTCGGTCTCGCCCTGCAACGGCGAGGTCTATCCTCGCTGGATCTGGCGAGGGCCCTGCCCCGCCAACTGCTGGTGAGGCTCGACCTCGCCGGCGTTGGGCGAGGCTAACCTCGCCTTGCAAGCACTCAATATTTCATATATATATTGGCAGAGAAAGGATAAAGTGCAAGCACTCAATATATATATATATATATATATATATATATATATATTAGAATGTTTCATATATTTCAAACAAATAACATGAGACGGTGACAGTCACGAATTAATAAAAAGTTAAAAGTTAAAATCTTAAATTACGTTGAAATGATAGGAATTTAGCAGTTTATTCTATTGTACAGGCCTCTTCACATCTTATATGAATATTGAAATATCATAATTAGCTTGGGCTCGAGCCGAACTTGGGTGGCCTGGGCTTTTAAATGTAAACACGTTACCAAAATTTACCCATTGATCGACTTCTCTTCGTATTATGGACATGATATGATTGTTACTTGTAATATTCGCTCAGAGAGAATCTAAACAAATTGAGAAGTACCGCCAATTTACGAGTCTATATGACATCACTTAATTACTAGGGGTGGGCGATTTTAGGGTTGGTAGGTTCTATATCTAGAACCTAGAACCTACCCAGTTGAGACCGGTTTTTAAACCTTGAACCGACCCTATTGGTACGATCTAGCTCCAGGGTCTACTTGGGAACCAGCCAGGACAATTTTTATTGTTTGGTTTCATTTTTTTTATTCATTGAAGCGACATGCTTTAGTTAAACATCATCTTATTTACAAGAGTTAGAGGCAGCAACAAAAAGAATACAAGATGCAAGGCAAAGCTAAAAGGAGAAAATTACGAGTTTTGCTATCCAGTCCTACTCCCTGGTATTTCAGATTTAACGATCAAAATCGAGAACTGGATCTTTAATGGCCGTTCAAAAATTTGAAATTGGAAATAGAACCCGTTTCGCCGCCTAGAGTTGGCCGAGTCTAATTCCGCATTTTAGTCACAAGCCTACGCAACTGCAGTTTTTTGTGGGAAGAGTTGAAATAATAAAAATAATTTGTATGGAAGATGGTATTTTATTTATGATGATTTAACCCATGAGATAAAAACACTTTGATTTGGCTTAATGGTATGCACGACCATCTAAGTAAATCGACAAAGGCATTCTTCATCTCCGGGTCCGATGACAGTTTGGCAAGACCCTCCCAATGGGTATTTGGAGTCGATGCAAGCGTCATTGCAGTCGGGCATCTCTGAACACGGTCCTATATCAACCAACTGATGTTTCTCTTTCTTGATCTCCCTCGCAAATGATTTTTCTGAGACAAAAATTTCAAAAATTTGAGCAATCAACACAGTTACATATAGTACTACTGTACCTACTATGACTAACTAATCAGTCCAAATTTAGAATATTTTGGTTAAGAAAATTGTTTTGAGGTCGGCATGATGTAGCAAAATAATGTGGGCATGATTTTGAGAATTCGAAATTCTGCTATTAGTCCTATCAAAATAGAAAAATTGCACACTTAAATCATCTCCTCATATTTCCCTAATTTCTTATGATGAAAAACTACGGATTCGTGCTATAGGCATAGTTTTTCGAATCACTAGACACTACCATACAATTTGCCCAAAGAATGGGGGCTGTGAAGTAACTTTGGCATTTGGCTTTTAATTTCTCTCACTTCTTATTTACCATTGTGTTCTTTGAATTTTTTTTTTTAAATTTTTTGATGGATGCATATAAAACTAAAACTTGCCTGTGAAACATAGAGAAATCAGGCAAAAAACGCTTATGAATAAACAAACTCTTTTGAAAGCCATATTTACGGCCTACTCTTCTCACTTTTCTTCAAGCTGCAATATGACGGCGTGATTTGTTTTGAAAGTTTACACAACATTTCAACATATATATATACATAGGCAAATCGAGCACCACTAAAGCAACCATGTTATATGGAAATCGAGTCCATACCATAAACAATACCTGCAAATCTACTAAGAATCACCATCCATAATCATTAGGGTCTTTTTATGGCAACATGCATCCACAATATAAATAAGTTTAAGCAATGGTAATTAATTCCCAATGAATCCTATGATCAGATTCTGCCTACAATCACACGGAAACACATTTAATGTGACTTAAGTTTCATCTTCCATTTTACCATGTAATACATCAAAGAAACAATAGATCTTTAAGATTTCTTTAGTTTATTCTAAGAATTTTTATTCTAATTTAAACGCGTCATGTCTTCTAATTAGAAATAAATGCTGGCAAAATCATGGGGAAAATTACCAAAAAAGTCTTAAACCTATTGCAATTATACCAATTCAGTCCGTCCGGCCATTTTTGGCTAGGCGGCGCTGACGTGAAGGCCAGACAGCTAGCAAATGCAAACATGGAAAATTTTAAAAAGTATTTTTTATTAATTTTTTTTCTTTTTTTTTCTTTTATCTTCTTCAACCTCTAGCCGGTCTCCGGGGCTAGGGCCGGCTAGGTCGGCCGCTGGCGAGGTCGACTTCACCGTTGCTAGGCAAGGTTGACCTCACTAGCGGCTGGTGAGGACGAGCCTCACCGATCGCTTCGAGCGAGGCCGACCTCACCAGCAACGGCTAGGTCAAGCGGCTGTCCTCGCCCACAACTGGCGAGGTCAAGCAAGGCCATCCTCTTCATCGCTGGCAAGGTTGGCCTCGCTCGAAGCGACCGGCAACGACAAACCTTGCCAACAGCCGACAAAAAGGGGACCTCACCAGATCTGGTGAGGCTCGTCCTCGCCGGCCGCATTGAGCGAGGCCAACCTCACCAACAACTGGCAAGGTCGGGCGAGGCTGTCCTCACCGTAGCTAGTGAGGGCTTGACCTCACCGGTAACTAGCGAGGTCAGCCTTGCTTGAAGCGACCGGCGAGGACGCGACCTCGCCAAATTTGGTGAGGCTCGTCCTCGTCGGCCGCTGGTGAGGTCGACCTTCCCTAGCAACGGCGAGGTCAACGTGGCCGACCACACTGGCCCTAGCCTCTAGTCCATCGCCGGTCTGGCGACTGGCTAGAGGTTGAAGAAAATGAAGCAAAAAAAATTCGAAAAAAATAAAAAATATATATTTTAAAATATGCCACGTCAGCGTTTGCCGGCATCCACGTTTGTGCCGGCCGGCCAAAAGTGGACGGATGGACTGAATTGGCACAATTACAAAAGGTTTAGGATTGAATTGGCAAAAAAAAAAGTTTATGACTGAATTGACACAATCGCAATCGGTTTAGGACCTTTTTGGTAATTTTCCACAAAATCATGTCTCTTGTCTCATGACACGCGCCTCTCTAGCCTCTATTATGCAGATAGCTACTACTCATTTTTGTTTGCATTTATAGCAAAAGAAACCAACCTAGGGTTTGTACATTCAAACAACCACACATTAAGATCAATTCCCTGACTCTCAACTAGCCAATGCCAACGATACTCTCCTAAATATGTAGCGAGTTATGATTGGCTGTCGTGAAGTTGGAATCGCTCGTGTAAAAATTCGATGTAATAAAAATCAGAAGATTGCTTAGCCAATAAATCTCCCAACAATTGACACCAACGGTCCAAGACGATGCTAAAAAGTAACCCTATCTACTACCTCGTGTTATTAAAAACAGACTTCACAATAATCATTGGATGAATTGAAAAAGACCTGTATAGATGATTGCAATTGATTCGGTCCATCAAATTACGCAAAAGAAATTAACGAAATGAAGGCATATAATTTCTAGAATATAAGACACAGCGAGAGTGTGTACTAGAAAAGGTGGAAAGCGGAAAGGAGAGGGTGCATGCCTAGGAAGAGAATAAAGGAGCGTGGAGATGGAAAACAAGAAGAAAGGGCTAAAAAATGGGACTCTAGTTTTGTCTCCTGAAAATCCGATCGGTTGTTATCTTTGGAACTAGAAAATCCGATCGGTTGTTATCTTTGGACGGGGTTAGGACCTACCTCATCCACTACTATAATATTAGGGCTAAGGCGCCAATGAAAGACCAACTCCCCGGAGCCCGTCACTGTATCTCACCAGGTGTTGAATGGGAAAGTCCAAGACCAGCGATAGACATAAGTCTAGGCCCCTCCTAACCAAGGATTCCGAAGATAGGAGATAGACTGGAGAATCGAACCAGTACCCTTCGGCTTGCAAACCAAGTTTCGGACTATCCAACCAATCACCAATGATAAGAAAATTTTGGGGTTAATATCACGAAAAACCCTAAACTGGTACACTTATGACAATTTTACCCCAAATTATTTTTTTTTACCATAAAAAATCCAAAACCGGTACATTTGTGACAAATTTATCTTGAACTATTTTTTTGGTCATCAATAACCATAAACTGGTATACATGTGACAATTTTACCCCGAACTAAATTTTTAATATTAGTTTTTTATTTTTCAAAATTTTTATTTTTTCTTTGTGTTTAATCTCAGGCCAGTCGCCGGTCGCCGGACCGGCGACCGGCCAGAGGCGCAAGCCGGCGAGGGCCCGGCCCTTCCAGTTGTTGGCGAGGCCGACCTCGCCAGCGTTGAGCGAGGCCGGCCTCGCCAGCAGTCGGCGGGGCTAGGCCCTCGCCAGATCCGGCGAGGCTCGACCTCGCCGTTGCCAAGCGAGGCCAACCTCGCCCAACGCCGGCGAGGTCGGTCTCGCCCTGCAACGGCGAGGTCTATCCTCGCTGGATCTGGCGAGGGCCCTGCCCCGCCAACTGCTGGTGAGGCTCGACCTCGCCGGCGTTGGGCGAGGCTAACCTCGCCTTGCAAGCACTCAATATTTCATATATATATTGGCAGAGAAAGGATAAAGTGCAAGCACTCAATATATATATATATATATATATATATATAAAAATTAGAATGTTTCATATATTTCAAACAAAAAACATGAGACGGTGACAGTCACGAATTAATAAAAAGTTAAAAGCTAAAATCTTGAATTACGTTGAAATGATAGGAATTTAGCAGTTTATTCTATTGTACAGGCCTCTTCACATCTTATATGAATATTGAAATATCATAATTAGCTTGGGCTCGAGCCGAACTTGGGTGGCCTGGGCTTTTAAATGTAAACACGTTACCAAAATTTACCCATTGATCGACTTCTCTTCGTATTATGGACATGATATGATTGCTACTTGTAATATTCGCTCAGAGAGAATCTAAACAAATTGAGAAGTACCGCCAATTTACGAGTCTATATGACATCACTTAATTACTAGGGGTGGGCGATTTTAGGGTTGGTAGGTTCTATATCTAGAACCTAGAACCTACCCAGTTGAGACCGGTTTTTAAACCTTGAACCGACCTATTGGTACGATCTAGCTCCAGGGTCTACTTGGGAACCAGCCAGGACAATTTTTATTGTTTGGTTTCATTTTTTTTATTCATTGAAGGGACATGCTTTAGTTAAACATCATCTTATTTACAAGAGTTAGAGGCAGCAACAAAAAGAATACAAGATGCAAGGCAAAGCTAAAAGGAGAAAATTACGAGTTTTGCTATCCAGTCCTACTCCCTGGTATTTCAGATTTAACGATCAAAATCGAGAACTGGATCTTTAATGGCCGTTCAAAAATTTGAAATTGGAAATAGAACCCGTTTCGCCGGCTAGAGTTGGTCGAGTCTAATTCCGCATTTTAGTCACAAGCCTACGCAACTGCAGTTTTTTGTGGGAAGAGTTGAAATAATAAAAATAATTTGTATGGAAGATGGAATTTTATTTATGATGATTTAACCCATGAGATAAAAACACTTTGATTTGGCTTAATGGTATGCACGACCATCTAAGTAAATCGACAAAGGCATTCTTCATCTCCGGGTCCGATGACAGTTTGGCAAGACCCTCCCAATGGGTATTTGGAGTCGATGCAAGCATCATTGCAGTCGGGCATCTCTGAACACGGTCCTATGTCCACCAACTGATGTTTCTCTTTCTTGATCTCCCTCGCAAATGATTTTTCTGAGACAAAAATTTCAAAAATTTGAGCAATCAACACAGTTACATATAGTACTACTGTACCTACTATGACTAACTAATCAGTCCAAATTTAGAATATTTTGGTTAAGAAAATTGTTTTGAGGTCGGCATGATGTAGCAAAATAATGTGGGCATGATTTTGAGAATTCCAGATTCTGCTATTAGTCCTATCAAAATAGAAAAATTGCACACTTAAATCATCTCCTCATATTTCCCTAATTTCTTCTGATGAAAAACTACGGATTCGTGCTATAGGCATAGTTTTTCGAATCACTAGACACTACCATACAATTTGCCCAAAGAATGGGGGCTGTGAAGTAACTTTTGCATTTGAATTTTAATTTCTCTCACTTCTTATTTACCATTGTGTTCTTTGAATTTTTTTTTAAATTATTTGATGGATGCATATAAAACTAAAACTTGCCTGTGAAACATAGAGAAATCAGGCAAAAAACGCTTATGAATAAACAAACTCTTTTGAAAGCCATATTTACGGCCTACTCTTCTCACTTTTCTTCAAGCTGCAATATGACGGCGTGATTTGTTTTGAAAGATTACACAAGATTTCAACATATATATATACATAGGCAAATCGAGCACCACTAAAGCAACCATGTTATATGGAAATTGAGTCCATACCATAAACAATACCTGCAAATCTACTAAGAATCACCATCCATAATCATTAGGGTCTTTTTATGGCAACATGCATCCACAATATAAATAAGTTTAAGCAATGGTAATTAATTCCCAATGAATCCTATGATCAGATTCTGCCTACAATCACACGGAAACACATTTAATGTGACTTAAGTTTCATCTTCCATTTTACCATGTAATACATCAAAGAAACAATAGATCTTTAAGATTTCTTTAGTTTATTCTAAGAATTTTTATTCTAATTTAAACGCGTCATGTCTTCTAATTAGAAATAAATGCTAGCAAAATCATGGGGAAAATTACCAAAAACGTCTTAAACCTATTGCAATTATACCAATTCAGTCCATCCGGCCATTTTTGGCTAGGCGGCGCTGACGTGAAGGCCAGACAGCTAGCAAATGCAAACATGGAAAATTTTAAAAAATATTTTTTATTAATTTTTTTTCTTTTTTTTTCTTTTATCTTCTTCATCCTCTAGCCGGTCTCCGGGGCTAGGGCTGGCTAGGTCGGCCGCTGGCGAGGTCGACTTCACCGTTGCTAGGCAAGGTTGACCTCACTAGCGGCTGGTGAGGACGAGCCTCACCGATCGCTTCGAGCGAGGCCGACCTCACCAGCAACGGCTAGGTCAAGCGGCTGTCCTCGCCCACAACTGGCGAGGTCAAGCAAGGCCATCCTCTTCATCGCTGGCAAGGTTGGCCTCGCTCGAAGCGACCGGCAACGACAAACCTTGCCAACAGCCGACAAAAAGGGGACCTCACCAGATCTGGTGAGGCTCGTCCTCGCCGGCCGCTTTGAGCGAGGCCAACCTCACCAACAACTGGCAAGGTCGGGCGAGGCTGTCCTCACCGTAGCTAGTGAGGGCTTGACCTCACCGGTAACTAGCGAGGTCAGCCTTGCTTGAAGCGACCGGCGAGGACGCGACCTCGCCAAATTTGGTGAGGCTCGTCCTCGTCGGCCGCTGGTGAGGTCGACCTTCCCTAGCAACGGCGAGGTCAATGGGGCCGACCCCACTGGCCCTAGCCTCTAGTCCATCGCCGGTCTGGCGACTGGCTAGAGGTTGAAGAAAATGAAGCAAAAAAAATTCGAAAAAAATAAAAAAATATATTTTAAAATATGCCACGTCAGCGTTTGCCGGCATCCACGTTTGTGCCGGCCGGCCAAAAGTGGACGGATGGACTGAATTGGCACAATTACAAAAGGTTTAGGATTGAATTGGCCAAAAAAAAAGTTTATGACTGAATTGGCACAATCGCAATCGGTTTAGGACCTTTTTGGTAATTTTCCCCAAAACCATGTCTCTTGTCTCATGACACGCGCCCTCTCTAGCCTCTATTATGCAGCTAGCTACTACTCATTTTTGTTTGCATTTATAGTAAAAGAAACCAAACTAGGGTTTGTACATTCAAACAACCACACATTTAGATCAATTCCCTAACTCTCAACTAGCCAATGCCAACAATACTCTCCTAAATATGTAGCGAGTTATGATTGGCTATCGTGAAGTTAGAATTGCTCATGTAAAAATTCAATGTAATAAAAATCAGAAAATTGCTTAGCCAATAAATCTCCCAACAATTGACACCAACGGTCCAAGACGATGCTCAAAAGTAACCCTATCCACTACCTCGTGTTATTAAAAACAGACTTCTCAATAATCGTTGGATGAATTGAAAAAGACCTGTATAGATGATTGCAATTGATTCAGTCCATCAAATTACGCAAAAAAAATTAACGAAATGAAGGCATATAATTTCTAGAATATAAGACACAGCGAGAGTATGTACTAGAAAAGGTGGAAAGCGGAAAGGAGAGGGTGCATGCCTAGGAAGAGAATAAAGGAGCGTGGAGATGGAAAACAAGAAGAAAGGGCTAAAAAATGGGACTCTAGTTTTGTCTCCTGAAAATCCGATCGGTTGTTATCTTTGGAACTAGAAAATCCGATCGGTTGTTATCTTTGGACGGGGTTAGGACCTACCTCATCCACTACTATAATATTAGGGCTAAGGCGCCAATGAAAGACCAACTCCCTGGAGCCCGTCACTGTATCTCACCAGGTGTTGAATGGGAAAGCCCAAGACCAGCGATAGACATAAGTCCAGGCCCCTCCTAACCAAGGATTCCGAAGATAGGAGATAGACTGGAGAATTGAACCAGTACCCTTCGGCTTGCAAACCAAGTTTCGGACTATCAAACCAATCACCAATGATAAGAAAATTTTAATTGTTAAGAGGTGAACAAAAGTTTCAAAGATGGCGCTGGTTCTTATGACATAATATAAAAGGGATGGCTGCTAATTGCACCGACGTGTTGTTGTTATTGAATTTCCAATTTCATACCTCACAAAAGTTTTACAAAAAATTTAAAGACACTAAAAGCTCTCACCAATTTTGCCGCAAAGAAGAAGATTATAGTTATTAAATTAAAGAGATCAGCAATCGTTTCCCTCTATGATTCTAAAGTTAGAAATCACCAAAATCAATTTTGCAAATTGAAAAAAGAATTTTGTTTTGCCTTCAAGATAATAGATTATGTGGCCTTTTGTTTTTTGAATGATTGATATACTATCCATAGCCATCCTAACAATGTTTTCATTTTTTTTTTGCCAGAACGATGTTTTCATGTGAAGAAACAGAAAACCGGTTTACATAAAAGTAACCAAATGGCTTGCTACTTTGGTCCATAGCATTTTAAACTTCATTAGATAATATGTTGTGTGACATTCCGAGTTTCGACCCATTTTTGGGATTTATAAAACGCGTAATTTGTCAGTGTGCTTATAGTAAAATCTCGCACGAGAACTGATCACTCCCGGTTATCTTTTTAAATTAGAGATTTCGCTAGAATCGCACTCAATCAAATTTGACCATTATTTAGACCTCGAACTTGGCAGTCGATTTTCGGGAGTTTCAGGACGAAATAAATTGGACGGTGTCAATATTATGGTAGCCAGCATTGAGATTGCCAGGAATAGTGGAAAAATGAGAGCTTTTGACCGAGTGCAAATTTGGACTAGTAGACCTCCCTCGCTATAGTTTGATTTAATTAATTTGGCCTTTATCCTTTTTTATATGCAAGGCTTATTTTGGACCGGTAGATGGTTTTCGATTTTGAATTTGGGCCTTCGGATCGCATTTAATATTTGAATGTTCAAATATTTCCTAATTCTATGTTTCTCTCTCTCTCTCTTTCTTTCTCTCTCTCTCTCTCTCCTCCCCCTCTGCCGCGCCAGCTACGCGCACGTCTCCCCGCGCGCACGTCCCTTCCTCCCCTAGCCATGCAGACCTCTCTCTCTCTCTCTCTCTCTCTCTCTCTCTCTCTCTTCCCTCTCCCTTTTTCCCCTCGGCGTGCATGTTACGCCCATGCAGACACGCTTTCTCCCCCCTACACTCTCTCTCTCTCCTCTTCTTCTCTTCCCTGTCTCTCTTTTCTTCTTCTTCTTCGTTCCTTCTTACATAGCCCCCCCCGAACGGTTTGGCTTCTGAGCTCGCCGACTGCCACCACCGCGAGCCGCCCCGTCGACCGCCTCGCGCCGCCGCCCGACCAGCCGCAGCTGCCCCGTCGGTCGCCCCGCTGCCTGGCCACCTTTCCCCCCTGCCGCCGCCCCCACAGAGGCTCCCCCTCTCACTCTCCTCCTCCACGGCCCCCTCTCGCCCTCCGTCCGACGCCGCCTCCGACCGTCGCTGCCGCGAGCTCGGCTCTCCGAGCCGCCAAGAGCTCGCTGCCGCCACCGTCGCCGTCGCCCGACGCCCCCGTCGCCACCGTGAGCCACCTCACAGCCATAGCTCACCGGGCCGAACTCCCCTCCCCTGTTCGACCGGCCTTCAGCCCAGCTTGCCGGGGAGCCACCTCGCTCGTCGCCGCCGTCAGTCAGCCACCGCCCCCTGGCCGACCATCTTCTTCCCCTCCCTCGTGCATGCAGCAGCTCGCTGCTTCTTCCGCCATGGCCGAGCCTCGCTAGGCCGCTAGCCAGCTCGTCCGGCCACTTGCCCAGCGCCGCCACCCAGCCCCGGCGACCTTGCCCAGCCCCTTGCAGCCGCCGTGCTCGCCGGAGGCAGCCCAACCGCCGTTGTCGTCATCGTCGCCCGAGCGTCCCGGGCGTGGCCGAGCTCGCCGTGCCCGCTGCCCAGTCGGCCCGAGCGTGCCTAGGCCAACCCCGGGCCATGGCCAAGCAGCCTAGGCCGTGGCCAAGCTCGCCCGGCCGTGCCCGTGCCCTTGGCCGAGCGTCTCGGGCCGAGCCCGTCACCGTGCCCGTCGCCCGTAGCCGTCCCAGCCCTATGCCCGGCGCCTTGCCCGTCCAACAAGGCGCGTCGCCCGTCCGTTCGCCCGTGTGCCCCCGGGCACGCCGCGCGGCCACCGCGCTAGGCACGCCGACCGGCCATTGTGCCCGTGTTGGCCGGCCACCGCGCCCATGTGGCCCGCGCCCGCGCCTAGTCCGGTACTGTTCACCCGGGCCATTTTAGGCCCGAGCCGATTTTCTCCCGGCCAAACTTAGGTAAGTGACTTCCTAAACCCTACCTAGTACATTGGGTATTATTAGACTTGTCTAGAGTTTGATTAGTATCGGTTTAGGGATTAAACATGGATTCGGGTTAATATTCGTATGTGTGTGATTGTTATATTAAATTGCGAATTTGTGGGGCTTAATTTAGTAGCTAATTAAGGGGGCTAAATGACCGTATTGTCGTGGGTTAGAATGGCTAGGGCGTGTTTTAATTTAATTATATTACGTTATAGTTACGTTATTTAATTTGGGTTAGATAATATGATTGAACTGGATGATTGTGTGTGGCCGACTTGAACGTCGAGTTCGTATGTTGAGGTGGCGAAATGTGAATTGGGCTGAGTTGTGAATATGAAATGTTTGATGCAATTGGCGCGAAATTGATTGAATTGAATGGCGTGTGCTTGCTTGTCGATTTGAAGCTCGGATCGATCGGAGGGCTACGGACTTGGGACGTGTTGACGGCGGTCCGTGTGAAGGCATGACTGGCCGAGGTGCCAAATGGATGCGGGCTTGAGACGTGTTGACGGTGGTCCGTTAAAGGTGCCAAATGGACACAGCTTTGCGGACACCATATTTCGAGATTCCATCCATGGTGAGAACTTCGATGTACACTTCTCAACGTGTCATGGATTATAAATCTCTTGGAAATGTAAATTTTCATGAGCACCTGCAAGCCCAGTAGGATGGCGTGATCCAGGATTCATCCACACCAGTTTCTTGAAGGAATTATAGCCCAACTCCGTGTAGGTGTGTTTGTTTTCTCTTCTACAAATTTGATGTTTAGCAATAACACTCTTTAGAATTATGCGAAACCAAGATGCCACTCCATTCATTACCATGCCATGTTGGTCTTCAGGTATTGATGAGAATTTATTCACTCTACTCCGGTTCATTGTTCCACCCGTGTAAGTCAGCTCGATTTCGTGATTTCTATTATTATTCAACTATTGCTTCTTTTCACAAGCCCTGCAAATATAGGGTAGCTCATACTAATCCTCTTTGGCAGCAAGTATTGACAAATGAGTCACAAGCGTTACACAAATCTCATATTTGGGATTTGGTTAATTTACCACGTGAAAAATCTAATATAGGTTGTAAATAAGTGTATAAGATCAAAACTAAAGCAGATGGTACGGTGGAACGATACAAAGCTCGATCGGTAGTAAAAGGCTTTACTCAAATATATGGCATTGACTATGACGAGACCTTTACTCTAGTTGCACTTCTTACTTATGTTTGATGTCTTCTTGTTGTCTCTGCTATTAGCCGATAGTCTATGTTCCAGATGGATGTTAAAAATGCCTACTTCAATAGCGATCTTACTAAGGAAGTATATGTAGAACCCCTCCCGGATAGAGTCATAATTCTAATAAAGTGGGTCAATTACATCTAGCATTATATGGACTGAAGCAACCTCCTCTTATATGGCATTCCAAATTCAGTTCCACCAAGAGCACCTTGGCTTTAAATCTAGTCCATATGACAATGCTCTCTTTGTTCAACGGACCTCTCATGGGTATATTTTTCTGATTTTATATGTGGACGACATGAATATTACTGACAATGTCATACCGGCATTAGCAAACTTTGACAATATCTCAGTCAATAGTTTGAATGAAAGATCTCAACAAGCTAGTTATTTTCTAGGCTTAGAGGTTGCTTCAGATTCCTCCAACTATGCTCTCTCTCAAGCAAAATACACTACTGATTTTCTTGTTGAGTGGCACTCCCTGATAAAAAGATTGCTACAACTCCCATTGAGACCAACGATAAACTTGATAACAAATATGGGACTCATCTTCCGAATCCTACACTATTGATAGTTGGTTGGCATTCTTATCTTATTGTTACTTGTCCAAACATCGTCTATGCTATTCAAATTTTCAGTCTGTTCATGACTGCACCACACAAGACAATTGGTTGGCATTTTTCGCTTGTGCCATTCACATTTTCAATTAGTTCACAACTGCACCGCTCACAACTTACTTTGCTGTTGTTCTTTGCGTTCTTCACTTATTTCACTGTCTTCACTTTTCTACTCACTCTTCCTTAGAGTTGAGAGGTTATTATGATGCCGAATGGGCTGGTGACTCTCTTGATTGCTGCTCCACTATAGGCTATTGCTTCTTTCTAGGTAACTCATTCATCTCATGACGTAGCAAGAAGCTTACCGTTGCCGCTCTATCTAGCTTTGACGTGAAATTTTGTTCTCTTTCCAATCCAAAAAATTAGAATCACTATGGTTGCAATGATTATTAGAAGACATGGGAGTTTGTCATGATGGTAGAATAGCCATTTATTGCGACAACCAGAGTGATATTCAAATAGCTCATAATAATATTTTCCAGGAGCATTCCAAGCATATTGCAATAGACTGTCATTTTATCCGGTATCACGCACTTCATGGCACTATATAATTCGTCTCTACTTCATCAATGGATTAAAGTGTTGATGTCTTCACAAAGACGCATCCACTAGGTATTTTTAAGATCTTTTCTCCAAACACCAGTTGACTTCTTCCATGTCACATGCAGTTCAAGGGAATGTTAGAGATATTTCGCATATTTAAGAGATTTGAGTATCTTTCTGGCTGATTGTAATCAAAAAGATAACAGAACTTGCATTGAATTCAAATAATCAATTCAAAACCATTATTCATGACAAGTAAACCGTAACGTTGATATCACAAATAATCCATCATTCACACAACTACTGCTCATTCAGCAGGAAGCCCAATTCAATACATTATCCTACTGAAGAACGAAGCTGACTCAGGATTCAACTAATAACCACCCTCTCTCTCTCTCTCTCTCTCTCTCTCTCTCTCTCTGAAGGAGAAAAATCTTCTTAACTCCAAGCAATATGAACAGCTGCAAGTGTAATTAAAGATATCAAGGATCCCTCACGTAAATAGAAATGGAGAGGAACTGAGGCGATCAACTTATTAAAGGTGCGAAGGAGATTTTTAGAAAAGTTAAAGCCGAGATAAAATTCTCTCAATTGTTCAAACTCAGAGCTTGATTGGCATAAATCCTCATCAATACCTAAAGACCAAGCGTATCAGGATAATGAATAAAGTGGCATCTTGGTTTCACTTGATTCTAATGAGTCTTACATAAAACCGTAAATCTGAAGATGAAAAAACATACACACTTACACAGAGTTGGGCCATGATTCCCTCAAGAAACTGGTGCGGATGAATCCAGGATCACGCCATACTACTGTCCTTGCAGGTGCTCCCGAAAAATTATAGTACTTGGAGAATTATAATTCATGAACTAGAAGTCTAGTTCCACGTTGTAACCATGGCTGCAATCTTGAATAATCGTGTCTGCAAAGCTGCATCACTACGCTCTAACTTCTAAGGATCCTGAACAATGGATAAAGTCAAAACTCTACCTTTTCATGATTGAACGTTGATCTGGAAGCAAAAATTTAGGATCATCAAGATGAGGACCCCAGACAGGCCTTTAAAAAACTCACTTAAACTCATAGCAGGATACACCTCAAACTGGTGCTTAAAGGGTTAAACGCCCTGTTATTGTTCTAAGTATGGCAGTAAATGGACTTATCAACTTCATCCAAGTCAAACTAGACAGTAATGTAGTAACAACATTTTATTGTGTCTCCTCAGAAGGACAAGAAATGCTACATTCTGGAAAGTGATCTGGATGGTCGCTTCTCTAATTCGGGAGCCTACTTTCATCTTGCTATCTGTAATTGCATAGGATGTCCATTGCATATGGCTTTTACTCTATTTTGTCTCGCTTTGCACTTGCCTTACCGGTCATTGTTTTACAACACTACCTTTTGGATTCTTTAGAAGATATAAATTTATTTATGCTGACGAATGAGGTTCGACAATAGGCCTCTAGAGTAAACAGAAAGTAATGCTCAGGTTAGCTACTATTCACCATTTGCAATCTCATTTCTTTTGGAAAGTATGATAAACACTTTTTCCACTCATGTCACAAAGATGATACATCTTTCTTCAGTATCTTAATGACACTGGCTGGACTCATCCCAAAAATACCTCAACTTTCAACCTTTCTAGAAATAGAAAAGAGGCAGAAAAGGAATTTTACGAAGAACCAACAGGACAGCCCAGTTAAATTTTGCATTCCGTATTGCAAAAAGAAATCCGCCGATGCCCAGAGCAATTTTCGATAGATAGATATTTATGAGAGAGAGGAGACTCAACCAAGCCAAGCATCTTGCCCTGCTGATGTCCGAGAACAGAGGCTTGTTATGCATTACAATTCATTCATTACAACAGCGTCCGCAAAAGAGTATTCTCACCTCACATGCTACTACGGTCAAAAGTCCATGTTCCAGCCGGAGAACGCATTTTTTTCACCACCATGACGACCCCACTCAACAAATGGCTTCGCTTTAGCTATTCTAAGTCCACTTATCCATGCTACAGTCATCTGATATCACATTTGGAAACATATTTATCGTAGGATTTGGACAAAACAGGCTGCATAGCGTAAAAGTGGAAACTTAGGCCCTTGCCAAAAGCAATTGCACTGCCAATATCTGAGAGAAGAACCATTTAAATATGTTAAACTCATCTACTAAAAAAGGTGTCAGACATAATTCATTCCATTCTTTTTCTTGAGCTAGGCGAGGATAAACACGATCATTTGGATTTGCAAATGCAACCGTATTTGATGCTGCAACCAGTTTTGGCTATGGTGCAAAAAACATTACACGAAACAAATTAGGAAGGGAAATAAAAAAGTGGGAAAATGCGAGGAAAAACTGGTATCTAGACAGTGCAAATTTCAGCATCTACATAAAAATTTAAAAACACAAGCTACAGAGAGGAAATAAAAAATGCATCAATCTTCTTAATGCGGTTTTGGCATTTTAGATTAACTTGAGATCAACTTCAAAATTCAGCAGATTTCCTCTAAAGTACATCAAATATCGTCAGAACTTAATTGCTCCCACAAAGAGACGCCAAACGCCTACCTGCAATGAGTTTCCGAGATATTTTGCTTAAGTTGGAGCGTTTCTGAGTCAGGCCAAAACCAGTTAGTCACTTGGTATGCAGAAAAAAACAGCGCGCTTACTTTTGATAGTCCACCAGAAAAAAGTGCAAAAGAAAAAGCTGATCTCTAATTGATTAACTGAAGCTTAAGTGACCCTTTTCCTGTATTTTCATATCCAGGACTTGACTAATTTGCATATTGGCACTGCAAGAGAGAAGAGACAATTTTTGAAGCTACAAATCATGGAAGAGAATCTTTAGTTCATTGCAAGGCATTGCGGCACGAACCTTGGTAGGCGCTGAACACAAAAAAGAGGAGCAATTCTCAGGTGAGCAGGTTGAAGCAAAATAAAGTAGGGATGGCATTAAACATACAAAATCAGTATGCTCATCTCAACAGTAAACTAAAACGAAGACAGAAAACGCAAACACAAGCTGAATATTACGCAAGCAATGCCAAGCCATCTTAATCACCTAAAATTGGCAGGAGAAAATACTCCGATCCAGTCATCATTTGATGGGTTCGGAGAGCGATACTCCAATAATACCCACTCCGCATTTTGCCCCTGAAACAGTAAATGTAGCTTGCATCAACCTCCACCACTGCCTTCATTTTTCGCAACTATGGTTGACCACGTCTTCAATTTGGAGAACTAATAATCTTTTAAAGCATTCTAAGCAACCCGAGTGAATGACCAATCCTAGGGTATCCAGCATACACAGGAAGAACAAGCAATCGAAGCCTTACCATCGCTCCGAGAACCGAGGGAGAGGCATTGATGCTTGCTCTTCTGTCGACAGCAAAGACCGTCTTGTGAAAACTCAGAAATTTAGCTTCCTTTACGGCACTCCAATCAACCCAATCCGACACCACTAGCCATATTCAGCATCTGTAAGTCATTCACTCAAGTTAAACTACAAATGGAACGATAATTCTTCGAAGTCCAACCCAATTGAACCAAACAACTTTACCCAACAAACGTTTCCACTATCCCAGCAAGAATTCATCGACGTTCAGCCACATTCAATATTCAGAATTAACGAACCACCCATGCCAATGAGCTATCAAATTGACCCATTAAATGAAGCCACGATCGATTAGATTCGTCAAAAGCACGCACTTCCATAAATATTGAGCACACATTAACAAGAATTCCACGTAGCCAATGATTCTTGAATCATGACCAAGGGTGAGTTTCTTTCGCAAAAAATAATTTTCAGGAAAATACTTTTCTCATTTTCCGACGTTTGGTTTGCTTAGGAAAATATTTCAACGGAAAATGTTTTCTTATAAAGCTTAAATTCAGGAAAATAATTTCTCCTTTAAAAGAACCGGAAAATGTTTTCCAAAATATGACTAAGCTATCGACGCTTGGATTCAAAACTCTACGCTTGAGCACAAAAACCCCCACGTTGGTTCCGAGTCCTGATATTCAGGATCAGGTCTCGACGACCGGGCTCGAGACCTCGGTGTCCAGGGCTCGGGCCCTTGGCATCCATGCTCGGGTCCATCAAGGCTAAGCCCGAACCCCTGGTGCCCATACCCGATGCTTCGACACCCAAACTTGAGTCCATAAAGGCCGTGCTCAGGTCACCGATACTCGAGCTCTAGTCCCGACCCTCCAACCCGAATCCACAAAGGCCATGCGTGGATCCTCAACGCTCAAGCTTGGGTCCTTAATGAAATGATTATTTTTATAAAAATATTTAATTAAAAAAATAGATTATATTATTTATTTATTTATTTTAAAAATCATTTATTATTATTTTTAAAAAAATCCGAAGTATTTATTATTTATTCTTTTCTTTTCTTTTCTTCCTTTTTCGTTTTCTTCTTCGTCAAGCTGCTCACCGACCATGGCGACGCCCAGCGAGCTCAAGGCAGCCTTTGGTGGCGAGCTCGGGGCTCGATCGATCCAGGCGAGCCCTAGCTCCGCCGAGGTCAACGAGCCCGGGCTCGACAAAGGCCGGCAAGCTCGCAGCTCGCCAAATCAAGGGGACCCCGAGCTCCACCGACCGGGTTTGACCAAAGCCAATGAGCTCGAGTTTGCTTATGCCCATCGCCTGGCGAGGCTCGAGCTCACCAATGGCCATCTTCGGCCGGTCACGGTGAAGGGAGGAGGAGGGAGGAGGAAAAAGAAAAGGAAAGAAAAGAAAAAATAAAAAAAATCAATTTTCAAAAAAAGAAAATAGAAAATAATTAAAAATTCGATTTTTGAAAAAATAAAAATTATTTAAAAATTTATTTTTTTCCTAACATAAAGTCATGAGATTTAAATCATTTTCCAATGAAATCCAAACATCAGAAAACGATTTTCATTGTGAATCACAAAAAAAAAGGAAAACTAAACGTATTTCTAAAAAATGATTTTCTAGAAAATATTTCCTTTTGATATTAAGTTTTTTGCGAAACAAAGGTATCCAAAAAGTCCTTGGAATTGACCGCATGTCAACCCTTAATCATGAATGGAGTAAAGGAATGATCAAATCAAGCCTAAACTCCCGAGAATCGCATTCAATTAATAGCATTCGGTGGCCTCCAGAACTGAAACAGAGTAAACAAGACCCAAAATCACCAACATTTGGCAACAAATCAACTCAGGATTGATGCAATATCTTCTCACATACGTCTATATAAGCTCATATGATCAAAACAGTCGCAATTCCAGTCAAGGATAACGTTAAGAATTAGGAATCCAGCAAATCTTGATCACGTATGGCACTTCTAACTGGTAACCATGATGCCAACAAATTCCAAACTATTACGACGACATTATTAGCATGGATTTCCTCTTTCGACTCCCTATACAAAAGTATAGGCTAATGTGATCAAAGTGACACAAAATTTGCATGAAACTCATGTCACATAGAGATCCTCAAATCACAACCAGAAAAGTCAAGGTCATTCTTAGCGACTCTTGGGCACACCAACTTGGAGCATTATGTACGAATTTAACATGAATTGATCATAACACTTTAGATTCTCAGTAATTTACCCACATATCCGACTCTACATCTCACAAACAAGGTTTTGGTGACTGAGGAGTGATTCCGAGAAATCATGCTCTGTGACTAAGAATCATCCAACAACATGTAAGATTTATTGATTAATCTTTGGATTCAACAATAGAAAAGGCTATTATAAAATTTCACCTCAAGAACATTTTATGGAACAAGTGGTGTACACTTTGAGTACAAGTCTCTAATTCGAAATCTCCAATCTCTAAACCGCTCTCTACACATGCAATATTCGCACAATATTCGTGTAATAGACATGCAATATTCGTGCAATCTTAAGAGATATTGATGTAGAACAGTTGGCGTGCGATTATCTTGAACGACGTGATCCTTAGGATCGCCGGAAATCTCAACAGTTTTTCTGATCTTGGGTCGAACGACCTCAGATTGCATTCAAAGTTGGTCGGTTGAAGCGAAACGACCGTCTGATTCAAACTCATAGCTATGTCGTGGCCTACGATGAATTTTAGCATTCCGGAGTCATCTAGATAGTTTTTTCAAGCAGTTTTCTATATTAGGAAATTCGTGATTGTCATTACTTTCACATATTCTATTTGAAAGATTTGGTTTATTATATTTTATCTTTAATTATTCGGTTTCTATTAGAATTAGGAGTCCTATCTTTATATAAGATGTCCGTCTTGTAATCGAAATCATACTATCATTGAATAAAAAATTTCAAGTTCTTTAGAGTTGTTCCAAATATACGCTTTCTCTCTGCGTCATTTGGTATCAGAGAAGGTTTGTCCTGTGACGATGGTGAATAACGTGAATGTCAATCTCCTCGCTGCTGAGGGCGGTGAGAACAAGCCTATTACGTCGGCTGAGTTCAATCAGTTCGTGGGTCAAACCGATCGGAGGTTTCAAGAGATCCTTGATGCCATCCAGCGTTTGTCCACAAATCATGCGCCTGGCGTTCTTCCAGCCAAGCGAATTCGTATCGCTCGTGATCCTAAAGATGCTATGGGGCGTGGAGGAATCCCCCAACATAGGCGTCAAGACTATGTCGAGGATACGGAAGACGAAGATGAAGATTTCCAGGAGATGCAGATTTATGGTGGTCGCCGATACAGGGGATTCCAGGAGGAGCATGTTCGTGGGGATCGAGGCAGGGGGGCTATCGACGAGATCCTGAGCGGTATCAACTAAAGGTAGATCTCCCTACTTTTAATTGGAATTTGGATATTGAAGATTTCCTGGACAGGCTTTGGGAGGTCGAGAAATTCTTCGATGCTATGGATATTGATGAGGATCGCCAAGTGAAACTTGTGGCGTACAAGTTGAAGGGTGGCGCTTCAGCTTGGTGGGAACAGACTCAATTGACGCGACGTCGACAAGGCAAGGCTCCTATTCGATCATGGGGTCAAATGAAATAGAAGTTGAAGAAGAGGTTCCTCCCAACGGACTATGAGCAACTGTTATTTCAGCAATTCCAGAATTGCCGACAATTGAATAAATCGGTCCAAGCTTATACGGAAGAGTTTATTCGACTCTCCGCTTGCAATAACTTGGATGAGTCCAAGGCATGACAAACTGCTAGGTACATTAATGGTTTGCGACTTAATATCCAGGATCCGGTTTCCTTGTATCGATTATTCTCTGTCGAGACGCCCAGGATATGGCGCAAAAAATTGAGATGCAATTGGAGAGGACTAGACCTAGTACTCGTAGTAGCAATTATTCGGGTCGTGGGTCATTCGGGAAAGGAAGACAGCCTGATGTTACAAGTTCTTCTAGTCAACAAACCCCTTATTCGAGCCGAGTTCCAGGTGGTACTACTGGGACGCCTAAGGAAGCAGTCGCAGTAAGCAATCGCACTCCCGATCAGAATACCCATAATCCATATGCCAAGCCCCAACCGATCAAGTGCTATCAGTGTAATGAGTTGGGCCATCGTTTTGACGATTGTCCTTGTCGTAGAATGGCCAATATCGTTGAACATGATGAAGATGTGTATGAGGAAGATTGGGAAGATGAAGAAGAAGTGTAAGTGGAAGATGAAGTGGGCAAGCAAGTTAATTATGTTGTGCGTCATCTACTGCTTGCTCTGCGGATAGAAGATACCCAGCGGAATCAGCTTTTCTGTGCTCGTTGTACTGTTAATGGCAAAGTATGCGATATCATTATTGACAGCAGAAGTTGCGAGAATATAGTGTCAAAGGCCTTGGTGGATCACTTGCAACTAAAGACGGAGCCGCATCCCGCGCCCTACATGATAGAATGGATTCGCAATGGAGCAGAACTTAAGGTAAACCAATTATGCCGTTTACCTGTTTCGATCGGAAAATCATATCAAGATACTATTGTCTGTGATGTTGTGGAGATGGATGCCTGTCATGTTTTACTGGGTCCGGCCATGGCAATATGATGTAGATGCTATACACCGAGCTAAGGAGAATACGTATTCTTTTGTGTGGAAAAGGACTAAAATTACTTTGAGACCAAAGAGTAATTCCCCTCAGATTGTGAAGAAGCAAAATGTAGGGGTTATGATGAACATTCGAAAGCGTGAAGGGATATATATGATTGTGGACAAGGGCGACCAGCAAGTTGTGATTTGTGTTTTCGACATTCTTAAGCCGTTATTAAAGGTATTCAGTGATGTTATGCCTAAGGATTTACTTGACGGATTACCTCCTTTGAGGGATATCTAACATGAGATTGATTTTCTTCCAGGTACTAGTCTTCCTAATTTGCCGCATTATTGGATGAATCTAAAGGAGAATCAAATTCTACAGGAGCAGGTGGGAGAGTTCGTTCGAAAGGGCTTCTTGGGTGAAAGCAAAAGTCCATGTGCAGTTCCTACGCTTCTCACACCAAAGAAAGACGGCACCATGCATATGTATGTAGACAGTCGTGCCATTAACCGAATTACTGTCAAGTATAGGTTTCCAATTCCACGACTTGATGATATGCTAGAGAGACTTGCTGGATCATGGATTTTTATGAAGATCGACCTTCGAAGTGGATACCACCAAGTTCGCATCCGTTCTGGCGACGAATGGAAAATGGCCTTCAAGACAAGTGCGGGTTTGTACGAATGGCTTGTCATGCCGTTTGGACTCACTAACGCGCCTAATACTTTCATGCGTTTGATGACTCAAGTTCTCAAACCTTTTATTGGCAAGTTTGTGGTAGTTTTCTTTGATGATATACTCATATATAGTCCAGATGGGCGTCAACACATGGAGCACTTGAGGGATGTCCTACTAACCTTGCAGCAAAATAAATTGTTCATTAATCTGAAAAAGTGCAACTTCATGACATAACGCCTCTTGTTTTTGGGTTTTGTTGTTGGTGCGGGTGGACTTCACGTTGATGCAGATAAGGTGGCCGTGATTCGCAATTGGCCAGTTCCAAAGAACGTTGGCGAGGCTCGAAGTTTCCATGGCCTTGCAACATTCTATAGGTGTTTCATTCGAGATTTCAGTACTATTATGGCCCCGATCACTGACTGTTTAAAAAAGGGAAAATTCCACTAGGGAGATGAAGCTTCGATCAGTTTTGCTCTTATAAAAGAAAAGCTCTCCACGGCGTCGATATTGATACTTCCTGACTTTGAGAAAGTGTTCGAGCTGGATTGTGATGCTTTTGGCGTCGGGATTGGCGCTGTCATTTCCCAAGAAGGTAAGCCGATAGCCTTTTTTAGTGAAAAACTTAATGAAGTTTGCCGGCGTTAGTCGACGTATGAGCAGGAATATTATGCTGTCGTGCAAGCTATAAAGCATTGGCAATCCTATTTTTATCAGCACGAATTTGTTCTTAACACCGATCATCAAGCTCTTAAATATATCAAGAGTCAGAAGCACTTAAATCGAATGCATGCACGATGGGTTTCTTTTCTGGAGCAATTTAATTTTGTACTTCGTCATAAAGTATGCCATTTAAATAAAGTGGCAGATGCGCTGAGTCGACGTGCTGCGACACTGGTGACCATGCACACTGATGTTGTCAGTTTTGATTACCTATGTTCTTTTTATCCTGAGGATGATGATTTTTGTGAAATATGGGAGAAGTGTTCTTAAACAAGTTGTTATGGCAATATGATAATTTAAGAAAATTGTTTGTTCTTTGGCAATAGATTATGCAGTCCTCGTGGTTCCTTGCATGAACAACTCATTCTAGAGCTTCATGGTGGTACTCTCAGCGGACATTTGGGGCGGGATAAAACTGTAGCCTTGGTAGAGGAGTGGTACTATTGGCCTCAACTGAAGCGAGACGTGGGGCGATTTGTCAGTAAATGCTACATTTGTCAAACCGCTGAGGGCCACTCTCAAAACACTGGTTTTTATACCCCCTTGCCTATTCCTTCGGGTCCTTGGGTAGACATATCGATGGACTTCGTGTTGGGACTCCCTCGCACTCAATTGAGTTTAGATTCTATTTTTCGTGGTGATTGACCGGTTTTCGAAGATGGCGCACTTCATCCCTTGTAAGAAAACTTCGGATGCTTCGCATGTGGCAAGTTTATTCTTTCGTGAAGTAGTCCATCTCCATGGTGTGCCAAAGATAATCACTTCCGATCGTGACACGAAATTTCTGAGCCATTTTTGACGTACTTTATGACGTTTGTTTGGGACTGATTTACAGTATAGTAGTTCTTTTTATCCCCAAACGGATGGTCAGACGTAAGTTGTGAATCGTACTATGGCGGATATCATTCGCTGCCTCTACAGTGATATGCCTAAGCAGTGGAACTGGTATCTTGCTCCTGCTGAGTTCGCCTTCAACAACTTGATTAATCGCTCTACCGGTACATCTCCCTTTAATGTCGTTTATGGGCGTACACCATAGTATACTCCGAATTTGGTTCCCTTGCCTAAGATTCCTGGTTATAGTGTCGCGGCGGAGAATTTGGCAACTAGAATTAATGAAGTCCAAGCTATTGTTGCTAGCCAATTGGCTACGTCTAATTCAAAGTATAAGGACGATGCTGACAAATGGCGACATTCGAAAATTTTTGAGGTAGGCAATGAAGTAATGGTTTTTCTGTGAAAGGAGCGTTTTGCTGTAGGTACCTATAATAAACTGAAGCACAAGAAGATTGGTCCTTGCCGCATCCTGAAGAAGATCAACGACAATGCCTATGTAGTTGACCCTCCTGGTGATCTCAACATTTCTCCTACATTTAATGTGGCAGACTTATTTGAGTATCATGCTCCTGATACACCCCTTTATCCTGATCATAACTCGAGGGCGAGTTTTTCCGAAGAGGGAGGGAATAATGTAGAACAGTTAACCTGTGATTATCTTGAAGAATGTGATTACAGTAATCGCTGGAAATCTCGGCAGTTTTTCTGATTTTGGGGAAAACGATCATTCAGGCTGTTTCATGTTTCCTATATTACCAGTCAGGTAGTTTCCCATATTACCATTCACGCAGTTTCCTATATTACCAGTCAGACAGTTTCCTATATTAGTTTATTAGATGTTATCTTTAATTATTCTGTTTCATTAGGATTAGGAGTCCTATCTCTATATAAGATGTCCGTCTTGTAATCGAAAATCATACTATCATTGAATAAAAATTTCGAATTCTTTGGAGTTGTTCCAAATTTACGCTTTCTCTCTACGTCATTAATGATATAGAATAGTTAGCCTGTGATTATCTTGAAGAATGTGATCGCCGTAATCACCGAAAATCTCAGCAGTTTTTTTTATTTTAGGAAAAACGACCATTCAGGCTGTTTCCTATATTACCAGTCAAGCAGTTTCCTATATTATCAGTCAGACAGTTTCTTATATTACCATTCAGGCAGTTTCCAATATTACCATTCAGGTAGTTTCCTATATTAGTTTATTAGATGTTATCTTTAATTATTTAGTTTCCATTAATATTAGGAGTCCTATCTCTATATAAGATGTCCGTCTTGTAATAAAAAATCATACTATCATTGAATAAAATTTCGAGTTCTTTGGAATTGTTCCAAATTTACGCTTTCTCTCTACGTCATTTGGTATCAAAGTAGGTTTCTCCTGTGACGATGGTGAATAACATGAATGTCAATCTCCTCGCTGCTGAGGGTGGTGAGAACGAGCCTATTACGCGGGCTGAGTTCAATCAGTTCGTGGGTCAAACCGATCAGAGGTTTCAAGAGATCCTTGATGCCATCCAGCATTTGTCCACAAATCATGCGCCTGGCGTTCTTCCAACCGAGTGAATTCCTATCGCTCGTGGTCCCGAAAATGCTATGGGGCGTGGAGGAATCCCCCGACATTGGCATCAAAACTATGTCGAGGATACGGAAGACGAAGACGAAGATTTCTAGAAGATGCAAATTCGTGGTGGTTGCCGATACAGGGGATTCCAGGAAGAGCATGTTCGTGGGGATCAACGGTAGGGGGCTATCGACGAGATCCTGAGCAGTATCAATTAAAGGTAGATCTCTCTACTTTCAATGGGAATTTGGATATTGAAGATTTTCTGGACTGGCTTTGAGAGGTCGAGAAATTCTTTAACGCTATGGATATTGACGAAGATCGCCAAGTGAAACTTGTGACGTAAGTGTTGAAGGGTGGCGCTTCAGCTTGGTGGGAATAGACTCAATTGACGCGACGTCGACAAGGCAAGGCTCCTATTCGATCATGGGGTCAGATGAAACAGAAGTTGAAGAAGAGGTTCCTCCCAACGGACTATGAACAACTGTTATTTCAGCAATTCCAGAATTGCCGACAATTGAATAGATCGGTCCAAGCTTATACGGAAGAGTTCCTTCGACTCTCCGCTCGCAATAACCTGGATGAGTTCGAGGCACAACAAGCTGCAAGGTACATTAATGATTTACGACTTAATATCGACGATCGGGTTTCTTTGCATCGACTATTCTCTATTGAAGATGCCCAGGATATTGCACGAAAAATTGAGATACAATTGGAGAGGACTAGTCCTAGTACTCGTGGTAGCAATTATTCGGGTCATGGGTCATTCGAGAAAGGAAGATAGCCTGATTTTACAAGTTCTTCTAGTCGACAAATTCCTGATTCGAGCCGAGTTCTAGGTGGTACTACTGGGATGCCTAAGGAAGCAGTCGCAGCAAGCAATCGCACTCTCAATCAGAATACCCAGAATCCATATGCCAAGCCCCAACCGATCAAGTGCTACAAATATAACGAGTTGGGCCATCGTTATAGCGATTGTCCTCGTCGTAGAATGGCCAATATCGTTGAACATGACGAAGATGTGTATGAGGAAGATTGGGAAAAGGAAGAAGAAGTAGGCGAGCAAGTTAATTGTGTTGTGCATCGTCTATTGTTTGCTCCGCGGATAGAAGATACCCAGCGGAATCAGCTTTTCCACGCTCACTGTACTGTCAACAACAAAGTATGCGATATCATTATTGACAGCGGAAGTTGCGAGAATATAGTGTCAAAGGCCTTGGTGGATCACTTGCAACTAAAGACGGAGCCGCATCCCGCGCCCTACATGATCGGATGGATTCGCAATGGAGCAGAACTTAAGGTAAACCAATTATGCCGTTTACTTGTTTCGATCGGAAAATCATATCAAGATACTATTGTCTGTGATGTTGTGGAGATGGATGCGTGCCATGTTTTACTAGGTCGGCCATGGCAATATGAAGTTGATGCTACACACCGAGTTAGGGAGAATACGTATTCTTTTGTGTGGAAAATGACTCAAATTACTTTGAGACCAAAGAGTAATTCCCCTCAGATTGTGAAGAAGCAAAATATAGGGGTTATGATGAACATCCGAAAGCGTGAAGAGACATATATGATTGTGGACAAGGGAGACCAGCAAGTTGTGATTCGTGTTTCCGACATTCTTAAACCCTTATTAAAGATATTCAGTTTTGTTATGCCTGAGGATTTACTTGACAGATTACCTCCTTTGAGAGATATCCAGCATGAGATTGATTTTCTTCCAGGTGCTACTCTTCCTAATTTGCCGCATTATCGGATGAATCTAAAGGAGAATCAGATTCTACAAAAGCAGGTGGGAGAGCTCTTTCGAAAGGGCTTCTTGGGTGAAAGCAAAAGTCCATGTGCAGTTCCTACGCTTCTCATGCCAAAGAAAGACGGCACCATGCGTATGTATGTAAATAGTCGTGCCATTAACTGGATTACTATCAAGTATAGGTTTCCAATTCCACGACTTGATGATATGCTAGAGAGACTTGCTGGATCACGGATTTTTATAAAGATCGACCTTCGAAGTGGATACCACCAAGTTCGCATCCGTTCTGGCGACGAATGGAAAACGGCCTTCAACACAAGTGCGGGTTTGTACAAATGGCTTGTCATGCCGTTTGGACTCACTAACGTACCTAGTACTTTATGGCGTTTGTTTGGGACTGATTTACAGTATAGTAGTTCTTTTCATCCCCAAACGGATAGTCAGACGGAAGTTGTGAATCATACTATGGCGGATATCATTCGCTACCTCTGTAGTGTTATGCCTAAGCAATGGGACCGGTATCTTGCTCCTGCTGAGTTCGCCTTTAACAACTCGGTTAACCGCTCTACCGGTACATCTCCCTTTCAGGTCATTTATGGTCGTATACCACAGCATACTCTGGATTTGGTTCCCTTGCCCAAAATTCTTGGCTATAGTGTCGCGGCGGAAAATTTAGCGACCAGAATTAATGAATTCCAAGCTGCTGTTGCTAATCAATTGGTTGCTTCTAATTCAAAGTATAAGGAGGATGCTGACAAATGACGACGTTCGAAAATTTTTTAGGTAGGCGATGAGGTAATGGTTTTCCTGCGAAAAGAGCATTTTCCTGTAGGTACCTATAATAAACTGAAGGACAAGAAGATTGGTCCTTGTCGCATCCTGAAGAAGATCAACAACAATGCCTTTGTAGTTGACCTTCCTGGTGATCTCAACATTTCCTTTACATTTAATGTGGCAGACTTATTTGAGCATCGTGCTCCTCATATACCCCTCTATCCTGATCATAACTCGAGGGTGAGTTTTTCCGAAGAGGGAGAGAATGATGTAGAACAGTTAGCCTGTGATTATCTTGAAGAATGTGATTGCTGTAATCACCGGAAATCTCGACAATTTTTCTGATTTTGGAAAAAAAAAACGACCATTCAGGCAGTTTTCTATATTATCAATCAGGCAGTTTCCTATATTACCAGTCAGGCAATTTCCTATATTACCATTTAGGCAGTTTTCAATATTACCATTCAGGCAGTTTCCTATATTAGTTTATTAGATGTTATATTTAATTATTTGGTTTCTATTAATATTAGGAGTCCTATCTCTATATAAGATGTCCGTCTTGTAATAAAAAATCATACTATCATTGAATAAAATTTCGAGTTCTTTGGAATTGTTCTAAATTTACGCTTTCTCTTTGCGTCATACCCATGTGCAGAGAGAATATGGCGTGAGAAAGCATAAATTTGGAATAATTCCAAAAAACTCGAAATTTTATTTAATGATAGTATGATTTTTTATTACAAGACGGACATCTTATATAGAGATAGGACTCCTAATATTAATGGAAACCAAATAATTAAAGATAACATCTAATAAACTAATATAGGAAACTGCATAAACGGTAATATAGGAAACCGCCTGAATGGTAATATAGAAAACTGTCTGACTGGTAATATAAGAAACTGCCTGAACGGTCGTTTTCCCCAAAATAAAAAAAAATGCCGATATTTCCGGCAATTACGGCGATCACATTCTTCAAGATAATCACAGGTTAACTGTTCTACATCATTTACTCACTAAATTTATAACTTTTAATAGTCTGCACTAAACTTCTAAATTGGAGTAAATAGTCCACGTGTTTATACGGTCTATGGTAAATTTCCCAATCCACTTACAAACTTTTCACATTTTACAGTTTTCGCCATAAGTTTCAATATTCCTACCAGATCGTTCTGAAACTCGTTGAGCGAGTTACCCATAGTGGTTAATTGGTACGCCATGGGGTTAATTTGTCTTTCCCTAGGGGAGAAGTAGGTGCAATTGATCATCATGCCACGAAAACAACCATAATTGCATTTTCCCTTGGCATATATTAGAACTTAGGTAACTCAACATGAAAGTTTCGGTGGTGTGACCGGGACAATGACAATTTGAGAAACGAAAGTGGATAGATATGCTTTGTGCTTCCTGCAATTGTTGAACCTCCTAGCAAAGTTGCCTCATGTCCTAAGAGCTTTTATTGGACACCGGAGGGAAGCCCCAGACTATTTAGGGGACCAACTTAATTGAATGGCTTCGTCTTCTTTTGTGGGTTGGTGTCTTTTGGAAGAGTGTTGTCTCCTAAATCAGATGGTCTCATGTTTTAGAGCATCGGGATGGGCATGATTGCGGATATATATTTTTCATATTGCGTTTGACTTTTCTTAGCCACCTTGATAGTGTCAGAATTCTTGATTTATAGATTCGTCCTTTTGTGTTTTGATTGCAAAGCAAGTTCTTCCAGCTAGCTGGAAGTTTAATCATTATGCTAGACATTCGGATAGGAGAAACAGAATGGGCAATCACTCAAGCCCACGTTCGATGTTTTCAGAGGTTCATTCGACATTAACCATACCTTGATAATCAGCACTGTAACGTGTGTGCTTCGTGTCGATTTCGGTTCGTGTTTGATGCTGCTCCTACCGTTGTCGACTTCAACCCCTCGCAAACTTTCAAACGTATAGTTTCTCAGAAGCCGAAACTTGGAAAGCCATTCAAGTTACGTTACTGAGTGAACTGAGCAACTTTTCCGCGTATTTCCAAGGGAAAAGGGTTAACTTCAAGATCACAGAAACTTTTTGTTGCACGAAGCGTGCCGTGCAATTAAGTCGTATGAATATGAATGGGAATGGATTGATGTTTCTTTATTCTTATCACGATCGGAGGATGATTGTTGCCTTAATTAGCAGAGCAAGAGGGTAAGAATGTTGTTTCTGGGAGTTTTCACAGGCCAGGCTTGCCAAGAAGATGCCTTGATTTGTTGGACGCTTGTGGTGAGTTCGATCCTCAAAAGTATAGTCAGCTGGGTTCTTGAATTTTTGGCCAAAAGAAAAAAGTGGGTCCTCATGGTTGGCCTAAAAGAAGATTGGGTTCTAAAATTCAAAATGTTGCTGGGGTTAAAAATTATTTAAGCAACGCCAGCCACGTACAGTAAATCTTATTGAATTTGATTTATTAAGCAATGCGTCAAGTTGTCCTTGATAGAAAATTGTCCGGTAATCGAGTTTCTCGAGGGTCCATATGAATGGAATTTTATATGTTTGATAATGGTAAATTTTTGTCTGGTTGCCCTTGATTTGTTTGATAATGGTGTGGATCGTATTGTGTATCGTGCCACGTTCGTACCAAAACGGTTTGATACTTTTCGTTTGCATATTCATATTATATTCATGTTCTCAACACAGTATAATTGCTCGACCATCGGATACACATCTTAGTATTGGGAAGTGAGCAAGTCGTGCATTTCTTGATAAAAAAGATGCAGTGGTTTTGATCAACGTCAAAGAGGCGTCACCTCTCTAATAAATAAATAATTTTCTTTTTCATGCGCTTTTTGCACCCATTGATGTTTTCCTTGTGGGTTCCAAAGAGAGATAGAGTCGGATTGGACTGTCCGAGAAGCACGAAGACACTAAATCTAGAAAAAGACAGACAAACTTGAAAATTCTTAAACCCTTTTTCCATGCGAACGTTGCCAACAGAAGCAGCAAAACGCCAAACCCACCGACCTCCCGCCAAAAATAAGATATAAAGTTTGACTGGACCACCACCCCCAGTACCACCCCCTTCCTTAATTTGAGAAACTTGAATCAATTAAAGCAGGCAAAACTAGTGCAGACGGAAGACAAAGCAAGGAGCACTCCATCGTCACCCTCTAGAAGTGAACAGGCAATCCAAATTTAGCAAAAAAAACCCAACCCGGGAAGCAAACGAGATGAGAGCAGAGAAGGGAAAAGGTCGCTCCTCTACTCTGCCATCGGATGATGATGACTAGATAAGGACTTGGTTTCATCTCATCTCCGCTTCTCGTTTGTCTCTCAGTTTCTCTCCGAGTGCAGCTCTCTCTCTTCTTCGCGTCATCAGCCCATCGTTGTGATTTTCTGTCACGATCGGCTTTCATCAGATCAGAGACGCAAAGATATCGCCTGTGATTTTCCGTCTCGACGAACCCCGTGAGAACCCGCTCTCCTTTGCTTTCTCTGTGATTCAGGTCGATTCCTTGCTTGTTCTGTCTCTTGTTGTCGATTTCCAGTGATTCTCCCTGGCCGTGGTTCGGCATTGCGTCCTTGATTTCGGTTTAGTTTACACGAGGAAATGGCAACTCCATTGTTGTAGAGGATAGGTTTACATGAGGAAATGGCGACTTCAATTGACTATATTTTAGTGGATAGGTCTCCGTAATTGGAATTCTAACGGTGCTAGCATAACATCACCGTTGGATAGAATTTCTAACGTTGCCGTTGACACCACACATTTCTTTCCGCCATTGTGATCCACCTTCGTGTCAAATAACAAGCCGTCGTCTTGCCATTTCTGTACTTTTTCAGCTCTCTGTTTTTCTGACTATGCGTTTAATGTGATAGGCGGAGGTATGAGAGTTGTGGGATCGGTTACGTTGGCTGTCTTGGCATTGGTTGTGAGCTTCGTCGAGCGAGGGAGGTCACATGGAGACCAGCCTCTGGCTGGGATCGCCATCCATGAGACGGTCCTTGCTCTCGACGGAAGAGCAAGCATCAAGGCCAGTCCTTCAGTTCTTGGAGCAACGGTAAGGCTCTGCCTATTTGTTCGTCTTGTTGAGCTCAATGCTCTGACTGTTCCTAGACGTCCTCGAGCTGTTTAAATTGTCTTCCGTGAAATTTACCGAAAAAGCTGATGCTGGACATCCTGTTGTTTATAATGCTTTAAAAGATTTTTGTGAAAAATGAAGGCGACGGTCTATGTTGACGCAACCTACATTTACTATTTCAGGGGCAAAATGCGGAGTGGGTGTTATTGGAGTATAGCTCTCCGAACCCATCGAGTGATGACTGGATTGGAGTTTTTTCTCCTGCGAATTTCAGGTGATTAGATGGCTCGACATTGCTTGCGCAACGTTCGGCTCGTGTCTGCTTATTCTGTTTCCGTTTTAGTTTATTGTTGAGATGAGTATACTGATTTTGTATGTTTAATGCCATGTAGTGCTTCAACCTGTCCACCTGAGAATGAAATGGTTGCTCCCCCTTACTTATGTTCAGCGCCTATCAAGGTTCGCGCTGTACTGCCTTGCAATCAACTCAATGTTCTCTTCTATGATTTGTAGCTTCAACAATTGCTTCTTCTCTCTTGCAGTACCAATATGCAAATTATTCAAGGCCTGGCTATGAAAACACAGGAAAAGGGTCGCTAAAGCTTCTGTTAATCAATCAGAGATCAGATTTTTCATTTGCACTTTTTTCTGGTGGACTATCAAGTGTAAGTGCGCTATTTATTCTGCATATCAAGTGACTAACTGGTTTTGGCCTGACTCAGCAACTCCAACTGAAGCAACTTATCTTTGAAACTCGTTGTGGCTAGGCATTTGGCTTCTCTTTGTCGGAGCAATTAAGTTCTGACGCTATTTGATATACATTAAAAGGATATCTGCTGAATTCTGAAGTTAATCTCAAATGCCAGAACTGCATTATGAAGACATGCTGTTTTTATTTCTTCTCTCTGTAGCTTGTGATTTAAATTTTTATTTTGTTGCTGAAATTTGCACCGTCTAGATACCAATATTTCCTTGAATTTTCCCACTTTTTCATTTGTCTTCCTCATTTGTTCTTGCTATGTTCTATGCCACCACAGCCAAAACTGGTTGCAGCATCAAATACAGTTGCATTTGCAAATCCAAAGGCTCCAGTTTATCCTCGCCTAGCTCAAGGAAAAGAATGGAATGAAGTAAGTCTTAACACCTTTTTAAGTAGATAGTTTTGACATATTTAAATGGTTCTTCTATCAGATATTGGCAGTGCTATTGCTTTTGACAAATGCATAAGTTTCTTCTTTTATGTTATGCAGCCTATGCTTGCACACGTTTATTCCTGTTTTGTCCACAAATACCAATTCCTAGGATAAATAAGTTTTGAAATGTGTTATCAGATGACTATAACGTGGACAAGTGGATATGGAATTGCTGAAGCGGAGCCATTTGTTGAGTGGAAACATCATGTTGGAGAAAAAATGCGTTCTCCGGCTGGAACATTGACTTTTGACCGCAGTAGTATGTGTGGTGAGTAACTCTTTTGCGGTCCTTGTTGTTATGAATGAATTGTAATGCAAAACAAACCTTTGTTCTCGGACATCATCAGGGCAAGATGCTTGGCCTGGTCGAGTCTTCTATCCTCTCTATTAAAATCTATTTATCCAAAATTGCTCTAGGCGTCTGGGGATTTCTTTATTCAGCCACGAAAGGCAAAATTTAACCTGGCTGTCTTGTTGGTGTTTTGGTAAAATTGCTTTTCTACCTTCTTCTATTTGTAGAAAGGTTGAAAGTTGAGCTATTGTTGGGATGAGTCCAGCCAGCATCGTTAAGATACTGAAGAAATATGTCATCTCTCTGACATGAGTAGAAAAAGAATTTATCAGACTGTCCAAAAGAAATGACATGGAGAATGATGAATAGTTGCTGACCTGAGCATTACTTTCTGTTTACTCTTACTTAGAAGTGGAATTTTGTCGAACCTCATTCGTCTATAGAAAGATTATATCTTCTAAAGAATCCAAAAGGTAGTGTTGTAAAACAATGACTGGCAAGGCAAGTGCAAATCAATTATGACCGCAAGACAAAATAGAGTGAATTCTTAGAAAGCCATATGCAATGGACATATCATGCAATTACAGATAGAAAGATGAAAGGAGGCTCCCAAATTAGAGAAGAGGCCCTCCTTATCACTTTCCAGAATGTAGCTTTTCTTGTCCTTCTGAGGAGACTCAATAGAATATTCTATTTCACTGCATTACTTCCTCTTTCAACTGGATGAAGTTGATCAGTCCATTTTACTGCTGTACTTAGAACAACAAGAGGGAGTTTAACCCTTCAAGCACCAATTTGAGGTGTATCCTGCTATGTGTTTAAATAAAGTTCTTCAAAGGCCTGTTTGGGGTCTTCATCTTGATGATCCTAAACTTTTGCTTCCAAATGCAATCATGTGAAGGTAGAATTTTGACTTTATCCACTGTTCAGGATACTTCGTAGTTGGAGTGATGCAGCTTTGCCGACACAATTATCCAAGATTCCAGCCATGGTTACAATGTACAAGTAGACTTCTGTTTCATGAATTATAATTCTCTAAGTAATTGAAATTTTCAGGAGCACCTGCAAGGACAGTAGGATGGCGTGATCCAGGATTCATCCACACCAGTTTCTTGAAGGAATTATGGCCCAACTCATTGTAAGTGTGGACGTTTTTTCTTCTACAGATTTACGGTTTTTTGTTAGACTCATTAGAATTATGTAGAAGTAGACTTCTGTTTCATGAATTATAATAATTTCAATTTGTACCTGAGTACTACTTTTACTGATATTGTAGGTATTATTACCGGTTGGGGCATAAGCTATTGAATGGTAGTTATATTTGGAGCCAGAAGTACCAGTTTAGAGCATCTCCATATCCTGGTCAAAACAGCTTGCAACGCGTTGTCATTTTTGGGGACATGGGAAAGGTCCGATCTCTCTTGAACCAGCAGTACATATTATCAACATTTGATCCCTTTCTCTTCTTTGTGGCATTTTCTGGTAGTGCCTTCAAGCAATGGAAGATGCTATTTTGTTTACAATAGATATAAGAATTGTCACTTAGGTGAAGGAAATTAATTGGGAAATCTCATTTTCAGAATATTCATTAATTGCGTACTGTTGCTTAATCTACCAAAAACAACCTCCACTGTTTAAAGAAACCTTCTGTAAAACTCCTCAGCTTATTAACAAGCCCTAAGATCTGTACTCATCAGCTTACTCTTCTGCTTCTAAAAACCAGTAGTGCTGAGAAGATTTGGGCCAAAAGTTGGAAAAGAAGTAAGAGCATGAACGTACCAAAATTAAATTTATTATCTTTTGTTCGTTATTAAACTTAGTAAGTTTTTTAATGTGCTTGCGCAAAAAAGGAATGCATTTTTTTAGAGCTCAGCATTGAGCTTATAAAATGAAATATGTTTGGTGTATATTAACTTCCTTTTAACAAAATTTGTCTTTGATTTTTCCACTTTAATCGAACTAAATTTTTTCCCTTTTAGTTCAAGGGGCAAATAATCACTTTCAATATAACGAATATCTTTATCCTCATGATGATCAAGTACACTTATAGAATAATTCTTTCTTGTACTCTATTTCACAAAGTCTTTTCTCGTGCATAGCACGGTCTGTAGGCTAGTATAAGGTCATCTATTATAGTTTTGTGCTGTTTGCAAGAACATCATTTGTCTATCAATCATATTCTGTTGATAGAACTCTGATGATTGGGTAGCCTGATCTCCAATTCTGAATGTTTGAGTAGCACCCTGTGCTTATTTGTGTCATCATTATCAGGAAGACAGACTACCATTTCACATTGCAGGCTGAAGCAGATGGCTCGAATGAGTACCACAATCTCGAGCTTGGCTCTCTTAATACCACCTATCAGCTTGCGAAGGACTTGAAGAACATTGATATAGTCTTCCACATTGGAGATATATCCTATGCAGTTGGATATCTTTCGCAGTGGGATCAGTTTACTGCACAGGTCGAGCCAATTGCTTCAACTATTCCTTACATGATTGCAAGGTTTGTCTTGGTTTTTCCTCTTCCCCTTGCTCTTGACACAGGTTTTGCTAATGTTGAATTGTGGTTTCTTAATCTTTCACGGCTTTTGGCCTGACCAGTTATGTTTAGAATTAATTTATTGGTTGCTATTAGAATCTGAACTTTGGAGACATCCGGCGTTTTCCAGTGGGACTTACTAAATTTGTTTCCAGTGGTAATCATGAACGAGATTGGCCTGGAACTGGGTCCTTTTATGGAATTATGGACTCAGGAGGTGAATGTGGTGTTGTGGCTGAAACAATGTTTTATGTTCCTGCAGAGAACAGGGCTAAGTTTTGGTAAGGATGAGAAAGAGCACTTCGTGATTTGTGAATGCAGCTTTTTACCTAGGCTATTCTGAATGTTGGTCTTTGCTTGATTTAGGTACTCCACTGATTATGGCATGTTCAGATTCTGCATTGCTGATACAGAACATGACTGGAGGGAAGGAACAGAGCAATACAAGTTTATTGAGCACTGTCTAGCATCTGTTCATAGACAAAAACAACCATGGCTGGTTTTCCTTGCACATCGGGTGTTAGGTTATTCTTCTGATAAATTTTATGCTGAGAAAGGATCGTTTGAAGAACCAATGGGCAGGGAGAGCCTTCAAAAACTCTGGCAGAAGTACAAGGTTGACATTGCCATTTTTGGCCATGTTCATAATTACGAGAGGACTTGTCCTATTTATCAGGTATCCCTGTGACTTTATTTTGTAATGGAGTTGCATCTCATCTTTAATTGCTCCACTATCATCAAGTTAGCACTCCGATGTCATGTCAATCTGTTCTAAAATTACTGGTCTGACATTTCGTTTATTTATGGTAAAATTAACATTTTTTTATTTATAGAAGTTATGAAAAACCTGATTCTCGCAGCAAAAAAATTTTGAGTTTGTTCCCAGTGGCATACATTTCTTAGCAATTAAGTCGTCTACAGAAGTGGTAGTCTTTTTTATTGCTTCGGGCAACTTGTTCAATGTGTTAGCATTATTTTGTTTCTAATGTCATCGTTAAATAGTCAGGTAAAAAGAGTCACCATTTGGTATAAATTGTCTGAGTGGAAGTCGTCAAGCTGCATAGTGCTCGTTCCAGAAGATGATCCATATCTGTAGGTAGATTAGTTTAGTTTTGGTAGCTGAGACTGAGATTCCAAGTTGATTCTTCTTAGTTGAGGCTTACTGAGGGAATCGGAGGTAGATGGACTTTTCTTTTTCTATTTCAATCTCTGAATACTCTTCAACCCAAATACCTGCACGTGTTGGTCAGATCTCGCGAATTGCTTGTCCTGATATGAAAGGCTTCGGCTCAATATGGGATTCTAGTTAGGAATTGTAGACTTCTGAATTCTGATCCTCCTTTTTGGTTTTGGTTACAGAATATCTGCACTAATGAAGAGAAAAATTACTACAAAGGAACTCTGAATGGAACGGTACACATCGTGGCTGGTGGTGGAGGAGCAAGGCTTTCACCATTCACTACTCTCCAAACAAAATGGAGCTTGTTCAAAGATTATGATTATGGATTCGTAAAGCTCACTGCATTTAATCATTCAAACCTATTATTTGAGTACAAGAAGAGCAGTGATGGAAAAGTTTACGACTCTTTCGAAATCAGTAGGGATTATAGAGACATCTTGGCTTGCACAGTGGATAGTTGTCCAAGCATGACACTGGCATCATAACTTGGAAACTCAAAGGCAAAATGATATTCAAGTGGTTACCGGAGCTTGTCATCTTTATATTATGAGTTTCTGTACCATGGACCGTCCTTTCCTCGGATATTATTTTCTATAAGCATCAAGGAATGCCTTAAGTTTTCTTTCTTTGATCTTATTTCTCTAAGCTGTTGCATCACGTGTCTTGATATATATTGACTCCGAAATCAGTGGGATAATGCAAGTAATGTGTGTCTACTTAAGTCGTATGTAAATGGTGACATCTTTACCCTGTTGATAATTTGGGTTAGACATCCCAAGTGCTGTCTCTTTTCAAGCAATCCATTTATCGATATATGCTACGTGTAAAATTGACAGATCACGAGCTTATCTTATTGTCTTATCAACTGTGATTGAGAAATGTTACTAATTGGATAATCCAGTGTCCATTAGGCAATCTTTGGACTGATGTCGACATGCAAACTGACTAATTCTCGTCTCTTCAATTGAATTATTGGCATGCACGTATATGATGCTTAAATGCATTTTGACACTTTTAAAAGTTCTGCAAATGTGTATATTGTTTTAGGATGTAACTCTTAGATTGTATCTATATCAGGAAATTCATATTGCAAATGTGCTTTTGTAATTGCCTTATCATCTCCTACTCCTCCTCCAGTTGCGGAAAATTCATGTTGTATGTCTTTGCAGTTCCTGGATTATCGAACTAGGCAGTGAAGATAGAGCAGATTGTTATTCCCCATTTTTCTTTCTACTAGGTTTCCTAGGAATCAAACATTGAAAGTACTCCAGCAGAGGACCCAGGATTCAAGGGTGAACGTAATAAGCCCATAATTCAGAGAATCTCCATGGGAGTTGAAGCAGCGAGCATCTGATGTCTTCATTAGATAGAGAAATAACAGGTAGGATTGGTAGCCACGAAAACCGTATGAAGAATAATGACAGGAGCGGAAGTAGTAGCAGTAATCAGTCGACATTAGTGATTACATGCAGCATGACTATTGTTATAGGCACTTACCAATTTCTCCATGCCCCTCCTTGCTCAATGTTTTGGTCATTGTATGCTAGTGAATAATGAGGCACTTTATTTAGTGCAAATCAGAAGGACCTCAAGCTGTGCAAATGAATTTGCCGGCCAACTGATACAACCGGGTCATAGTATCAGATCTGTAGCTTATGGTCTTTGTTTTTGTTTCTGACACGTTGACGGGCACAACTGTAAACTACTTCTTGGATAACAGGATCAACAGTGCAGAGGTTCTTTTCCCGGGAGTGGCTTGCTTTGTTATTGCAGTTTGTCTGGCCTCAGCTGTTCATGCAACGATGGCAGACGACAGAAGAGTGAAGCTCAACCAGTTAGGTCTCGGCAATGTTGATGCCAAGTATGTATATTAGTCTACAATATCCCTGCCTGTGATGAATGCGCTGTCTTTTTCTGAGCTAACGGGCCTCATCCATCCACTTTTCTACTGGAAAGTGTGATGATAAGATGGATTTTTTGTTTTACTTCTAAAATAAATTGAAGTGCCATTTAGAAAAAGTGGTTTAAGAATTCATTGGAACTTTTTCGATAACCCCTAGAAAAGTTAGTTTTCCTTGAACTGTTTTCAAATTTGAAAATCTTACTGAAGATCGTTATGATGATTGCTCTCCAGAAACTTCCCATCATCTATCCCCTATGGTGCCTCTTCAGATTATCAGAAGATAAAAGCATGGATTTCTCACTGATCTTGCTCGACTTTTGGCACTACTAAATGAATTTAAAGAGCACTTCAAGCTTTGCTGCCTTGACAGGAGTACAGCAAAAGATGGTAGTGTAGGATTCGACGTAGGGTTCCACAGTTGTTAAAACACAGCGGAATATATTTGTAAACCGAAACCCTATAACCCTAGACAGGATTCATGTGTATATTGAAATCGAGACAGAAGTTCGATACGTACCTTTTGTAAATCAAACGTAAATTGACAATTGATTGTGTCTGGATTAACGCCCCAAGTGTTGCGTCTCTACCAGTATCCACATACCCGAATAAAAGTCTCCAACGATCCAAGTGCTAGCTAAAGATCATGAAGTTTCTTTTTTTCAACGCCTTTTGATTTTCGATACTCTGTTGAAAAATCCTAAACAGAAACCGATTCTCTATCTGTTTATATAGCTTCATTATCCAGCGGAATTAAAAGAAGCGGGCCAGGCGATTTGGGCTTGCCAAACCGTCCACCTTCAATCGTACATTTAATCGTTATCTCATAACGGGCACAATCGCGTAGATAAGTTGAATAGGAGCATAAATTAAAATTTACTTCTTATTTTAAGTAGATCCCAGCGCACAGAAAATATTAACTCAATTCACTTTTGTGTGCAATCCTGTATATTCACTAAAAATTAGCAGTGTGCTTAAAACCATTTTTGGCCCACAAGTCATAAGTGGTCTTTAGCAAGACATTATGACTACTTAAGTATAGTGAAGGTCAATTTTCCGACACAACCTAATCCACAAATTAATATTAGAGTAACAACCTTCATTGGTTCTTAGAGCAGACCACTATCAAATTGAACTTTGATTCTTTATGTAGTGAACAAACTTAATTATCAAATCGATTTCCATTTTCCGAAAACAGCACCTTTGGTTCTTCATTTCTGCCTGCTCTAACAATAGCTTCTTTTCAGATGTGGACAATACGAATCGTTTGTCTGAGAAGGTGGAAGGAGGGACAGCAGACTTTCTGATCAAACTTGAGAATCACATATTTGGTCTCCAAACCTTAAGGAGTTTAAACTCATATGAACATTTTGCACTTTTTACATCTACTGCACTAGGAAATTATCAAAGATTGTGTGTCCAGCTGCTATAGGAAATTTAGGTTATCCCCGTTTTCCTTCTGCATCATATTCCGAATGATTACATGAAGTTCATTCTTCATGACTTATTGTAGGTTCTTGGGAAGAACACTTTATCTATCTGGTCTTAGAGTAGCTTGCTTTGATGCTGTTTGCTTTCGTTCTTTCGTCACCTACATTTAATTGCGCAACAAATGATCTGTGGCATACTTTGAAAGAGGGTGTTCCTCACTTGACCGTTTACAATGCATTTTTCTACTTCTTGATATCACGCTTTATCGTTGCCGCTGTTCTGAACGTCAGCTTCCTGTACCACCCTGATCATCATTCAAAGCTTATGCAAGGGACTGGAATGGTAGTTGTCGGGCTCTTTTAGCTGGCCTTTTGTGCACTCAATTATGGGAGGCAAGTTTGCCGCAAATGCTGCAGCAAATGCTGATCAGGTTTTGCTGTGCTTACAAGTACGTGCGCATGCGTGATTTCACTAGGAGAATATTGGGACAACATCCTCACTACTATGGTGATAATGTTCGTATTCCCCCCTATGTTGTAAAGCCTACAAAAATCACTTGGTTAAACTGCTATTGTATCAACCTCTTTTTGGTGATCTAGACAAATGCGATTCATTTTTAAACAACATGAAACTCTTTGACATTACATCGTAAAAACGAAATTTGGAGTGATTAAATAGCTCAGTTCCGTGCTTAAGTGTAGATTTGCAATATCGCAACAACTAAATGAGGGCAGGGCTGTGAATTACTTTAAACACATGGTTTTCGTTATTGTTTGATTTACAGAAGGTTCGATTATGGAAATATCGTGGCAAAAAGTGTAGTTGTTGGTTATGCGAAATAGAAGATTTGTGTTAAATTGAAGAAAAGATTTGCTTCTCATCTAATCTTAGCCTTATGCAGGCAGTCCCACATGTTAGCACTTTTTGGACATACTTGTGTTTCTAGAATACTGCACATCATCAAGGAGAACCCAGAGCTGCTTGTCAGTATGCTGGTCATGTTTATTGTGGATGTCACGCGTCGCATGGCGTCAGCGGGACAACGCAACATGAGCACATGTGCCTAATTCTTCTTGAGATTTGTCGTCGACAATAACAATGATCGCATTTAATATGGCATGGTGGGGAATTCGGCATCAATCGAATAGTTGAATTGCACATGAATTCGTGTCAAAGCTCATACCAAATTGATTAGAATTCCAGAAACCTGGTGAAAGAATCCTCATTTCCGACCCGGAGAAATTGACGGAAGTTTAGACTTTGGAATCAAGACGTGGAATTTTCAGCTATCTATTGGCAACGAACTCCAATGCCGAGGAACTGAATGCATTTGGTTGATTTCCTATCATCATTGTATTTGGTTGTGAATTAATATGGGTGTGTCTGTAAATATGGGTGTGTCTGCAATTTTAGTTTTACCAGATTTTCTAGAACTACAATAACGTAGAAAGAATCTGAATGACCAAATTTGGAAGCTTGGCATTGTTCATTTTATTTTATTTAATGCTACAGGTGGTAATTATCTACTTTCGTTTAAAAGACTAGCACACGAAGGCTGATATCTATCATTTCTAGCATGTATGGTTATTGTAATCACTATTACATCATGGATTTGTTGCATCTTTGTCATGACCCTCCTGAGGTGGACCACAGGGTGGCTAACGAATTACCAAGTGAGCGTATACGATCCCTCTTGCGAGATGGCGCTAATACATGGTTCAGCTTCTCGTAAATCCTACCGACCGCAACTTAATTTTCTCAATTGCTGCGAAATCTTGTTTTTGATTTAGGAGTCGCCACTAACTGATGAAAGATCGGTTAGGGGCCAAGTAAAATATGGGTGGCTATAATACTTACATAAACTAGAGATTCGAGTCCGAGAACTTGATTCCGCCGTAAACTAATCTAACGTTCACAATTGGTACCTTTCCTCTTCTTTTCCGAAAACGTTTCATGTGTTCTTTTTTATTTACAAAGTCCTAAGCACATACATCTAGGTGACCATGCACGATCAACTCATCCAACGAACTTTAAATAGAGGGAACTTTCAAATACAGGCTTCAAGTGCTCTCATTTTCTCAAATAAAGATTTGAAATGGAGTTTTTTTAAAATAAGGACCTAAAGTGATTATATCAATATCAAAGAAGGGTCTGCTGACCTAGCTAGCCGAAGGGCATTTTTGTCCTTTCCTTTTTTGAATTTTTTTTCTTTTTTATGTTTTTTTCTTTTCCTTTTCTTTTTCGTTTTTATTTTTTCTTTTTCCCTATTCCCACCGCCGGCCTCAAGCGAGGCTGACGAGGGTTGCCCTTGCCAGATCTGGCGCAGGCAAGTGTCGCCTTCCTAGCCCAGGCAAGGCAACCCTCGCCCGACATCGGCGAGGGCAAAACTCGCCCAACGCTGGTGAGGGCCACTCTCGCCCTCGCTTAAGGCCGACGACCTTTGCTTGCCATTGTTGACCAGGGGAGGGAAAAAGAACAAAGAAAAGAAAAAATAAGGAAAATAAAAAGAAAGTAAAAAAATAAAAAAAAAATTCAAAAATATGTTAATAATTTGTTTGACTAAAATACCTTTGCCGGAATAGTCACCTATTGGCCAGCTGACCAGCCAAAATTCTTTATTTGAGACAATTTGGCCGCTTCAGGCCCTTATTTGAAATTTTTCCTCATATACAATATGACAACACTACGGATAAGTATGATAACAAAGTGATACAAGCGTCGAAATAAAACCTAATACAAATTGGACAAATATTATATGGCTTCATTATAAAAACCGGGGACAGGATCCTCATGAACTATGCCCATAAAACATGCGAGTACTTTAAACTAGACAATGCATGCTCCTTAAAGCTAAATGACGATAGTGAGATATTGAACCAAAACTAGCAAGGATTAAACATAGATTAAATTGGCCCGAAACATGCAATTTGTGACTAATAAATGTACGTCCGATTGTCCTTTTCCTATTTTCATTTAGCATTTTGTTATGTCATTTTCTTTTAAACTCTTGATAATACAATTTAAATGATTAAACTACATTAAATCACATCATTAACAGTCATGACAATGCAATTTCAGGCCAAATAAATATTAGAAAATCCTCTTTTGAAGGCTTATAAATCTTGTTTTTGTGCAGATTGTTTGGAACACGGACCGGCTGGCACCTTCTCGGAAAAATGCGAAGCTATTATTTTAGTTTATATTCATATATACTTGGAAATTATTTGTAATTAAAGAAGTGATTACTTTTATATCGTACGTGAGTTACGCACGTGTCTACTAATTTTACAGCAAAAGAAATTAAATAACGCAACCCGCTATTTAAAAATTATCTGGTCAAATGGAAGTCGGAGTAACTAGCCATCACCAAAAGAACCTCAAATGGGATTGAGTAATTTATTATATTGTTATTTTAGACTTAGTTCTTGGAAGAATCGTATAAATGATAAGGTCATTTTAGTAAATTGATGATGGACACCAATTTGGATATTTGCTTTTATTTAATACTAAGTAATGAATTCATCTCCATAATTTCAAAGTCAGCAGTTACACCAACGAAAGAAACTAAAAAGACAATGGAAATGAGTTTAAAAATGGAAGAAAAAAAAAGATTGGTTTATAAAAAAGAATACGATTTAAATATGACGCCATTATTAAACGAATTATATATATAATTAGAATGTTTCATATATTTCAAACAAATAACATGAGACGGTGACAGTCACGAAATGACAAAAAGTTAAAAGCTAAAATCTTGAATTACGTTAAAATGATAAGAATTTAACGGTTTAGTCTATTGTACAGGCCTCTTCACATCTTATATGAATATTGAAATATCATAATTAGCTTGGGCTCAAGCCGAAGTTGGGTGGCCTGGGCTTTTAAATGTAAACGCGTTACCAAAATTTGCCCATTGATCGACTTCTCTTCGTATTGTGGACACGATATGATTGTTACTTGTAATATTCGCTCAGAGAGAATCTAAACAAATTGAGAAGTACTGCCAATTTACGAGTCTATAGGACATCACTTAATCACTAGGGGTGGGCGATTTTAGGGTTGATAGGTTCTATATCTAGAACCTAGAACCTACCCAGTTAAGACCGGTTTTTAAACCTTGAACCGACCCTATTGGTACGATCTAGCTCCAGGGTCTACTTGGGAACCAGCCAGATCATTTTTTATTGTTCGGTTTCATTTTTTTTATTCATTGAAGTGACATGCTTTAGTTAAACATCATCTTATTTACAAGAGCCAGAGGCAACAACAAAAAGAATATAAGATGCAAATGCAAAATCTTTTTCTTTTTTTTTCTTTATCTTCTTCAACCTCTAGTAGGTCTCCGGAGCTAGGGCCGGCTGGGTTAGCCCCGTTGGCCGCTGGCGAGGCCAACTTCACCGTTGCTAGGCAAGGTTGACCTCACCAGCGGCCGGCGAGGACGAGCCTCGCCGCTCGCTTCGAGCGAGGCCAACCTCACCAGCAATAGCTAGGTCGGGCAACCGTCCTCACCCACAACTGGCGAGGTCAAGCAAGGCCATCCTCGTCATCGCTGGCAAGGTTGGCCTCGCTCGAAGCGACCGGCAACGACAAACCTTGCCAACAGCCGGCAGAAAGGAGACCTCGCTAGATCTGGCGAGGCTCGTCCTCGCCGACAGCTTCGAGCGAGGCCAACCTCGCCAACAACTGGCGAGGTCGGGCGAGGCCATCCTCACCGTAGCTAGTGAGGGCTTGACCTCACCGGTATCTAGCGAGGTCGGCCTTGCTCGAAGCGCCCGGCGAGGACGCGACCTCGCCAGATTTGGTGAGGCTCGTCCTCGTCGGCCGCCGGTGAGGTCGACCTCCCCTAGCAACGGCGAGGCCGATGGCACCGACCCCACTGGCCCCAACCTCTGGTCCGTCGCCGGTCTGGCGACTAGCTAGAGGTTGAAGAAAATGAAGCAAAAAAAATTAATAAAAAAAATCAAAAAAATTATCTTAAAATAGCCACATCAGCGTTCGCCGACTATCCAGTATCCAAGTCTGTGCTGGCCAGCCAAAAGTGGCAGAATGGACTGAATTGACACAATTACAAAAGGTTTATGACTGAATTGGTACAAACGCAATCGGTTTAGGACCTTTTTGGTAATTTTCCCCAAAATCATGTCTCTTGGGAAATGACACGCGCCCTCTCTAGCCTCTATTATGCAGCTAGCTACTACTCATTTTTGTTTGCATTTATGGTAAAAGAAACCAAACTAGGGTTTGTACATTCAAACAACCACACATTTAGATCAATTCCCTAACTCTCAACTAGCCAATGCCAACGATACTCTCCTAAATATGTAGCGAGTTATGATTGGCCGTCGTGAAGTTAGAATCGCTCATGCAAAAATTCGATGTAATAAAAATCAGAAGATTGCTTAGCCAATAAATCTCCCAACAATTGACACCAACGGTCCAAGACGATGCTAAACAGTAACCCTATCCACTATCTCGTGTTATTAAAAACAGACTTCTCATTAATCATTGGATGAATTGAAAAAGACCTGTATAGATGATTGCAATTGATTCGGTCCATCAAATTACGCAAAAAAAATTAACGAAATGAAGGCATATAATTTCTAGAACATAAGACACAGCGAGAGTATGTACTAGAAAAGGTGGAAAGCGGAAAGGAAAGGGTGCATGCCTGGGAAGAGAATAAAGGAGCGTGGAGATGGAAAACAAGAAGAAAGGGCTAAAAAGTGAGACTCTAGTTTTGTCTCCTGAAAATCCGACCCGTTGTTATCTTTGGACGGGGTTAGGACCTACCTCATCCACTACTATAATATTAGGGCTAAGGCGCCAATGAAAGACCAACTCCCCGGAGCCCGTCACTGTATCTCGCCAGGTGTTGAATGGGAAAGCCCAAGACCAGCGATAGACATAAGTCCAGGCCCCTCCTAACCAAGGATTCCGAAGATAGGAGATAGACTGGAGAATCGAACCAGCATCCTTCGGCTTGCAAACCAAGTTTCGGACTACCAAACCAATCACCAATGACAAGAAAATTTTAAGGTTAATACCACGAAAAACCCTAAACTGGTACACTTATGACAATTTTACCCCAAACTATTTTTTTGACCACAAAAAATCCAAAATCGGTACACTTGTGATAAATTTACCCTGAATAATTTTTTTGACTACCAAAAACCCCAAACTGGTATACATATGACAATTTTACCCTGAACTAATTTTTTAATTTTATTTTTTATTTTTCGAATTTTTTATTAATTTTTTATTTTTTCTTTGTGTTTAATCTCTGGCCGGTCGCCAGACCGGAGATCGGCCAGAGGCACAAGCCGGCGAGGGCTCGGTCGCTGGCGGGGCTCAACCTCGCCAACGGTGGGCGAGGCCGGCCTCGCCTTGCAACGGCGAGGTCTGCCTTGCCCAACACCGGCGAGGTCGAGCCTCGCCAGCGGTCGGTGGGGCCGGGCCCTTGCCAGATCCGGCAAGGCTCGACCTCGCCATTGCAGAGCGAGGTCAGCCTCGTCGGCGTTGGCGAGGTTGGCCTCTCCAGCAAGGGCCAGGCCCCGCCGGTCGCTGGTGAGGCCAACCTCGCCCTGCAACGGCGGGGCCGAGCCCTCGCCAAATCTAGCGAGGCTCGACCTCGCCGATGCTGGGCGAGGCCAACCTCGCCCAACGCCGGCGAGGTCGGTCTCGCCCTGCAACAGCGAGGTTGAGCCTCGCCGGATCTGGCGAGGGCCCGGCCCCGCCGGCCACTGGCGACGCTCGACCTCACCGGCGTTGGGCGAGGCTAACCTCGCCTTGCAAGCACTCAATATTTCATATATATTTTGAAATATATATATCTATTAGAATGTTTCATATATTTCAAACAAATAACATGAGACGGTGACAGTCACGAATTGATAAAAAGTTAAAAGCTAAAATCTTGAATTACGTTAAAATGATAAGAATTTAGCGGTTTAGTCTGTTGTGCAGGCCTCTTCACATCTTATATGAATATTGAAATATCATAATTAGCTTGGGCTCGAGCCGAACTTGGGTGGCCTGGGCTTTTAAATGTAAACGCATTACCAAAATTTTCCCATTGATCGACTTCTCTTCGTATTATGGACACGATATGATTTTTACTTGTAATATTCGCTCAGAGAGAATCTAAACAAATTGAGAAGTACCGCCAATTTACGAGTCTATATGACATCACTTAATTACTAGGGGTGGGCGATTTTAGGGTTGGTAGGTTCTATATCTAGAACCTAGAACCTTCCCAGTTGAGACCGGTTTTTAAACCTTGAACCGACCCTATTGGTACGATCTAGCTCCAGGGTCTACTTGGGAACCAGCCAGATCATTTTTTATTGTTTGGTTTCATTTTTTTTATTCATTGAAGGGACATGCTTTAGTTAAACATCATCTTATTTACAAGAGCCAGAGGCAGCAACAAAAAGAATACCAAATGCAAGGCAAAGCTAAAAGAAGAAAATTACGAGTTTTGCTATCAAGTCCTACTCCCTGGTATTTCCAATTTAACAATCAAAATCGGGAACTGGATCTTTAATGGCCGTTCAAAAATTTGAAATTGGAAATAGAACCCGTTTCGCCGAGTAGAGTTGGTCTAGTCTAATTCCGCATATTAGTCACAAGCCTACACAACTGCAGTTTTTTGTAGGAAGAGTTGAAATAATAAAAATAATTTGTATGGAAGATGGAATTTTATTTATGATGATTTAACCCATGAGATAAAACCAATTTGATTTGGCTTAATGGTATGCACGACCATCTAAGTAAATCGACAAAGGCATTGTTCATCTCCGGGTCCGGTGACGGTTTGGCAAGACCCTCCCAATGGGTATTTGGAGTCGATGCAAGCGTCATTGCAGTCGGGCATCTCTGAACACGGTCCTATATCCACCAACTGATGTCTCTCTTTCTTGATCTCCCTCGCAAATGATTTTTCTGAGACAAAAATTTCAAAAATTTGAGCAATCAACATAGTTACATATAGTACTACTGTACCTACTATGACTAACTAATCAGTCCAAATTTCGAATATTTTGGTTAAGAAAATTGTTTTGAGGTCGGCATGATGTAGCAAAATAATATGGGCATGATTCTGAGAATTCCAAATTCTACTATTAGTCCTATCAAAATAGAAAAATTGCACACTTAAATCATCTCCTCATATTTCCCTAATTTCGTCTGATGAAAAACTACGGATTCGTGCTATAGGCATAGTTTTTCGAATCACTAGACACTACCATACAATTTGCCCAAAGAATGGGGGCTGTGAAGTAACTTTTGCATTTGAATTTTAATTTCTGTTACTTCTTATTTACCATTGTGTTCTTTGAGTTTTTTTTTAAAATTATTTGATGGATGCATATAAAACTAAAACTTACCTGTGAAACATAGAGAAATCAGGCAAAAAACGCTTATGAATAAACAAACTCTTTTGAAAGCCATATTTACGGCCTACTCTTCTCACTTTTCTTCAAGCTGCAATATGATGGCGTGATTTGTTTTGAAAGATTACACAGGATTTCAACATATATATATATATATACATAGGCAAATCGAGCACCACTAAAGCAACCGTGTTATATGGAAATCGAGTCCATACCATAAACAATACCTGCAAATCTACTAAGAATCACCATCCATAATCATTAGGGTCTTTTTATGGCAACATGCATCCACAATATAAGTTAGTTTAAGCAATGGTAATTAATTCCCAATGAATCCTATGATCAGATTCTGCCTACAATCACACGGAAACACATTTAATGTGATTTAAGTTTCATCTTCCATTTTACCATGTAATACATCAAAGAAATAATAGATCTTTAAGATTTCTTTAGTTTATTCTGAGAATTTTTATTCTAAGTTAAACCCATCATGTCTTCTAATTAGAAATAAATGCTAGCAAAATCATGGGGAAAATTACCAAAAAAGTCTTAAACCTATTGCAATTATGCCAATTCAGTCCATCCAGCCACTTTTGGCCGGGTGGCGCTGACGTGAACGCCAGACGGCTAGCAAATGCAAATGTGGAAAATTTTAAAATATATTTTTATTTTTTATTAATCTTTTTCTTTTTTTTCCTTTATCTTCTTCAACCTCTAGTCGGTCTCCGGAGCTAGGGCCGGCTGGGTTAGCCCCGTTGGCCGCTGGCGAGGCCAACTTCACCGTTGCTAGGCAAGGTTGACCTCACCAGCGGCCGGCGAGGACGAGCATCGCCGCTCGCTACGAGCGAGGCCAACCTCACCAGCAATAGCTAGGTCGGGCAACCGTCCTCACCCACAACTGGCGAGGTCAAGCAAGGCCATCCTCGTCATCGCTGGCAAGGTTGGCCTCGCTCGAAGCGACCGGCAACGACAAACCTTGCCAACAGCCGGCAGAAAGGAGACCTCGCTAGATCTGGCGAGGCTCGTCCTCGCCGACAGCTTCGAGCGAGGCCAACCTCGCCAACAACTGGCGAGGTCGGGCGAGGCCATCCTCACCGTAGCTAGTGAGGGCTTGACCTCACCGGTATCTAGCGAGGTCGGCCTTGCTCGAAGCGCCCGGCGAGGACGCGACCTCGCCAGATTTGGTGAGGCTCGTCCTCGTCGGCCGCCGGTGAGGTCGACCTCCCCTAGCAACGGCGAGGCCGATGGCACCGACCCCACTGGCCCCAACCTCTGGTCCGTCGCCGGTCTGGCGACTAGCTAGAGGTTGAAGAAAATGAAGCAAAAAAAATTAATAAAAAAAATCAAAAAAATTATCTTAAAATAGCCACATCAGCGTTCGCCGACTATCCAGTATCCAAGTCTGTGCTGGCCAGCCAAAAGTGGCCGAATGGACTGAATTGACACAATTACAAAAGGTTTATGACTGAATTGGCACAAACGCAATCGGTTTAGGACCTTTTTGGTAATTTTCCGCAAAATCATGTCTCTTGGGAAATGACACGCGCCCTCTCTAGCCTCTATTATGCAGCTAGCTACTACTCATTTTTGTTTGCATTTATGGTAAAAGAAACAAAACTAGGGTTTGTACATTCAAACAACCACACATTTAGATCAATTCCCTAACTCTCAACTAGCCAATGCCAACGATACTCTCCTAAATATATAGCGAGTTATGATTGGCCGTCGTGAAGTTAGAATCGCTCATGCAAAAATTCGATGTAATAAAAATCAGAAGATTGCTTAGCCAATAAATCTCCCAACAATTGACACCAACGGTCCAAGACGATGCTAAACAGTAACCCTATCCACTATCTCGTGTTATTAAAAACAGACTTCTCATTAATCATTGGATGAATTGAAAAAGACCTGTATAGATGATTGCAATTGATTCGGTCCATCAAATTACGCAAAAAAATTTAACGAAATGAAGGCATATAATTTCTAGAACATAAGACACAGCGAGAGTATGTACTAGAAAAGGTGGAAAGCGGAAAGGAAAGGGTGCATGCCTGGGAAGAGAATAAAGGAGCGTGGAGATGGAAAACAAGAAGAAAGGGCTAAAAAGTGAGACTCTAGTTTTGTCTCCTGAAAATCCGACCCGTTGTTATCTTTGGACGGGGTTAGGACCTACCTCATCCACTACTATAATATTAGGGCTAAGGCGCCAATGAAAGACCAACTCCCCAGAGCCCGTCACTGTATCTCGCCAGGTGTTGAATGGGAAAGCCCAAGACCAGCGATAGACATAAGTCCAGGCCCCTCCTAACCAAGGATTCCGAAGATAGGAGATAGACTGGAGAATCGAACCAGCATCCTTCGGCTTGCAAACCAAGTTTCGGACTACCAAACCAATCACCAATGACAAGAAAATTTTAAGGTTAATACCACGAAAAACCCTAAACTGGTACACTTATGACAATTTTACCCCAAACTATTTTTTTGACCACAAAAAACCCAAAATCGGTACACTTGTGATAAATTTACCCTGAATAATTTTTTTGACTACCAAAAACCCCAAACTGGTATACATATGACAATTTTACCCTGAACTAATTTTTTAATTTTATTTTTTATTTTTCGAATTTTTTTATTAATTTTTTATTTTTTCTTTGTGTTTAATCTCTGGCCGGTCGCCAGACCGGAGATCGGCCAGAGGCACAAGCCGGCGAGGGCTCGGTCGCTGGCGAGGCTCAACCTCGCCAACGGTGGGCGAGGCCGGCCTCGCCTTGCAACGGCGAGGTCTGCCTTGCCCAACACCGGCGAGGTCGAGCCTCGCCAGCGGTCGGTGGGGCCGGGCCCTTGCCAGATCCGGCAAGGCTCGACCTCGCCATTGCAGAGCGAGGTCAGCCTCGTCGGCGTTGGTGAGGTTGGCCTCTCCAGCAAGGGCCAGGCCCCGCCGGTCGCTGGTGAGGCCAACCTCGCCCTGCAACGGCGGGGCCGAGCCCTCGCCAAATCTAGCGAGGCTCGACCTCGCCGATGCTGGGCGAGGCCAACCTCGCCCAACGCCGGCGAGGTCGGTCTCGCCCTGCAACAGCGAGGTTGAGCCTCGCCGGATCTGGCGAGGGCCCGGCCCCGCCGGCCACTGGCGACGCTCGACCTCGCCGGCGTTGGGCGAGGCTAACCTCGCCTTGCAAGCACTCAATATTTCATATATATTTTGAAATATATATATCTATTAGAATGTTTCATATATTTCAAACAAATAACATGAGACGGTGACAGTCACGAATTGATAAAAAGTTAAAAGCTAAAATCTTGAATTACGTTAAAATGATAAGAATTTAGCGGTTTAGTCTGTTGTGCAGGCCTCTTCACATCTTATATGAATATTGAAATATCATAATTAGCTTGGGCTCGAGCCGAACTTGGGTGGCCTGGGCTTTTAAATGTAAACGCATTACCAAAATTTTCCCATTGATCAACTTCTCTTCGTATTATGGACACGATATGATTTTTACTTGTAATATTCGCTCAGAGAGAATCTAAACAAATTGAGAAGTACCGCCAATTTACGAGTCTATATGACACTACATTGTCGTAGAATGGCCAATATCGTTGAACATGATGAAGATGTGTATGAGGAAGATTGGGAAGATGAAGAAGAAGTGTAAGTGGAAGATGAAGTGGGCGAGCAAGTTAATTGTGTTGTGCGTCGTCTACTACTTGCTCTGCAGATACAAGATACCCAGCGGAATTAGCTTTTCTGCGCTCGCTGTACTGTTAATGGCAAAGTATGCGATATCATTATTGACAGCGGATGTTGCGAGAATATAGTGTCAAAGGCCTTGGTGGATCACTTGCAACTAAAGACGGAGCCGCATCCCGCGCCCTACATGATCGGATGGATTCGCAATGGAGCAGAACTTAAGGTAAACCAATTATGCCGTTTACCTGTTTCGATCGGAAAATCATATCAAGATACTATTGTCTGTGATGTTGTGGAGATTGATGCATGTCATGTTTTACTGGGTCGGCCATGGCAATATGATGTAGATGCTATACACCGAGCTAAGGAGAATACGTATTCTTTTGTGTGGAAAAGGACTAAAATTACTTTGAGACCAAAGAGTAATTCCCCTCAGATTGTGAAGAAGCAAAATGTAGGGGTTATGATGAACATTCGAAAGCGTGAAGGGATATATATGATTGTGGACAAGGGCGACCAGCAAGTTGTGATTCGTGTTTCCGACATTCTTAAGCCCTTATTAAAGGTATTCAGTGATGTTATGCCTGAGGATTTACTTGACGGATTACCTCCTTTGAGGGATATCTAACATGAGATTGATTTTCTTCCAGGTGCTAGTCTTCCTAATTTGCCGCATTATTGGATGAATCTAAAGGAGAATCAAATTCTACAGGAGCAGGTGGGAGAGTTCGTTCGAAAGGGCTTCTTGGGTGAAAGCAAAAGTCCATGTGCAGTTCCTATGCTTCTCACACCAAAGAAAGACGGCACCATGCGTATGTATGTAGACAGTCGTGCCATTAACCGAATTACTGTCAAGTATAGGTTTCCAATTCCACGACTTGATGATATGCTAGAGAGACTTGCTGGATCATGGATTTTTATGAAGATCGACCTTCGAAGTGGATACCACCAAGTTCGCATCCGTTCTGGCGACGAATGGAAAATGGCCTTCAAGACAAGTGCGGGTTTGTACGAATGGCTTGTCATGCCGTTTGGACTCACTAACGTGCCTAATACTTTCATGCGTTTGATGACTCAAGTTCTCAAACCTTTTATTGGCAAGTTTGTGGTAGTTTTCTTTGATGATATACTCATATATAGTCCAGATGGGCGTCAACACATGGAGCACTTGAGGGATGTCCTACTAACCTTGCAGCAAAATAAATTGTTCATTAATCTGAAAAAGTGCAACTTCATGACATAACGCCTCTTGTTTTTGGGTTTTGTTGTTGGCGCGGGTGGACTTCACGTTGATGCAGATAAGGTGGCCGTGATTCGCAATTGGCCAGTTCCAAAGAACGTTGGCGAGGCTCGAAGTTTCCATGGCCTTGCAACATTCTATAGGTGTTTCATTCGAGATTTCAGTACTATTATGGCCCCGATCACTAACTGTTTAAAAAAGGGAAAATTCCACTAGGGAGAAGAAGCTTCGGTCAGTTTTGCTCTTATAAAAGAAAAGCTCTCCACGGCGTCGATATTGATACTTCCTGACTTTGAGAAAGTGTTCGAGCTGGATTGTGATGCTTTTGGCGTCAGGATTGGCGCTGTCATTTCCCAAGAAGGTAAGCCGATAGCCTTTTTTAGTGAAAAACTTAATGAAGTTTGCCGGCGTTAGTCGACGTATGAGCAGGAATATTATGCTGTCGTGCGAGCTATAAAGCATTGGCAATCCTATTTTTATCAGCACGAATTTGTTCTTAACACCGATCATCAAGCTCTTAAATATATCAAGAGTCAGAAGCACTTAAATCGAATGCATGCACGATGGGTTTCTTTTCTGGAGCAATTTAATTTTGTGCTTCGTCATAAAGCAGGCCATTTAAATAAAGTAGCAGATGCGTTGAGTCGACGTGCTGCGACACTGGTGACCATGTGCACTGATGTTGTCAGTTTTGATTACCTATGTTCTTTTTATCCTAAGGATGATGATTTTTGTGAAATATGGGAGAAGTGTTCTTAAACAAGTTGTCATGGCAATATGATAATTCAAGAAAATTTTTTGTTCTTTGGCAATAGATTATGCATTCCTCGTGGTTCCTTGCATGAACAACTCATTCCAGAGCTTCATGGTGGTACTCTCAGCGGACATTTGGGGCGGGATAAAACTGTAGCCTTGGTAGAGGAGCGGTACTATTGGCCTCAACTGAAGCGAGACGTGGGGCGATTTGTCAGTAAATGCTACATTTGTCAGACCGCTGAGGGCCACTCTCAAAACACTGGTTTTTATACCCCCTTGCCTATTCCTTCGGGTCCTTGGGTAGACATATCGATGGACTTTGTGTTGGGACTCCCTCGCACTCAATTGAGTTTAGATTCTGTTTTCGTGGTGATTGACCGGTTTTCGAAGATGGCGCACTTCATCCCTTGTAAGAAAACTTCGGATGCTTCGCATGTGGCAAGTTTATTCTTTCGTGAAGTAGTCCGTCTCCATGGTGTGCCGAAGACAATCACTTCCGATCGTGACACGAAATTTCTGAGCCATTTTTGACGTACTTTATGACGTTTGTTTGGGACTGATTTACAGTATAGTAGTTCTTTTTATCCCCAAACGGATGGTCAGACGTAAGTTGTGAATCGTACTATGGCGGATATCATTCGCTGCCTCTACAGTGATATGCCTAAGCAGTGGAACTGGTATCTTGCTCCTGCTGAGTTCGCCTTCAACAACTCGATTAACCGCTCTACCGGTACATCTCCCTTTTATGTCGTTTATGGGCGTACACCACAGTATACTCCGGATTTGGTTCCCTTGCCTAAGATTCCTGGTTATAGTGTCGCGGCGGAGAATTTGGCGACTAGAATTAATGAAGTCCAAGCTATTGTTTCTAGCCAATTGGCTGCGTCTAATTCAAAGTATAAGGACGATGCTGACAAATGGCGACATTCGAAAATTTTTGAGGTAGGCAATGAAGTAATGGTTTTTTTGTGAAAGGAGCGTTTTGCTGTAGGTATCTATAATAAACTGAAGCACAAGAAGATTGGTCCTTGCCGCATCCTGAAGAAGATCAACGACAATGCCTATGTAGTTGACCCTCCTGGTGATCTCAACATTTCTCCTACATTTAATGTGGCAGACTTATTTGAGTATCATGTTCCTGATACACCCCTTTATCCTGATCATAACTCGAGGGCGAGTTTTTCCGAAGAGGGAGGGAATAATGTAGAATAGTTAGCCTGTGATTGTCGCGACCTCCCCGAAACGGCCCCGGAGGCCTAACGGGTTAAGGCTAATGGATTACTAAGTTAAACCTAGCTCGAGCTCTCCCAAGCCCATACCAATTCACGACTTAAGTTAACATGCAAATCATTTTCAATTAGGAGTCGCCACTAATCAATTTTTGGTAGGTTGACTAGACACCTAAGCGAAGCACGGGAGAATGCTTCACTTCTACGAACCAGAGATTCAATGGGTACGGGGACTTGATTACACTAACTAACCAACTAGTGCCCTTTCGGTACCTAACCTTGTTCAAACACTACCTAACATGTTTACGCTAATCGGGAATCTTAAAAATTTCACTCCTAACTAAACTAATAGAAACGACCAATAACATCTAAACCTAACATATATAATTGACTACATGCAAATTTAAATTAAATCTGCGATTCGAAGCACGCAAATCAAGCAAGGTGCCATCAAACATAAATTCGAAACCCGACTTCCAATTTTTGATTTTCGAAAAAAAATTTTCCTTCCCTTAAAAAAAAAAAAAAATAAAATAAAATAAAAATAATTTTTTTTTCGGCTTTTCTGATCCTTTTGAAGGATTTCTGAAATCTTTTTTTTTTTGAAAAAAAAATTTAATTAAAATTTTTAATATTTTAAAAAAAAAAATTCTTTTTTTTTTCGAAAAACCGTTTTAAAATTTTTTTTTTAGACAAAAATATTTTTTTTAAAAAAAATTATAATATTAAAATAATATAAAATCGATCTCGGGCCGGGTCTCCACACCCGACCCGGATCGGGAATGACCCGGGCGCGCCGGCCCGGGTTCACATCCGGATCGGGCTCATTTGTTGAGCCCGGAACGGCAAAAATTAAAATAAAATAAAATGAAAACAAAAGGCCCAGCCCGAAATATTTTTTAAATAAGTGAAAGCCCAAAGCCCAAAACGACTTAAAACCTTAGAAGCCCAAAATATAGAACCAATGCATATTTTAGCCCATTCAAACAAAACCCTAAAATAAAACCCTACCTGGTTTCAACCCACTCGCCCGACCCGGTCACTAGCCGCCGACCCGACTTACCAAGGAAACCCTAGTACCCGCGACCCGGTTCGCGTAAAAACCCTACCCGGTTGACCCGACTCAACGACCCGACTCGCAGCCGCCTCAGCCGCGCTCCGGGATCCGCGGCCCGCTCGGGACGACTCGCCGGCGACTGGCGCCTCACCCGTCCGCATCACCGCCGTGGTGACCGGCGCCTCTGACCGTGCGACGATCCGAGCCCCGACGAAGGGCTGGTTACCGTCGGACACATCGCGCCGCCGCACCCGCGGCCGTCGCCTGCTCCGCCTGAGTCCCAGCCTTCGTGGCTGGGATTCCCGGTTCGGCGGTCGAGCTAGTGCTCGACCGTCGAACAGCGAGTCCCGACCTCTACGGTCGGGACCCTCGACCGTGCAACCGAGCCACCACCACGGCGACCGGTGGCATACCGGGACCGCCCGGCGTCCGCAAACTCAGAAAAGAAACAGAAGGGAGACAGAGCAAGGGATTTTTCATTCGGCCATAACGTCGAACAGTCGGCGTGCACAACAAAACAAAGGATTTCCGGCGTGCTTGAGGCTCAACACGGACCGAGGTTCGCACATGAAGATGCAGTGAGGAGCAGGGACAAAACCCGAGGCCCCCACAGGCCGGAACTCGCGCCGGTGAACGGCGGCGAGCTCCGGCCAGCGAGCCTCGCCGAACAGAGCATGAAACAGAGGAAAGAAGGAACAGAGGAAGAAGACCGATGGGGAGGGGGCTGTGGTGCTCCCTATCCGGCTCAGGGGCGGCGAATCTCGACAGATCGGACAATGTCCGACTGCGTCGCACGCCCCCGAGCAGAAATCCTCAGGAAATCGGCCTCGAACCGAACGAATCAGAAGTAAAATCCGGCGAGGCTTAGGACCGGAACCCACCGTGACAAGGGACGGTCGGCTGCTGGCTGGGCGCGGTGGTTGCCGGCGACGGACCCTTCTCGGCCTCTCACCCTTTCTCCGAAACTCTCTCTCCGACTCCTCTCTCTCGCTCGGCCTCTCTCTCTCTCTCCCGCGCTCTCTCTATCGCTCTCTCTCGCTCGATCTCTCTCTGTTTCGCTCTCTGTCTCCCTAGCCCCCTGTATCACTCCCGCCCCCTGTATCCGTCCGCGTCCCTGCTTTTAACGTCGAGAGAGATGAGTATCTCTTCCTCTCCACCTTTTCCCCTGGCGACGCTCACCATTCCGTTTCCAGCTCCAAGATTTCTCTCGGTCAGAACGCCTTCCCCATTTGCGCCCATGTCTGCAGTCGCGCCTTCTTCTTGGGACCGAACAGGTCCATCTTCGGCTAAAACAGCTGCAGATCTGCTTGCCGTAGGCCGGAAGCGCTGCGCCGCCCTCGACGCGCTCACGTTCCTTCTGCTCCGTCGCTTCTGCTTCTGCTTCGTTCTGACCTCTGGCTTCTGCATCTAGCTTCTGCGTCGTCTGCTTCATTCTAGCTTCTGTCCGCTGCGTCCTTCTGGCTTCTGTTCACTGCGTCGTTCTAGCTTCTGTAGGTCTGAAACGTTGACTAGGGAAACGGGGACAGAAGGAGACGCGCGGGCTGGGCTGAGGCAAGGAGGGCCGGCCCACGCGAAGAGGAAAAGAAGGAGAAAAAGAAAAGGGGGAAAAGAAATGGGCCTGCGGACCTGGCCCGGCGATTTTTCTTTTCTTTTCTTTTCTCATTTTTTTTTGTTGTGACTTTGCGAATTTTTTATTTTTGATTTGTGATTTTTTTTAATACACGAACATACCTTAATAAGCCCTATTAATGCAAATGCGCCTAATGTCTATATGCCATGGATTTTAATGAAAATATTTTTGTTTATTGGTTTAAGAACTAGACCCTAAATTTTTACACGGTAAAACCCTAAGCGATTGATCAAAATTTATGTGTCAACAGCTGCCCCTCTTTGAAGGGGAGCTTGTAGAGGTTCCTTTCAAAGATAAAAGACACTTAAATTTTGTTCATAGAGGGCATGAGAAAATGCATGAGAGATGACTAACGGGCCTGTGACCGAATGAAAAGGAAGCCATACCGTGTAAGAACGGGTTTTTGGCTACGTGAAGTCTTGCTATGTAAAGAATGAAACTCTGGGCTACGAAAGCTCGCCAGGTCGAAGGGGCGCTCCGGGCTACGAAAGCTCGCCGGGCAAAGAAAAAGACTCTGGGCTACAAAAGCTCGCCAGGTCGAAGGGACGCTCCGGGCTGCGAAAGCTCGCCGGGCAAAGAACAAGACTCTGGATTGCGAAAGCTCGCCAGGTCGAAGGGACGCTCCGGGCTACGAAAGCTCGCCGGGCAAAGAAAAAGACTCTGGGCTGCGAAAGCTTGCCAGGTCGAAGGGACGCTCCGGGCTACGAAAGCTCGCCGGGCAAAGGAAAAGACTCTGGGCTGCGAAAGCTCGCCAGGTCGAAGGGACGCTCCGGGCTACGAAAGCTCGCCGGGCAAAGGAAAAGACTCTGGGCTGCGAAAGCTCGCCAGGTCGAAGGGACGCTCCGGGCTACGAAAGCTCGCCGGGCAAAGAAAAAGACTCTGGGCTGCGAAAGCTCGCCAGGTCGAAGGGACGCTCCGGGCTACGAAAGCTCGCCGGGCAAAGAAAAAGACTCTGGGCTGCGAAAGCTCGCCAGGTCGAAGGGACGCTCCGGGCTACGAAAGCTCGCCGGGCAATTCTGATGCTGTAAATATATCAAGTAACATGGATTCCCAAAATGGCCGCTGCACATCTAACAGAATATGTTACAGTAGGTGTGCTGGCAGGAAAAACATATCAGGAGAGATTGATATCTTTCAGATGCCATGAAGGATGTTATCAAGAGAATAGCTTTACTGATCAAGCGTTGGCTGCATGAGCAAATCAAATTAGTCTCGATTGCTTAGAAAACCTCTAGCATCATTTAAAATCACAAAATTGCCGTCGGGCTCAGAAAATGTCGTTGATTCTCAAACTCCCTCGAGGAACAGATTTTGTCGAAATGATCCTGGCTCGTAAAAAGGGCTCATTAAGTATGCCAAGCAGGAGCTCCTTAGTCGAAAAAGGGCTTCTCTCATGCTCTCGAGAAGGTTGTTTGGTCCCATCCATTGGTGTGGGAACTATTTTGGTTTCCAATGTACTTCGCACTATCGATGTCGAAGGTTTCGAGAATCATTCGCAACAAGTACACATTGACCAATCAAAGAGGTCTCTGTGATGCAGGTCTGATTACGGTTTCAACGATGGATAAGCTTTATCGGCTAAGGAGTGGAATGATTGCTAGTTGGCACCTCCATTAGGTTTACAAGTCAAGGATTCTTAAGGTGAAATAAGATAACCTTGCCCCCACTTCCTCCAGCGGCAGCTTCTTTGTAAAGTCCCTATTTTCACTTGAATCATCCCAATTAGAAGAGACTTCGGGAATAGGTTGTAATGTTGGTTTGGGTAAAGGCTTGAAAGGCTCAGAAATTTTCAAAAGGGATTTAACAGTTGGTGATCACCGTGGCACTACTACCATATCACCCGATTTCGTTTGGGGACACTTGACTTTTTGAAATCCAATTTGTCTCGAAAGTCCATTGACTGATCGTTCACAATAAGAGCTTCACTCTCTTCTCTAATGATTTTCGCACTTGCATTGATTTTCCTTTTACGCAGGCACTTTGCTTTTGACACTTTTTCCTCACAAAAGAATTCTTATCTTGATGCTACTCCCCTTTTTTTTTTGGACTTTCGAGACGTTTTTCACATTGGTTCGCGGTCATCCCTTGTCCTGATAAATCACATGCTTTGCCCCGGTATAGGGGGATAATCACCAGTTGGGTTTTAGAAGTGAATATTCAGGCTCAACTGGGCTGAACAAAGGTTGTAGGTGTTTGGATAGAGAAATGAATGCTCTTCTTCATTTTGGGATTCTTCGAGCTTCAACAAGGACTTACCTGAAGCTGCCACAAAAAGATTGATACCAGTGAAAGCAAAGAAATCTTTCTCCTCCTTTCACCGAATGACACTAGTCAAACTCTTCAAATTTGCCCCAATTGTGAGGCGATTCTTGACAGGGGTATCTCACGGAAATTCTCCGCACGTGCAGGCTCGAAGGGGCTTGGCTATGGTTGCCTGTAGTGTGTAAGATTAACGAAAGAAATGCCTCCCTTCATTTTGATTCATGTACTATTTGCGAATGAATCTCTCGTCCTCAAGACATGATTTTTCGTACTCAACTCACAGAGTGTTTATAGGACGTGTCTGGGAAAGGCTCATCTTTCTTTACTCTAAGTGCTTCTCGCTTGGCATGATTAACGTTTTCCCTCTTGTTTTGCCAGGATCACCCGAGTTGACTGCCCTCCATGGGGAGTTTGGATCCAAGACGAACATTCCACCAAGCCTCGAGACGACTTCGGATGAGGATGACATTCGGAACTTTTTGTAAACTATTTTTTTTGTTTTGTTTTGTTTTTTTTTTTTAAAGGGAAATTTCCATTCGACTTTCTTTTGGCATTAAGACAGAGGGTGCTTACCTGCAGCTTAGTGACTCGCTAATCTTCCTCCTTTGCATTTGGTTTGTTGGATGCTTACCAAGACAGTTCAATCCTTTGTAGGTCAACCTGCTATTTGTTTAGGACCTGCAATTTAAACATGTGTGCATGTATGCATGATATGTATGATGCAAATATCCTACAGTGATTCGGATTGCGTCGAAAATGGCTCTTGGGCCTTGGATTTCATTCAAGGAAAGTACTTTTTCACCGAATCGGCGTTTACAGGCTTTGGCAACTCCCGGCCATCCATTTCTACAAGAATTAAAGCACCCCCAGGTAGAGCTTTCCTAACAACATACGGGCCATCATAATTTGGGGCGAATTTTCCACCTGACTCTGCTGTGAAAGGTAACACTTTTCTTAGCACGAGATCTCCGGCTTCAAAATGTCGAGGCCGGACTTTGCGGTTGAACGATTTTGCAACTCTCTTCTGGTAGCATTGACCGTGGCATAAAGCTTTTAGTCTCCTCTCATCGATCATGTTCAATTGATCCCCTCTCTGTTGAATCCACTCCTCTTCGGAAAGCCCGGCTTGCGAGAGGATCCTTAACGAAGGGATCTCGACTTCCACGGGTAAGACCGCTTCCATACCATAGACGAGTGAGAAGGGGGTTGCCCCTGTCGAGGTGCGGATCGAAGTTCGATACGCCATCAACGCATAAGGCAACCGTTCATGCCAATCTCGATAGTTTTCAGCAGTCTTTGACAGGATCTTCTTTATGTTTTTATTGGCTGCCTCCACAGCTCCATTCATCTGCGGACGGTAAGGTGAGGAGTTCAAGTGACGAACATGGAACTCGTCAAGTAAGCCATCTACAATCTTATTGTTCAGATTTGAGCCGTTGTCGGTGATGATCGCTTCTGGGACTCCATAGCGAGCGATGATGTCACGGCGAATAAACCTGGCCACGCTCTTGGCGGTGACATTGGCATATGAGTTCGCCTCGATCCACTTGGTGAAGTAATCGATGGCTACCAAAATGAAGCGATGTCCATTGGAGGCCTTAGGGTTGATTGGCCCGATCATGTCGATTCCCCACATTGAGAAGGGCCATGGCTCAGACATTTGACGCAATTCATTCGGCAGTACGTTGATTTTGTCCGCGTAGATTTGGCATCGATGGCAATAGCGAACATGCCGAATACAGTCAGCCTCCATAGCCATCCAGAAATAACCCAGCCTCATGATTTTTCTGGCTAAAAGATGGCCGTTCATGTGCGGACCGCATTCTCCTTCATGGATTTCCCTCATCAACTGGTTAGCTTCTCTAGCATCGACGCACTTCAGCAAAATTGAGTCAAAGGATCGCTTGTAAAGAGCATTACCACTGATGAAGAACTTCGACGACAGCTTTCTTATGTATTTCTGATCCGTTAGCTCACTTCCAGGAGGATACCTACCGCTTTGAAGATATTCCATGATGTCGTGATACCACGGCTTCCCACCGGGTTCACTTGTAATTGCCGAACAATATGCCGGACGCGTCAGTACTTCGATTTTCAGTGGCTCGATGTCTAACCCTTCCATGACTTGTAGCATTGATGACAGCGTGGCCAAGGCGTCGGCAAACTGATTTTGTGATCGCGGTAGGTACTCAAAAGAAATCTCCTCAAATTCTTTTATTAATTCCTCCAGGAATTCGTGGTAAGGGATCAACTTGAGGTCACGGGTCCGCCATCGACCCTCTGTCTGAAGAATGATGAGGGCGGAATCGCCGTAGACTTGTAGCTTCTTGACTTTCATGTCGACAGCCAGCTGCAGTCCAAGTATGCAAGCCTCGTATTCTGAGATATTGTTGGTACAGGGGAAAACCAACTTGGCGGCTACAGGGTGATGTTGACCCGCTGGAGAGATGAGAACTGCCCCAGTCCCGGAACCTGCCAGGTTTACGGCGCCGTCGAAGTACATTGTCCATTTATCGTCCACCACCTCTGAAATGCGTTCCTCTATAGGATCTAGCTGATCATGTTCTTTCGGCTTTTCAAAGTTCTCTGCCAGCATATCAGCTATGGCTCTTCCCTTGACGGACTTCTGCGTCATGCTGTGGACATCGAATTCGGATACCAGAATCTGCCATTTTGCTAATTTCCCGACTAGTGCAGGCTTTTCCAACAAGTATTTGATGGGGTCGTTCTCAGTTACAAGCCAAATCCGATGATGGAGCGTATATTGACGCAAGCGGTGTAGTACCCACACCAAAGCCACGCACGTCTTCTCAACACCGGAGTAATTTATCTCGGACGAAGTAAACTTCTTACTGAGATAGTATATCGCACATTCCTTATCATCACTTGGCCTCTTTTGAGCCAGCAAGGCTCCCAACGATTCCTCATGAATAGTTAAGTAGAGTATTAGTGGCACTCTAGGGATGGGTGGCACCAGGACTGGCGGATGAGAAAGATATTGTTTGATCTTCTCAAATGCCTCTTGACAATCAGTGTCCCACTTAACTTTGGCGTTCTTCTTTAGGAGCTTGAAAAGGGGTCTAGCCGTTTCAGACAGTTGAGAAATAAATCTCGCCACGTAGTTCAGTCTCCCCAGCAAACTCCGAACCTCTTTGACAGTTGAGGGGGGTTTCAACTCACAGATAGCCTTGACCTTCGACGGGTCGATTTCGATTCCTCGATTGCTGACCATGAACCCCAGTAGTTTCCCAGACTTTGCCCCAAACACACATTTGGCTGGGTTAAGTTTTAGCCTGAACTTTCGGAGTCGGTCGAATAGCTTCCGCAATACCTCACTGTGGTCCTCTCCCTGTCTGGATTTGGCAATCATGTCGTCTACGTAGACCTCAACTTCCTTATGCATCATATCATGGAACAAGGTGACCATCGCTCTTTGGTACGTTGCCCCAGCGTTCTTTAAACCGAAAGGCATTACCTTGTAGCAAAAGGTCCCCCATGGAGTAATGAAGGAGGTCTTACTTTTGTCTTCTTCTTTCATCCGAATTTGATTATAGCCAGAAAATCCATCCATAAAAGAAAACAACTCGAATCCCGCGGTGCTGTCTACCAACACATCGATGTGAGGCAGCGGGAAATCATCCTTTGGGCTCGCTCGATTCAGATCACGGTAGTCAATGCAAACCCTAACCCGACCATCCTTCTTCATAACAGGGACCACATTGGCGATCCAATCTGAATAGTGCGACACCTCTATGAAGTCCACTTTCAACAACTTCATGACCTCCTCTTCGATTTTCTTGGATAATTCAGGCTTTGTTCTTCTGAGTCTTTGCTTCTTTGGCGGGACATTCGGATCCGTTGGTAGAGCATGCTCTACAATTTCTCTATCCAACCCCGGCATATCTGCATATGACCATGCGAACACATCTTGGAATTCCTTTAAAAGGTCGATCATCCTCCTAGCCTTGATTTCAGAAAGTGTCGCGACCTAAAATGAAAATCGGGTGTTTCGATCTTAGGCTAATGGATTACTAGGTCAATTAAATTAACTAACCTAGCTCGAGTTCTCCCAAACTCTACCAAATCGCAACTTAGGTCCAATTGTGAACATGGAAATATTTTCAATAGGAGTCGCCACTAATCATTTAAGGTAGGTTGATTAGAAACCTAAATAAAATAGCGGGAGTACTATTTTATTCCTACGAACCAGAAATTATGAATTCGGGACTTGGTTACGTTAAATTCCTTAACGCCCTTTCGGTACCAATTTCAAGAAAAACACTCAATTTGACAATTTTTGAAAAAATTCTGATTTGAAGTTCAATGGTGCAGAAATTTCTTTTTGGGTTTTCTCTTATTTAAATGCAAGCTAACCTATATGCAATGACGTGCAAAAATTGACATGCGATTAATGCAACCTAACATGCAAACTATATGTCATGCGACGACGTGACCTATTTCTAATGACGGGTATATTTTTGTATTTTGTTTTTTTGAAATTCGGAATTAAAAATACGAGTTATCTAAACATGCAATTTTAAACTAACCTATTCTAACGCAACTTTTTTTGGTATTTTTTTTTATGAAATTCGAAATTAAAATCACGTAGAAAATAAAACCGCTAAATCTTTCGAATTAAGTTTCGATCTGAAGCCTGATAGATCGACGCTAAAATTCGAAATTCCCGCTATGGAAATAATTCTATCTAAAGCCTGATAGATAGATTTATTTCCACGTGTGCGGTTGCGGATTAGGAAATCTTCCTAATCGATCACATTTTGAAAGATTTAAATATCTCAAATATATCGGATGTATTCAAAATATTTTGAAAAATTCAGAAATCTACTCAATTTAAGCAAGTAAATATCCTAAGTTTCAAAAGAGGAAATAAAATCCTAATTGGAATATACCTATTGTTCAAATATGCATATCTAGATATCAATGAACACAAATTAGGCAATAGAATATTCAATTCAAATCAAGATAAGGATAATTACCTAATTTACTTTCCTAATTCGGAATTTGCGACGACGGGATTGCGGATCGGGAACGGCGACGGCACCGGCGACAATGGCGACAAGAATGGCAACACCGGTGGGCTCACGAACGCTGTTCCGGCGAGGCACGTTGAGGCGGCGTCGGGAATGGTCTGACACGGCGTCGAGGTTGCGACAAAGGATCGGCGATGACAACGTCGCTCGTGAATGGGATCGCGGATCTCGAGCCTCGACGGATGATGGCTCTCGATGGGCTTACGGTGTGCCCAACAAGCTCGCTATGGTGGCGTGGACAGTGAAGTCTCGGTTGAGTGGAGGGACCAGTCTTCTTCTCTGGAAGCGTGGTAGTCTACGTGTTCTGCATGGAAATCTTCAAGACCACTCGGACGAGTCTTCACCTGGGACTGAGGAAGTCAGCAGCGTGGATGAAGAAGGAGGAACGTGGACTGCCGCTTCTTCACGTCAAGATCTGCTGCATGGGCTGTGATGGGGCGTCAGTGAAGATGAAGACTTTTTGATTCAGCGAACAGCAAAGAAGTCTTCATCCACGTTCTCTCTCTTTGGCGTCCTTTGCATGGGGTCTCCCAGGACCAATCTTCAACGGGCTTCACTGGAAGAGCACGAAGAAGCGGCAACAGCGGGAACAAACTTCTCGGTTGACTGGAAGGGCAGCTCTTCTGAATCAGTGTGGGTACTCTCTTTTAGCGTCTTCTCAACGTGGCTTCGGGGAGTGGCAGAAATCAGCTCTGGTCACGGCACAGCATGGCGAGACAAGGCTGGGAGGAGATCGCGTCACGATGGGGAGCCTTGACGGGCGAAGCTGCAATGCCTCGGAGCTTGTGTGAGAAGGAGGAGAATCCGATCGTAATTTTTTTCTTGTTCTCTCCCCTCCCTCTCACTCTCTGAATTTTCTGATGTGAATTGTGTTGTCCCCCCCTCAATTCTGACCTAAACACATACTTATATAGTTCTAACCTAGGTCAAATTAAATGGGCTTAATGTCATAATGGGCTTAAACTTGGGCTTGGGCTCTAATTAAATTAAATGGGCTGAATTAATTAAACTCAACATTACTAAATTAAACCCAAATTAAAACAACTCGAGCCCGTTCGTTTTGAAATTCCGAGCCCTTGCATTCCCGAGCGTCCCGTTTTTTGTTCGATAAATTTTACGCTCGCTCGCCATCGCCAATCCGATGCAATAATGCAATTAAATCTAAATGAATCTAAACTATATGTTATGCAATTTAAATATTTTTGTCTAGGGGTTAAAATTTAATCCCTAATTTTCTAATGCAAATTACGACTAAATAGTCGGTAAAATTTAGGTGTCAACAGCTGCCCCTCTTTGAAAGTGAGCTCGCAGAGGTTGCATTCAAAGACTAAATGATACCTAAATTTCAACCATGCAAATGCAATGAATGATATTTTTGTCGGGGTTATAAGTCCCATTTTGAAATGCAATAAGAAATGATGCATGCTGACATAAAAGGAAAACATACCTGGAATTACTTACCTGACAGAAGTGAAATAATGCAATCCAAGGCATGACTCTGACTTTGAGTGTTGTTTGACAAATGTCTGGGCTCAGTCCCATAGGTTTTGCCTGATACACTGTTGATGATTTTTGGTGATTTGCAATTAAGTCAAAACACACGAAGAAAGCTCAACGCATCCAACCATCACCTGGATTCGTGAGATAAAAAAAGTGTAAAAACGTTCCGACCTTTACAAACCACCTATACATCGCCATAGGTATTTGTAAAGGTTTAGCCGCTGCGCCTATACATCGCCATAGGTGCGTCACGGGGGAACTAAGAGGATATTCCGACCCTTATGAGATACCTATACATCGCCATAAGTACTCATAAGGATTTGGCCGCCTCACTTATACATCGCCATAAGTGAATTGCGGGGGAAAACCTGGGGTTGAGAGAATATTCCGACCTTTATGAAATACCTATACATCGCCATAGGTATTCATAAAGATTTGGCCGCTCCACCTATACATCGCCATAGGTGAGTCGCGGGGGAATATCCAGGAGGGGTAGAGTATTCCGACCTTTATAAGATACCTATACATCGCCATAGGCACTTATAAAGATTTGGCCGCTATACCTATACATCGCCATAGGCATATCGCGGGGGAATACCTGAGATCAAAGAAGAATTCCGACCTTTACTAGACATCTATACATCGCAATAGACGCTGGTAAAAATTTGGCCGCTTCACCTATACATCGCCATAGGTGCTTCACGGGGGAATCTTCTGAAATTAAAGAAGAACTCCGACCTTTACTAGACATCTATACATCGCCATAGACACTAGTAAAGATTTAGCCGCTTCACCTATACATCGCCATAGGTGCCTCACGGGGGAATCTTCTGGAGATTGTAACAATCTGATTTTGGTGAACAGTGGGACTAGCCCGAATGTTCGAGAGTTCCTTGACAGAGTACCTGGATATCATCAGAGGTACCTGAAAAGGCTTGATCAATAGACACCTGAACATCATCAAAGGCATCTAGAGATCGCAACGAAATGATCAAATTTGGGACCTGACGATTGCTCGTACAGGTTAGGGATGTAGAGACATACTTACCTGGGGATATCTCTGACTTCTGAGGGGGGTGTCTCCTGCTAGACACAGTTTTAAGCAACACGTAATATGCATTCGCACTATCGAGAACACATAAACACATGCACTATGAATTCAACTCTTCCATGCACGATGATTTTGTCAAATCGGCATTAGAAACCCCGTTGGGGAAAAATTATGACAAGACGATCTTAACTCACCAGTGGGTGTCTTGAAAATATCGAATGAGGGACCTTCGGTCTGAAAGGGCTTTTCTCTCATTCTCATTGAAAAAGGCTGATTTGTTGAGAATCGCTCCTTCTCACCATCAACATGTCAAACAAGGGTCCGAGTATTCTCGCAAGTGGTACGACCTTACCAATCTGGGAGGTCTTTACTGGGACTATAACATGGGCTTGGTCAACGGCTTAGCAAAGGGGACTCTTCGAGTCAAGGCCATTGAAAGAAAATACGCTGCAATTATCTCCGGGTTTACAAGTCAAGAACCCTGCAAAATGAGACAGAAATCGACTTGCTCGCACTTCTTCGAGCTAAGCTTGTAAACATCTGAAATTCTACGTTAGTTCAAGTGCCCTAATCTGAAGAGACTTTGTAAGGGACGTAACGTAGGCTAGGCTCATGGGTTGAGAAATGAATGGATCATTTGGCTCAAAATATATGATTAGGTTGAAAGGGTTGGTGATCATCTTGGCATTGACACCGGTCTTCTTCTTCACCAAAGATTTTCTTCTCAGTAAGCACTCCATTAGCTTCGAGAGTTCATCACTTGATTTCTCTAAGACTTGTCCACTGGGGGATTTTGGCGTGTCATACCTTGATATTTTTATTGGGCATTGGCCTTGCTTTTACCAGGCACACTGCTTTTTCCTGCCCTTTTTCCTCTTTTTTTTTTTTTTTTTTGACATGCTTACAATGTAAATACTGGCCAGCTAATCTGACTGATTGACTCGCTGTTTGAACTCAAAAGCTTCTCGTCTTATCTCAATGCTTTGGATATGCTGCTTGGACAATGATAGCTTCTTGCCTTGCCCCAGTGTGGGGGATGATCACCAACTGGGTTTGTATGAAACGAATTTGCAGGCTCAATTGGGCTTTGCAAAGGGTAAAGTGTATATAAGATAGAGAAAGAAATGCTCTTCGTCATCCTAAGGCACTTGAACTTCACGTGAATTCATCTGAAAAAGCAACACTCGAAGATTGATGCAAGTGAGAGCAAGAAAATTTCAATTCATTTTTTCACTTTATGATGCTGATTTACTCCAGTTTGCCCCAATATGGGGTGGTTCTTGACAGGGGTAATTTGAACAAATATCTCCAAACATTTAGGCTCAAAGAGGTTGAACAATGGATAACCTGTAGTGTTTTAAGGTAGAGAAACGAAATGCCTCTTGTCATTTCGGTCGCCGTACCTTTTGCGAGAAAACTCTTTATCTTGCAGATATGGAATTTTTCCACTCAACTCACTGGGGATTTTTCCACTTTTTCTATTCAACTCACTGGGGATTAATAAATGGGACTGTGTATAGGATAGGGCTTGCCTTTCATCATCCCGAGGCACCTCATTCGACATATTCAATTCATTCCCCGTGAGTTATAAGATTATCAAAACAGATTTCCCCTTTTGAAATCGATAATGCAAATTGACAAAATAACCATGCAGAAATTAAGCCAATGCAAACATCTTAATTCTGAATTGATTGAAAATCATTTATTCATCATTGAACTGTTTGCAATTCAGAGTAAAACCAAACACACGAAAAATTTCGCTGCAAAATGTCAAGTTTTATCAAGGATAGTACATCTTCACAGCATCAGAATTAACAGGATTGGAGAACTCACGACCATCCATCTCTGCAAGGATCAGGGCACCTCCGGGAAGTACCTTTCTAACCACATATGGACCGATGTAATTTGGAGCAAATTTACCTCCAGGAACAGGGAAGATTGGCAGCACCTTTCTCAGGACTAGATCATCTATCTCGAAGTGTCTGGGACGCACCTTTTGATTGAAGGATCTAGCTATCCTCTGCTGATAGGTTTGACCATGGCAAATGGCTCTCAACCGCTTCTCATCAATCAGGTTCAGCTGCTCCTGTCTTTGTCGAATCCATTCCGCTTCAAACAACTCCACTTGGGATAAAACACGCAAGGAAGGGATCTCCACTTCAACGGGCAGAACAGCTTCCATGCCATACACCAAAGAAAAAGGGGTCGCACCGACAGAGGTTCGGATGGAAGTTCGATATGCCATTAGTGCGAATGGCAATCTCTCATGCCAGTCACGGTAATTCTCGGCCGTTTTAGCCAAGATCTTCTTGATGTTCTTGTTTGCGGCTTCAACTGCTCCGTTCATCTGTGGACGATAGGGAGATGAATTCAAATGCCGGATCTTGAACTCATCGAACAACTGGTCCATGAACTTGTTGTTCAAATTCGTCCCATTATCAGTGATAATAGCCTCGGGAACACCATAGCGAGCGATTATGTCTCGCCTGATAAATCTCACAACATTCTTTGCAGTGACGCTTGCATAAGATGCCGCTTCAATCCATTTAGAGAAATAATCAATTGCAACCAAGATGAAACGGTGTCCATTTGACGCCTTGGGGTTAATAGGGCCAATCACATCGATGCCCCACATTGAAAAGGGCCACGGCTCGGACAGCTGATGTAACTCCGTGGGAGGAACATTTATTTTATCCCCATGAACTTGACAACGATGACATCTCCGAACATGTTGGATGCAGTCACCTTCAAGACTGAGCCAATAATAACCCAATCTCATGATTTTCTTGGCTAGCATGTGGCCATTCATGTGAGGACCACATATTCCTTCGTGCACCTCTTGCATGATTCTGGTAGCTTCAGCTGCTTCTACACACCTTAGCAGAATCGAATCATAGGACCTCTTGTACAGTTTTTCACCACTGACAAAGAATTTCGAGGCCATTTTCATTATATACTTCCTGTCGGCTGGAGTGCTTCCTTCAGGAAATTCTCGCTTCTGGATATAGTTCATGATATCGTAATACCATGGCTTCTCATCAGGTTCTCCAGTCACAACCATACAATAAGCCGGTTTTGCTAAGACTTCGATCTTCAGGGGTTCTACCTCTACTCCACCGGTCACTTGCAGCATAGAAGACAACGTGGCTAGCGCATCAGCGAACTGATTATGGGACCTCGACAAATACTCGAAGGAAATGTCTTCAAATTCTTTTATGATTTCTTCGAGGTATTCATGATACGGCACTAATTTGGCGTCTCTTGTCTTCCACTCTCCCACAGTTTGGAGAATGATCAAAGCGGAATCACCGAACACTTTTAACTTGGTTATCCCCATTTCCACTGCTGCTTGAAGTCCGAGAATACAAGCTTCATACTCGGCTATATTGTTGGTGCATGGGAACACCAACTTCGCTGCTACTGGATAATGCTGCCCATCTGGGGATATTAAGACTGCCCCAGTACCAGAACCAGCTAGGTTTACAGCTCCGTCGAAGAACATGGTCCAAGTGTCTTCTTTTATCAACAGAATACGGTCTTCTGGGGAATATCCATCATCATCCGAGGTTCCAGGATTCTCGGCCAATATATCAGCAATTACCCGGCCTTTGACTGATTTCTGTGGCATCATCTGAACATCAAATTCCGAAATTAAGATTTGCCATTTGGCCAGCTTCCCTACTAATGCCGATTGATCGAGTAAATACTTGATGGGATCATTCTCTGTCACGAGCAAGGTCTGGTAATGCAACGTATACTGTCTCAGCCTATGGAGCACCCATACCAGTGCAGCGCAAGTCTTCTCAGCCTCAGGATAGTTCAACTCCGAGACAGTAAACTTCTTACTCAAGTAGTAAATGGCACGCTCTTTTCCATCTTCGGGACCTTTCTGGGCTAGCATTGCTCCCAGAGACTCGCTGTGAATGGTGAGGTATAAGATCAAGGGCTGGCCCCGCACTGGTGGGACTAGCACTGGTGGTTTCACCAAGTACTGCTTCAGTTCTTTAAATGCTTCTTGGCAATCATCATCCCATTCTACCTGAGCATCCTTCCTTAGAAGTTTGAAGAACGGTTTAGCAGTTTCAGAGAGCTGGGAAATGAACCGGGCTATATAGTTTAGTCTGCCTAAGAGGCTGCGTACTTCTTTCACAGTCGACGGGGGTTGCAGCTCGCAAATAGCCTTTATTTTGGAAGGGTCGACCTCAATGCCCTTACTGCTTACTACAAACCCGAGTAGTTTGCCCGACGTTGCTCCAAATATGCATTTTGCCGGGTTGAGACGGAGTTTAAACTCACGGAGTCGGTCGAACAACTTCTTCAGGGTGTCAACATGACTTTCTCCGAGTCGAGACTTGGCAATCATGTCATCGACGTAAATCTCGATCTCTTTATGCATCATGTCATGGAAAAGGGCTACCATTGCACGCTGATACGTTGCCCCGGCATTTTTAAGGCCAAAGGGCATGACCTTATAATGAAATGTACCCCAAGGAGTGATGAATGCCGTTTTCTCCTTATCACTGTCTTTCATCCTTATCTGATTATAGCCCGAGAAACCATCCATGAAGGAAAACAGTTCGAATCCAGCAGTACTGTCCACGAGAACGTCTATATGCGGCAATGGGAAGTCATCTTTAGGGCTAGCCTTGTTCAGGTCGCGATAATCAATGCAGACCCGAACTCGGCCATCTTTCTTCATGACTGGAACGATGTTTGCCACCCAGGTAGGGTATTGGGTGACCTCGATAAATCCCACTTTCAAGAGCTTCATGACCTCTTCCTCTATTTTCTTCGAAAGCTCTGGCTTAGTTCTCCGCAACCTCTGTTTCTTGGGTGGCATGTCCGGATTAGTAGGCAGGCCGTGCTCCACAATGGAAGGGTCTAAACCCGGCATATCGGCATACGACCAGGCAAAGATGTCTTGGTAGTCTTTCAGTAGTCGGACTAAGCGTTTGGCCTCATCTTCGGGAAGGGTTGCCCCTATCTTGACTTCCTTGGTTTCTCCAGAATCACTGAGATTAACGGTGATTGTTTGATCAACCGTCATGACATTAGGCTTTTCATACATCTCTAGATCACGCTGAATATCAGAGGAATCATCGGGTTCGCCAGCATCATCAGGATCAGGCTCGGCAGCGCATAATTCGTCGGATTGGACCGTTCCCATACCCTCATATTTCGCAAGATTGCCCCTGAAACATAAAGTAAGGGGTTCAGAAGGACAAACAGGGCTAAGCATTACATTTTTTCGTAAATTTTCTGACTTTGTTTTTTTATTTTGTTTTGTTTTCTGAAATTCATTTCGAAAAGGTTTTAACATGAGAAAGCATGAAGAAGTCCAGGCCTCAGAATTCTCCTTGGACTATATTTTCTTTTATCGGTTGGATATCATCACCGGGCTGGTTTGATGTACCTCAACATGCCCTCAAAATTGGAATAAAACTTGTAATTTCATTGATTCTTTTGAAATGAATTACATTTATTGAATGAAAATTGCGACAATCAAAACCTAAAGGCGGAAATGAAAAACAGCGCCCGAAAAGGGGCAAATCCTAGAAAACAGTAAAGACTCCCACGCAGGGGAGTGTGCGAGAAAGTAAAGGTGTTACTCTTGTGGGCCAGCGCCCATCCCTTCTAACGGTCCTTCCTCAATGGCTCCGATGAAGACGTCGTCGAACAAGGCAATTATCCCCTCCATGGCATCGTCAGAGTCTTCTGTCTTTAGGGGCGTTGGATCGTCCATACCTCCCCATCCGTCAGGGACAATGTCGCGGGGATCCGAATAAAAGCTTGGGGGCGGTGAGTACTTCACATAGTAATCGAACTTGCCACTAGGTTGCCCCAGCGTGTCGATCACTTCCTTCTCTTCCTGCATCATTCTTGCAGGACCCGGGAATGTGGCGCGAATGTGCGGAGGCAACCTACTATGCCCGAGTTCTTCACCGTTCGACCCTTCATTGGGTTGCTGTCTATCATGCTCAGCTCCTCGACCTCGACCTCGACCACGTCTCACGTTGTTCGGTGCAGCCGACCCCTGATATCCCAATCCAGAAGTGCGGGATCTTTGAGAAACTTCGATCGGTTGGCGGATACCTTGACCATCCCTGCCAAGGCCTTCGCCCGGTACAAAGCCACGAGACACCATTACTCTCCCAACCATTATCGCAGCATTCGACACCTCCGGAACAGGCGGCGACGATCCTCTAGACGCATGTATGGTCGATACGAGTTCGAACGACTGGTAGCTCGATTCGACCTTGCAGTCCGGTTCGAGATAGGGGATAGCCGTCGCATGGTAGATTGGGTGCTCTTCCTCACCAAGCACCGTGACCAACTTCCTTTCGACCACAAACTTCACCTTCTGATGAAGACTGGATGGCACGGCTCCGGCAGCATGGATCCATGGTCGACCCAACAGGAAGTTGAATGCAGTGGGAATGTCCATAACCTGGAATAGGATGTTGAACACTGTCGGCCCTATCTGTATGTCGAGGTGAATTTCTCCCATTACTTCCTTCTTTGTTCCATCAAAGGCTCGCACAGAGGTTTTCGCGGAACTAATTCTTGAAGGGTCTACCTTGAGGCGGTGTAAAGTCGCCAGAGGACAGATGTTCAGAGCTGAACCATTGTCGATCAACACCCGGGCTATGTGCGAGGCCTTGTACTTGACAGAGATGTATAATGCTTTGGTGTGCCCTCTGCCTTCTAGAGGGAATTCCTCATCCGAGAAGGCGATAAGGTCTTTGAGAAGTATGGAACCCACGAACTCCTCCAATCTTTCGTGATCGATCGTCTCAGGAACATGGACTTCGCTCAGCACTTTCATCAGGGCTTTCTGATGCTTGACAGACGTCTGGAGAAGTTCAAGAAGGGAGATTTGCGCAGGCATCTTGCGCAATTGTTCCACTATGTTGTACTCACTGGCTTTAATCACAGCCAGAAATTCCTTAGCTTCTTCGTCAGTGACAGGTTTCGCCGGTTGAGCATTAGCTTGGCTGTATGCGCGCCCGGACCTGGTGACTAGGTCGACGTCGAGACTATAGGACCAAGGAACTGCCTTATTGTTAGCGTACTCATACGGCTGAGGAATCTCGATCACTATCCCTTCATCAGCTGCGGGGGTGCTTAATACAATCTCTTCGTCATCGGACGCGTCTTCGAGGGGTGGCATATCTTCGGGTAAAGGATCGAGGTTGTCCCTCCCGATGTCCAACGTAGCGAATTCCTCGTCCCAGTTGATAATGACCTCAGAGATAGTGGAAACGATGCCCGTATGGTCAGCATAGACAATCATCCCTGCTTCCACCATCATCGAGACTCTTTCCCTTATAACAGCCAGGGAAATGTCCTCATTAGGCGGGTAATAACCAGCCTTCACCAGTTCTCCATAGGCTTCGGTTGTGTATACCCTGATGTTCCTGATTCGACCAGCATTGAAATTGAATACAGCATTCACATTGCCCGCGTGATCAGGGAGCGGGTTGCTCTGAACGTTTGGCTTGGCGGATTGGAACGAGAACGCCTTCGTATCAAGGAGGTTTTGAATCCGATGCTTGAGGGCTAGGCAGTCGTCGGTTGAGTGTCCGAGCTCACCCATGTGGTAATCGCATTTTTTGGACGGGTCGAAGTTACGGTATTGCTCAGGATTGGGCCGCTTTGGCTCAGTGGTGAGTAAACCTTTCTTCCGGAGCACCGCCAATACTTGCGATAACGATCCGGGGAGGGGGGTGAATTGCCTCCTATTATTCCACCTCTGAAAAGGTTGGCGGCCCGTGCTTTGCTGTTGAACTTCTGCCACTTGAATTGCCGGGGCAGGATTAGTATTCCGCCGGCTCGGTTGTTTATATGCCACGTTCACTTCTGCAGCCGGTTCTTTCTCCTTTCTTGCAGTGAATCTCTTGTTTGAGGAAGACGGTTCCACAAACCAACCATCCTTCAACCCTATCTCAATTTGCTCGCCTATAGGGATGAGCTGGTTGAAGTTGTCAGCTGGAATGGCGACCATTCGATTACGGTACTCGAACGAGAGAGTTTTGACGAACATCCTCTTCAGCTCACTGTCAATAGGTTCTGGGACAACCTGAGCGGCTAAATTCCTCCACCTGATGGCATAGTCTTTGAAAGACTCGGTCTTCTTCATTTGAGCACGCTCGAGATCATCACGAGTGGGAGTGATGTCCGTTATAAACCGGTATTGTTTGAGGAACGCCTCACTGGCCTCCTTCCAGCTTTTGAGGCTATTGATCTTTTTCATGAGGTACCAGTGCAGAGCAGGGCCGGTCAAGCTCGCTTGGAATGCGTGGATCATCAGGAGCTCGTTGTCGACGTACGAGGTCATTTGCACGTGGTACAACTGCAGATGAGCTTTTGGGCAAGTGGTACCATTGTACTTGTCAAAGTCTGGCATCTTGAACTTCTTTGGAATTTTGATCTGCGAGTACAGAGACAGATCGACCGAGGGTGAATCCTGCGAACCTTCCAACTGCTTAACTCTCTCCTCGAGCTTGTTGACCCGCTCATCAGGCTTAGGTTTGTTGACGACAATCTGGACAGGGTCATCTTCCAATTCAGGCATATCATCATCTTCCTCGACATCGACATTCTTTGCGCTTATATGCTTCGGGACTGATACTTCAGGGGATGTTGGAACAGGGATCGACCGAAGAGCCTTGATCTCGGCGGTCATTTGTTGCATGGCGACGGCGAGTTGCTTGATCTGGTCTGCCATACCGTCCACACGTTCTTGCAACTCAGTTTGATCGGCCATTCTAGCTCTTGACCGCGTGCGAATAGGGGAACGTGATCGGTCCGTAGTTACCTAATTTCAAAAATAGGGCACGGTAAGTATGCGTCATCAAAACGATCGGTCCATGACTCAGTCTAATCGTCCTTTTTTATTCCCATTTTCCATGACATTTTTCATTACTCCATGTATTTGTGAAAATGATGGCACATTTCTTAGGAAATAATGACTTATGACAGACCTAGGAAAATAATAATAAGAATTGAAAATAATCTCTTTTCAAAGCTTTATTTTTTCTTTTTCTTTCACTTTGAAAAGAATTCAATGATTTTTACTTTCAAAAATTACGATCAACTTAGACCTATCATGGACCGACCATATGCACGAAAAAGTAATTAAATTGCAAGATCAAGGTTCAGAACACTTACTGCACCGGGTAGGGTAATGGCAATCACATAGACATGCGCATGAAATGTGAGGTTCGAACCTTAAGCTATCTACCCTAATGGCTTTGCAAAATGAAATGATGGACGGAACGACACGTCGCAGCCTCGCGTACATTCATCATGACTAGTCGCAGCCTCGCATACAATAGTCATGACTAGTCGGGTCCAATCACTTCGGCTTGGTTCGGTCGACAAGGGGAACCTCCACATGCAGTAGCCTCACGTGCACGAGGACGACCCTTGAGCCATTTTTTGGAAAATTTTCGGGATCCAAATGGGATAACCTTTAGCGAGGTCTTACCGCCAAGGTTAAAGAACCATCTAAATACCATCTTAGAACTATGGGTGTGACCCAGGTCCGATCACAGGTTGTGTGTGGTGTAGTGTAAAAACTGTAAATCATGCACAACAGTTATATGCAAACAACGCTTCAATAGTGCAAAAATTAAATCACCATTCCACTACACCAAACCTGCAAAACAAAGGGTTAGCCAATCACTACTCCCCTTATACCTCCCAACCTGCAAAACCATTTAACACCTAAGAATGAGAATTCAATAAATTTTGTCAAATCGAGTGATTTTTCCATGAAATCTTTTGGCCTAAGTCCTCCTTAAATTTTCAAAAAAATTCAAGATAGTCCCCAGCGGAGTCGCCAAGCTGTCGCGACCTAAAATGAAAATCGGGTGTTTCGATCTTAGGCTAATGGATTACTAGGTCAATTAAATTAACTAACCTAGCTCGAGTTCTCCCAAACTCTACCAAATCGCAACTTAGGTCCAATTGTGAACATGGAAATATTTTCAATAGGAGTCGCCACTAATCATTTAAGGTAGGTTGATTAGAAACCTAAATAAAATAGCGGGAGTACTATTTTATTCCTACGAACCAGAAATTATGAATTCGGGACTTGGTTACGTTAAATTCCTTAACGCCCTTTCGGTACCAATTTCAAGAAAAACACTCAATTTGACAATTTTTGAAAAAATTCTGATTTGAAGTTCAATGGTGCAGAAATTTCTTTTTGGGTTTTCTCTTATTTAAATGCAAGCTAACCTATATGCAATGACGTGCAAAAATTGACATGCGATTAATGCAACCTAACATGCAAACTATATGTCATGCGACGACGTGACCTATTTCTAATGACGGGTATATTTTTGTATTTTGTTTTTTTGAAATTCGGAATTAAAAATACGAGTTATCTAAACATGCAATTTTAAACTAACCTATTCTAACGCAACTTTTTTTGGTATTTTTTTTATGAAATTCGAAATTAAAATCACGTAGAAAATAAAACCGCTAAATCTTTCGAATTAAGTTTCGATCTGAAGCCTGACAGATCGACGCTAAAATTCGAAATTCCCGCTATGGAAATAATTCTATCTAAAGCCTGATAGATAGATTTATTTCCACGTGTGCGGTTGCGGATTAGGAAATCTTCCTAATCGATCACATTTTGAAAGATTTAAATATCTCAAATATATCGGATGTATTCAAAATATTTTGAAAAATTCAGAAATCTACTCAATTTAAGCAAGTAAATATCCTAAGTTTCAAAAGAGGAAATAAAATCCTAATTGGAATATACCTATTGTTCAAATATGCATATCTAGATATCAATGAACACAAATTAGGCAATAGAATATTCAATTCAAATCAAGATAAGGATAATTACCTAATTTACTTTCCTAATTCGGAATTTGCGACGACGGGATTGCGGATCGGGAACGGCGACGGCACCGGCGACAATGGCGACAAGAATGGCAACACCGGTGGGCTCACGAACGCTGTTCCGGCGAGGCACGTTGAGGCGGCGTCGGGAATGGTCTGACACGGCGTCGAGGTTGCGACAAAGGATCGGCGATGACAACGTCGCTCGTGAATGGGATCGCGGATCTCGAGCCTCGACGGATGATGGCTCTCGATGGGCTTACGGTGTGCCCAACAAGCTCGCTATGGTGGCGTGGACAGTGAAGTCTCGGTTGAGTGGAGGGACCAGTCTTCTTCTCTGGAAGCGTGGTAGTCTACGTGTTCTGCATGGAAATCTTCAAGACCACTCGGACGAGTCTTCACCTGGGACTGAGGAAGTCAGCAGCGTGGATGAAGAAGGAGGAACGTGGACTGCCGCTTCTTCACGTCAAGATCTGCTGCATGGGCTGTGATGGGGCGTCAGTGAAGATGAAGACTTTTTGATTCAGCGAACAGCAAAGAAGTCTTCATCCACGTTCTCTCTCTTTGGCGTCCTTTGCATGGGGTCTCCCAGGACCAATCTTCAACGGGCTTCACTGGAAGAGCACGAAGAAGCGGCAACAGCGGGAACAAACTTCTCGGTTGACTGGAAGGGCAGCTCTTCTGAATCAGTGTGGGTACTCTCTTTTAGCGTCTTCTCAACGTGGCTTCGGGGAGTGGCAGAAATCAGCTCTGGTCACGGCACAGCATGGCGAGACAAGGCTGGGAGGAGATCGCGTCACGATGGGGAGCCTTGACGGGCGAAGCTGCAATGCCTCGGAGCTTGTGTGAGAAGGAGGAGAATCCGATCGTAATTTTTTTTCTTGTTCTCTCCCCTCCCTCTCACTCTCTGAATTTTCTGATGTGAATTGTGTTGTCCCCCCCTCAATTCTGACCTAAACACATACTTATATAGTTCTAACCTAGGTCAAATTAAATGGGCTTAATGTCATAATGGGCTTAAACTTGGGCTTGGGCTCTAATTAAATTAAATGGGCTGAATTAATTAAACTCAACATTACTAAATTAAACCCAAATTAAAACAACTCGAGCCCGTTCGTTTTGAAATTCCGAGCCCTTGCATTCCCGAGCGTCCCGTTTTTTGTTCGATAAATTTTACGCTCGCTCGCCATCGCCAATCCGATGCAATAATGCAATTAAATCTAAATGAATCTAAACTATATGTTATGCAATTTAAATATTTTTGTCTAGGGGTTAAAATTTAATCCCTAATTTTCTAATGCAAATTACGACTAAATAGTCGGTAAAATTTAGGTGTCAACAGAAAGGTCAGCCCCAATCTTGATCTCCTTGACATTCTCTGAATCGCCTAGATTTACTGTAACTGTAGGCTCTGCGGTCAACGGCTTAGATTCCTCATGCCGAATCCAGTCCTGCTCGATGCTTCTCTGATCATAGTCATCCTTGTCATCATCAGACCCAGAGGGATTTTCTTTCAGCAAATCTGACTCACATATGCACCTATCATGATTATATGAAATGTTATGCCTGGGGTGCCATGGAGAAGGTTAGTAACTGAATTAACAAATGTTGTCGCAACTAATGATGTGCATGTTTTTTTGAAATCATTTTGAAAGAATTTTTGAAAATGAGGGATCCGCCCTCATATCCTTGGACGCAAATGGTTTTGGAAACCAGGAAACGTGTGGAAGTCCAGGCCTCAAAGCATCATCATCAGCCTGGTTTGGGTACTTCCATACGTCCCCAATAAAATATGATCATGACTTCATTAATAAGATAAGGCCGTTTACACGACTCGAGGTCCTGGACCGACGGCTCGCAGTCCAGGACTTTGATTACAAGGAGAAACAACACCTAGACCCAAATGAACTTCCCATGGAAGGGACAAACACAGACTCCAACAAGACTAAACGGGAAAGAAAAGCAGCATCCCTACTCAAAAGGATTGGTGGAGGCAACAGAAGACTCAGCCTCTTCATTTTCTGTGATGGTGCAAATGCATTCCCCCTCAAATAGGTCGACAAGACTAAGAGTGGCCTCCTCTTCCTGCAGCAGCTTGGGTGGCCCCGGGAAGATTTCCTTCAACTCTGGGAGAAGTAAGCCCTTCTGACCTTCCCCTAACCCAAATAAACTTCCTCGACTTCCGCAACTTCCTTGGTTAGCTGAACCTCCGCAATCATCCTGGTTTTTGTTGCTTGTTTGGCCGCTATCATCAGTACGGTCACTACGACCACCACGACCACCGCGGCCTCCTTGTTGACCTCGTCCTCCGTCACAGCCTCGTCCTCCATGGTTAACTCGATTGCCAGAATTGCTCCCGTGATAGCCCAAGCCTGCCTTCCTGCGCCACTTGGAGACCTGGAGAGGCTCTTTGATACCCTGTCCATATAATCCTAGGCCGGTTCCGGGGACATGTCCATTTTCAAGCAATATCCTGCTCGACATGAGTGAAGGCTTCGCTACGTCTGGGTCTCGCATGATGGTCCCAACAGGCACATGTACCATTGAAACCAACTCCAGGGTTTGATAACTCGACTCGGCCTTGTCGTCGGGTTCTACGTACGGGATCGCCGTGTCCTGAAAAACTTTAAAGTCCGTCTCCCCATGCACAGTTACCAATCTCCCGTCCACAATGAATTTAACTTTCTGGTGCAGGCTTGAGGGCACAGCTCCGGCGGTGTGTATCCACGGTCGTCCCAGTAGAAAGTTGAAGGCACTGGGAATGTCTAAGACTTGGAAACCGACCAAGAAAAGTACCGGACCGATCAGCAGTTCAAGCTCCACCTCACCAATTACTTCCTTTTTCATGCCGTCGAAAGCACGAACGGTAGACTTGGATACCAGCATTTTTTCTTCACTTACCCCCAAGCGACGAAGGGTAGCGAGCGGGCAAATATTTAATGCCGATCCATTATCGATTAGTACTCTTGCCACCATCCTGTCACGACATTTCACTGAAATAAGTAGTGCCTTGGTGTGGTTGCGACCCTCAATGGGGAAGTCCTCGTCGGCGAACGAGATTTGATCCTTCAACAAGATGGACCCTACGAACTCCTCCAGCTGGGTATCGTCGATATCTTCTGGCACATGAACTTCATTGAGGACCTTCAGCAGTGCGTTCTTGTGTTTCTCAGACGTTTTGAAAAGATCCAAGAGGGAGACCTGGGCGGGCATTTTTCTCAATTGATTGACCACATCGAATTCGCTCGTTTTGACAATGGCCAGGAACTGCTTTGCTTCCTCGTCCGAGACAGCTTTCTTCTCGACTACCCCAGCAGGCGCATAGCAGCGGCCCGAACGAGTGATGGTGTCGATTTCGTTCGCCCTATAACTCCAAGGGACGGCCTTGGGGTTATAATTCGGGGTTTTTTCTATTATCAAGTCCTCCTCGTCCTCGGGTGGGAGCTCAATCACGATTGGCTCCATGGCACCATCACCGACCTCTAAGGTAGCGAATTCCCCGGCCATGAGGTCGACGACTAAATGGTCGACAGCCTCCTCGTCTGGCATCCATAAATCCTCCTCGACTGGTAAATCAATTACCATAGGGGTAATTGCGCCAACCATTTCCTCGCTGGGCTCGAGCGGGTCGTCCATACTTCCCCACCCGTCGGGAACAACGTCCTTGGGATCTATGAAGAAGCTGGGCGGCGGCGAGTACTTCACGAGATAATCAAATTTGCCACTAGGCTCACCTAGTGTGTCAACCACCTCCCCCTTTTCGCGAGCGAGTCTCATGAATTCACGATGCACACTGCTAACCTGAAACTCGGGGTCATTACGCGAGCTCTCTCCTTCATCGGCGGTCACGACTGGACTCTCCCGCACACTCTCATCGGCTGGCTTGCTAGTTTCTATACGCTCAGCAGGTGTGTCCTTCAACTCTTCCTCAATCGCAGCCGTCATGGTCGTTGCACCATCTTCCTTCATGCTGTATATTACCCCCATGTCTACCATCAGAGCAATACGTTTCAACTTTTCTCCCCTTGGAATATCCCCCTCAGCCTCGAAGTGTCCGGCTGACACTAGTACTTCATAGAGTCCGTCAACATCCACATTAAATGTGTGCTTACCCTCGCTGTAACATCCCGAAATTCGACTCGATCTCTGGAAGGAATAAAACGAGTATTATTCGATATCTCATTTTCGTAAGTCTCGCCCGGAACTGATCACTCACGGGATACTGACCAGATGGGAATGGCCAACTAGGAATAGGCACGTGAGCTAAGGACCCGGTCGCGAGTCAAGCCCGACTTAGGATAATGACGAGGGAGTATTTTGGGCCGGCGTGAACCGATCATCCGAACCGGACGATTGTGTCGTCGGAACTAGTGATAATTCCTCTCGTTTCCTCTCTCGAGCTCGCCGCGATTCGGATAACCCGAGGTTGAAACGTTTGAATCCTAAACGGCCGCCCGTTAGTAAGAGATTTAGAAATTGGAAATTGACGATTTGATCGTGAACTTTAATCCGGACATCGAGAACGATTTTTCGTGAATCTCGGGATAGTTTTTAGGAGAACGACGTCAAATTAAGCTGGCCATAGGGTATAGATTTTGTACGGTCGAAAAATTAGCGTTTCAACCCGGTACCGGAAATTAAGGTCAGTTTTACCCCTATGCCCTCTCTAATTCCGAAAATTAGAACCCCTAAGACTAGCCCTAGGTGTGACACTTGTCACCCTAAATCTTTTCCATGCAAGTCATCATTTCAACTAAGTCCACACTCTACCCCTTCCTCTCCCCCATGCAAAGCCATCATCACATTTTCAATTTCCCCTCTCTCCCCTTACTCTCTCTCTCACTCGGCACTCTCCCTCTCTCTCCCGTCCGCATCTCTCTCTCTCTCTCTCGTCCGCTCAGCCCCACGCCGCCGCCCACAACCCGCCGGAATAGCTGCCTCCGCCCAGACCGCCGCCGTGCACCGCCTCACCCTCTCACTTCACCACCTCCAACCGACCACTCCCTCTCTTTCCCTCCGTCTCTCTCTCTCGTTTTTCTCTCGCGGTTCCCGAGCGGCCGAGACCAGCACCGCCGTCGCCGGGGGCCAGCACCGCCGCGTCGCCGCCGGGCTCGCCGTGCATCGCCAGCCCGCCGTGCGCCGCTGCTCCCTCCGTCCGTCCTCTCCTCTCAGGCTGCATGCAGAAGGATTTGGCGCCGGTCAGCCAAGGAGAAGCCAGTTGACCGTTCACCTCCCGCCGCCGTGCGCCGCCGTGCACCGCCGTGAGCCGTGACCGCCGTCTTCCCCCTCTCGGTTGCATGCAGCAGGGTAGACCGCCGGACCAGCTCGCCGCCGTTCCCCCTCCTCTCTGCCGCGGCTGCATGCACGGTTGAGCCTCGCCGGAGCCATTCGCCGCTGCACGCCGCCGTCCTCCGCCACTGTGGTGGCCGTCCACCGTCGTGTCCCTCGCCGTTCCTCCCCATTTCTGTCCGCCTCTCCCGGTTCTGTTTCCCTTCGCCGGAGCAGGCCACCGTCGCCGAGACCGAGCCACCACCACCGCGTCGTCGCCGGAACGCCGCTGTTCACGCGCCACCGCCGTGCACCGCCGTGGACAGCAGCCATTCGGGGACCACCCAGCCGCTCGTCCAGCCCTTCCTCGCCGTGAACAGCAGCCCCCGCCGGCCTCACACCGCCGCCCGTGGTTGCTGTGGACGCCGGACCGCCGCTCGCCGCCGCTTCCTTGGGTCTTGTGCCGCCGGTTCCACCGTTCACCGGTGATCGGCCGCCATTCCCCGTCGCCCGAGCTTGGACTTAGGTGGGTGGAAACCTCTAAACCCTTATTAGGACTATGATGCGTTCTTAACGGGCCTAGGGTGTGTCGGATAGTCGATTAGTGCTAATTAGAGCGTATACGAATTTGCATGCTATTGGTAGGTGTCGGGAAACTAGGAATGAATGACAAAATAGAATTTGGACGAGAATTAGAGGTTGAAATAACGAAGAATAGTTGCTGGTTGTGTCGGAAATTAGTGACCCAAAATAACGGTAGTTAGTGGCTTGGCTTGATTTGAGTGCCGGGATGGCCGGAATGATTGAATTGTGCGTCGTTCCATCAGCTATGATGAATTGGGTCTACTATGTCGCATGTTCGTGTGATCGACAATGTGGAATGTGATTGGTGAATTACCGACGTACGTCATAAGTGCCATATTCACATGTGAGGACCCGAATTGATTGATTGGGCTGACTGAGCATATGTTGTGAATCATCGATCATGATATGTTGGCATAGAATTGCATGGACATTCTGCCATGGGACATTGCACCAACATTTGTGTGCGGAATCGCATGGCTACACATTGTGCATGCCGAGTATGAGGTTTAGGGAAATTGTGCGAGAATGCGTGTATGCCATGGACGTGTGATCACCTAATTTAGCCCGAAGCGTTCCACGCGGGGTTCAGATAAAATGGGATGTGTGAACGTGTGATCACCTTCGCCCTGATGCGAAATACGCGGGGTGTGCCGTCCTCATGCACTTTGGAGCAGGACGATGCCCGGTACGTCCGGAAGACAACCATCCTGATGCGTTTACGCGGGCTCTGGTTTGTAAAGGAGATCGGTGTTGCGCCTGAGGCGTAAGGACGCGGGCTAGAGACACTGGGCCTGGGGCGTCTCTACGCTGGCCACGGAGTGTTGTGATTGGTCTTCGGACCGGATCTTCGGATCGGACCTTCGGGTCGGGCCTTCGGGTCGAGATAATGAAATAAACGAGTAACGTGTGATGCATAGCGTTGGATTATGTAATGGAATCCGCTGGGCGTGGTATGGGACGCGTCTAAGTAGATTTCATTCTATAATCTGAACACGAATGGTAGTTGTGCCGAGACGCCATAGGAGTTTTTGATTGTGGGCATGGCAAGTTAGTGGCATTTGCATGCATATGAATGCATGAGAAGTTGTGCGGAATTGTGTGACTCGGTGTACCATATTTGGAATTGTCACAAAAAGGTTTTGAGCATGCGTGTGACGAACGCGTGATTGCGAATGCCGCTTGTGCAATGTGATACTATGGATTGTCTAACCTGCAGGGTAATTGAAATGTCGAGTTGGGCCTACTGGCCTAAGTCATTCTTATGTTTGTGTGATTGGTTTTACCCGTCAGGAGATGCATGTTAGCCTAATTTAGGTTTAGGAGTTTTCACTCACTGAGATGTGTCTCACGGTTTTTATAACCCAACCTTTCAGACCCGCGCCCATGAACGGACCGCCCGTTCCTATTCGTTTTGGGATCCCCTTAGAGTATGAGCATACTGTGGTGGAATATCCGGTGGGGAACAATGAAGTTTACTTGAGGCATTATGCTATGATAACCGTAGACGTAGGCGCGACACATCCTGAAATTCATGAGTATGTAGCCTGGTGCTTCCTGGATCGTTTTGGAGAGGAGCATGGACCCCTCCGTACTATGGATATCCCGTTCACCATGGAGGGCCAACTCGACCCGCAGTGCCCGAGTGGTGAGGTCGTGGATGCCGCAATGGATTCGGAGGAGACCATAGGTTCTCCCGGTTGGTACGAGCCTGTCGAAGACGAGGAGTTAGGAGGCGTAGATCACGAGCCAGTAGTGCAGGAACCGGTGGTGGAGCCGATGGAAGTCGATGAAGCCGAACCGATGGACACCGAAGAATCAGAAGAGGAGGTTCCCAGCGAGGATTCCGAGATACCCGAAAGTTCGTCGGAGTCCGATGGCTCAGATCCGGATTGGTTGCCCTAGGCTAGGCTTAGCCTTTTTGTGAGGGTAGACACGTTTTGGCTGTTATTTCTCTTAGTTCCTAACCCTATGAACCCAGTTGTCAGCACTCTCTTGGTCGCACCGTATTTCTATTATCGTTTCTTTTGGAACAATGTAAGGATGATTTTGGTTGTTCTTAGTTATGGATGTGTACGTTGCCTCGGTTCTATTTATGCTGCTTCCCTGGTTCTCATAATTTTTATGTCAGGGTGTTTTAAATGATTTTGTGCTTTTGCTTCCGCTTGTGCCTTATGTCCTGTTATGGGAAATGGGTCGACGACAATGCATCCTGGGACATCGTGTTATATTTTTATCGACCCTCGAGAGGGATGTTGCGTGCCGGGGAGTTCGGGGCGTGACACTCGCCGCCCTTCTCGATTACTACGTTGACATTGGCAGTATGATTGGGCAACGGGTTTTGCTGAACATTGGGGGTTGGCTCCCTGAAGGATAAAATGCCTCTGTCAAGCAGATTCTGCACCTTGACCTTGAGGATGAAGCAGTTGTCCACATCGTGCCCTTTTTCGCCTCTATGGAATTCACAGGACTTTGACAAATCAAATCCGGGGAATCTTGAAGGATTATCCCGAGGCACCTCTTTAGCTACCAAGCCCTTTTCCAGCAGCATGGGCAATAACTTGGACAATGGCCTAGGCAGGGGGGTGAACTGCCTTTGTGTTCTCCTTCTGAATTCATGATTCTGATGTGCATTCTCTCGAAACGTAGAAGGGCCTTGAGAGGCATGGGGTCTTGTTGCAACGGGCGCTTGCACATACGCGATCTCGACGTCCTTTTCTCTTCTACCCGGGACCTTCCGACTAGCCCCCTCGTTCAATCTTCCGTCATGGATGGCCCCCTCTATCCTCTCCCCGACGTCAACTAACTGGGAGAAGGTCAAACATCCAGAACCCACTAACTTTAGATAGAAATCGTTAGGCAAGGCTTTGAGAAAGAGATCCAGCAGCTCCTTCTCACTGAGTGGGGGTCGGACCTGGGCGGCGAGAGTACGCCATCTTTGAGCGAAGGCCCTGAGGGACTCACTTCTTCTTTTTTCGGTCCGAGTCAGGACCTCACGCGTGGGGGCTATTTCGGTATTATATTTGTACTGCATGACGAACGCCTCGGCTAGATCCTCCCATTTTTCAAACTTCTCAGGCTCCGACAATACGTACCATTGCAACGCGGGCCCTGTCAGGCTCTCTTGGAAAGTTTGAACCATCAGCGGGACGTTCTGAGCATACCTTGCCATTCTGTTCAAGTAGTACTTCAGATGAATTTTTGGATCCCCGGTCCCATCATATTTGGTGAAATCCGGAATCTTGAATTTCTCGGGAAAGCTCATTTGTGCATATCGAGATAGGTCCTCGACCATGTGTTCTTCGTACCCGCGCAGCGCCCGAAGTTTCTCCTCTATCTTTGCGAACCTTCTATTATGTTCTTCCTCCAACCGAGCAGTGACGGCCTCCGAGACAGGGTCTAATTCGACTACTACGGGTGTGGAACCTAGGGCCTCCTCAGTAACATTCCTCCTTGCGGGTCCCTCTACGGGCTCGGGAACAGCCGGGGGTGAGACTTGATCAGCATTTGGTGTTGCTAATGCGGCCCTCATGTCACTGGCGAATTGGGCAAGCTGAGTTGCAAGCCCATTGATCTTGTCGTCGAGGGCAGCGAAGCGGGCGTTCTGTTCCTCAATATTCATTTGTGTAGCCCTCGATCGTGTCCGGATTGGCGATTGCCTCGAAGCCGTAGCTTTGCCCTGATGAAGAAAGGGGACGTTGGCAGGCCGTCAGACTGGAAAACCTCTTCCTCCGGCCTCTTAGTCTCTCAACTCCTTTCTTCGTGAGCCGGATGCGATCAACTTGGCACCTTGCGATTACCTGAAAAATGAGCTCATGTGAGTTCACAGTTCTTACAAGAGGTCGGCCCATGGCACTGGTCTAGGCGTTTTAGGTCCCTCGAGGAAGAAATCTCGAAACGTTTGAGATTTTAGAGTTTTTTTTTTAGACATTACAGGAAACAAATGAACTAAAATAAAATAAAAACCTTGACATTAAGAATTGAGATTTTCTTGACATTGAAATGGAGAATGGTACATAACGATTCCTAGACCTCGAGATTAGGAAGAGAAAAATTACAAAAACTTGAAACTACATGAAGCCTTTGAAGCATAAGAAAGACAGAATTTCCTAAACGACGAAACTAGAAAAGACAGAATCCTCCTAAACATTGAGGCTAAGTGAAATTGTCGTTTCAGACTTCTCGGGACGACTCATTTTATATGCGAAGGGGAACTTGCAGCTTTGCGGAGCCGCTTGTTCTCTCGGGTTAACCTCGAGATGCGAGTCTTGTCCATTTCCACCCTCTTTTCAAGATGCTCAATTTGCGCTTTCTGGGTGGGCTTGTCAGTCACTTCCGGGACCAGCGGTCGTAGAATGGTTGGAATCCGGTGACTGCGGATGTAGAATGTGGAGGCGTGGTGAATCTCCTCTTCCCCCTCCAATTTCTTGGGCACGACGACCTTTTCAGGGCGGCATTCGCTCCACGCGATCTCAATGGCCCGGATCTCGTCGAAGTAGTCGTAGTCCGTGCGGGTGAAGCGGGCCTGAAACATCTCGGTCTTGAGTGGTGGCGGCACCTCTTGCAGGGCTCGGTATTGGCGGGCCACCCTATACGGGTAATAGGAAGTGGCGCCGGAAAGACCGAGCAGTGGGATCGGGTTGGCAAACTTGTGAGCGAAGCGGGCTTCCTCGACCTGAAACCATTTAGCATGCCATAGAAATGCCTTGGGCTCGGGGTCCTTTAGGAAATTTATCCAACGGGAATATTCTTTGTCAGGGGAATGTTTTTCTAAGACCTGAAACCTCTGTATCGGGTGCCTAAACTCGTCTATTTGGAATAATTGCATAAGGTGCCCAAATCCTCTTATGTGAGAAAGAAACCATATTTGCAAAATTTATGGGGAAGCTCGCATGATTTTTTCTCCGTTTTGTTTAAAACGGTTGAGGGACAAAAATGTTTCGGCTAAAATCATGTTGACATAGTTTAATCCAGCACACATGTGTTTTACCACCCAAGCAATTGAAGGGTTTATGGCATTCTTACGGTGAGGAAAAACGATGAGCCCGACGAATGCTAGAATGAAAATCCTACCTTTTTGGGCCATTGGTTGGTTTGAAAAACACTCAGCCAAAAACGAGAATGGGCAGGCGTAATAATTAGCCTTGACAACTTTCCTTACCACCTCGGCCCTAACTCTCAAAAATTGCGACAACTCGGACATGGGGTCTATACCTATGGGTGGCTTGACAAGCTCGGTTCCGAGAGGCATTCCAATGGCAATGCTATACTCTTCCAAGGTCGGGGTTAGCTCGAACTCACCAAATATGAAAGTCGACGTCTGAGGGCACCAGAAGTGGGGTATTGCTTGCATGACTCCGGAATGGATGTTGATCTTGAGTAACGGAAGGAGCCGGCCAATCCTCGCCTCGACCTGTCTTTGGCTACCTTGATCCAACTGGTCCCACTACGCGATGAGCTCTTTCTTGGGAGTGGAAATGAATTGGACATCGGTTCTCCCCATCGCATATAAATTGAGATTAACAACCGACCTAATTTGCCATGGACCAACGAAAGGAAATTAATGAATTGCATAACAGTAGGAAAGAGGCTTACTCTATCGAGAACCATGGCAAAGGCACACGCATGGAAAGTGAGGTTTGCTTTCTACCTAAACAGTTTAACGAGGTGAAGTTAAGAGGGTGATCTGACCCTCGCAGTCTCGCGTTGGTGTCAGGTCCTCTTAACTCCGGCTTAGTCGAAAGAGATACCCTATGGTCACGCGGTCTCGCGGACAAGGATAAATGCTTACGACACCAAGAAAGAACTTTTCGGGGAAAAGAAAGGCAACCTCTACATCGCGGTCTCGCGTTCGAGGTTGTATCTTTCTTAGCACCATCCTAAAATATCCTATCGCGGCCCAGGTCCGGCAGCACGGTTGAGTGTGCAAAAGTGTAGTGCTAAAACATTGAAAGCACGCATAACGGTTTATAAACAAACAATGCTTGGAACCTCAAAAAACTAAACATTCATTCTCAATCCTGCAAAACAAGGAATCAACGACAAGAACAAACACGTTAGGGATGCATTTGAACGAGACAAACGGCCTAAGTCCACTAAGAAGTCCCCAGTGGAGTCGCCAAGCTGTCGCGACCTCCCCGAAACGGCCCCGGAGGCCTAACGGGTTAAGGCTAATGGATTACTAAGTTAAACCTAGCTCGAGCTCTCCCAAGCCCATACCAATTCACGACTTAAGTTAACATGCAAATCATTTTCAATTAGGAGTCGCCACTAATCAATTTTTGGTAGGTTGACTAGACACCTAAGCGAAGCACGGGAGAATGCTTCACTTCTACGAACCAGAGATTCAATGGGTACGGAGACTTGATTACACTAACTAACCAACTAGTGCCCTTTCGGTACCTAACCTTGTTCAAACACTACCTAACATGTTTACGCTAATCGGGAATCTTAAAAATTTCACTCCTAACTAAACTAATAGAAACAACCAATAACATCTAAATCTAACATATATAATTGACTACATGCAAATTTAAATTAAATCTGCGATTCGAAGCACGCAAATCAAGCAAGGTGCCATCAAACATAAATTCGAAACCCGACTTCCAATTTTTGATTTTCGAAAAAAAATTTTCCTTCCCTTTTTTTTTTTAAAATAAAATAATAATAATAAAATAAAATAAAAATAATTTTTTTTTTCGGCTTTTCTGATCCTTTTGAAGGATTTCTGAAATCTTTTTTTTTTCGAAAAAAAAAATTAATTAATATTTTTAATATTAAAAAAAATTTTCTTTTTTTTCGAAAAACCGTTTTAAAAAAATTTTTCTTAGACAAAAATATTTTTTTTAAAAAAAAATTATAATATTAAAATAATATAAAACCGATCTCGGGCCGGGTCTCCACACCCGACCCGGATCGGGAATGACCCGGGCGCGCCGGCCCGGGTTCACATCCGGACCGGGCTCATTTGTTGAGCCCGGAACGGCAAAAATTAAAATAAAATAAAATGAAAACAAAAGGCCCAGCCCGAAATATTTTTTAAATAAGTGAAAGCCCAAAGCCCAAAACGACTTAAAACCTCAGAAGCCCAAAATATAGAACCAATGCATATTTTAGCCCATTCAAACAAAACCCTAAAATAAAACCCTACCTGGTTTCAACCCACTCGCCCGACCCGGTCACTAGCCGCCGACCCGACTTACCAAGGAAACCCTAGTACCCGCGACCCGGTTCGCGTAAAAACCCTACCCGGTTGACCCGACTCAACGACCCGACTCGCAGCCGCCTCAGCCGCGCTCCGGGATCCGCGGCCCGCTCGGGACGACTCGCCGGCGACTGGCGCCTCACCCGTCCGCATCACTGCCGTGGTGACCGGCGCCTCCGACCGTGCGACGATCCGAGCCCCGACGAAGGGCTTGTTGCCGTCGGACACATCGCACCGCCGCACCAGCGGCCGTCGCCTGCTCCGCCTGAGTCCCAGCCTTCGTGGCTGGGATTCCCGGTTCGGCGGTCGAGCTAGTGCTCGACCGTCGAACAGCGAGTCCCGACCTCTACGGTCGGGACCCTCGACCGTGCAACCGAGCCACCACCACGGCGACCGGTGGCATACCGGGACCGCCCAGCGTCCGCAAACTCAGAAAAGAAACATAAGGGAGACAGAGCAAGGGATTTTTCATTCGGGCATAACGTCGAACAGTCGGCGTGCACAACAAAACAAAGGATTTCCTGCGTGCTCGAGGCTCAACACGGACCGAGGTTCACACATGAAGATGCAGTGAGGAGCAGGGACAAAACCCGAGGCCCCCACAGGCCGGAACTCGCGCCGGTGAACGGCGGCGAGCTCCGGCCAGCGAGCCTCGCCGAACAGAGCATGAAACAAAGGAAAGAAGGAACAGAGGAAGAAGACCGATAGGGAGGGGGCTGTGGTGCTCCCTATCCGGCTCAGGGGCGGCGAATCTCGACAGATCGGACAATGTCCGGCTGCGTCGCACGCCCCCGAGCAGAAATCCTCGGGAAATCGGCCTCGAACCGAACGAATCGGAAGTAAAATCCGGCGAGGCTTAGGACCGGAACCCACCGTGACAGGGGACGGTCGGCTGCTGGCTGGGCGCGGTGGTTGCCGGCGACGGACCCTTCTCGGCCTCTCACCCTTTCTCCGAAACTCTCTCTCCGACTCCTCTCTCTCGCTCGGCCTCTCTCTCTCTCCCGCGCTCTCTCTGTCGCTCTCTCTCACTCGATCTCTCTCTGTTTCGCTCTCTGTCTCCCTAGCCCCCTGTATCACTCCCGCCCCCCTGTATCCGTCCGCATCCCTGCTTTTAACGTCGAGAGAGATGAGTATCTCTTCCTCTCCACCTTTTCCCCTGGCGACGCTCACCATTCCGTTTCTAGCTCCAAGATTTCTCTCGGTCAGAACGCCTTCCCCCTTTGCGCCCATGTCTGCAGTCGCGCCTTCTTCTTGGGACCGAACAGGTCCATCTTCGGCTAAAACAGCTGCAGATCTGCTTGCCGTAGGCCGGAAGCGCTGCGCCGCCCTCGACGCGCTCACGTTCCTTCTGCTCCGTCGCTTCTGCTTCTGCTTCGTTCTGACCTCTGGCTTCTGCATCTAGCTTCTGCGTCGTCTGCTTCATTCTAGCTTCTGTCCGCTGCGTCCTTCTGGCTTCTGTTCACTGCGTCGTTCTAGCTTCTGTAGGTCTGAAACGTTGACTAGGGAAACGGGGACAGAAGGAGACGCGCGGGCTGGGCTGAGGCAAGGAGGGCCGGCCCACGCGAAGAGGAAAAGAAGGAGAAAAAGAAAATGGGGAAAAGAAATGGGCCTGCGGGCCTGGCCCGGCGATTTTTCGTTTCTTTTCTTTTCTCATTTTTTTTTGTTGTGACTTTGCGAATTTTTGATTTTTGATTTGTGATTTTTTTTAATAAGCCCTATTAATGCAAATGCGCCTAATGCAAATGCGCCTAATGTCTATATGCCATGGATTTTAATGAAAATATTTTTGTTTATTGGTTTAAGAACTAGACCCTAAATTTTTACACGGTAAAACCCTAAGCGATTGATCAAAATTTATGTGTCAACAGTGATTATCTTGAAGAATGTGATTACCGTAATCGCTGGAAATCTCGGCAGTTTTTCTGATTTTGGGGAAAACGATCATTCAGGCTGTTTCATGTTTCCTATATTACCAGTCAGGTAGTTTCCCATATTACCATTCAGGCGGTTTCCTATATTACCAGTCAGGCAGCTTCCTATATTAGTTTATTAGATGTTATCTTTAATTATTCTGTTTCATTAGGATTAGGAGTCTTATCTCTATATAAGATGTCCGTCTTGTAATCGAAAATCATACTATCATTGAATAAAAATTTCGAATTGTTTGGAGTTGTTCCAAATTTACGCTTTCTCTCTACGTCATTAATGATGTAGAATAGGTAGCCTGTGATTATCTTGAAGAATGTGATCGCCGTAATCACCGGAAATCTCGGCAGTTTTTCTGATTTTAGGAAAAGCGACCGTTCAGGCTGTTTCCTATATTACCAGTTAAGCAGTTTCCTATATTATCAGTCAGACAGTTTCTTATATTACCATTCAGGCAGTTTCCTATATTAGTTTATTAGATGTTATCTTTAATTATTTAGTTTCCATTAATATTAGGAGTCCTATCTCTATATAAGATGTCCGTCTTGTAATAAAAAATCATACTATCATTGAATAAAATTTTGAGTTCTTTGGAATTGTTCCAAATTTACGCTTTCTCTCTGCGTCATTTGGTATCAAAGCAGGTTTCTCCTGTGACGATGGTGAATAACATGAATGCCAATCTCCTCGTTGCTGAGGGTGGTGAGAACGAGCCTATTACGTGGGCTGAGTTCAATCAGTTCATGGGTCAAACCGATTGGAGGTTTCAAGAGATCCTTGATGCCATCCAGCATTTGTCCACAAATCATGCGCCTGGCGTTCTTCCAGCCGAGTGAATTCCTATCGCTCGTGATCCCGAAAATGCTATGGGGCGTGGAGGAATCCCCCGACATAGGCGTCAAGACTATGTCGAGGATACGGAAGACGAAGACGAAGATTTCCAGAAGATGCAGATTCGTGGTGGTTGCCGATACAGGGGATTCCAGGAAGAGCATGTTCGTGGGGATCAACGGTAGGGGGCTATCGACGAGATCTTGAGCAGTATCAATTAAAGGTAGATCTCCCTACTTTCAATGGGATTTGGATATTGAAGATTTTCTGGACTGGCTTTGAGAGGTCGAGAAATTCTTTAACGCTATGGATATTGACGAAGATCGCCAAGTGAAACTTGTGACGTACAAGTTGAAGGGTGGCGCTTCAGCTTGGTGGGAACAGACTCAATTAACGCGACGTCGACAAGGCAAGGCTCCTATTTGATCATGGGGTCAGATGAAACAGAAGTTGAAGAAGAGGTTCCTCCCAACGGACTATGAACAACTGTTATTTCAGCAATTCCAGAATTGCCGACAATTGAATAGATCGGTCCAAGCTTATACGGAAGAGTTCCTTCGACTCTCCGCTCGTAATAACCTGGATGAGTTCGAGGCACAACAAACTGCAAGGTACATTAATGGTTTACGACTTAATATCGAGGATCGGGTTTCTTTGCATCGACTATTCTCTATTGAAGATGCCCAGGATATTGCACGAAAAATTGAGATACAATTGGAGAGGACTAGTCCTAGTACTCGTGGTAGCAATTATTCGGGTCGTGGGTCATTCGAGAAAGGAAGATAGCCTGATTTTACAAGTTCTTCTAGTCGACAAATTCCTGATTCGAGCCGAGTTCTAGGTGGTACTACTGGGACGCCTAAGGAAGCAGTTGCAGCAAGCAATCGCACTCTCAATCAGAATACCCAGAATCCATATGCCAAGCCCCAACCGATCAAGTGCTACAAATATAACGAGTTGGGCCATCGTTATAGCGATTGTCCTCGTAGTAGAATGGCCAATATCGTTGAACATGACGAAGATGTGTATGAGGAAGATTGGGAAAAGGAAGAAGAAGTAGGCGAGCAAGTTAATTGTGTTGTGCGTTGTCTATTGTTTGCTCCGTGGATAGAAGATACCCAGCGGAATCAGCTTTTCCACGCTCACTGTACTGTCAACAACAAAGTATGCGATATCATTATTGATAGCGGAAGTTGCGAGAATATAGTGTCAAAGGCCTTGGTGGATCACTTGCAACTAAAGAGGGAGCCGCATCCCGCGCCCTACATGATCGAATGGATTCGCAATGGAGCAGAACTTAAGGTAAACCAATTATGCCGTTTACCTGTTTCGAACGGAAAATCATATCAAGATACTATTGTCTGTGATGTTGTGGAGATGGATGCGTGTCATGTTTTACTGGGTCGGCCATGGCAATATGAAGTTGATGCTACACACCGAGCTAGGGAGAATACGTATTCTTTTGTGTGGAAAATGACTCAAATTACTTTGAGACCAAAGAGTAATTCCCCTCAGATTGTGAAGAAGCAAAATGTAGGGGTTATGATGAACATCCGAAAGCGTGAAGAGACATATATGATTGTGGACAAGGGAGACCAGCAAGTTGTGATTCGTGTTTCCGACATTCTTAAACCCTTATTAAAGGTATTCAGTGATGTTATGCCTGAGGATTTACTTGACGGATTACCTCCTTTGAGAGATATCCAGCATGAGATTGATTTTCTTCCAGGTGCTACTCTTCCTAATTTGCCGCATTATCGGATGAATCTAAAGGAGAATCAGATTCTACAAAAGCAGGTGGGAGAGCTCTTTCGAAAGGGCTTCTTGGGTGAAAGCAAAAGTCCATGTGCAGTTCCTACGCTTCTCATGCCAAAGAAAGATGGCACCATGTGTATGTATGTAAACAGTCGTGCCATTAACTGGATTACTATCAAGTATAGGTTTCCAATTCCACGACTTGATGATATGCTAGAGAGACTTGCTGGATCACGGATTTTTATAAAGATCGACCTTCGAAGTGGATACCACCAAGTTCGCATTCGTTCTGGCGACGAATGGAAAACGGCCTTCAAGACAAGTGCGGGTTTGTACAAATGGTTTATCATGCCGTTTGGACTCACTAACGCACCTAGTACTTTATGGCGTTTGTTTGGGACTGATTTACAGTATAGTAGTTCTTTTCATCCCCAAACGGATAGTCAGACGGAAGTTGTGAATCATACTATGGCGGATATCATTCGCTACCTCTGTAGTGATATGCCTAAGCAGTGGGACCGGTATCTTGCTCCTGCTGAGTTCACCTTTAACAACTCGGTTAACCGCTCTACCGGTACATCTCCCTTTCAGGTCATTTATGGTCGTATACCACAGCATACTCTGGATTTGGTTCCCTTGCCCAAAATTCTTGGCTATAGTGTCGCGGCGGAAAATTTAGCGACCAGAATTAATGAATTCCAAGCTGCTGTTGCTAATCAATTGGTTGCTTCTAATTCAAAGTATAAGGAGGATGCTGACAAACGGCGACGTTTGAAAATTTTTTAGGTAGGCGATGAGGTAATGGTTTTCCTGCGAAAAGAGCGTTTTCCTGTAGGTACCTATAATAAACTGAAGGACAAGAAGATTGGTCCTTGCCGCATCCTAAAGAAGATCAACAACCATGCCTTTGTAGTTAACCTTCCTGGTGATCTCAACATTTCCTTTACATTTAATGTGGCAGACTTATTTGAGCATCATGCTCCTCATATACCCCTCTATCCTGATCATAACTCGAGGGTGAGTTTTTCCGAAAAGGGAGAGAATGATGTAGAACAATTAGCCTGTGATTATCTTGAAGAATGTGATTGCTGTAATCACCGGAAATCTCGACAATTTTTCTGATTTTGGAAAAAAAACGACTATTCAGGCAGTTTCCTATATTATCAATCAGGCAGTTTCCTATATTATCAGTCAGGCAATTTCCTATATTACCATTTAGGCAGTTTTCAATATTACCATTCAGGCAGTTTCCTATATTAGTTTATTAGATGTTATATTTAATTATTTGGTTTCTATTAATATTAGGAGTCCTATCTCTATATAAGATGTCCGTCTTGTAATCAAAAATCATACTATCATTGAATAAAATTTCGAGTTCTTTGGAATTGTTTTAAATTTACGCTTTCTCTTTGCATCATACCCATGTGCAGAGAGAATATGGCGTGAGAAAGCATAAATTTGGAATAATTCCAAAAAACTCGAAATTTTATTTAATGATAGTATGATTTTTTATTACAAGACGGACATCTTATATAGAGATAGGACTCCTAATATTAATGGACACCAAATAATTAAAGATAACATCTAATAAACTAATATAGGAAACTGCATAAACAGTAATATAGGAAACCGCATGAATGGTAATATAGAAAACTGCCTGACTGGTAATATAGGAAACTGCCTGAACGGTCGTTTTCCCCAAAATCAGAAAAAATGCCAATATTTCCGGCAATTACGGCGATCACATTCTTCAAGATAATCACAGGCTAACTGTTCTACATCATTTACTCACTAAATTTATAACTTTTAACTGTCTGCACCAAACTTCTAAATTGGAGTAAATAGTCCACGTGTTTATACGGTCTATGGTAAATTTCCCAATCCACTTACAAACTTTTCACATTTTACAGTTTTCGCCATAAGTTTCAATATTCCTACCAGATCGTTCTGAAACTCGTTGAGCGAGTTACCCATAGTGGTTAATTGGTACGCCATGGGGTTAATTTGTCTTTCCCTAGGGGAGAAGTAGGTGCAATTGATCATCATGCCACGAAAACAACCATAATTGCATTTTCCCTTGGCATATATTAGAACTTAGGTAACTCAACATGAAAGTTTCGGTGGTGTGACCGGGACAATGACAATTTGAGAAACGAAAGTGGATAGATATGCTTTGTGCTTCCTGCAATTGTTGAACCTCCTAGCAAAGTTGCCTCATGTCCTAAGAGCTTTTATTGGACACCGGAGGGAAGCCCCAGACTATTTAGGGGACCAACTTAATTGAATGGCTTCGTCTTCTTTTGTGGGTTGGTGTCTTTTGGAAGAGTGTTGTCTCCTAAATCAGATGGTCTCATGTTTTAGAGCATCGGGATGGGCATGATTGCGGATATATATTTTTCATATTGCGTTTGACTTTTCTTAGCCACCTTGATAGTGTCAGAATTCTTGATTTATAGATTCCTCCTTTTGTGTTTTGATTGCAAAGCAAGTTCTTCCAGCTAACTGGAAGTTTAATCATTATGCTAGACATTCGGATAGGAGAAACAGAATGGGCAATCACTCAAGCCCACGTTCGATGTCTTCAGAGGTTCATTCGACATTAACCATACCTTGATAATCAGCACTGTAACGTGTGTGCTTCGTGTCGATTTCGGTTCGTGTTTGATGCTGCTCCTACCGTTGTCGACGTCAACCCCTCGCAAACTTTCAAACGTATAGTTTCTCAGAAGCCGAAACTTGGAAAGCCATTCAAGTTACGTTACTGAGTGAACTGAGCAACTTTTCCGCGTATTTCCAAGGGAAAAGGGTTAACTTCAAGATCACAGAAACTTTTTGTTGCACGAAGCGTGCCGTGCAATTAAGTCGTATGAATATGAATGGGAATGGATTGATGTTTCTTTATTCTTATCACGATCGGAGGATGATTGTTGCCTTAATTAGCAGAGCAAGAGGGTAAGAATGTTGTTTCTGGGAGTTTTCACAGGCCAGGCTTGCCAAGAAGATGCCTTGATTTGTTGGACGCTTGTGGTGAGTTCGATCCTCATAAGTATAGTCAGCTGGGTTCTTGAATTTTTGGCCAAAAGAAAAAAGTGGGTCCTCACGGTTGGCCTAAAAGAAGATTGGGTTCTAAAATTCAAAATGTTGCTGGGGTTAAAAATTATTTAAGCAACGCCAGCCACGTACAGTAAATCTTATTGAATTTGATTTATTAAGCAATGCGTCAAGTTGTCCTTGATAGAAAATTGTCCGGTAATCGAGTTTCTCGAGGGTCCATATGAATGGAATTTTATATGTTTGATAATGGTAAATTTTTGTCTGGTTGCCCTTGATTTGTTTGATAATGGTGTGGATATCGTGCCACGTTCGTACCAAAACGGTTTGATACTTTTCGTTTGCATATTCATATTATATTCATGTTCTCAACACAGTATAATTGCTCGACCATCGGATACACATCTTAGTATTGGGAAGTGAGCAAGTCGTGCATTTCTTGATAAAAAAGATGCAGTGGTTTTGATCAACGTCAAAGAGGCGTCACCTCTCTAATAAATAAATAATTTTCTTTTTCATGCGCTTTTTGCACCCATTGATGTTTTCCTTGTGGGTTCCAAAGAGAGATAGAGTCGGATTGGACTGTCCGAGAAGCACGAAGACACTAAATCTAGAAAAAGACAGACAAACTTGAAAATTCTTAAACCCTTTTTCCATGCGAACGTTGCCAACAGAAGCAGCAAAACGCCAAACCCACCGACCTCCCGCCAAAAATAAGATATAAAGTTTGACTGGACCACCACCCCCAGTACCACCCCCTTCCTTAATTTGAGAAACTTGAATCAATTAAAGCAGGCAAAACTAGTGCAGACGGAAGACAAAGCAAGGAGCACTCCATCGTCACCCTCTAGAAGTGAACAGGCAATCCAAATTTAGCAAAAAAAACCCAACCCGGGAAGCAAACGAGATGAGAGCAGAGAAGGGAAAAGGTCGCTCCTCTACTCTGCCATCGGATGATGATGACTAGATAAGGACTTGGTTTCATCTCATCTCCGCTTCTCGTTTGTCTCTCAGTTTCTCTCCGAGTGCAGCTCTCTCTCTTCTTCGCGTCATCAGCCCATCGTTGTGATTTTCTGTCACGATCGGCTTTCATCAGATCAGAGACGCAAAGATATCGCCTGTGATTTTCCGTCTCGACGAACCCCGTGAGAACCCGCTCTCCTTTGCTTTCTCTGTGATTCAGGTCGATTCCTTGCTTGTTCTGTCTCTTGTTGTCGATTTCCAGTGATTCTCCCTGGCCGTGGTTCGGCATTGCGTCCTTGATTTCGGTTTAGTTTACACGAGGAAATGGCAACTCCATTGTTGTAGAGGATAGGTTTACATGAGGAAATGGCGACTTCAATTGACTATATTTTAGTGGATAGGTCTCCGTAATTGGAATTCTAACGGTGCTAGCATAACATCACCGTTGGATAGAATTTCTAACGTTGCCGTTGACACCACACATTTCTTTCCGCCATTGTGATCCACCTTCGTGTCAAATAACAAGCCGTCGTCTTGCCATTTCTGTACTTTTTCAGCTCTCTGTTTTTCTGACTATGCGTTTAATGTGATAGGCGGAGGTATGAGAGTTGTGGGATGGGTTACGTTGGCTGTCTTGGCATTGGTTGTGAGCTTCGTCGAGCGAGGGAGGTCACATGGAGACCAGCCTCTGGCTGGGATCGCCATCCATGAGACGGTCCTTGCTCTCGACGGAAGAGCAAGCATCAAGGCCAGTCCTTCAGTTCTTGGAGCAACGGTAAGGCTCTGCCTATTTGTTCGTCTTGTTGAGCTCAATGCTCTGACTGTTCCTAGACGTCCTCGAGCTGTTTAAATTGTCTTCCGTGAAATTTACCGAAAAAGCTGATGCTGGACATCCTGTTTTTTATAATGCTTTAAAAGATTTTTGTGAAAAATGAAGGCGACGGTCTATGTTGACGCAACCTACATTTACTATTTCAGGGGCAAAATGCGGAGTGGGTGTTATTGGAGTATAGCTCTCCGAACCCATCGAGTGATGACTGGATTGGAGTTTTTTCTCCTGCGAATTTCAGGTGATTAGATGGCTCGACATTGCTTGCGCAACGTTCGGCTCGTGTCTGCTTATTCTGTTTCCGTTTTAGTTTATTGTTGAGATGAGTATACTGATTTTGTATGTTTAATGCCATGTAGTGCTTCAACCTGTCCACCTGAGAATGAAATGGTTGCTCCCCCTTACTTATGTTCAGCGCCTATCAAGGTTCGCGCTGTACTGCCTTGCAATCAACTCAATGTTCTCTTCTATGATTTGTAGCTTCAACAATTGCTTCTTCTCTCTTGCAGTACCAATATGCAAATTATTCAAGGCCTGGCTATGAAAACACAGGAAAAGGGTCGCTAAAGCTTCTGTTAATCAATCAGAGATCAGATTTTTCATTTGCACTTTTTTCTGGTGGACTATCAAGTGTAAGTGCGCTATTTATTCTGCATATCAAGTGACTAACTGGTTTTGGCCTGACTCAGCAACTCCAACTGAAGCAACTTATCTTTGAAACTCGTTGTGGCTAGGCATTTGGCTTCTCTTTGTCGGAGCAATTAAGTTCTGACGCTATTTGATATACATTAAAAGGATATCTGCTGAATTCTGAAGTTAATCTCAAATGCCAGAACTGCATTATGAAGACATGCTGTTTTTATTTCTTCTCTCTGTAGCTTGTGATTTAAATTTTTATTTTGTTGCTGAAATTTGCACCGTCTAGATACCAATATTTCCTTGAATTTTCCCACTTTTTCATTTGTCTTCCTCATTTGTTCTTGCTATGTTCTATGCCACCACAGCCAAAACTGGTTGCAGCATCAAATACAGTTGCATTTGCAAATCCAAAGGCTCCAGTTTATCCTCGCCTAGCTCAAGGAAAAGAATGGAATGAAGTAAGTCTTAACACCTTTTTAAGTAGATAGTTTTGACATATTTAAATGGTTCTTCTATCAGATATTGGCAGTGCTATTGCTTTTGACAAATGCATAAGTTTCTTCTTTTATGTTATGCAGCCTATGCTTGCACACGTTTATTCCTGTTTTGTCCACAAATACCAATTCCTAGGATAAATAAGTTTTGAAATGTGTTATCAGATGACTATAACGTGGACAAGTGGATATGGAATTGCTGAAGCGGAGCCATTTGTTGAGTGGAAACATCATGTTGGAGAAAAAATGCGTTCTCCGGCTGGAACATTGACTTTTGACCGCAGTAGTATGTGTGGTGAGTAACTCTTTTGCGGTCCTTGTTGTTATGAATGAATTGTAATGCAAAACAAACCTTTGTTCTCGGACATCATCAGGGCAAGATGCTTGGCCTGGTCGAGTCTTCTATCCTCTCTATTAAAATCTATTTATCCAAAATTGCTCTAGGCGTCTGGGGATTTCTTTATTCAGCCACGAAAGGCAAAATTTAACCTGGCTGTCTTGTTGGTGTTTTGGTAAAATTGCTTTTCTACCTTCTTCTATTTGTAGAAAGGTTGAAAGTTGAGCTATTGTTGGGATGAGTCCAGCCAGCATCGTTAAGATACTGAAGAAATATGTCATCTCTCTGACATGAGTAGAAAAAGAATTTATCAGACTGTCCAAAAGAAATGACATGGAGAATGATGAATAGTTGCTGACCTGAGCATTACTTTCTGTTTACTCTTACTTAGAAGTGGAATTTTGTCGAACCTCATTCGTCTATAGAAAGATTATATCTTCTAAAGAATCCAAAAGGTAGTGTTGTAAAACAATGACTGGCAAGGCAAGTGCAAATCAATTATGACCGCAAGACAAAATAGAGTGAATTCTTAGAAAGCCATATGCAATGGACATATCATGCAATTACAGATAGAAAGATGAAAGGAGGCTCCCAAATTAGAGAAGAGGCCCTCCTTATCACTTTCCAGAATGTAGCTTTTCTTGTCCTTCTGAGGAGACTCAATAGAATATTCTATTTCACTGCATTACTTCCTCTTTCAACTGGATGAAGTTGATCAGTCCATTTTACTGCTGTACTTAGAACAACAAGAGGGAGTTTAACCCTTCAAGCACCAATTTGAGGTGTATCCTGCTATGTGTTTAAATAAAGTTCTTCAAAGGCCTGTTTGGGGTCTTCATCTTGATGATCCTAAACTTTTGCTTCCAAATGCAATCATGTGAAGGTAGAATTTTGACTTTATCCACTGTTCAGGATACTTCGTAGTTGGAGTGATGCAGCTTTGCCGACACAATTATCCAAGATTCCAGCCATGGTTACAATGTACAAGTAGACTTCTGTTTCATGAATTATAATTCTCTAAGTAATTGAAATTTTCAGGAGCACCTGCAAGGACAGTAGGATGGCGTGATCCAGGATTCATCCACACCAGTTTCTTGAAGGAATTATGGCCCAACTCATTGTAAGTGTGGACGTTTTTTCTTCTACAGATTTACGGTTTTTTGTTAGACTCATTAGAATTATGTAGAAGTAGACTTCTGTTTCATGAATTATAATAATTTCAATTTGTACCTGAGTACTACTTTTACTGATATTGTAGGTATTATTACCGGTTGGGGCATAAGCTATTGAATGGTAGTTATATTTGGAGCCAGAAGTACCAGTTTAGAGCATCTCCATATCCTGGTCAAAACAGCTTGCAACGCGTTGTCATTTTTGGGGACATGGGAAAGGTCCGATCTCTCTTGAACCAGCAGTACATATTATCAACATTTGATCCCTTTCTCTTCTTTGTGGCATTTTCTGGTAGTGCCTTCAAGCAATGGAAGATGCTATTTTGTTTACAATAGATATAAGAATTGTCACTTAGGTGAAGGAAATTAATTGGGAAATCTCATTTTCAGAATATTCATTAATTGCGTACTGTTGCTTAATCTACCAAAAACAACCTCCACTGTTTAAAGAAACCTTCTGTAAAACTCCTCAGCTTATTAACAAGCCCTAAGATCTGTACTCATCAGCTTACTCTTCTGCTTCTAAAAACCAGTAGTGCTGAGAAGATTTGGGCCAAAAGTTGGAAAAGAAGTAAGAGCATGAACGTACCAAAATTAAATTTATTATCTTTTGTTCGTTATTAAACTTAGTAAGTTTTTTAATGTGCTTGCGCAAAAAAGGAATGCATTTTTTTAGAGCTCAGCATTGAGCTTATAAAATGAAATATGTTTGGTGTATATTAACTTCCTTTTAACAAAATTTGTCTTTGATTTTTCCACTTTAATCGAACTAAATTTTTTCCCTTTTAGTTCAAGGGGCAAATAATCACTTTCAATATAACGAATATCTTTATCCTCATGATGATCAAGTACACTTATAGAATAATTCTTTCTTGTACTCTATTTCACAAAGTCTTTTCTCGTGCATAGCACGGTCTGTAGGCTAGTATAAGGTCATCTATTATAGTTTTGTGCTGTTTGCAAGAACATCATTTGTCTATCAATCATATTCTGTTGATAGAACTCTGATGATTGGGTAGCCTGATCTCCAATTCTGAATGTTTGAGTAGCACCCTGTGCTTATTTGTGTCATCATTATCAGGAAGACAGACTACCATTTCACATTGCAGGCTGAAGCAGATGGCTCGAATGAGTACCACAATCTCGAGCTTGGCTCTCTTAATACCACCTATCAGCTTGCGAAGGACTTGAAGAACATTGATATAGTCTTCCACATTGGAGATATATCCTATGCAGTTGGATATCTTTCGCAGTGGGATCAGTTTACTGCACAGGTCGAGCCAATTGCTTCAACTATTCCTTACATGATTGCAAGGTTTGTCTTGGTTTTTCCTCTTCCCCTTGCTCTTGACACAGGTTTTGCTAATGTTGAATTGTGGTTTCTTAATCTTTCACGGCTTTTGGCCTGACCAGTTATGTTTAGAATTAATTTATTGGTTGCTATTAGAATCTGAACTTTGGAGACATCCGGCGTTTTCCAGTGGGACTTACTAAATTTGTTTCCAGTGGTAATCATGAACGAGATTGGCCTGGAACTGGGTCCTTTTATGGAATTATGGACTCAGGAGGTGAATGTGGTGTTGTGGCTGAAACAATGTTTTATGTTCCTGCAGAGAACAGGGCTAAGTTTTGGTAAGGATGAGAAAGAGCACTTCGTGATTTGTGAATGCAGCTTTTTACCTAGGCTATTCTGAATGTTGGTCTTTGCTTGATTTAGGTACTCCACTGATTATGGCATGTTCAGATTCTGCATTGCTGATACAGAACATGACTGGAGGGAAGGAACAGAGCAATACAAGTTTATTGAGCACTGTCTAGCATCTGTTCATAGACAAAAACAACCATGGCTGGTTTTCCTTGCACATCGGGTGTTAGGTTATTCTTCTGATAAATTTTATGCTGAGAAAGGATCGTTTGAAGAACCAATGGGCAGGGAGAGCCTTCAAAAACTCTGGCAGAAGTACAAGGTTGACATTGCCATTTTTGGCCATGTTCATAATTACGAGAGGACTTGTCCTATTTATCAGGTATCCCTGTGACTTTATTTTGTAATGGAGTTGCATCTCATCTTTAATTGCTCCACTATCATCAAGTTAGCACTCCGATGTCATGTCAATCTGTTCTAAAATTACTGGTCTGACATTTCGTTTATTTATGGTAAAATTAACATTTTTTTATTTATAGAAGTTATGAAAAACCTGATTCTCGCAGCAAAAAAATTTTGAGTTTGTTCCCAGTGGCATACATTTCTTAGCAATTAAGTCGTCTACAGAAGTGGTAGTCTTTTTTATTGCTTCGGGCAACTTGTTCAATGTGTTAGCATTATTTTGTTTCTAATGTCATCGTTAAATAGTCAGGTAAAAAGAGTCACCATTTGGTATAAATTGTCTGAGTGGAAGTCGTCAAGCTGCATAGTGCTCGTTCCAGAAGATGATCCATATCTGTAGGTAGATTAGTTTAGTTTTGGTAGCTGAGACTGAGATTCCAAGTTGATTCTTCTTAGTTGAGGCTTACTGAGGGAATCGGAGGTAGATGGACTTTTCTTTTTCTATTTCAATCTCTGAATACTCTTCAACCCAAATACCTGCACGTGTTGGTCAGATCTCGCGAATTGCTTGTCCTGATATGAAAGGCTTCGGCTCAATATGGGATTCTAGTTAGGAATTGTAGACTTCTGAATTCTGATCCTCCTTTTTGGTTTTTGTTACAGAATATCTGCACTAATGAAGAGAAAAATTACTACAAAGGAACTCTGAATGGAACGGTACACATCGTGGCTGGTGGTGGAGGAGCAAGGCTTTCACCATTCACTACTCTCCAAACAAAATGGAGCTTGTTCAAAGATTATGATTATGGATTCGTAAAGCTCACTGCATTTAATCATTCAAACCTATTATTTGAGTACAAGAAGAGCAGTGATGGAAAAGTTTACGACTCTTTCGAAATCAGTAGGGATTATAGAGACATCTTGGCTTGCACAGTGGATAGTTGTCCAAGCATGACACTGGCATCATAACTCGGAAACTCAAAGGCAAAATGATATTCAAGTGGTTACCGGAGCTTGTCATCTTTATATTATGAGTTTCTGTACCATGGACCGTCCTTTCCTCGGATATTATTTTCTATAAGCATCAAGGAATGCCTTAAGTTTTCTTTCTTTGATCTTATTTCTCTAAGCTGTTGCATCACGTGTCTTGATATATATTGACTCCGAAATCAGTGGGATAATGCAAGTAATGTGTGTCTACTTAAGTCGTATGTAAATGGTGACATCTTTACCCTGTTGATAATTTGGGTTAGACATCCCAAGTGCTGTCTCTTTTCAAGCAATCCATTTATCGATATATGCTACGTGTAAAATTGACAGATCACGAGCTTATCTTATTGTCTTATCAACTGTGATTGAGAAATGTTACTAATTGGATAATCCAGTGTCCATTAGGCAATCTTTGGACTGATGTCGACATGCAAACTGACTAATTCTCGTCTCTTCAATTGAATTATTGGCATGCACGTATATGATGCTTAAATGCATTTTGACACTTTTAAAAGTTCTGCAAATGTGTATATTGTTTTAGGATGTAACTCTTAGATTGTATCTATATCAGGAAATTCATATTGCAAATGTGCTTTTGTAATTGCCTTATCATCTCCTACTCCTCCTCCAGTTGCGGAAAATTCATGTTGTATGTCTTTGCAGTTCCTGGATTATCGAACTAGGCAGTGAAGATAGAGCAGATTGTTATTCCCCATTTTTCTTTCTACTAGGTTTCCTAGGAATCAAACATTGAAAGTACTCCAGCAGAGGACCCAGGATTCAAGGGTGAACGTAATAAGCCCATAATTCAGAGAATCTCCATGGGAGTTGAAGCAGCGAGCATCTGATGTCTTCATTAGATAGAGAAATAACAGGTAGGATTGGTAGCCACGAAAACCGTATGAAGAATAATGACAGGAGCGGAAGTAGTAGCAGTAATCAGTCGACATTAGTGATTACATGCAGCATGACTATTGTTATAGGCACTTACCAATTTCTCCATGCCCCTCCTTGCTCAATGTTTTGGTCATTGTATGCTAGTGAATAATGAGGCACTTTATTTAGTGCAAATCAGAAGGACCTCAAGCTGTGCAAATGAATTTGCCGGCCAACTGATACAACCGGGTCATAGTATCAGATCTGTAGCTTATGGTCTTTGTTTTTGTTTCTGACACGTTGACGGGCACAACTGTAAACTACTTCTTGGATAACAGGATCAACAGTGCAGAGGTTCTTTTCCCGGGAGTGGCTTGCTTTGTTATTGCAGTTTGTCTGGCCTCAGCTGTTCATGCAACGATGGCAGACGACAGAAGAGTGAAGCTCAACCAGTTAGGTCTCGGCAATGTTGATGCCAAGTATGTATATTAGTCTACAATATCCCTGCCTGTGATGAATGCGCTGTCTTTTTCTGAGCTAACGGGCCTCATCCATCCACTTTTCTACTGGAAAGTGTGATGATAAGATGGATTTTTTGTTTTACTTCTAAAATAAATTGAAGTGCCATTTAGAAAAAGTGGTTTAAGAATTCATTGGAACTTTTTCGATAACCCCTAGAAAAGTTAGTTTTCCTTGAACTGTTTTCAAATTTGAAAATCTTACTGAAGATCGTTATGATGATTGCTCTCCAGAAACTTCCCATCATCTATCCCCTATGGTGCCTCTTCAGATTATCAGAAGATAAAAGCATGGATTTCTCACTGATCTTGCTCGACTTTTGGCACTACTAAATGAATTTAAAGAGCACTTCAAGCTTTGCTGCCTTGACAGGAGTACAGCAAAAGATGGTAGTGTAGGATTCGACGTAGGGTTCCACAGTTGTTAAAACACAGCGGAATATATTTGTAAACCGAAACCCTATAACCCTAGACAGGATTCATGTGTATATTGAAATCGAGACAGAAGTTCGATACGTACCTTTTGTAAATCAAACGTAAATTGACAATTGATTGTGTCTGGATTAACGCCCCAAGTGTTGCGTCTCTACCGGTATCCACATACCCGAATAAAAGTCTCCAACGATCCAAGTGCTAGCTAAAGATCATGAAGTTTCTTTTTTTCAACGCCTTTTGATTTTCGATACTCTGTTGAAAAATCCTAAACAGAAACCGATTCTCTATCTGTTTATATAGCTTCATTATCCAGCGGAATTAAAAGAAGTGGGCCAGGCGATTTGGGCTTGCCAAACCGTCCACCTTCAATCGTACATTTAATCGTTATCTCATAACGCGCACAATCGCGTAGATAAGTTGAATAGGAGCATAAATTAAAATTTACTTCTTATTTTAAGTAGATCCCAGCGCACAGAAAATATTAACTCAATTCACTTTTGTGTGCAATCCTGTATATTCACTAAAAATTAGCAGTGTGCTTAAAACCATTTTTGGCCCACAAGTCATAAGTGGTCTCTAGCAAGACATTATGACTACTTAAGTATAGTGAAGGTCAATTTTCCGACACAACCTAATCCACAAACTAATATTAGAGTAACAACCTTCATTGGTTCTTAGAGCAGACCACTATCAGATTGAACTTTGATTCTTTATGTAGTGAACAAACTTAATTATCAAATCGATTTCCATTTTCCGAAAACAGCACCTTTGGTTCTTCATTTCTGCCTGCTCTAACAATAGCTTCTTTTCAGATGTGGAAAATACGAATCGTTTGTCTGAGAAGGTGGAAGGAGGGACAGCAGACTTTCTGATCAAACTTGAGAATCACATATTTGGTCTCCAAACCTTAAGGAGTTTAAACTCATATGAACATTTTGCACTTTTTACATCTACTGCACTAGGAAATTATCAAAGATTGTGTGTCCAGCTGCTATAGGAAATTTAGGTTATCCCCGTTTTCCTTCTGCATCATATTCCGAATGATTACATGAAGTTCATTCTTCATGACTTATTGTAGGTTCTTGGGAAGAACACTTTATCTATCTGGTCTTAGAGTAGCTTGCTTTGATGCTGTTTGCTTTCGTTCTTTCGTCACCTACATTTAATTGCGCAACAAATGATCTGTGGCATACTTTGAAAGAGGGTGTTCCTCACTTGACCGTTTACAATGCATTTTTCTACTTCTTGATATCACGCTTTATCGTTGCCGCTGTTCTGAACGTCAGCTTCCTGTACCACCCTGATCATCATTCAAAGCTTATGCAAGGGACTGGAATGGTAGTTGTCGGGCTCTTTTAGCTGGCCTTTTGTGCACTCAATTATGGGAGGCAAGTTTGCCGCAAATGCTGCTGCAAATGCTGATCAGGTTTTGCTGTGCTTACAAGTACGTGCGCATGCGTGATTTCACTAGGAGAATATTGGGACAACATCCTCACTACTATGGTGATAATGTTCGTATTCCCCCCTATGTTGTAAAGCCTACAAAAATCACTTGGTTAAACTGCTATTGTATCAACCTCTTTTTGGTGATCTAGACAAATGCGATTCATTTTTAAACAACATGAAACTCTTTGACATTACATCGTAAAAACGAAATTTGGAGTGATTAAATAGCTCAGTTCCGTGCTTAAGTGTAGATTTGCAATATCGCAACAACTAAATGAGGGCAGGGCTGTGAATTACTTTAAACACATGGTTTTCGTTATTGTTTGATTTACAGAAGGTTCGATTATGGAAATATCGTGGCAAAAAGTGTAGTTGTTGGTTATGCGAAATAGAAGATTTGTGTTAAATTGAAGAAAAGATTTGCTTCTCATCTAATCTTAGCCTTATGCAGGCAGTCCCACATGTTAGCACTTTTTGGACATACTTGTGTTTCTAGAATACTGCACATCATCAAGGAGAACCCAGAGCTGCTTGTCAGTATGCTGGTCATGTTTATTGTGGATGTCACGCGTCGCATGGCGTCAGCGGGACAACGCAACATGAGCACATGTCACGCCCCGTACCCCACGAAGCGCGAACATCCCACCTCTGGTCGATTATGGTGCAACGCTCCCAGGATTGCATTGCCGACCCAACCATCAGAGAACAAAACACATGCGGAAGACACGTATATATAAATATCTATATATACACCCGTACAAATATACATGACAACCATGGATAGCACAACATCAAAACCTAGCACGATTAAAAACATATACATTTCTTGTCTACCCCGGATACATTTATAATAGCCAAAATAGGTTAACAACCACCCATCAAAAGAGGGTACGAAGCACGACGGTCAAACACCATTTCTAGCCGGGGCTTCTCCCAAAAACGAACCGGCACACCTGCCATCCTCAAAGCTGGGGATCTGAAATGTTTGGTTTAAAAACCAATGAGAACACTTCTCAGTGAATACAACCCCTAAACCTAGGCTAGGCTAACGTACAATTCTCCTGACCAACCAAACAACATAAGACAAACAATGGCCTAGGCCCTCGGGCCTAAACCGATAATTGCACGGACCCTGCAGGTTAAACAAATCAACATATAATACTCACGGCGCATACGTGGCACATATTATCACACGTACGCCAATCACATGCTCACGTACCGAGTCTCACATACTCGCATGCCAATCGATGGATGTTCATGCATGCAGATGTCGTGAACATGTCATGTACATTTCCCGGCCCACTGGCCCACACTGGCACGCTTGCCCAATTTATTATTCTTATTACGACTCGAGTCATCACTTTTTCACGGCCCGGTGCGTCTAGCCTGCTTCAAAGTGCATGAGGCGCAGCAACCGATCTGGCCCAGTGTCTCTAGCCTGCTACAAAGTGCATGAGGCGCAACACTGTTCTCCTTGCGAACCAGAGCCTGCTTCAAAGTGCATGAGGATGGTCGCCTTCCGGACGTACCGGGCATCGTCCTGCTTCAAAGTGCATAAGGACGGTATCGACCCAAAGGTCACGACCCGAAGGTCCTTAGGTGATCACACAACTCATTATTATCTGAACCCAGCGTATAACGCTTCAGGATATTTTAGGTGATCACATACTCATGGCAGACACGCATTCTCGCACAAATTCATCACATGCCTCACTCTCGGCATACACAATGCGTGTCCATGTTATGCAATGCAATGCACCATGAGCACCAATTAAATTCAAACACTCAATATCACCACACGTGCTCAATTGGCCCAATAATCACGTTTTATAATCCTCAATAAATTCAATTAATTCGCACGTGACACATTTGACACAGCAACATCGAGATTTGCCCCAAACAATGTCAATCAACACCAAATCAATCAATTTGGGCAATCTCAACCATGCAATTGGCCATTATCGCGGTCTAATTAGTCCCGGTACAAACTCTAGTCCTAGGAAAATCCTCATTTCCTTAATTCGGACTTAATAAACATATCAGAGAGTCCCATTGAATCACACAAGATTTATGGACACATACAAATCAACATTTCACCTCAAAACTAGTACCGGTAATACCTAACCCTGTCCCGATTGTACCGATTCTACCTAAACCGGTCTAGAAAAACGTACTGTCAGTCCCAATCAGGGTTTAGGAATTATACTCATGGTTTTCTAGGCCCAAGACGACGTAGGAACGGCGGCCAGACACTGGTGAACAGTGTTTCCGGCGACCGGTCCCGCGTGAACAGTAAAATCCGTACGGCGTGAACAGTAAAATCCGTACGGACTCTGTACGGACGGCGACGGGGGAGGTCGTACGGTGGCGGGGGACGGCCCTGTGGTGTCGGTTTGGCCGGACGAGCTCCGGCGAAGGCCCGGGCGGCCAAAACAGAATGTTAGAGAGAGAAAGAGAGAGAGAAAAGTGGCTGAAAAAGTGGGTAAACGGGGTCGAACCGGGCTGAAACTTTCGCAGGGGTCTGATGGTGTCGAGGACGTGCTGCAGCGTCGCCAGCGGCCGCTCGTGGTGGCCGGAATGGCTCCGGCCAAGCTTGGCCGAGAAGGAAGAGAGAGAGAGAGAGATTTCGGGAGAGAGAAGAGGGAGGAGAGAGAGAGTGAACTGAAAATAATGGAGGAGAGAGAGTGTGGACCGGCCTTATAGTCAAAGTTGGGGGCTGATCGGGACACGTGTCGCCGATCGGTGCGATTTCCCGTTTTATCCTTCAATCCGACGATCCAAAACCATCCAACCTAAATAATTTAGGGGTATTTCGGTCAAATGCACCAATTATTGGTCTGATTTGTGTCTGAAAATATCCCGAACGATCACCTCGAAATTCGGACCTGGACCGGGCCAAGGGCAAAACTGTCCTTTTTCCGGCCCCGGGGCGAAATTCCAATTTTCGCACCCACGCGTTCCTTATGGGCGTGGCCAACTCATGGTGGCGTCGGAATCTCGAAATTCATTTTCTAAGCCCCCGGAAATCGACTGCGAAGTTTCGGGATTAAAATAATATTATTTTCCAATTTTTGTCGAAATTCCTGTTTTGGTCCAAAATGACTCCTGATATGCGTGGCCACTCCAAAATGATGTCTGTCTCGAGAGATAACGTCATACGGCCCCCGAACCCAAATCGGCCTCCCGAGGGGCAAAACCGTCATTTTTCACTCCCGGACCAAATTTCCTGTTTTCAACCCTACACACTCCAAATGTGTGTGGCCAGTGAAATACGACATCAGATTTCCAAAATCTGTCTCTTAAGCCGTGGAAAATTAATATTCAATTCCGGGACCAATTCCGTGTTCAATACTCACTCGGTTTCAAACTTTAGGATCTCTCACTAACGGGTGGCTGTTTAGAATGTACGCGTATCGACCTAGGGTTATCCGATTCGCGGTCGGGTCCCTGATCCACGTACCACTTCCTATTTAGCCATACCCTATCGGTTAGTATCCCAAGAGTGATCAGCTCTGAGCGAGATTTACTAAAATGAAATGCGAAATATTATTAACTTCATTGATCCCAGAATTACATCAAAATTCGGGCTGTTACAGCACATGTGCCTAATTCTTCTTGAGATTTGTCGTCGACAATAACAATGATCGCATTTAATATGGCATGGTGGGGAATTCGGCATCAATCGAATAGTTGAATTGCACATGAATTCGTGTCAAAGCTCATACCAAATTGATTAGAATTCCAGAAACCTGGTGAAAGAATCCTCATTTCCGACCCGGAGAAATTGACGGAAGTTTAGACTTTGGAATCAAGACGTGGAATTTTCAGCTATCTATTGGCAACGAACTCCAATGCCGAGGAACTGAATGCATTTGGTTGATTTCCTATCATCATTGTATTTGGTTGTGAATTAATATGGGTGTGTCTGTAAATATGGGTGTGTCTGCAATTTTAGTTTTACCAGATTTTCTAGAACTACAATAACGTAGAAAGAATCTGAATGACCAAATTTGGAAGCTTGGCATTGTTCATTTTATTTTATTTAATGCTACAGGTGGTAATTATCTACTTTCGTTTAAAAGACTAGCACACGAAGGCTGATATCTATCATTTCTAGCATGTATGGTTATTGTAATCACTATTACATCATGGATTTGTTGCATCTTTGTCATGACCCTCCCGAGGTGGACCACAGGGTGGCTAACGAATTACCAAGTGAGCGTATACGATCCCTCTTGCGAGATGGCGCTAATACATGGTTCAGCTTCTCGTAAATCCTACCGACCGCAACTTAATTTTCTCAATTGCTGCGAAATCTTGTTTTTGATTTAGGAGTCGCCACTAACTGATGAAAGATCGGTTAGGGGCCAAGTAAAATATGGGTGGCTATAATACTTACATAAACTAGAGATTCGAGTCCGAGAACTTGATTCCGCCGTAAACTAATCTAACGTTCACAATTGGTACCTTTCCTCTTCTTTTCCGAAAACGTTTCATGTGTTCTTTTTTATTTACAAAGTCCTAAGCACATACATCTAGGTGACCATGCACGATCAACTCATCCAACGAACTTTAAATAGAGGGAACTTTCAAATACAGGCTTCAAGTGCTCTCATTTTCTCAAATAAAGATTTGAAATGGAGTTTTTTTTAAATAAGGACCTAAAGTGATTATATCAATATCAAAGAAGGGTCTGCTGACCTAGCTAGCCGAAGGGCATTTTTGTCCTTTCCTTTTTTGAATTTTTTTTCTTTTTTATGTTTTTTTCTTTTCCTTTTCTTTTTCGTTTTTATTTTTTCTTTTTCCCTATTCCCACCGCCGGCCTCAAGCGAGGCTGACGAGGGTTGCCCTTGCCAGATCTGGCGCAGGCAAGTGTCGCCTTCCTAGCCCAAGCAAGGCAACCCTCGCCCGACATCGGCGAGGGCAACACTCGCCCAACGCTGGTGAGGGCCACTCTCGCCCTCGCTTAAGGCCGACGACCTTTGCTTGCCATTGTTGACCAGGGGAGGGAAAAAGAACAAAGAAAAGAAAAAATAAGGAAAATAAAAAGAAAGTAAAAAAATAAAAAAAAAATTCAAAAATATGTTAATAATTTGTTTGACTAAAATACCTTTGCCGGAATAGTCACCTATTGGCCAGCTGACCAGCCAAAATTCTTTATTTGAGACAATTTGGCCGCTTCAGGCCCTTATTTGAAATTTTTCCTCATATACAATATGACAACACTACGGATAAGTATGATAACAAAGTGATACAAGCGTCGAAATAAAACCTAATACAAATTGGACAAATATTATATGGCTTCATTATAAAAACCGGGGACAGGATCCTCATGAACTATGCCCATAAAACATGCGAGTACTTTAAACTAGACAATGCATGCTCCTTAAAGCTAAATGACGATAGTGAGATATTGAACCAAAACTAGCAAGGATTAAACATAGATTAAATTGGCCCGAAACATGCAATTTGTGACTAATAAATGTACGTCCGATTGTCCTTTTCCTATTTTCATTTAGCATTTTGTTATGTCATTTTCTTTTAAACTCTTGATAATACAATTTAAATGATTAAACTACATTAAATCACATCATTAACAGTCATGACAATGCAATTTCAGGCCAAATAAATATTAGAAAATCCTCTTTTGAAGGCTTATAAATCTTGTTTTTGTGCAGATTGTTTGGAACACGGACCGGCTGGCACCTTCTCGGAAAAATGCGAAGCTATTATTTTAGTTTATATTCATATATACTTGGAAATTATTTGTAATTAAAGAAGTGATTACTTTTATATCGTACGTGAGTTACGCACGTGTCTACTAATTTTACAGCAAAAGAAATTAAATAACGCAACCCGCTATTTAAAAATTATCTGGTCAAATGGAAGTCGGAGTAACTAGCCATCACCAAAAGAACCTCAAATGGGATTGAGTAATTTATTATATTGTTATTTTAGACTTAGTTCTTGGAAGAATCGTATAAATGATAAGGTCATTTTAGTAAATTGATGATGGACATCAATTTGGATATTTGCTTTTATTTAATACTAAGTAATGAATTCATCTCCATAATTTCAAAGTCAGCAGTTACACCAACGAAAGAAACTAAAAAGACAATGGAAATGAGTTTAAAAATGGAAGAAAAAAAAAGATTGGTTTATAAAAAAGAATACGATTTAAATATGACGCCATTATTAAACGAATTATATATATAATTAGAATGTTTCATATATTTCAAACAAATAACATGAGACGGTGACAGTCACGAATTGACAAAAAGTTAAAAGCTAAAATCTTGAATTACGTTAAAATGATAAGAATTTAACGGTTTAGTCTATTGTACAGGCCTCTTCACATCTTATATGAATATTGAAATATCATAATTAGCTTGGGCTCAAGCCGAAGTTGGGTGGCCTGGGCTTTTAAATGTAAACGCGTTACCAAAATTTGCCCATTGATCGACTTCTCTTCGTATTGTGGACACGATATGATTGTTACTTGTAATATTCGCTCAGAGAGAATCTAAACAAATTGAGAAGTACTGCCAATTTACGAGTCTATATGACATCACTTAATCACTAGGGGTGGGCGATTTTAGGGTTGATAGGTTCTATATCTAGAACCTAGAACCTACCCAGTTGAGACCGGTTTTTAAACCTTGAACCGACCCTATTGGTACGATCTAGCTCCAGGGTCTACTTGGGAACCAGCCAGATCATTTTTTATTGTTCGGTTTCATTTTTTTTATTCATTGAAGTGACATGCTTTAGTTAAACATCATCTTATTTACAAGAGCCAGAGGCAACAACAAAAAGAATATAAGATGCAAATGCAAAATCTTTTTCTTTTTTTTTCTTTATCTTCTTCAACCTCTAGTCGGTCTCCGGAGCTAGGGCCGGCTGGGTTAGCCCCGTTGGCCGCTGGCGAGGCCAACTTCACCGTTGCTAGGCAAGGTTGACCTCACCAGCGGCCGGCGAGGACGAGCCTCGCCGCTCGCTTCGAGCGAGGCCAACCTCACCAGCAATAGCTAGGTCGGGCAACCGTCCTCACCCACAACTGGCGAGGTCAAGCAAGGCCATCCTTGTCATCGCTGGCAAGGTTGGCCTCGCTCGAAGCGACCGGCAACGACAAACCATGCCAACAGCCGGCAGAAAGGAGACCTCGCTAGATCTGGCGAGGCTCGTCCTCGCCGACAGCTTCGAGCGAGGCCAACCTCGCCAACAACTGGCGAGGTCGGGCGAGGCCATCCTCACCGTAGCTAGTGAGGGCTTGACCTCACCGGTATCTAGCGAGGTCGGCCTTGCTCGAAGCGCCCGGCGAGGACGCGACCTCGCCAGATTTGGTGAGGCTCGTCCTCGTCGGCCGCCGGTGAGGTCGACCTCCCCTAGCAACGGCGAGGCCGATGGCACCGACCCCACTGGCCCCAACCTCTGGTCCGTCGCCGGTCTGGCGACTAGCTAGAGGTTGAAGAAAATGAAGCAAAAAAAATTAATAAAAAAAATCAAAAAAATTATCTTAAAATAGCCACATCAGCGTTCGCCGACTATCCAGTATCCAAGTCTGTGCTGGCCAGCCAAAAGTGGCCGAATGGACTGAATTGACACAATTACAAAAGGTTTATGACTGAATTGGCACAAACGCAATCGATTTAGGACCTTTTTGGTAATTTTCCCCAAAATCATGTCTCTTGGGAAATGACACGCGCCCTCTCTAGCCTCTATTATGCAGCTAGCTACTACTCATTTTTGTTTGCATTTATGGTAAAAGAAACCAAACTAGGGTTTGTACATTCAAACAACCACACATTTAGATCAATTCCCTAACTCTCAACTAGCCAATGCCAACGATACTCTCCTAAATATGTAGCGAGTTATGATTGGCCGTCGTGAAGTTAGAATCGCTCATGCAAAAATTCGATGTAATAAAAATCAGAAGATTGCTTAGCCAATAAATCTCCCAACAATTGACACCAACGGTCCAAGACGATGCTAAACAGTAACCCTATCCACTATCTCGTGTTATTAAAAACAGACTTCTCATTAATCATTGGATGAATTGAAAAAGACCTGTATAGATGATTGCAATTGATTCGGTCCATCAAATTACGCAAAAAAAATTAACGAAATGAAGGCATATAATTTCTAGAACATAAGACACAGCGAGAGTATGTACTAGAAAAGGTGGAAAGCGGAAAGGAAAGGGTGCATGCCTGGGAAGAGAATAAAGGAGCGTGGAGATGGAAAACAAGAAGAAAGGGCTAAAAAGTGAGACTCTAGTTTTGTCTCCTGAAAATCCGACCCGTTGTTATCTTTGGACGGGGTTAGGACCTACCTCATCCACTACTATAATATTAGGGCTAAGGCGCCAATGAAAGACCAACTCCCCGGAGCCCGTCACTGTATCTCGCCAGGTGTTGAATGGGAAAGCCCAAGACCAGCGATAGACATAAGTCCAGGCCCCTCCTAACCAAGGATTCCGAAGATAGGAGATAGACTGGAGAATCGAACCAGCATCCTTCGGCTTGCAAACCAAGTTTCGGACTACCAAACCAATCACCAATGACAAGAAAATTTTAAGGTTAATACCACGAAAAACCCTAAACTGGTACACTTATGACAATTTTACCCCAAACTATTTTTTTGACCACAAAAAACCCAAAATCGGTACACTTGTGATAAATTTACCCTGAATAATTTTTTTGACTACCAAAAACCCCAAACTGGTATACATATGACAATTTTACCCTGAACTAATTTTTTAATTTTATTTTTTATTTTTCGAATTTTTTTATTAATTTTTTATTTTTTCTTTGTGTTTAATCTCTGGCCGGTCGCCAGACCGGAGATCGGCCAGAGGCACAAGCCGGCGAGGGCTCGGTCGCTGGCGAGGCTCAACCTCGCCAACGGTGGGCGAGGCCGGCCTCGCCTTGCAACGGCGAGGTCTGCCTTGCCCAACACCGGCGAGGTCGAGCCTCGCCAGCGGTCGGTGGGGCCGGGCCCTTGCCAGATCCGGCAAGGCTCGACCTCGCCATTGCAGAGCGAGGTCAGCCTCGTCGGCGTTGGTGAGGTTGGCCTCTCCAGCAAGGGCCAGGCCCCGCCGGTCGCTGGTGAGGCCAACCTCGCCCTGCAACGGCGGGGCCGAGCCCTCGCCAAATCTAGCGAGGCTCGACCTCGCCGATGCTGGGCGAGGCCAACCTCGCCCAACGCCGGCGAGGTCGGTCTCGCCCTGCAACAGCGAGGTTGAGCCTCGCCGGATCTGGCGAGGGCCCGGCCCCGCCGGCCACTGGCGACGCTCGACCTCGCCGGCGTTGGGCGAGGCTAACCTCGCCTTGCAAGCACTCAATATTTCATATATATTTTGAAATATATATATCTATTAGAATGTTTCATATATTTCAAACAAATAACATGAGACGGTGACAGTCACGAATTGATAAAAAGTTAAAAGCTAAAATCTTGAATTACGTTAAAATGATAAGAATTTAGCGGTTTAGTCTGTTGTGCAGGCCTCTTCACATCTTATATGAATATTGAAATATCATAATTAGCTTGGGCTCGAGCCGAACTTGGGTGGCCTGGGCTTTTAAATGTAAACGCATTACCAAAATTTTCCCATTGATCGACTTCTCTTCGTATTATGGACACGATATGATTTTTACTTGTAATATTCGCTCAGAGAGAATCTAAACAAATTGAGAAGTACCGCCAATTTACGAGTCTATATGACATCACTTAATTACTAGGGGTGGGCGATTTTAGGGTTGGTAGGTTCTATATCTAGAACCTAGAACCTACCCAGTTGAGACCGGTTTTTAAACCTTGAACCGACCCTATTGGTACGATCTAGCTCCAGGGTCTACTTGGGAACCAGCCAGATCATTTTTTATTGTTTGGTTTCATTTTTTTTATTCATTGAAGGGACATGCTTTAGTTAAACATCATCTTATTTACAAGAGCCAGAGGCAGCAACAAAAAGAATACCAAATGCAAGGCAAAGCTAAAAGAAGAAAATTACGAGTTTTTCTATCCAGTCCTACTCCCTGGTATTTCCAATTTAACAATCAAAATCGGGAACTGGATCTTTAATGGCCGTTCAAAAATTTGAAATTGGAAATAGAACCCGTTTCGCCGAGTAGAGTTGGTCTAGTCTAATTCCGCATATTAGTCACAAGCCTACACAACTGCAGTTTTTTGTAGGAAGAGTTGAAATAATAAAAATAATTTGTATGGAAGATGGAATTTTATTTATGATGATTTAACCCATGAGATAAAACCAATTTGATTTGGCTTAATGGTATGCACGACCATCTAAGTAAATCGACAAAGGCATTGTTCATCTCCGGGTCCGGTGACGGTTTGGCAAGACCCTCCCAATGGGTATTTGGAGTCGATGCAAGCGTCATTGCAGTCGGGCATCTCTGAACACGGTCCTATATCCACCAACTGATGTCTCTCTTTCTTGATCTCCCTCGCAAATGATTTTTCTGAGACAAAAATTTCAAAAATTTGAGCAATCAACATAGTTACATATAGTACTACTGTACCTACTATGACTAACTAATCAGTCCAAATTTCGAATATTTTGGTTAAGAAAATTGTTTTGAGGTCGGCATGATGTAGCAAAATAATATGGGCATGATTCTGAGAATTCCAGATTCTACTATTAGTCCTATCAAAATAGAAAAATTGCACACTTAAATCATCTCCTCATATTTCCCTAATTTCGTCTGATGAAAAACTACGGATTCGTGCTATAGGCATAGTTTTTCGAATCACTAGACACTACCATACAATTTGCCCAAAGAATGGGGGCTGTGAAGTAACTTTTGCATTTGAATTTTAATTTCTGTTACTTCTTATTTACCATTGTGTTCTTTGAGTTTTTTTTTTAATTATTTGATGGATGCATATAAAACTAAAACTTACCTGTGAAACATAGAGAAATCAGGCAAAAAACGCTTATGAATAAACAAACTCTTTTGAAAGCCATATTTATGGCCTACTCTTCTCACTTTTCTTCAAGCTGCAATATGATGGCGTGATTTGTTTTGAAAGATTACACAGGATTTCAACATATATATATATACATAGGCAAATCGAGCACCACTAAAGCAACCGTGTTATATGGAAATCGAGTCCATACCATAAACAATACCTGCAAATCTACTAAGAATCACCATCCATAATCATTAGGGTCTTTTTATGGCAACATGCATCCACAATATAAGTTAGTTTAAGCAATGGTAATTAATTCCCAATGAATCCTATGATCAGATTCTGCCTACAATCACACGGAAACACATTTAATGTGATTTAAGTTTCATCTTCCATTTTACCATGTAATACATCAAAGAAATAATAGATCTTTAAGATTTCTTTAGTTTATTCTGAGAATTTTTATTCTAAGTTAAACCCATCATGTCTTCTAATTAGAAATAAATGCTAGCAAAATCATGGGGAAAATTACCAAAAAAGTCTTAAACCTATTGCAATTATGCCAATTCAGTCCATCCAGCCACTTTTGGCCGGGCGGCGCTGACGTGAACGCCAGACGGCTAGCAAATGCAAATGTGGAAAATTTTAAAATATATTTTTATTTTTTATTAATCTTTTTCTTTTTTTTCCTTTATCTTCTTCAACCTCTAGTCGGTCTCCGGAGCTAGGGCCGGCTGGGTTAGCCCCGTTGGCCGCTGGCGAGGCCAACTTCACCGTTGCTAGGCAAGGTTGACCTCACCAGCGGCCGGCGAGGACGAGCCTCGCCGCTCGCTTCGAGCGAGGCCAACCTCACCAGCAATAGCTAGGTCGGGCAACCGTCCTCACCCACAACTGGCGAGGTCAAGCAAGGCCATCCTCGTCATCGCTGGCAAGGTTGGCCTCGCTCGAAGCGACCGGCAACGACAAACCTTGCCAACAGCCGGCAGAAAGGAGACCTCGCTAGATCTGGCGAGGCTCGTCCTCGCCGACAGCTTCGAGCGAGGCCAACCTCGCCAACAACTGGCGAGGTCGGGCGAGGCCATCCTCACCGTAGCTAGTGAGGGCTTGACCTCACCGGTATCTAGCGAGGTCGGCCTTGCTCGAAGCGCCCGGCGAGGACGCGACCTCGCCAGATTTGGTGAGGCTCGTCCTCGTCGGCCGCCGGTGAGGTCGACCTCCCCTAACAACGGCGAGGCCGATGGCACCGACCCCACTGGCCCCAACCTCTGGTCCGTCGCCGGTCTGGCGACTAGCTAGAGGTTGAAGAAAATGAAGCAAAAAAAATTAATAAAAAAAATCAAAAAAATTATCTTAAAATAGCCACATCAGCGTTCGCCGACTATCCAGTATCCAAGTCTGTGCTGTCCAGCCAAAAGTGGCCGAATGGACTGAATTGACACAATTACAAAAGGTTTATGACTGAATTGGCACAAACGCAATCGATTTAGGACCTTTTTGGTAATTTTCCCCAAAATCATGTCTCTTGGGAAATGACACGCGCCCTCTCTAGCCTCTATTATGCAGCTAGCTACTACTCATTTTTGTTTGCATTTATGGTAAAAGAAACCAAACTAGGGTTTGTACATTCAAACAACCACACATTTAGATCAATTCCCTAACTCTCAACTAGCCAATGCCAACGATACTCTCCTAAATATGTAGCGAGTTATGATTGGCCGTCGTGAAGTTAGAATCGCTCATGCAAAAATTCGATGTAATAAAAATCAGAAGATTGCTTAGCCAATAAATCTCCCAACAATTGACACCAACGGTCCAAGACGATGCTAAACAGTAACCCTATCCACTATCTCGTGTTATTAAAAACAGACTTCTCATTAATCATTGGATGAATTGAAAAAGACCTGTATAGATGATTGCAATTGATTCGGTCCATCAAATTACGCAAAAAAAATTAACGAAATGAAGGCATATAATTTCTAGAACATAAGACACAGCGAGAGTATGTACTAGAAAAGGTGGAAAGCGGAAAGGAAAGGGTGCATGCCTGGGAAGAGAATAAAGGAGCGTGGAGATGGAAAACAAGAAGAAAGGGCTAAAAAGTGAGACTCTAGTTTTGTCTCCTGAAAATCCGACCCGTTGTTATCTTTGGACGGGGTTAGGACCTACCTCATCCACTACTATAATATTAGGGCTAAGGCGCCAATGAAAGACCAACTCCCCGGAGCCCGTCACTGTATCTCGCCAGGTGTTGAATGGGAAAGCCCAAGACCAGCGATAGACATAAGTCCAGGCCCCTCCTAACCAAGGATTCCGAAGATAGGAGATAGACTGGAGAATCGAACCAGCATCCTTCGGCTTGCAAACCAAGTTTCGGACTACCAAACCAATCACCAATGACAAGAAAATTTTAAGGTTAATACCACGAAAAACCCTAAACTGGTACACTTATGACAATTTTACCCCAAACTATTTTTTTGACCACAAAAAACCCAAAATCGGTACACTTGTGATAAATTTACCCTGAATAATTTTTTTGACTACCAAAAACCCCAAACTGGTATACATATGACAATTTTACCCTGAACTAATTTTTTAATTTTATTTTTTATTTTTCGAATTTTTTTATTAATTTTTTATTTTTTCTTTGTGTTTAATCTCTGGCCGGTCGCCAGACCGGAGATCGGCCAGAGGCACAAGCCGGCGAGGGCTCGGTCGCTGGCGAGGCTCAACCTCGCCAACGGTGGGCGAGGCCGGCCTCGCCTTGCAACGGCGAGGTCTGCCTTGCCCAACACCGGCGAGGTCGAGCCTCGCCAGCGGTCGGTGGGGCCGGGCCCTTGCCAGATCCGGCAAGGCTCGACCTCGCCATTGCAGAGCGAGGTCAGCCTCGTCGGCGTTGGTGAGGTTGGCCTCTCCAGCAAGGGCCAGGCCCCGCCGGTCGCTGGTGAGGCCAACCTCGCCCTGCAACGGCGGGGCCGAGCCCTCGCCAAATCTAGCGAGGCTCGACCTCGCCGATGCTGGGCGAGGCCAACCTCGCCCAACGCCGGCGAGGTCGGTCTCGCCCTGCAACAGCGAGGTTGAGCCTCGCCGGATCTGGCGAGGGCCCGGCCCCGCCGGCCACTGGCGACGCTCGACCTCGCCGGCGTTGGGCGAGGCTAACCTCGCCTTGCAAGCACTCAATATTTCATATATATTTTGAAATATATATATCTATTAGAATGTTTCATATATTTCAAACAAATAACATGAGACGGTGACAGTCACGAATTGATAAAAAGTTAAAAGCTAAAATCTTGAATTACGTTAAAATGATAAGAATTTAGCGGTTTAGTCTGTTGTGCAGGCCTCTTCACATCTTATATGAATATTGAAATATCATAATTAGCTTGGGCTCGAGCCGAACTTGGGTGGCCTGGGCTTTTAAATGTAAACGCATTACCAAAATTTTCCCATTGATCGACTTCTCTTCGTATTATGGACACGATATGATTTTTACTTGTAATATTCGCTCAGAGAGAATCTAAACAAATTGAGAAGTACCGCCAATTTACGAGTCTATATGACATCACTTAATTACTAGGGGTGGGCGATTTTAGGGTTGGTAGGTTCTATATCTAGAACCTAGAACCTACCCAGTTGAGACCGGTTTTTAAACCTTGAACCGACCCTATTGGTACGATCTAGCTCCAGGGTCTACTTGGGAACCAGCCAGATCATTTTTTATTGTTTGGTTTCATTTTTTTTATTCATTGAAGGGACATGCTTTAGTTAAACATCATCTTATTTACAAGAGCCAGAGGCAGCAACAAAAAGAATACCAAATGCAAGGCAAAGCTAAAAGAAGAAAATTACGAGTTTTTCTATCCAGTCCTACTCCCTGGTATTTCCAATTTAACAATCAAAATCGGGAACTGGATCTTTAATGGCCGTTCAAAAATTTGAAATTGGAAATAGAACCCGTTTCGCCGAGTAGAGTTGGTCTAGTCTAATTCCGCATATTAGTCACAAGCCTACACAACTGCAGTTTTTTGTAGGAAGAGTTGAAATAATAAAAATAATTTGTATGGAAGATGGAATTTTATTTATGATGATTTAACCCATGAGATAAAACCAATTTGATTTGGCTTAATGGTATGCACGACCATCTAAGTAAATCGACAAAGGCATTGTTCATCTCCGGGTCCGGTGACGGTTTGGCAAGACCCTCCCAATGGGTATTTGGAGTCGATGCAAGCGTCATTGCAGTCGGGCATCTCTGAACACGGTCCTATATCCACCAACTGATGTCTCTCTTTCTTGATCTCCCTCGCAAATGATTTTTCTGAGACAAAAATTTCAAAAATTTGAGCAATCAACATAGTTACATATAGTACTACTGTACCTACTATGACTAACTAATCAGTCCAAATTTCGAATATTTTGGTTAAGAAAATTGTTTTGAGGTCGGCATGATGTAGCAAAATAATATGGGCATGATTCTGAGAATTCCAGATTCTACTATTAGTCCTATCAAAATAGAAAAATTGCACACTTAAATCATCTCCTCATATTTCCCTAATTTCGTCTGATGAAAAACTACGGATTCGTGCTATAGGCATAGTTTTTCGAATCACTAGACACTACCATACAATTTGCCCAAAGAATGGGGGCTGTGAAGTAACTTTTGCATTTGAATTTTAATTTCTGTTACTTCTTATTTACCATTGTGTTCTTTGAGTTTTTTTTTAATTATTTGATGGATGCATATAAAACTAAAACTTACCTGTGAAACATAGAGAAATCAGGCAAAAAACGCTTATGAATAAACAAACTCTTTTGAAAGCCATATTTATGGCCTACTCTTCTCACTTTTCTTCAAGCTGCAATATGATGGCGTGATTTGTTTTGAAAGATTACACAGGATTTCAACATATATATATATACATAGGCAAATCGAGCACCACTAAAGCAACCGTGTTATATGGAAATCGAGTCCATACCATAAACAATACCTGCAAATCTACTAAGAATCACCATCCATAATCATTAGGGTCTTTTTATGGCAACATGCATCCACAATATAAGTTAGTTTAAGCAATGGTAATTAATTCCCAATGAATCCTATGATCAGATTCTGCCTACAATCACACGGAAACACATTTAATGTGATTTAAGTTTCATCTTCCATTTTACCATGTAATACATCAAAGAAATAATAGATCTTTAAGATTTCTTTAGTTTATTCTGAGAATTTTTATTCTAAGTTAAACCCATCATGTCTTCTAATTAGAAATAAATGCTAGCAAAATCATGGGGAAAATTACCAAAAAAGTCTTAAACCTATTGCAATTATGCCAATTCAGTCCATCCAGCCACTTTTGGCCGGGCGGCGCTGACGTGAACGCCAGACGGCTAGCAAATGCAAATGTGGAAAATTTTAAAATATATTTTTATTTTTTATTAATCTTTTTCTTTTTTTTCCTTTATCTTCTTCAACCTCTAGTCGGTCTCCGGAGCTAGGGCCGGCTGGGTTAGCCCCGTTGGCCGCTGGCGAGGCCAACTTCACCGTTGCTAGGCAAGGTTGACCTCACCAGCGGCCGGCGAGGACGAGCCTCGCCGCTCGCTTCGAGCGAGGCCAACCTCACCAGCAATAGCTAGGTCGGGCAACCGTCCTCACCCACAACTGGCGAGGTCAAGCAAGGCCATCCTCGTCATCGCTGGCAAGGTTGGCCTCGCTCGAAGCGACCGGCAACGACAAACCTTGCCAACAGCCGGCAGAAAGGAGACCTCGCTAGATCTGGCGAGGCTCGTCCTCGCCGACAGCTTCGAGCGAGGCCAACCTCGCCAACAACTGGCGAGGTCGGGCGAGGCCATCCTCACCGTAGCTAGTGAGGGCTTGACCTCACCGGTATCTAGCGAGGTCGGCCTTGCTCGAAGCGCCCGGCGAGGACGCGACCTCGCCAGATTTGGTGAGGCTCGTCCTCGTCGGCCGCCGGTGAGGTCGACCTCCCCTAGCAACGGCGAGGCCGATGGCACCGACCCCACTGGCCCCAACCTCTGGTCCGTCGCCGGTCTGGCGACTAGCTAGAGGTTGAAGAAAATGAAGCAAAAAAAATTAATAAAAAAAATCAAAAAAATTATCTTAAAATAGCCACATCAGCGTTCGCCGACTATCCAGTATCCAAGTCTGTGCTGGCCAGCCAAAAGTGGCCGAATGGACTGAATTGACACAATTACAAAAGGTTTATGACTGAATTGGCACAAACGCAATCGATTTAGGACCTTTTTGGTAATTTTCCCCAAAATCATGTCTCTTGGGAAATGACACGCGCCCTCTCTAGCCTCTATTATGCAGCTAGCTACTACTCATTTTTGTTTGCATTTATGGTAAAAGAAACCAAACTAGGGTTTGTACATTCAAACAACCACACATTTAGATCAATTCCCTAACTCTCAACTAGCCAATGCCAACGATACTCTCCTAAATATGTAGCGAGTTATGATTGGCCGTCGTGAAGTTAGAATCGCTCATGCAAAAATTCGATGTAATAAAAATCAGAAGATTGCTTAGCCAATAAATCTCCCAACAATTGACACCAACGGTCCAAGACGATGCTAAACAGTAACCCTATCCACTATCTCGTGTTATTAAAAACAGACTTCTCATTAATCATTGGATGAATTGAAAAAGACCTGTATAGATGATTGCAATTGATTCGGTCCATCAAATTACGCAAAAAAAATTAACGAAATGAAGGCATATAATTTCTAGAACATAAGACACAGCGAGAGTATGTACTAGAAAAGGTGGAAAGCGGAAAGGAAAGGGTGCATGCCTGGGAAGAGAATAAAGGAGCGTGGAGATGGAAAACAAGAAGAAAGGGCTAAAAAGTGAGACTCTAGTTTTGTCTCCTGAAAATCCGACCCGTTGTTATCTTTGGACGGGGTTAGGACCTACCTCATCCACTACTATAATATTAGGGCTAAGGCGCCAATGAAAGACCAACTCCCCGGAGCCCGTCACTGTATCTCGCCAGGTGTTGAATGGGAAAGCCCAAGACCAGCGATAGACATAAGTCCAGGCCCCTCCTAACCAAGGATTCCGAAGATAGGAGATAGACTGGAGAATCGAACCAGCATCCTTCGGCTTGCAAACCAAGTTTCGGACTACCAAACCAATCACCAATGACAAGAAAATTTTAAGGTTAATACCACGAAAAACCCTAAACTGGTACACTTATGACAATTTTACCCCAAACTATTTTTTTGACCACAAAAAACCCAAAATCGGTACACTTGTGATAAATTTACCCTGAATAATTTTTTTGACTACCAAAAACCCCAAACTGGTATACATATGACAATTTTACCCTGAACTAATTTTTTAATTTTATTTTTTATTTTTCGAATTTTTTTATTAATTTTTTATTTTTTCTTTGTGTTTAATCTCTGGCCGGTCGCCAGACCGGAGATCGGCCAGAGGCACAAGCCGGCGAGGGCTCGGTCGCTGGCGAGGCTCAACCTCGCCAACGGTGGGCGAGGCCGGCCTCGCCTTGCAACGGCGAGGTCTGCCTTGCCCAACACCGGCGAGGTCGAGCCTCGCCAGCGGTCGGTGGGGCCGGGCCCTTGCCAGATCCGGCAAGGCTCGACCTCGCCATTGCAGAGCGAGGTCAGCCTCGTCGGCGTTGGTGAGGTTGGCCTCTCCAGCAAGGGCCAGGCCCCGCCGGTCGCTGGTGAGGCCAACCTCGCCCTGCAACGGCGGGGCCGAGCCCTCGCCAAATCTAGCGAGGCTCGACCTCGCCGATGCTGGGCGAGGCCAACCTCGCCCAACGCCGGCGAGGTCGGTCTCGCCCTGCAACAGCGAGGTTGAGCCTCGCCGGATCTGGCGAGGGCCCGGCCCCGCCGGCCACTGGCGACGCTCGACCTCGCCGGCGTTGGGCGAGGCTAACCTCGCCTTGCAAGCACTCAATATTTCATATATATTTTGAAATATATATATCTATTAGAATGTTTCATATATTTCAAACAAATAACATGAGACGGTGACAGTCACGAATTGATAAAAAGTTAAAAGCTAAAATCTTGAATTACGTTAAAATGATAAGAATTTAGCGGTTTAGTCTGTTGTGCAGGCCTCTTCACATCTTATATGAATATTGAAATATCATAATTAGCTTGGGCTCGAGCCGAACTTGGGTGGCCTGGGCTTTTAAATGTAAACGCATTACCAAAATTTTCCCATTGATCGACTTCTCTTCGTATTATGGACACGATATGATTTTTACTTGTAATATTCGCTCAGAGAGAATCTAAACAAATTGAGAAGTACCGCCAATTTACGAGTCTATATGACATCACTTAATTACTAGGGGTGGGCGATTTTAGGGTTGGTAGGTTCTATATCTAGAACCTAGAACCTACCCAGTTGAGACCGGTTTTTAAACCTTGAACCGACCCTATTGGTACGATCTAGCTCCAGGGTCTACTTGGGAACCAGCCAGATCATTTTTTATTGTTTGGTTTCATTTTTTTTATTCATTGAAGGGACATGCTTTAGTTAAACATCATCTTATTTACAAGAGCCAGAGGCAGCAACAAAAAGAATACCAAATGCAAGGCAAAGCTAAAAGAAGAAAATTACGAGTTTTGCTATCCAGTCCTACTCCCTGGTATTTCCAATTTAACAATCAAAATCGGGAACTGGATCTTTAATGGCCGTTCAAAAATTTGAAATTGGAAATAGAACCCGTTTCGCCGAGTAGAGTTGGTCTAGTCTAATTCCGCATATTAGTCACAAGCCTACACAACTGCAGTTTTTTGTAGGAAGAGTTGAAATAATAAAAATAATTTGTATGGAAGATGGAATTTTATTTATGATGATTTAACCCATGAGATAAAACCAATTTGATTTGGCTTAATGGTATGCACGACCATCTAAGTAAATCGACAAAGGCATTGTTCATCTCCGGGTCCGGTGACGGTTTGGCAAGACCCTCCCAATGGGTATTTGGAGTCGATGCAAGCGTCATTGCAGTCGGGCATCTCTGAACACGGTCCTATATCCACCAACTGATGTCTCTCTTTCTTGATCTCCCTCGCAAATGATTTTTCTGAGACAAAAATTTCAAAAATTTGAGCAATCAACATAGTTACATATAGTACTACTGTACCTACTATGACTAACTAATCAGTCCAAATTTCGAATATTTTGGTTAAGAAAATTGTTTTGAGGTCGGCATGATGTAGCAAAATAATATGGGCATGATTCTGAGAATTCCAGATTCTACTATTAGTCCTATCAAAATAGAAAAATTGCACACTTAAATCATCTCCTCATATTTCCCTAATTTCGTCTGATGAAAAACTACGGATTCGTGCTATAGGCATAGTTTTTCGAATCACTAGACACTACCATACAATTTGCCCAAAGAATGGGGGCTGTGAAGTAACTTTTGCATTTGAATTTTAATTTCTGTTACTTCTTATTTACCATTGTGTTCTTTGAGTTTTTTTTTAAATTATTTGATGGATGCATATAAAACTAAAACTTACCTGTGTGTTGACACCTAAATTTTACCGACAATCATTTAGTGTAATTTGCATAGAAAATTAGGGATTAGTTTTTAACCCCTAAACAAAAATATTGAAATTGCATAACATATAGTTTATGTTCATTTAGTTTAATTGCATTTTATTTTACGTCAAATTGGCGTCGGCGAAAGAGCTTAAAATTCATCGAACAAAAAACGGGATGCTCGGGAATTCAAGGGCCGGGAATTTCACGTCGCAAGGGCTTGGTTGTTTTAAATTGGGCTTAATTTAGTAATGTTGAGTTAATTAATTCAGCCCATTTAAATTTTAATTAGACCTAAGCCCAAGCCTAAGCCCACTAGGATTAGAGCCCATTTAATTTGACCTAGGATTAGCCTATATAAACATCACATTAGGTCAAATTAGGAGGACACAATTTGCAAATCAGATTTTTTAGTGAGAGTGAGAGTAAAAGAGGGAAAGAGACCGCGGCCGCCGTGCCCCTCACCGCCGCCGCGTCTGGCTCCCGCCGACATCCCGCCGTGCCGGAGCCGTCGTGTCTAGAGCCCCGCGCCACCGCGCGCCGTACCGCCACCGGAGACCGTTTCATCGCTGCCTGGACACCACCGTAGATCCCAGCCAAGCTACTGTCCAGGCGTACAGAAGACTCCAAGGACGTGCATGAAGACCTCTTGGTTGGACCAATCAACGGCAATTTCAAGTCCGGCTTCTCTGTTTCACGAAGCCACCATGCTTCCAGTGAAGCCCATCTTTCTTCAACCACCGCCGCTGTTTCTTTGATCCAGACGTCTTCTCCAGTCAACCAAGCTACTGCCTTTGCTGCTCTCACCCATGAAGCATTGAATTGAAGCAGCCCAGTCCACGTCTTCAGCCGCCTTGAAGAGAGTTCATGTTTTTCTTCAACGCCCCTGCACCAGCCTTCTGACAACGCTGCCCTCAGCCTTCCAGCCAGCCCCCACGACGACTTTGCTGCCGAGTTCTGCACCGCGTGAAGATCTGTTGCCCAGCCTAAGGAGCTCCTGCACAGAGATGCTTTCCAGTCTATGATCGATGCTCAACTGTGACTTCCTCTGGCGTTAATTACATCAGACGCCCCACAGCCTTGAAGACAAGCAGCCCATGCCATCTTCTTCCTCGGTCAGACGCTCCTTGCATGTTGGCCAGTGAAGTCAACAATCGTTTGTGAGTTGCAGACCACGTCCAGCAGCTTCCAAACGTACCTCAGCCTTTCACGAAGACAACGACGACTGCCCCTGCTTCTCTGATTTGTCCCCAACGCCAGCTGTTCTTCCTGGTTGAGTTCTGTACGAAGCCATACTCATGCACGTGAGTCACTTTTGCCTCCGAAGTCAACACCGCCACAAGTCCTTGCTGTGCCAGCCTAAACCGAGAGCATTCTCGGCAGAGAATCAGCCCAAGCCGTGGAGGTCCCTAGCGGAACAGCCGCCCGTCGATACTCGCTAACAGCCGCACCGTACGTCGTCGGAGTAGCCCCCGCGGGATGCCGCCGTTGCCGTGAGCCTCGCCAGAATAACGCCCTACCGAGCTCACCGCCATCAGCCATCGCCGGAGCCGCGCCGTTGACCCCGCCGGTGCCGCCGGTGTTGCCATTCCGTCGCCGGTCGTTCGATCCCGATCCGCAAGCCCGAGCTCGACCCGAATTCGAATTTGGTAATTATCTAAATTAGGTAAGATGATTATCCCGTAAATTTTCAGAATATTCTAATTTCCCGATTTGAATGTTTTGGAATATTGCATGTATATCCGGTAGATGTCTTAAGATAATTTTTCGATATCCGCAATATCTGAAATATTCAAAAATTATGAAACTTGCCTAATTTAGCAACGTATTTGGACGACTATCCGACCTTAACCCTAAGGTCCGATACGCGGCGATACGGGAAATTATCATCCTATCTATAATCACTTAGATACGATGATAAATTTCACTAGCTTTCCAAATTTGAATAATCAATTATCCGTTAATATCTATAACCCTTTAGATATGACCGATAATTTGATTTTTGTGCCTAATCCGAGTTTGAAACAAATATGGCGGATTGCGTGGTTGATTTGAATTGATTGCTATCCCTTTTGATTTAAATTGCTTTTCTTTTCAAATAAAAGAAAACCCAAAAAAATTCTGTTTTATTATTCAAATTAGAATCTTGCATGTCTAGGGTTTTTGAATATATCCCGAAGGATGAGACAAATATTTAATTTAAATTGGGACCTAAGGTGGCATGTTTCCTAGTTTAAATTAAATATGGTTTTAATCCTAACGGATTATTCACGTTATTTTTTAATTTCGAATTTTCAAGAAAATCCCAAAAAGAAATCATGCTAGAGTAGATTAAGTCATCATAGATTGCATGTTATTTTAGGTATTTTTACTATTCCGAATTTCAATAGAAAATACCAAAAATAGAAAGTCATAGGTTGCATGCTAATTTAGGCATATTTTTTATTCTGAATTTCATTGAGAAAAATACCAAAAATAATCATTCGCACGTCATTAGAATTAGGTCACGTCGTCGCATGACATATAGTTTGCATGCTAGGTTGCATTAATTCACATGTCATTAATTGCATGTCATTGCATGTAGCTTAGATTTCATTTAAACAAAGTGAAAATCCAAAAAGAAGAAATTGGTTGATTGCTTGTTAACTAGAAATCATATTAGGATGTTTGATGTGATTTTCTAGCTAACAATGCAGATGCTTGCTGGATTCGAGGTAAGTAATTCCTCCAATTAGCAATTTATTTAATGCTTTGATTATTGGGTGTTAAATTGGTGGTTTGCGCACCCGCATGAACACCTCACATGTTAGTGACATAAACTAAAATGGATCCAAACTGCCTGCCAAAACATTTTTGAAATGAAAAGGTACCGAAAGGGCGTTAGACTAGATCTAGCGTAATCAAGTCCCCGGACTTAGAATCTCTGGTTCGTAGGAATAAAACATATCTCCCTATGTTTTATTTAGGTATCTAATCAGCCTACCGTAAAATGATTAGTGGCGACTCCAAGCATGAAAACATTTGCATGTTAAGAACTTAAACCCTAAGTTGCGAATTGGTAGGGCTTGGGAGGGTCCGAGTTAAGTTCAATCTTAATAATCCATTAGCCCCGAAAATCGATAAAATCTTTTATGGGTCGCGACAGCTTGGCGACTCCGCTGGGGACTTGAGTTAAAACTCTTAGTGGACTTAGGCCAGTTTTTCATTTCAAAAACAATTTTTGTTTGGCAGCGAGGATCCCAGGTACGTCCCTAACATTTTAAGGTGTTAAATGTTCTTGCAGTATGGGAGGTATAAGGGGAGGCGTGATTGTTAACCCTTGTTTTGCAGGGAGGTGGTTGAATGTATGGTTTATTTTATGCACGAAGCGCTGTTTGATATAACCTGTTGTGCATGCCTTACATTTTCACTACACTGCACACACTACCCGCTGCCGGACCTGGGCGGCATAGGTTTAAGATGGTACTGAGATAGTGGATACCCCGACCAAAACCATATGGTACGGGTCGCCCTCCTCGGTCCCGAAAATTTTTTTCAAGGTGTCATTGAGTATCCACCACGGTTGTATCCCACTCAACCCGGGTCGGCTCTTTGACTAAGCCGGAGTCAGGGGAATCCCAGCCTAACCACCACCATGACTGGTTTAGCTCGGTAATCCTCTCGTCTCCATTTTGCAAGCCAGAGTCTAGGTAGAAATCGAACCTCACATTTCATGCGCATGTCTATGTGATTGCTATTTTTCCTACCCGGTGAAGTAAGATTTCTTCAACCCTTATCTTGCAATTTATTTATGTTTCGTTTTTCTTTGGTCGGTCCATGACGTTAGGTCGGTCGTGAGTCTTGGTCTATACACTATGGGAGTGGCAGACATCCGGATTCTTGACGCTCCTAAGGACGAGCTCCGTGCCTGGTGGAACCTACTCAGCCCAACCAACCGCAAGCTAGTCGAGGGTCACGTCGGGAGGCTGCTCCCCCTACTGGAAGTCAAAATCCGTACCGGCCTCGTTCGAGCATTAGCCCACTTCTGGTGCCCCGAGACAGCCACCTTTATATTCGGTAAGCATGAGCTCACCCCGACTTTGGAAGAGTATAGCCTGCTCATTGGAAAACCTTTGGGATCGGGGTTAATTACACCACCTTTGGGAGTCGATTCCACATTAATCTTATCAGAATTTTTGAATGTCGGGAAAGATGAACTGGCAAAAGTTTTGAAAGCAAACCGTGGAACATGTCCGTTTTCCTTCATGAGTCAATGTTTTGAAAATGCCACATCTTTTCAAAGGGGCAGAATCTTTTTACTAGCATTTTTCGGGTTCATCATTTTCCCTCACTGTAAGAATGCATGTAACCCGTCAATTGCATGGTTGGTACAACAAGTCTGTCTTGAAAAGAACTTTGTCAACACCGTTTTAGCTGAAACTTTCATTTCTCTCACAAAATTCAAGCAAAGTGGCGACAAGATATTTCATGCACCCATCGAACTTTTGCAAATCTGGTTTTTGTCTCACATAAAGGGGTGTGGCAATTTACTTGAAATACCCGAACTCAGTGATTCCAGTCATCCTGTTTTAAGCTATAAAGAAAAACAAGACAATGCACCCGATTACCACTACTCCGAGTGGATCATTTTTATGAAAAACGCTCGACCCCAAGGTTTCCAATGGCATGCTAACTGGTTCAAAGTCGAAGAAGCTCGGCTCACGTGTAATGGTGTTGGACCGGTACCACTTTTGGGTTTCACTGGCGCGATCGAGTACTACCCCGCCAGAGTGTCTCGTCAGTACCAGATTCTTCAGGGGCTCCCTCCGGTGTTACAACCCGAGCTCCTCCGTGTCGATTTCTCTGACCAGGGTGAGGAGCATGAAGAGACCGTAGCTCAGCTCCAAAAGATGTGGAAGAAGTGTCGTCTCCTGAAGATAGCTCGACCCGAAGGAGAATTAAAGGGGGAGCAGAAATCCTACTTCGCGACGACCAAGTATATCCGACGGCACAAGATTCCTCAGGAGCTACTCCCGAAGATACCCAAGGTGCCTCTCAAGTCCGCCAACCGCTCAGAGAACAACCGTCTCAAAAGGAAGGTCGAAGAAGCCGAAGAAAAGGCAGCCAAGATAGCCCGGGCTTATGAGCAGTTGAAGAAGGATGTCGCCTCCCATATGTCTATAGATCAAGCTAATTAAAAAGCTTGAATCTGTTTTCATTTCCAGTTTAAGTTTGTTTAGGAATCGAGTCATTTGTTTTTAATTCAATTTCATTTCAAGTCAGTAATTGATGTAAAAACTTTCGTCATTTCAATAAAGAAGTCTTTTTAATTCAAAGCGATTAGACCAATGTCATGGATCGGCGTATAATGTTTGCTTGACACTTATGTATGCCCTGTTCCATTTTCAAATCAGGTAACTACGGACCGATCACGTTCCCCTATTCGCACACGGTCAAGAGCGAGAATGGCCGATCAAACTGAGTTACAGGAGCGCGTTGACGGTATGCAAGACCAGATCAAGCAACTTGCCATCGCAATGCAACAAATGACCGCCGAGATCAAGGCTCTTCGGTCGATCCCTGTTCCAGCATCCCCTGAAATATCGGTCCCGAAGCATAAAGGTGTAAAGAGTGTTGATCTCAAAGAGGATGATGATATGCCTGAGTTAGAAGATGACCCTGTCCAGATAGTCGTCAACAAAACCAAACCTGATGAAAGAGTCAACAAGCTCGAGGAGAGGGTTAAGCAGTTAGAAGGTTCGCAGGATTCACCCTCAATTGATCTGTCCATGTACTCACAGATCAAAATCCCGAAGAAGTTCAAGATGCCGGACTTTGACAAATACAATGGTACTACGTGCCCGAAAGCCCACCTGCAGTTGTACCATGTGCAAATGACCTCGTATGTTGACAACGAGCTCCTGATGATCCATGCATTCCAAGCAAGCTTGACCGGCCCTGCTCTGCACTGGTACCTCTTGAAAAAGATCAATAGCCTCAAAACCTGGAAGGAAGCTAGTGAGGCATTCCTGAAGCAATACCGGTTCATAACGGACATCACTCCCACTCGTGATGATCTCGAGCGTGCTCAAATGAAGAAGACCGAGTCTTTCAAAGACTATGCCATCAGGTGGAGGAATTTAGCCGCTCAGGTCGTCCCAGAACCAATTGACAGTGAGCTGAAGAGGATGTTCGTGAAAACTCTCCCGTTCGAATACTGTAATCGAATGGTGGCAATTCCAGCTGACAACTTCAACCAGCTCATTCCTATAGGCGAGCAAATCGAGATAGGACTGAAAGATGGATGGTTTGTCGAGTCGTCTTCGTCAACCAAGAGATTCAGTGCAAGAAAGGAGAAAGAACCGGCTGCTGAGGTGAACGTGACATACAACCAACCAAGCCGGCGGAACACTAACCCAGCCCCGGCAATTCAGGTGGCTGAAGCTCAGCATCAGAACACGAGCCGTCAACCGTTCCAGAGGTGGAACAACAGGAGACAATTCACCCCCCTCCCTGGTTCATTGTCACAAGTATTGGCGGTGCTCCGGAAGAAAGGCTTGCTTACTACCGAGCCAAAGCGGCCCAATCCTGAGAAGTTCTATAGATTCGACCCATCGAAGAAATGCGACTATCACACTGGCGAGGTCGGGCACTCAACCGATGATTGTTCTGTCCTCAAGCACCGAATCCAAAACCTCCTTGACACGAAAGCGTTCTCGTTCCAACCCGTCAAGCCAAATGTTCAGAGTAACCCGCTCCCTGATCACGCGGGTAATGTGAATGCCGTATTCAGTTTCAATGCTGGTCGAGCCAAGAACGTCAAGGTACACACCACTGACGTCTATGGTGGGTTGGTAAAGGCTGGTTATTACCCGAGTGATGAAATTATCTCCCTGGCTGTCATGAGAGAGAGAATCTCAAGGATGGTAGAAGCTGGGATGATCGTCTATGCTGACCATACGGGCATCGTCTGTACTATCTCCGAGGTTGTCATTAACTGGGACGAAGAACTCGCTACGTTGAACACCGGGAAGGACCAGCTCGATCCTTTGCTCGAGGACATGCCTCCGCTTGAGGACGCGACTGATGACGAAGAGATCGTAATAAGCACCCCCGCAACTGTTGAAGGGATAGTGATCGAGATTCCTCAACCTTATGAATACTCGAATGATAGGGCAGTTCCTTGGTCCTACAGCCTCGATGTTGATCTGGTCACTAGGTCCGGACGTGCTTATGGCCAAGCCAATGCTCAACCCGCAAAACCGGTTACTGATGAAGAGGCTAAGGAGTTTCTGGCGGTGATCAAAGCTAGTGAATACAACATCGTCGAGCAACTACGTAAGATGCCTGCGCAAATCTCCCTGCTTGAACTTCTTCAAACATCGGTCAAACATCAGAAGGCCCTAATGAAGGTGTTAAGTGAAGTTCACGTGCCTGAGACGATTGATCATGAACGACTGGAAGAGTTTGTGGGTTCCATACTCCTCAAAGACTTCATAGCCTTTTCAGATGAGGAGTTCCCTCTAGAAGGCAGAGGACATACCAAAGCCCTGTACATCTCCGTCAAATACAAGGCCTCGCACGTAGCCCGGGTTCTAATTGACAATGGTTCAGCCTTGAACATATGTCCACTTGCGACTCTACATCGCCTCAAGATTGATCCGTCTAGAATCAATGCTGCGAAGACTTCCGTGCGAGCTTTCGACGGAACAAAGAAGGAAGTTATGGGAGAAATCCCTCTCGACATACAGATTGGGCCGACGATGTTTAATGTCTTATTCCAGGTTATGGACATTCCCACTGCATTTAACTTTCTGCTTGGTCGCCCATGGATTCATACTGCTGGAGCTGTGCCATCCAGTCTGCATCAGAAAGTGAAGTTCGTGGTAGAAAAGAAGTTAGTCACTGTACATGGCGAAGAGGAGCATCCAATCTATCATGCCACGGCTATCCCCTATGTTGAGCCGGATTGCAAAATTGAATCGAGCTATCAGTCGCTCGAACTCGTATCGACCATTCATGCGTCTAGAGGATCATCGCCGCCAGTCCCTGAGGTGTCGAATGCTGCTGTCATGGTCGGAAGAGTAATGGTGTCCCATGGTTTTATTCCAGGCGAAGGCCTTGGCAGGGAAGGTCAGGGTATCCGCCGACCAATCAAAGCCTCTCAAAGACCCCGCACTGCTGGATTGGGGTATCAAGGGCCAACCACGCCGAACAATGAGAGACACGGATATGGTCAAGGCCAAGGTCGAGAAGTTGAGCAGAACGTACAGCGATCCAACCAAGGGTCGAATAGTGAAGAGCCTGCGCGTGGTAGGATGCCTCCACATATCCGCACCACGTTTCCAGGTCCGGCGAGGATGATGCACGAAGAGACGGAAGTAATCGACACGCTGGGGCAACCGAGTGGCAAGTTTGATTACTATGTGAAGTACTCGGCGCCCCAAAGCTTTTATTCGGATCCCCGCGACATTGTCCCTGACGGATGGGGAGGTATGGATGATCTAAAGATAGAAGACCCCGACGAGGCGATAGAGGGAATCACTACCCTGTTCGACGACGTCTTCATCGGAACTATCGAAGAAGGACTGTTAGAGAGAATGGGCACAGGCCCACAAGAGTAACACTTTTCCTTTTCCGCACACTCCCCTGCGTGGGAATTTTTATTGCTTTCTAGGATTCGCCCCGTTTCGGGTGCTGCTTTCTGTTTCCGTTCTTAGGATTTGATTATTGCAATTTCAATTCAATAAATGTAATTCATTTCAAAAGATTTAATGAAATTACAAGTTTTATTCCAGTTTTGAGGGCATGTTGAGGTACATCAAACCAGCTCGGTGATGATATCCAACCGATAAAAGAAAATATAGTCCAAGGAGAATTCTGAGGCCTGGGCTTCTTCATGTTTCCTCGTGTTAAAATTTTTTCAAAATGAATTTCAGAAAAAACAAAAAAAAATCAACAAACAAAAATTTACAAAAAAATGCAATGTTTACCCCTGTTTGTCCTTCTGAATCCCCTACTTTATGTTTCAGGGGCAATCTTGTGACACGTGAGGTTATGGGAACGGTCCAAAATGCTGAACTATATGCAACCGAGGATGATCCCGATGATGCCAAAGAACTCGATGATTCCTCGGACCTTCAGCGTGATCTAGAGCGGCATGAAAGACCCAAAGTCCTCACATCAGACCAAACTATCACCGTCGATCTGAGTGATTCCGGAGAACCCAAAGAGTTGAAGATAGGGGCAATCCTTCTCGAAAGTGAGACCAAACGCCCGATCCGGTTACCACATGAGTAGGTAAGTCTTTCAATCAAAAAGTGCGTCCAAGACACTTCGAGGTAAAAGATCTAATCTTAAGGAAAGTACTGCCAGTCTTACATGTTCTTGGGGGTAAATTTGCCCCAAACTACATCGATCCATATGTGGTTAAGAAGGTGCTTCCCGGAGGTGCTCTGATTCTCGCAGAAATGGATGGTCGTGAGTTTTCCAATCCTGTTAACTCTGATGCTGTGAAAATGTATTATCCTTGATAAAACCTGACATTTTACAGCAAAAGTTTTCAGCTGTCTGGTTTTGTACTTTGAATTGCAAACATTTTGTGGATGAATAAATGGTTTCAATCAATTCTGAGTTAAGATGTTTGCATTGGCTTTAATTCTACATGATCATTTTGTCAATTTGCATCATTGATTTCAAAAGGGGAAATCTGTTTCGACAATCTCATAACTCATGCAAAATGAATTGAATGTGTCGAATGAGGTACATCGAGATGATGAAAGGCAAGCCCTATCCTACACACTGTCACATGCATCCCCAGTGAGTTGAGTAGAAAAAGTGGAAAAATCCTCAGTGAGTTGAGTGGAAAAATTCCATATCTGCAAGGTAAAGAGTTCTCTCGCAAAAGGTACGGCGACCGAAATGACGAGTGGCATTTCATTTCTCTATCCCAAACAATACAGGTTATCCCTTGTTCAACCTTTTTGAGCCTAAACATTTGGAGAAATTCATTCAAATTACCCCTGTCAAGAACCACCTCACATCGGGGCAAACTGGAGGTAAATCAGTATCATATGGTGAAAAATGTATTGAAATTTTCTTGCTCTCACTTGCATCAATCTTCGAGTGTTGCTTTTTCAGATGAATTCATACGAAGTTCAAGTGCCTTAGGATGACGAAGAGCATTTCTTTCTCTATCCTATACACATTTACCCTTTGCTAAGCCCAATTGAGCCTGCAAATTCGTTTCATACAAACCCAGTTGGTGATCATCCCCCACATTGGGGCAAGGCAAAAGTCATCATTGTTCAAGCAGCATATCCAGAGCATTGATTGAAAGCAAGAGGATTCTGAGTTCAAATGGCGAGTCAATCAATTAGATTAGCTGGCTAGTGTTTACATTGTAAGCAGTCAAAAAAAAAAAAAGAAAAAAAAGAAAAAAGGGGGCAAGAAAAAGCAGTGTGCCTGGTAAAAGCAAGGCCAATGCCCAATGAAAAAATGCCAAGATACGGCATGTCAAAATCCCTAGTGGACAAGTCTTAGAGAAATCAAGTGATGAACTCTCGAAGCTAATGGAGTGCTTACTGAGAAGAAAATCTTTGGTGAAGAAGAAGACCGGTGTCAATGCCAAGATGATCACCAACCCTTTCAACCTAATCATATATTTTGAGCCAAATGATCCATTCATTTCTCAACCCATGAGCCTAGCCTACGTTACGTCCCTTACAAAGTCTCTTCAGATTAGGACACTTGAACTAACGTAGAATTTCATATGTTTACAAGCTTAGCTCGAAGAAGTGCGAGCAAGTCGATTTCTGTCTCATTTTGCAGGGTTCTTGACTTGTAAACCCGGAGATAATTGCAGCGTATTTTCTTTCAATAGCTTCGACTCGAAGAGTCCCCTTTGCTAAGCCATTGACCAAGCCCATGTTACAGTCCTGGAAAAGACCTCTTGGATTGGTAAGGTCGTACCGCTTGCGAGAATACTCGGACCCTTGTTTGACATGATGATGGTGAGAAGGAGCGATTCTCAACAAATCAGCCTTTTTCAATGAGAATGAGAGAAAAGCCCTTTCAGACTGAAGGTCCCTCATTCGATATTTTCAAGACACCCACTGGTGAGTTCGGATTGTCTTGTCATAATTTTTCCCCAACGGAGTTTCTAATGCCGATTTGACAAAATCATCGTGCATGGAAGAGTTGAATTCATAGTGCATGTGTTTATGTGTTCTCGATAGTGCGAATGCATATTACATGTTGCTTAAAACTGTGTCTAGCAGAAGACGCACTCTCAAGAGTCAGAGATATCGCCAGGTAAGTATATCTCTATATCCCTAACCTGTTCGAGCAATCGACAGGTCCCCCATTTGATCATTTTGTTGCGATCTCTAAATGCCTTTGATGATGTTTAGGTGTTTATTGATCAAGCCTTTTCAGGTACCTCTGATGGTATCCAGGTATTCTGTCAAGGAACTCTCGGACATTCGGGCTAGCCCCGCTGTTCACCAAAATCATTGTTTTCGTACAATCTCGAGAAGATTCCCCCACTACTCACCTATGAGTCAAGGATATAGGTGAAGTGGCCAAATCTTTACAGGTATCTATGGAGATGTATAGGTATCTTGTAAAGGTCGGAATTTTTCTCTAATCTGAGGTATTCCCCCGCTACTCACCTATGAGTCAAGGATATAGGTGAAGCGGCCAAATCTTTACATATGAGCAGGTATATGTAAAGGTCGGAATGCTTCTTTAATCTCGAGATATTCCCCCGCGACGTGTCTATGAGTCAAGGATATAGGCACAGCGGCCAAATCTTTGCATATGAGCAGGTATATGTAAAGGTCGGAATATTCTCCCCATCCTGGATGTTCCCCCGCTACTCACCTATGAGTCAAGGATATAGGTGAAGCGGCCAAATCTTTATGAGTACCTATGGAGATGTCTAGGTATCTTAAAGGTCGGAATATTCTTCAACCCCCAGGTGTTCCCCCGTTACTCACCTATGAGTCAAGGATATAGGTGAAGCGGCCAAATCTTTGCATATGAGCAGATATATGTAAAGGTCGGAATATCCTCCCCAGTTCCCCCGTGTCGTGTCTATGAGTCAAGGATATAGGCGCAGCGGCTAAATCTTTACAAATGCCTATGGAGATGTATAGGTGGTTTGTAAAGGTCGGAACGTTTTTACACTTTTTTTATCTCACGAATCCAGGTGATGGTTGGATACGTTGAGCTTTCTTCCTGTGATTTGACTTAACTGCAGATCACCAACATCCATCAACAGTGTGTCAGGCAATACCTATGGGACTGAGCCCAGACATTTGCCAAATAACACAAAATCAGAGTCATGCCTCGAGTTGCATTATCTCACACCAGTCAGGTAAGTAATTCCAGGTATGTTTTCCTTTCATGTCAGCATGCATCATTTCTTAATGCATTTCAAAAATGGGACTCATAATCCCGACAAAAATATCATTCATTGTATTTGCATGGTGGAAATTTAGGTATCATTTAATCTTTGAATGCAACCTCTGCGAGCTCACCTTCAAAGAGGGGCAGCTGTTGACACCTAAATTTTACCGACAATCATTTAGTGTAATTTGCATAGAAAATTAGGGATTAGTTTTTAACCCCTAAACAAAAATATTGAAATTGCATAACATATAGTTTATGTTCATTTAGTTTAATTGCATTTTATTTTACGTCAAATTGGCGTCGGCGAAAGAGCTTAAAATTCATCGAACAAAAAACGGGATGCTCGGGAATTCAAGGGCCGGGAATTTCACGTCGCAAGGGCTTGGTTGTTTTAAATTGGGCTTAATTTAGTAATGTTGAGTTAATTAATTCAGCCCATTTAAATTTTAATTAGACCTAAGCCCAAGCCTAAGCCCACTAGGATTAGAGCCCATTTAATTTGACCTAGGATTAGCCTATATAAACATCACATTAGGTCAAATTAGGAGGACACAATTTGCAAATCAGATTTTTTAGTGAGAGTGAGAGTAAAAGAGGGAAAGAGACCGCGGCCGCCGTGCCCCTCACCGCCGCCGCGTCTGGCTCCCGCCGACATCCCGCCGTGCCGGAGCCGTCGTGTCTAGAGCCCCGCGCCACCGCGCGCCGTACCGCCACCGGAGACCGTTTCATCGCTGCCTGGACACCACCGTAGATCCCAGCCAAGCTACTGTCCAGGCGTACAGAAGACTCCAAGGACGTGCATGAAGACCTCTTGGTTGGACCAATCAACGGCAATTTCAAGTCCGGCTTCTCTGTTTCACGAAGCCACCATGCTTCCAGCGAAGCCCATCTTTCTTCAACCACCGCCGCTGTTTCTTTGATCCAGACGTCTTCTCCAGTCAACCAAGCTACTGCCTTTGCTGCTCTCACCCATGAAGCATTGAATTGAAGCAGCCCAGTCCACGTCTTCAGCCGCCTTGAAGAGAGTTCATGTTTTTCTTCAACGCCCCTGCACCAGCCTTCTGACAACGCTGCCCTCAGCCTTCCAGCCAGCCCCCACGACGACTTTGCTGCCGAGTTCTGCACCGCGTGAAGATCTGTTGCCCAGCCTAAGGAGCTCCTGCACAGAGATGCTTTCCAGTCTATGATCGATGCTCAACTGTGACTTCCTCTGGCGTTAATTACATCAGACGCCCCACAGCCTTGAAGACAAGCAGCCCATGCCATCTTCTTCCTCGGTCAGACGCTCCTTGCATGTTGGCCAGTGAAGTCAACAATCGTTTGTGAGTTGCAGACCACGTCCAGCAGCTTCCAAACGTACCTCAGCCTTTCACGAAGACAACGACGACTGCCCCTGCTTCTCTGATTTGTCCCCAACGCCAGCTGTTCTTCCTGGTTGAGTTCTGTACGAAGCCATACTCATGCACGTGAGTCACTTTTGCCTCCGAAGTCAACACCGCCACAAGTCCTTGCTGTGCCAGCCTAAACCGAGAGCATTCTCGGCAGAGAATCAGCCCAAGCCGTGGAGGTCCCTAGCGGAACAGCCGCCCGTCGATACTCGCTAACAGCCGCACCGTACGTCGTCGGAGTAGCCCCCGCGGGATGCCGCCGTTGCCGTGAGCCTCGCCAGAATAACGCCCTACCGAGCTCACCGCCATCAGCCATCGCCGGAGCCGCGCCGTTGACCCCGCCGGTGCCGCCGGTGTTGCCATTCCGTCGCCGGTCGTTCGATCCCGATCCGCAAGCCCGAGCTCGACCCGAATTCGAATTTGGTAATTATCTAAATTAGGTAAGATGATTATCCCGTAAATTTTCAGAATATTCTAATTTCCCGATTTGAATGTTTTGGAATATTGCATGTATATCCGGTAGATGTCTTAAGATAATTTTTCGATATCCGCAATATCTGAAATATTCAAAAATTATGAAACTTGCCTAATTTAGCAACGTATTTGGACGACTATCCGACCTTAACCCTAAGGTCCGATACGCGGCGATACGGGAAATTATCATCCTATCTATAATCACTTAGATACGATGATAAATTTCACTAGCTTTCCAAATTTGAATAATCAATTATCCGTTAATATCTATAACCCTTTAGATATGACCGATAATTTGATTTTTGTGCCTAATCCGAGTTTGAAACAAATATGGCGGATTGCGTGGTTGATTTGAATTGATTGCTATCCCTTTTGATTTAAATTGCTTTCCTTTTCAAATAAAAGAAAACCCAAAAAAATTCTGTTTTATTATTCAAATTAGAATCTTGCATGTCTAGGGTTTTTGAATATATCCCGAAGGATGAGACAAATATTTAATTTAAATTGGGACCTAAGGTGGCATGTTTCCTAGTTTAAATTAAATATGGTTTTAATCCTAACGGATTATTCACGTTATTTTTTAATTTCGAATTTTCAAGAAAATCCCAAAAAGAAATCATGCTAGAGTAGATTAAGTCATCATAGATTGCATGTTATTTTAGGTATTTTTACTATTCCGAATTTCAATAGAAAATACCAAAAATAGAAAGTCATAGGTTGCATGCTAATTTAGGCATATTTTTTATTCTGAATTTCATTGAGAAAAATACCAAAAATAATCATTCGCACGTCATTAGAATTAGGTCACGTCGTCGCATGACATATAGTTTGCATGCTAGGTTGCATTAATTCACATGTCATTAATTGCATGTCATTGCATGTAGCTTAGATTTCATTTAAACAAAGTGAAAATCCAAAAAGAAGAAATTGGTTGATTGCTTGTTAACTAGAAATCATATTAGGATGTTTGATGTGATTTTCTAGCTAACAATGCAGATGCTTGCTGGATTCGAGGTAAGTAATTCCTCCAATTAGCAATTTATTTAATGCTTTGATTATTGGGTGTTAAATTGGTGGTTTGCGCACCCGCATGAACACCTCACATGTTAGTGACATAAACTAAAATGGATCCAAACTGCCTGCCAAAACATTTTTGAAATGAAAAGGTACCGAAAGGGCGTTAGACTAGATCTAGCGTAATCAAGTCCCCGGACTTAGAATCTCTGGTTCGTAGGAATAAAACATATCTCCCTATGTTTTATTTAGGTATCTAATCAGCCTACCGTAAAATGATTAGTGGCGACTCCAAGCATGAAAACATTTGCATGTTAAGAACTTAAACCCTAAGTTGCGAATTGGTAGGGCTTGGGAGGGTCCGAGTTAAGTTCAATCTTAATAATCCATTAGCCCCGAAAATCGATAAAATCTTTTATGGGTCGCGACGCTGTGAAACATAGAGAAATCAGGCAAAAAACGCTTATGAATAAACAAACTCTTTTGAAAGCCATATTTATGGCCTACTCTTCTCACTTTTCTTCAAGCTGCAATATGATGGCGTGATTTGTTTTGAAAGATTACACAGGATTTCAACATATATATATATATACATAGGCAAATCGAGCACCACTAAAGCAACCGTGTTATATGGAAATCGAGTCCATACCATAAACAATACCTGCAAATCTACTAAGAATCACCATCCATAATCATTAGGGTCTTTTTATGGCAACATGCATCCACAATATAAGTTAGTTTAAGCAATGGTAATTAATTCCCAATGAATCCTATGATCAGATTCTGCCTACAATCACACGGAAACACATTTAATGTGATTTAAGTTTCATCTTCCATTTTACCATGTAATACATCAAAGAAATAATAGATCTTTAAGATTTCTTTAGTTTATTCTGAGAATTTTTATTCTAAGTTAAACCCATCATGTCTTCTAATTAGAAATAAATGCTAGCAAAATCATGGGGAAAATTACCAAAAAAGTCTTAAACCTATTGCAATTATGCCAATTCAGTCCATCCAGCCACTTTTGGCCGGGCGGCGCTGACGTGAACGCCAGACGGCTAGCAAATGCAAATGTGGAAAATTTTAAAATATATTTTTATTTTTTATTAATCTTTTTCTTTTTTTTCCTTTATCTTCTTCAACCTCTAGTCGGTCTCCGGAGCTAGGGCCGGCTGGGTTAGCCCCGTTGGCCGCTGGCGAGGCCAACTTCACCGTTGCTAGGCAAGGTTGACCTCACCAGCGGCCGGCGAGGACGAGCCTCGCCGCTCGCTTCGAGCGAGGCCAACCTCACCAGCAATAGCTAGGTCGGGCAACCGTCCTCACCCACAACTGGCGAGGTCAAGCAAGGCCATCCTCGTCATCGCTGGCAAGGTTGGCCTCGCTCGAAGCGACCGGCAACGACAAACCTTGCCAACAGCCGGCAGAAAGGAGACCTCGCTAGATCTGGCGAGGCTCGTCCTCGCCGACAGCTTCGAGCGAGGCCAACCTCGCCAACAACTGGCGAGGTCGGGCGAGGCCATCCTCACCGTAGCTAGTGAGGGCTTGACCTCACCGGTATCTAGCGAGGTCGGCCTTGCTCGAAGCGCCCGGCGAGGACGCGACCTCGCCAGATTTGGTGAGGCTCGTCCTCGTCGGCCGCCGGTGAGGTCGACCTCCCCTAGCAACGGCGAGGCCGATGGCACCGACCCCACTGGCCCCAACCTCTGGTCCGTCGCCGGTCTGGCGACTAGCTAGAGGTTAAAGAAAATGAAGAAAAAAAAATTAATAAAAAAAATCAAAAAAATTATCTTAAAATAGCCACATCAGCGTTCGCCGACTATCCAGTATCCAAGTCTGTGCTGGCCAGCCAAAAGTGGCCGAATGGACTGAATTGACACAATTACAAAAGGTTTATGACTGAATTGGCACAAACGCAATCGGTTTAGGACCTTTTTGGTAATTTTCCCCAAAATCATGTCTCTTGGGAAATGACACGCGCCCTCTCTAGCCTCTATTATGCAGCTAGCTACTACTCATTTTTGTTTGCATTTATGGTAAAAGAAACCAAACTAGGGTTTGTACATTCAAACAACCACACATTTAGATCAATTCCCTAACTCTCAACTAGCCAATGCCAACGATACTCTCCTAAATATGTAGCGAGTTATGATTGGCCGTCGTGAAGTTAGAATCGCTCATGCAAAAATTCGATGTAATAAAAATCAGAAGATTGCTTAGCCAATAAATCTCCCAACAATTGACACTAACGGTCCAAGACGATGCTAAACAGTAACCCTATCCACTATCTCGTGTTATTAAAAACAGACTTCTCATTAATCATTGTATGAATTGAAAAAGACCTATATAGATGATTGCAATTGATTCGGTCCATCAAATTACGCAAAAAAAATTAACGAAATGAAGGCATATAATTTCTAGAACATAAGACACAGCGAGAGTATGTACTAGAAAAGGTGGAAAGCGGAAAGGAAAGGGTGCATGCCTGGGAAGAGAATAAAGGAGCGTGGAGATGGAAAACAAGAAGAAAGGGCTAAAAAGTGAGACTCTAGTTTTGTCTCCTGAAAATCCGACCCGTTGTTATCTTTGGACGGGGTTAGGACCTACCTCATCCACTACTATAATATTAGGGCTAAGGCGCCAATGAAAGACCAACTCCCCGGAGCCCGTCACTGTATCTCGCCAGGTGTTGAATGGGAAAGCCCAAGACCAGCGATAGACATAAGTCCAGGCCCCTCCTAACCAAGGATTCCGAAGATAGGAGATAGACTGGAGAATCGAACCAGCATCCTTCGGCTTGCAAACCAAGTTTCGGACTACCAAACCAATCACCAATGACAAGAAAATTTTAAGGTTAATACCACGAAAAACCCTAAACTGGTACACTTATGACAATTTTACCCCAAACTATTTTTTTGACCACAAAAAACCCAAAATCGGTACACTTGTGATAAATTTACCCTGAATAATTTTTTTGACTACCAAAAACCCCAAACTGGTATACATATGACAATTTTACCCTGAAATAATTTTTTAATTTTATTTTTTATTTTTCGAATTTTTTTATTAATTTTTTATTTTTTCTTTGTGTTTAATCTCTTGCCGGTCGCCAGACCGGAGATCGGCCAGAAACACAAGCCGGCGAGGGCTCGGTCACTGGCGAGGCTCAACCTCGCCAACGGTGGGCGAGGCCGGCCTCGCCTTGCAACGGCGAGGTCTGCCTTGCCCAACACCGGCGAGGTCGAGCCTCGCCAGCGGTCGGTGGGGCCGGGCCCTTGCCAGATCCGGCAAGGCTCGACCTCGCCATTGCAGAGCGAGGTCAGCCTCGTCGGCGTTGGCGAGGTTGGCCTCTCCAGCAAGGGCCAGGCCCCGCCGGTCGCTGGTGAGGCCAACCTCGCCCTGCAACGGCGGGGCCGAGCCCTCGCCAAATCTAGCGAGGCTCGACCTCGCCGATGCTGGGCGAGGCCAACCTCGCCCAACGCCGGCGAGGTCGGTCTCGCCCTGCAACAGCGAGGTTGAGCCTCGCCGGATCTGGCGAGGGCCCGGCCCCGCCGGCCACTGGCGACGCTCGACCTCGCCGGCGTTGGGCGAGGCTAACCTCGCCTTGCAAGCACTCAATATTTCATATATATTTTGAAAAATATATATATCTATTAGAATGTTTCATATATTTCAAACAAATAACATGAGACGGTGACAGTCACGAATTGATAAAAAGTTAAAAGCTAAAATCTTGAATTACGTTAAAATGATAAGAATTTAGCGGTTTAGTCTGTTGTGCAGGCCTCTTCACATCTTATATGAATATTGAAATATCATAATTAGCTTGGGCTCGAGCCGAACTTGGGTGGCCTGGGCTTTTAAATGTAAACGCATTACCAAAATTTGCCCCTTGATCGACTTCTCTTCGTATTATGGACACGATATGATTTTTACTTGTAATATTCGCTCAGAGATAATCTAAAAAAATTGAGAAGTACAGCCAATTTAAGAGTCTATATGACATCACTTAATTACTAGGGGTGGGCGATTTTAGGGTTGGTAGGTTCTATATCTAGAACCTAGAACCTACCCAGTTGAGACCGGTTTTTAAACCTTGAACCGACCCTATTGGTACGATCTAGCTCCAGGGTCTACTTGGGAACCAGCCAGATCATTTTTTATTGTTTGGTTTCATTTTTTTTATTCATTGAAGGGACATGCTTTAGTTAAACATCGTCTTATTTACAAGACCCACAGGCAGCAACAAAAAGAATACCAAATGCAAGGCAAAGCTAAAAGAAGAAAAATTACGAGTTTTGCTATCCAGTCCTACTCCCTGGTATTTCCAATTTAACAATCAAAATCGGGAACTGGATCTTTAATGGCCATTCAAAAATTTGAAATTGGAAATAGAACCCGTTTCGCCGGGTAGAGTTGGTCTAGTCTAATTCCGCATATTAGTCACAAGCCTACACAACTGCAGTTTTTTGTAGGAAGAGTTGAAATAATAAAAATAATTTGTATGGAAGATGGAATTTTATTTATGATGATTTAACCCATGACATAAAACCAATTTGATTTGGCTTAATGGTATGCACGACCATCTAAGTAAATCGACAAAGGCATTGTTCATCTCCGGGTCCGGTGACGGTTTGGCAAGACCCTCCCAATGGGTATTTGGAGTCGATGCAAGCGTCATTGCAGTCGGGCATCTCTGAACACGGTCCTATATCCACCAACTGATGTCTCTCTTTCTTGATCTCCCTCGCAAATGATTTTTCTGAGACAAAAATTTCAAAAATTTGAGCAATCAACATAGTTACATATAGTACTACTGTACCTACTATGACTAACTAATCAGTCCAAATTTCGAATATTTTGGTTAAGAAAATTGTTTTGAGGTCGGCATGATGTAGCAAAATAATATGGGCATGATTCTGAGAATTCCAGATTCTACTATTAGTCCTATCAAAATAGAAAAATTGCACACTTAAATCATCTCCTCATATTTCCCTAATTTCGTCTGATGAAAAACTACGGATTCGTGCTATAGGCATAGTTTTGCGAATCACTAGACACTACCATACAATTTGCCCAAAGAATGGGGGCTGTGAAGTAACTTTTGCATTTGAATTTTAATTTCTGTTACTTCTTATTTACCATTGTGTTCTTTGAGTTTTTTTTTTAATTATTTGATGGATGCATATAAAACTAAAACTTACCTGTGAAACATAGAGAAATCAGGCAAAAAACGCTTATGAATAAACAAACTCTTTTGAAAGCCATATTTATGGCCTACTCTTCTCACTTTTCTTCAAGCTGCAATATGATGGCGTGATTTGTTTTGAAAGATTACACAGGATTTCAACATATATATATATATATATATATATACATAGGCAAATCGAGCACCACTAAAGCAACCATGTTATATGGAAATCGAGTCCATACCCTAAACAATACCTGCAAATCTACTAAGAATCACCATCCGTAATCATTAGGGTCTTTTTATGGCAACATGCATCCACAATATAAGTTAGTTTAAGCAATGGTAATTAATTCCCAATGAATCCTATGATCAGATTCTGCCTACAATCACACGGAAACACATTTAATGTGATTTAAGTTTCATCTTCCATTTTACCATGTGATACATCAAAGAAATAATAGATCTTTAAGATTTCTTTAGTTTATTCTGAGAATTTTTATTCTAAGTTAAACCCATCATGTCTTCTAATTAGAAATAAATGCTAGCAAAATCATGGGGAAAATTACCAAAAAAGTCTTAAACCTATTGCAATTATGCCAATTCAGTCCATCCAGCCACTTTTGGCCGGGCGGCGCTGACGTGAACGCCAGACGGCTAGCAAATGCAAATGTGGAACATTTTAAAATATATTTTTATTTTTTATTAGTCCTTTTCTTTTTTTTTTCCTTTATCTTCTTCAACCTCTAGTCGGTCTCCGGAGCTAGGGCCGGCTGGGTTAGCCCCGTTGGCCGCTGGCGAGGCCAACTTCACCGTTGCTAGGCAAGGTTGACCTCCCCAGCGGCCGGCGAGGATGGCCTCGCCGCTCGCTTCGAGCGAGGCCAACCTCACCAGCAATAGCTAGGTCGGGCAACCGTCCTCACCCACAACTGGCGAGGTCAAGCAAGGCCATCCTCGTCATCGCTGGCAAGGTTGGCCTCGCTCGAAGCGACCGGCAACGACAAACCTTGCCAACAGCCGGCAGAAAGGAGACCTCGCTAGATCTGGCGAGGCTCGTCCTCGCCGACAGCTTCGAGCGAGGCCAACCTCGCCAACAACTGGCGAGGTCGGGCGAGGCCATCCTCACCGTAGCTAGTGAGGGCTTGACCTCACCGGTAACTAGCGAGGTCGGCCTTGCTCGAAGCGCCCGGCGAGGACGCGACATTGCCAGATTTGGTGAGGCTCGTCCTCGTCGGCCGCCGGTGAGGTCGACCTCCCCTAGCAACGGCGAGGCCGATGGCACCGACCCCACTGGCCCCAACCTCTGGTCCGTCGCCGGTCTGGCGACTAGCTAGAGGTTGAAGAAAATGAAGCAAAAAAAATTAATCAAAAAAATCAAAAAAATTATTTTAAAATAGCCACATCAGCGTTCGCCGACTATCCAGTATCCAAGTCTGTACTGGCCAGCCAAAAGTGGCCGAATAGACTGAATTGACACAATTACAAAAGGTTTATGACTGAATTGGCACAAACGCAATCGGTTTAGGACCTTTTTGGTAATTTTCCCCAAAATCATGTCTCTTGTCTCATGACACGCGCCCTCTCTAGCCTCTATTATGCAGCTAGCTACTACTCATTTTTGTTTGCATTTATGGTAAAAGAAACCAAACTAGGGTTTGTACATTCAAACAACCACACATTTAGATCAATTCCCTAACTCTCAACTAGCCAATGCCAACGATACTCTCCTAAATATGTAGCAAGTTATGATTGGCCGTCGTGAATTTAGAATCGCTCATGCAAAAATTCGATGTAATAAAAATCAGAAGATTGCTTAGCCAATAAATCTCCCAACAATTGACACCAACGGTCCAAGACGATGCTAAACAGTAACCCTATCTACTATCTCGTGTTATTAAAAACAGACTTCTCATTAATCATTGGATGAATTGAAAAAGACCTGTATAGATGATTGCAATTGATTCGGTCCATCAAATTACGCAAAAAAAATTAACGAAATGAAGGCATATAATTTCTAGAATATAAGACACAGCGAGAGTATGTACTAGAAAAGGTGGAAAGCGGAAAGGAAAGGGTGCATGCCTGGGAAGAGAATAAAGGAGCGTGGAGATGGAAAACAAGAAGAAAGGGCTAAAAAGTGAGACTCTAGTTTTGTCTCCTGAAAATCCGACCCGTTGTTATCTTTGGACGGGGTTAGGACCTACCTCATCCACTACTATAATATTACAGCTAAGGCGCCAATGAAAGACCAACTCCCCGGAGCCCGTCACTGTATCTCGCCAGGTGTTGAATGGGAAAGCCCAAGACCAGCGATAGACATAAGTCCAGGCCCCTCCTTACCAAGGATTCCGAAGATAGGAGATAGACTGGAGAATCGAACGAGTACCCTTCGGTTTGCAAACCAAGTTTCGGACTACCAAACCAATCACCAATGACAAGAAAATTTTAAGGTTAATACCACGAAAAACCCTAAACTGGTACACTTATGACAATTTTACCCCAAATTATTTTTTTGACCACAAAAAACCCAAAACCGGTACACTTGTGATAAATTTACCCTGAATAATTTTTTTGACTACCAAAAACCCCAAACTGGTATACATATGACAATTTTACCCTGAACTAATTTTTTAATTTTATTTTTTTAATTTTCGAATTTTTTTATTAATTTTTTATTTTTTCTTTGTGTTTAATCTCTGGCCGGTCGCCAGATCAGAGATCGGCCAGAGGCGCAAGCCGGCGAGGGCCCGGTCGCTGGCGAGGCTCAACCTCCCCAACGATGGGCGAGGCCGGCCTCGCCTTGCAACGGCGAGGTCAGCCTTGCCAAACACCGGCAAGGTCGAGCCTCGCCAGCGGCCGATGGGGTCGGGCCCTTGCCAGATCCAGCGAGGCTAGACCTCGCCGTTGCAGAGCGAGGTCAGCCTCGTCGGCGTTGGCGAGGTTGGCCTCTCCAGCAAGGGCCAGGCCCCGCCGGTCGCTGGTGAGGCCAACCTCGCCCTGCAACGGCGGGGCCGAGCCCTCGCCAAATCTAGCGAGGCTCGACCTCGCCGATGCTGGGCGAGGCCAACCTCGCCCAACGCCGGCGAGGTCGGTCTCGCCCTGCAACAGCGAGGTTGAGCCTCGCCGGATCTGGCGAGGGCCCGGCCCCGCCGGCCACTGGCGACGCTCGACCTCGCCGGCGTTGGGCGAGGCTAACCTCGCCTTGCAAGCACTCAATATTTCATATATATTTTGAAATATATATATCTATTAGAATGTTTCATATATTTCAAACAAATAACATGAGACGGTGACAGTCACGAATTGATAAAAAGTTAAAAGCTAAAATCTTGAATTACGTTAAAATGATAAGAATTTAGCGGTTTAGTCTGTTGTGCAGGCCTCTTCACATCTTATATGAATATTGAAATATCATAATTAGCTTGGGCTCGAGCCGAACTTGGGTGGCCTGGGCTTTTAAATGTAAACGCATTACCAAAATTTGCCCATTGATCGACTTCTCTTCGTATTATGGGCACGATATGATTTTTACTTGTAATATTCGCTCAGAGAGAATCTAAACAAATTGAGAAGTACCGCCAATTTAAGAGTCTGTATGACATCACTTAATGACTAGGGGTGGACGATTTTATGGTTGGTAGGTTCTATATCTAGAACCTAGAACCTACCCAGTTGAGACCGGTTTTTAAACCTTGAACAGACCCTATTGTTACGATCTAGCTCCAGGGTCTACTTGGGAACCAGCCAGATCATTTTTTATTGTTTGGTTTCAATTTTTTTATTCATCGAAGGGACATGCTTTAATTAAACATCATCTTATTTACAAGAGCCAGAGGCAGCAACAAAAAGAATATAAGATACAAGGCAAAGCTAAAAGGATAAAATTACGAGTTTTGCTATCCAGTCCTACTCCCTGGTATTTCCAATTTAACAATCAAAATCGGGAACTGGATCTTTAATGGCCGCTCAAAAATTTGAAATTGGAAAGAGAACCAGTTTCGTTTGGTAGAGTTGGTCGAGTCTAATTCCGCATATTTGTCACAAGCCTACGCAACTGCAGTTTTTTGTAGGAAGAGTTGAAATAATAAAAATAATTTGTATGGAAGATGGAAATTTATTTATGATGATTTAACCCATGAGATAAAAACACTTTGATTTGGCTTAATGGTATGCACGACCATCTAAGAAAATCGACAAAGGCATTGTTCATCTTCGGGTCCGGTGACAGTTTGGCAAGACCCTCCCAATGGGTATTTGGAGTCGATGCAAGCGTCATTGCAGTCGGGCATCTCTGAACACGGTCCTATATCCACCAACTGATGTCTCTCTTTCTTGATCTCCCTCGCAAATGATTTTTCTGAGACAAAAATTTGAGCAATCAACACAGTTACATATAGTACTACTGTACCTACTATGACTAACTAATCAGTCCAAATTTTGAATATTTTGGTTAAGAAAATTGTTTTGAGGTCGGCATGATGTAGCAAAATAATATGGGCATGATTTTGAGAATTCCAGATTCTACTATTAGTCCTATCAAAATAGAAAAATTGCACACTTAAATCATCTCCTCATATTTCCCTAATTTCGTCTGACGAAAAACTACGGATTCGTGCTATAGGCATAGTTTTTCGAATCACTAGACATTACCATACAATTTGCCCAAAGAATGGGGGCTGTGAAGTAACTTTTGCATTTGAATTTTAATTTCTGTTACTTCTTATTTACCATTGTGTTCTTTGAGTTTTTTTTTTTAATTATTTGATGGATGCATATAAAACTAAAACTTGCCTGTGAAACATAGAGAAATCAGGCAAAAAACGCTTATGAATAAACAAACTCTTTTGAAAGTCATATTTATGGCCTACTCATCTCACTTGTCTTCAAGCTGCAATATGATGACGTGATTTGTTTTGAGAGATTACATAAGATTTCAACATATATATATATATATATATATATACATAGGCAAATCGAGCACCACTAAAGCAACCATGTTATATGGAAATCGAGTCCATACCATAAACAATACCTGCAAATCTACTAAGAATCACCATCCATAAATCATTAGGGTCGTTTTATGGCAACATGCATCCACAATATAAATTAGTTTAAGCAATGGTAATTAATTCCCAATGAATCCTATGATCAGATTCTGCCTACAATCACACGGAAACACAGTTAATGTGATTTAAGTTTCATCTTCCATTTTACCATGTAATACATCAAAGAAAAAATAGATCTTTAAGATTTCTTTAGTTTATTCTAAGAATTTTTATTCTAATTTAAACCCATCATGTCTTCTAATTAGAAATAAATGCTAGCAAAATCATGGGGAAAATTACCAAAAAAGTCTTAAACCTATTGCAATTACGCCAATTCAGTCCATCCGGCCACTTTTGGCGGGGCGGCGTTGACGTGAAACGCCAGACGGCTAGCAAATGCAAACGTGGAAAATTTTAAAATATATTTTTATTTTTTATTAATTTTTTTTTCCTTTATGTTCTTCAACCTCTAGCCAGTCTTCGAGGCTAGGGCTGGCTGGGTCAGCCCCGTCGGCCGCTAGCTAGGCTAACTTCACCGTTGCTAGGCAAGGTTGACTTCACCAGCGGCCGGCGAGGACGAGCCTCGCCGATAACTTCGAGCGAGGCTAACCTCATCGGCAACGGCTAGGTCGGGCAGCCGTCCTCGCCCACAACTGGCGAGGTCAAGCAAGGCCATCCTCGTCATCGTTGGCAAGGTTGGCCTCGCTCCAAGAGACCGGCAACGACAAACCTTGCCATCAGCCGACAGAAAGGAGACCTCGCCAGATCTGGTGAGGCTCGTCCTCGCCGGCCGCTTGGAGCGAGGCCAACCTCGCCAACAACTGGCGAGGTCGGGCGAGGCCGTCCTCACCGTATCTAGTGAGAGCTTCACCTCACCGGTAACTAGCGTGGTTGGCCTTGCTTGAAGCGCTCGGCGAGGACGCGACCTCGCCAGATTTGGTGAGGCTTGTCCTCGTCGGCCGCTGGTGAGGTCGACCTCCCCTAGCAACGGCGAGGCTGACGGGACAGACCCCACTGGCCCCAACCTCTGGTCCGTCGCCGGTCTGGCGACGGGCTAGAGGTTAAAGAAAATGAAGCAAAAAAATAAATAAATACATCGAAAAAAAAATTATTTTAAAATATGCCACGTCAGCGTTCGTCGACTGGCCGGCATCTAAGTCTGTACCGGCCGGCCAAAAGTGGTCGGATGGACTGAATTGGCACAATTACAAAAGGTTTAGGATCGAATTGGCAAAAAAAAAAGGTTTATGACTGAATTAGCACAATCGCAATCGGGATAGGACCTTTTTGGTAATTTTCCACAAAATCATGTCTCTTGTCTCATGACACACGCCCTCTCTTGCCTCTATTATGCAGCTAGCTACTACTCATTTTTGTTTGCATTTATAGTAAAAGAAACCAAACTAGGGTTTGTACATTCAAACAACCACACATTTAGATCAATTCCCTAACTCTCAACTAGACAATGCCAACGGTACTCTCCTAAATATGTAGCGAGTTATGATTGGTTGTCGTGAAGTTAGAATCGCTCATGTAAAAATTCGATGTAATAAAAATCAGAAGATTGCTTAGCCGATAAATCTCCCAACAATTGACACCAACGGTCCAAGACGATGCTAAAAAGTAACCCTATCCACTACCTCGTGTTATTAAAAACAGACTTCTCATTAATCATTGGATGAATTGAAAAAGACCTGTATAGATGATTGCAATTGATTCGGTCCATCAAATTACGCAAAAAAAATTAACAAAATGAAGGCATATAATTTCTAGAATATAAGACACAGCGAGAGTATGTACTAAAAAAGGTGGAAAGCGGAAAGCAAAGGGTTCATGCCTGGGAAGAGAATAAAGGAGCGTGGAGATGGAAAACAAGAAGAAAGGGCTAAAAAATGAGACTCTAGTTTTGTCTCCTGAAAATCCGACCCGTTGTTATCTTTGGACGGGGTTAGGACCTACCTCATCCGCTACTATAATATTAGGGCTAATGTCACGCCCCGTACCCCACGAAGCGCGAACATCCCACCTCTGGTCGATTATGGTGCAACGCTCCCAGGATGCGTCGCTGACCCAACCATCAGAGAACAAAACACATGCGGAAGACACGTATATATAAATATATATATACACCCGTACTAATATACATGAGGCCAAGGTAGCACAACCAGCAAACAACACCTCATAAAGTATGTATACTAATATTACCAAAGAAAACTTTTTACACAATTCTTTTATGCAACAGCATAGAAATAAAACACACAGTCAGCAGCCACTCAGTCAAAAGGGGTCAATGTATAGCACTTCGGCTCCTCAGCTTCCACGACCATTGCTGCAGGTCCGTCCCACAAGGGTGCACACTGGAGGACCGCTGGGTGAACTGCGATATATCACAAAGAGGCGCTCTCCTCGGCATCCTACGGCTGGGGGTCTGAAATGTTTCGGTTTTCAACAACCGTGAGACGAATCTCAGTAAGTACAACCCCTAAACCTAGGCTAGGCTAACGTACAATTCTCCTGACCAACCAAACAACATAAGACAAACAATGGCCTAGGCCCTCGGGCCTAAACCGATTATTGCACGGACCCTGCAGGTTAAACAAATCAACATATAATACTCACGGCGCATACGTGGCACATATTATCACACGTACGCCAATCACATGCTCACGTACCGAGTCTCACATACTCGCATGCCAGTCGATGGATGTTCATGCATGCAGATGTCGTGAACATGTCATGTACATTTCCCGGCCCACTGGCCCACACTGGCACACTTGCCCAATTTATTATTCTTATTACGACTCGAGTCATCACTTTTTCACGGCCCGGTGCGTCTAGCCTGCTTCAAAGTGCATGAGGCGCAGCAACCGATCTGGCCCAGTGTCTCTAGCCTGCTTCAAAGTGCATGAGGCGCAACACTGTTCTCCTTGCGAACCAGAGCCTGCTTCAAAGTGCATGAGGATGGTCGCCTTCCGGACGTACCGGGCATCGTCCTGCTTCAAAGTGCATGAGGACAGTATCGACCCGAAGGTCACGACCCGAAGGTCCTTAGGTGATCACACAACTCATTATTATCTGAACCCAGCGTATAACGCTTCAGGGTATTTTAGGTGATCACATACTTATGGCAGACACGCATTCTCGCACAAATTCATCACATGCCTCACTCTCGGCATACACAATGCTTGTCCATGTTATGCAATGCAATGCACCATGAGCACCAATTAAATTCAAACACTCCATATCACCACACGTGCTCAATTGGCCCAATAATCACGTTTTATAATCCTCAATAAATTCAATTAATTCGCACGTGACACATTTGACACGGCAACATCGAGATTGGCCCCAAACAATGTCAATCAACACCAAGTCAATCAATTTGGGCAATCTCAACCATGCAATTGGCCATTATCGCGGTCTAATTTAACTCTGGTACTATCCCCAGTCCTATGAATAAATATCATTTAATCAATTCGGACTCCATGATGATTCATAAAAACCCTATTAATCTCCTTAGGACTTATGAAATCACTAAGATCAATATCCTCGCTCAAAGCCAGTACCGGAATCGCCTAACCCTGTCCCGAATACACCGAAAACACCTAAACCGGTCTAGAAAAATGTACCGACAGTCCTAATCAGGGTTTAGGAATTATACTCACGATTTTCTAGGCCCACGACGACGTAGGAACGGCGGCCAGACACTGGTGAACAGTATTTCCGGCGACCGGTTTCCGGCGAGACCGTACGGACGGATGAACAGTGTTCCGTACGGACATGAACAGTAAATCCGTACGGACACTGTACGGATAGGCACGGTTGAGGTCGTACGGTGGCGGGGGACGGCCCTGTGGCGACGGTTCGGCCGGACGAGCTCCGGCGAAGGCCCGGGCGTCCAAAACAGAAACTAGAGAAAGAGAGAAAGAGAGAGAAAACGGGCCGGAATAGGGGGAAAACGGGGCTGAGCTGGGCCGGGACTGCAGCTGGGGTCTGGTGGTGGCGAGGGGGAGCTGCAGCGTCGCCGGCGGTGGCCCGTGGCGGCCGGTGGAGCTCCGGCGGTGCTCGGCCAAAAGAGAACCGAGAGAGAAGAGAGAGAAACGGGAGAGAGAGAGAGAGGAGAGAGAAGATGGGCTGATCTGAAATGGGGAGAGGAGAGAGAGAGGAGTCTTATCCAGTCAAACTCGGTCAAAAATATCAGCCCGGGGCGCCACGTGTCGCCGATCCGCGCGTTTTCCCTTTTTATCCTTCGATCCGACGATCCAAAACCGTTCAACCTTAATAATTTAGGGGTATTTCGGTCAATGGCACCAATAATTGAGCTGATATGTGTCTGGAAATATCCCGAATGTACACCCCGAAATTCGGACCTGAACCGGGCTAGGGGCGGAACTGTCCTTTTTCCGGCCCCGGGGCGAAATTCCAATTTTCGCACCCACACGTTCCATATATGCGTGGCCAACCCATGGTGGCGTCGGAATCTCGAAATTCATTTTCTAAGCCCCCGGAAATCGACTGCGAAGTTTCGGGATTAAAATAATATTATTTTCCAATTTTTGTCGAAATTCCTGTTTTGGTCCAAAATGACTCCTAGTACGCGTGGCCACTCCAAAATGGCGTCCGTCTCGAGAAATAACCACTTACGGGCCCCGAACCCAAATCGGCCTCCCGAGGGTAAAACTGTCATTTTCTGACCCCGGACCGAAAATCTAATTTTTATCCGTACACACTCCAAATGTGTGTGGCCAGCGTAGAATGACGTCAAAATTCCTAAATGAATCTCTTAAGCCATCAAAATTTGATATCCCAATCCGGGCCCAATTTCGTGCTCAAAATCCGCTCGGTTTTCAATTTTAGAATCTCTCACTAACAGGTGGCTATTTAGAATGTACGCGTATCGACCTAGGGTTATCCGAATCACGACGGTTCCGTACTTTGAGAGAATGAGAATCAATTATTAACCCCAAGAATCACGATCATGCAGTTCAAGCTTAGGACTGGCTCACCACGTGTACTTTCGATCTTGCAGAATCACCTGCGATCCGATTGCACATCGTTGGCCTTGGTCAGACCTAGTCCGTTGCCTTTCCTAAGATCGGTTCATATCGGTTCATAGTAGTTTCTCATTACTTCTCAAGATCGGTATTCGATTCGCGATCGGGTCCCTGATCCACGTACCACTTCCTAATTAGCCATACCCTATTGGTTAGTATCCCAAGAGTGATCAGCTCTGGGCGAGATTTACTAAAATGAAATATGGAATAATGTTAACTTCATTGATTCCGGATTTACATCAAAATTCGGGCTGTTACAGCTAAGGCGCCAATGAAAGACCAACTCCCCGGAGCCCGTCACTGTATCTCGCCAGGTGTTGAATGGGAAAGCCCAAGACCAGCGATAGACATAAGTCCAAGCCCCTCCTAACCAAGGATTCCGAAGATAGGAGATAGACTGGAGAATCGAACCAGTACCCTTCGGCTTGCAAACCAAGTTTCGGACTATCAAACCAATCACCAATGACAAGAAAATTTTGGGGTTAATACCACGAAAATCCCTAAACTGGTACACTTATGACAATTTTATCCTAAACTATTTTTTTTACTATAAAAAATCCAAAATCGGTACACTTGTGACAAATTTATCCTGAACTATTTTTTTGGTCATGAATAACCCCAAACTGGTAAACATGTGACAATTTTACCCCAAACTAAATTTTTAATATTAGTTTTTTATTTTTTGAATTTTTTATTTTTTATTTTTATTTTTTTATCTTTGTGTTTAATCTCAGGCCGGTCGCCGAACCGGCAACCGGCTAGAGGCGCAAGCTGGCGAGGGCCCAGCCCCTCTGGTATTTGGCGAGGCCGGCCTTGCCAGTGTTGAGCGAGGCCGGCCTCGCCAGCAGTCGGCGGGGCCAGGCCCTCGCCAGATCCGGCAAGGCTCAACCTCGCCATGCAACGGCGGGGCCGAGCCCTTACCAGATCGGGCGAGGCTCGACCTCGCCGTTGCCGGGCGAGGCCGACCTCGCCCAACGCCGGCGAGGTCGGCCTCGCCCTGCAACGGCGAGGTCGAGCCTCACCGGATCTAGCGAGGGCCCTGCCTCGCCGACCGCTGGCGAGGCTCGACCTTGCCGACCGCTGGCGAGGCTCGACCTCGCCGGCGTTGGGCGAGGCTAACCTCGCCTTGCAAGCACTCGATATTTCATATATATATTGAAATATATATATTGGCAGAGAAAGGATAAAGTGCAAGCACTCAATATATATATATTAGAATGTTTCATATATTTCAAGCAAATAACATGAGACGGTGACAATCACGAATTGATAAAAAGTTAAAAGCTAAAATCTTGAATTACGTTGAAATGATAGGAATTTAGCAGTTTATTCTGTTGTACAGGCCTCTTCACATCTTATATGAATATTGAAATATCATAATTAGCTTGGGCTCGAGCTGAAGTTGGGTGGCCTGGGCTTTTAAATGTAAACGCATTACCAAAATTTGCCCATTGATCGACTTCTCTTCGTATTGTGGACACGATATGATTATTACTTGTAATATTCGCTCAGAGAGAATCTAAACAAATTGAGAAGTACCGCCAATTTACGAGTCTATATGACATCACTTAATTACTAGGGGTGGGCGATTTTAGGGTTGGTAGGTTCTATATCTAGAACCTAGAACCTACCCAGTTGAGACCGGTTTTTAAACCTTGAACCGACCCTATTGGTACGATCTAGCTCCAGGGTCTACTTGGGAACCAGCCAGATCATTTTTTATTGTTTGGTTTCATTTTTTTTATTCATTGAAGGGACATGCTTTAGTTAAACATCATCTTATTTACAAGAGCCAGAGGCAGCAACAAAAAGAATACCAAATGCAAGGCAAAGCTAAAAGGAGAAAATTACGAGTTTTGCTATCCAGTCCTACTCCCTGGTATTTCCAATTTAACAATCAAAATCGGGAACTGGATCTTTAATGGCCGTTCAAAAATTTGAAATTGGAAATAGAACCCGTTTTGCCGGGTAGAGTTGGTCTAGTCTAATTCCGCATATTAGTCACAAGCCTACGCAACTGCAGTTTTTTGTAGGAAGAGTTGAAATAATAAAAATAATTTGTATGGAAGATGGAATTTTATTTATGATGATTTAACCCATGAGATAAAACCAATTTGATTTGGCTTAATGGTATGCACGACCATCTAAGTAAATCGACAAAGGCATTGTTCATCTCCGGGTCCGGTGACGGTTTGGCAAGACCCTCCCAATGGGTATTTGGAGTCGATGCAAGCGTCATTGCAGTCGGGCATCTCTGAACACGGTCCTATATCCACCAACTGTTGTCTCTCTTTCTTGATCTCCCTCGCAAATGATTTTTCTGAGACAAAAATTTCAAAAATTTGAGCAATCAACATAGTTACATATAGTACTACTGTACCTACTATGACTAACTAATCAGTCCAAATTTTGAATATTTTGGTTAAGAAAATTGTTTTGAGGTCGGCATGATGTAGCAAAATAATATGGGCATGATTTTGAGAATTCCAGATTCTACTATTAGTCCTATCAAAATAGAAAAATTGCACACTTAAATCATCTCCTCATATTTCCCTAATTTCTTCTGACGAAAAACTACGGATTCGTGCTATAGGCATAGTTTTTCGAATCACTAGACACTACCATACAATTTGCCCAAAGAATGGGGGCTGTGAAGTAACTTTTGCATTTGAATTTTAATTTCTCTTACTTCTTATTTACCATTGTGTTCTTTGAGTTTTCTTTTAATTATTTGATGGATGCATATAAAACTATAACTTGCCAGTGAAACATAGAGAAATCAAGCAAAAACGCTTATGAATAAACAAACTCTTTTGAAAGCCATATTTATGGCCTACTCTTCTCACTTTTCTTCAAGCTGAAATATGATGGCGTGATTTGTTTTGAAAGATTACACAAGATTTCAACATATATATATATATATATATACATAGGCAAATCGAGCACCACTAAAGCAACCATGTTATATGGAAATCGAGTCCATACCATAAACAATACCTACAAATCTACTAAGAATCACCATCCATAAATCATTAGGGTCTTTTTATGGCAACATGCATCCACAATATAAATTAGTTTAAGCAATGGTAATTAATTCCCAATGAATCCTATGATCAGATTCTGCCTACAATCACACGGAAACACATTTAATGTGATTTAAGTTTCATCTTCCATTTTACCATGTAATACATCAAAGAAAAAATAGATCTTTAAGATTTCTTTAGTTTATTCTAAGAATTTTTATTCTAATTTAAACCTGTCATGTCTTCTAATTAGAAATAAATGCTAGCAAAATCATGGGGAAAATTACTAAAAAAGTCTTAAAACTATTGCAATTATGCCAATTCAATCCATCTGGCCACTTTTGGCCGGGCAGCGCTGACGTGAAAGGCAGACGGCTAGCAAATGCAATCATGGAAAATTTTAAAATATTTTTGTTATTTTTTATTAATTTTTTTCTTTTTTTTTCCTTTATCTTCTTCATCCTCTAGCCGGTCTCCGGGGCTAGGGCCGGCTGCGTCGGCCCTATCGGCCGCTAGCAAGGCCGACTTCACCGTTGCTAGGCAAGGCTAACCTCACCAGCAGCCCGTGAGGACGAGGCTCGCCGATCGCTTCGAGCGAGGCCAACCTCACCAGCAACGGCTAGGTCGGGCAGCCGTCCTCGCCCACAACTGGCAGGGTCAAGCAAGGCCATCCTCGTCATCGCTGGCAAGGTTGGCCTCGCTCAAAGCAACCAGCAACAACAAACATTGCCAACAGCCGACAGAAAAGGAGACCTCACCAGATCTGGCGAGGCTCGTCCTCGCCGACCGCTTGGAGCGAGGCCAACCTCACCAACAACTGGCGAGGTCGGGCGAGGCTGTCCTCACCGTAGCTGGTGAGGGCTTGACCTCACCGGTAACTAGCGAAGTCGGCCTTGCTCGAAGCACCCGGTAAGGACGTGACCTCGCCAGATTTGGTGAGGCTTGTCCTCATCGGCCGCTGGTGAGGTCGACCTCCCCTAGCAACGGCATGGCCAACGGGGCCAACCCCACTGGCCCCAACCTCTGGTCCGTTGTCGGTCTGGCGACTGGCTAGAGGTTGAAGAAAATGAAGCGAAAAAAATTTAAAAAAATTCGAAAAAAATTATTTTAAAATATGCCACGTCAGCGTTCGCCGGCTGGTTGGCATCCAAGTCTGTGCCAGCCGGTCAAAAGTGGCCTGATGGACTGAATTGGCACAATTACAAAAGGTTTAGGATTGAATTTGCCAAAAAAAAAAGGTTTATGACCGAATTGGCACAATCACAATCGGTTTAGGACCTTTTTGGTAATTTTCCCCAAAATCATGTCTCGTCTCATGACACGCGACCTCTCTAGCCTCTATTATGCAGCTAGCTACTACTCATTTTTGTTTGCATTTATGGTAAAAGAAACCAAACTAGGGTTTGTACATTCAAACAACCACACATTTAGATCAATTCCCTAACTCTCAACTAGCCAATGCCAACGATACTCTCCTAAATATGTAGCGAGTTATGATCGGCTGTCGTGAAGTTAGAATCGCTCATGTAAAAATTCGATGTAATAAAAATCAGAAAATTGCTTAGCCAATAAATCTCCCAACAATTGACACCAACGGTCTAAGACGATGCTAAAAAGTAACCCTATCCACTACCTCGTGTTATTAAAAACAGACTTCTCAATAATCATTGGATGAATTGAAAAAGACCTGTATAGATGATTGCAATTGATTCGGTTCATCAAATTACGCAAAAAAAAAATTAACGAAATGAAGGCATATAATTTCTAGAATATAAGACACAGTGAGAGTATGTACTAAAAAAGGTGGAAAGCATAAAGGAAAGGGTGCATGCCTGGGAAGAGAATGAAGGAGCGTGGAGATGGAAAACAAGAAGAAAGGGCTAAAAAATGAGACTCTATTTTTGTCTCCTGAAAATCCGACCGGTAGTTATCTTTGGACGGGGTTAGGACCTACCTCATCCACTACTATAATATTAGGGCTAAGGCGCCAATGAAAGACCAACTCCCCGGAGCCCGTCACTGTATCTCGCCAGGTGTTGAATGGGAAAGCCCAAGACCAGCGATAAACATAACTCCAGGCCCCTCCTAACCAAGGATTCCGAAGATAGGAGATAGACTGGAGAATCGAACCAGTACCCTTCGGCTTGCAAACCAAGTTTCGGACTATCAAACCAATCACCAATGATAAGAAAATTTTAATTGTTAAGAGGTGAACAAAAATTTCAAAGATGGCGCTGGTTCTTATGACATAATATAAAAGGGATGGCTGCTAATTGTACCGACGTGTTGTTGTTATTGAATTTCCAATTTCATACCTCACAAAAGTTTTACAAAAAATTTAAAGACACTAAAAGCTCTCACCAATTTTGCCGCAAAGAAGAAGATTATAGTTCTTAAATTAAAGAGATCAGCAATCGTTTCCCTCTATGATTCTAAAGTTAGAGATCACCAAAATCAATTTTACGAATTGAAAAAAGAATTTTGTTTTGCCTTCAAGATAATAGATTATGTGGCCTTTTGTTTTTTGAATGATTAATATACTATCCATAGCCTTCCTAACAATGTTTTCATTTTTTTGTTTTTGCCAGAACGATGTTTTCATGTGAAGAAACAGAAAACCGGTTTACATAAAAGTAACCAAATGGCTTGCTACTTTGGTCCATAGCATTTTAAACTTCATTAGATAATATGTCGTCACGTCAGAAAACAATTTTTGTCTTGCATTATGACGTTTTTAACTTCAATGACGCACGGTAATGTTGTACGTTACAACAGGTGTGCCATAGAAGTCTTCCTCGTTCCGGCCTTTGCTACGATCAAGTGGCCTTGAGCATGACTATATTATCGTGCAAGTTTCTTCGATGGATAGATTCCTTTCAATATTGTTTTGATTGATGATTTCATATTTTATCCTCCCTATTATATGTCAATTACACATTTTAGGTCTTGAATTTTCAAATCTGACGATTGAATCTTTAATGTGCATTGAAAATTTCACCAACAGAATGTCCACGACCTCCCCTCACTGTTGCAAAATGTAGCACGACTCCGAACAACAGCTGCAATCGCTAGAGCGGGTTGCAGGGGACAATGCCGCCCTACGCGAATGTGGCCGGTTGGTTTAAAGGTGGCAACCCTCTACCGAGGTGGCAGAGGCTTCGAGCCTCTACCCTCTTTTTTTTTCATTTTATTCGAACTTTCGTATAAGGTTCATTTGAGTATCATAATTTTTTTTCGATCACTTGAGTACCGAAACTCATGTATGACATTCACTTAATATCATAACTTTTTCTTCAATCACTTGAGTGCCATATAACTTTAAAAATGATCACTTAAGTGTAATGACTTTTTAAAAACTTTCATCACGTGTTATGCCACGTTGAATTTTCAACACTTGGGTAAATATTTTTAAAAAGTTATGATACTCAAGTGATCAATTGAAAGTTATGGCACTCAAGTGAAGATTTTTTAGAAGTTATGACATTCTAGTATTGAAAAAAATTATGTCACTAAGTAAGAGTCATACAAAAGTTATGGCACTTATTATGCTTTTTTCCTCAAAGAAATGAGATGGCAAATGATGAATAGCAGTGACACAGCTTTGCGGACACCATATTTCGAGATTCCATCCATGGTGAGAACTTCGATGTACACTTCTCAACGTGTCATGGATTATAAATCTCTTGGAAATGTAAATTTTCATGAGCACCTGCAAGCCCAGTAGGATGGCGTGATCCAGGATTCATCCACACCAGTTTCTTGAAGGAATTATAGCCCAACTCCGTGTAGGTGTGTTTGTTTTCTCTTCTACAAATTTGATGTTTAACAATAACACTCTTTAGAATTATGCGAAACCAAGATGCCGCTCTATTCATTACCATGCCATGTTGGTCTTCAGGTATTGATGAGAATTTATTCACTCTACTCCGGTTCATTGTTCCACCCGTGTAAGTCAGCTCGATTTCGTGATTTCTATTATTATTCAACTATTGCTTCTTTTCACAAGCCCTGCAAATACAGGGTAGCTCATACTAATCCTCTTTGGCGGCAAGTATTGACAAATGAGTTACAAGCGTTACACAAATCTCATATTTGGGATTTGGTTAATTTACCACATGAAAAATCTAATATAGGTTGTAAATAAGTGTATAAGATCAAAACTAAAGCAGATGGTACGGTGGAACGCTACAAAGCTCGATCGGTACTAAAAGGCTTTACTCAAATATATGGCATTGACTATGACGAGTCCTTTACTCTAGTTGCACTTCTTACTTATGTTTGATGTCTTCTTGTTGTCTCTGCTATTAGCCGATAGTCTATGTTCCAGATGGATGTTAAAAATGCCTACTTCAATAGCGATCTTACTAAGGAAGTATATGTAGAACCCCTCCTGGATAGAGTCATAATTCTAATAAAGTGGGTCAATTACATCTAGCATTATATGGACTAAAGCAACTTCCTCTTGTATGGTATTCCAAGTTTAGTTCCACCAAGAACACCTTGGCTTTAAATCTAGTCCATATGACAATGCTCTCTTTGTTCAATGGACCTCTCATGGGTATATAATTCTGATTTTATATGTGGATGACATGAATATTACTGGCAATGTCATACCGGCATTAGCAAACTTCGATAATATCTCAGTCAACAGTTTGAATGAAAGATCTCAACCAGTCTGTTATTTTCTAGGCTTAGAGGTTGCTTTTGATTTCTCCAACTATGCTCTCTCTCAAGCAAAATACACTACTGATTTTCTTATTGAGTGGCACTCCCTGATAACAAGATTGCTACAACTCCCATTGAGACCAACGATAAATTTGATAACAAAGATGGGACTCATCTTTTGAATTCTACACTATTGATAGTTGGTTGGCATTCTAATCTTATTGTTACTTGCCCAAACATCATCTATGCTATTCAAATTTTCGGTCTGTTCATGACTGCACCACACAAGACAATTGGTTGGCATTTTTCGCTTGTGCCATTCACATTTTCAATTAGTTCACGACTACACCGCTCACAACTTACTTTGTTGTTGTTCTTTGCGTTCTTTACTTGTTTCACAGTCTTCACTTTTCTACTCACTCTTCCTTAGAGCTGAGAGGTTATTATGATGCCGAATGGGCTGGTGACTCTTGATTGCCGCTCCACTATAGGCTATTGCTTCTTTCTAGGTAACTCATTCATCTCATGGCGTAGCAAGAAGCTTACTATTGTCGATCGATCTAGCTTTGACGTGAAATTTCGTTCTCTTTCCAATCCAAAAAATTAGAATCGCTATGGTTGCAATGATTATTAGAAGACATGGGAGTTTGTCATGATGGTAGAATAGTCATTTATTGCGACAACCAGAGTGATATTCAAATAGCTCATGATAATATTTTCCATGAGCATTCCAAGCATATTGCAATAGACTGTCATTTTATCCGGTATCACGCACTTCATGGCACTATATAATTCGTCTCTACTTCATCAATGGATTAAAGTGTTGATGTCTTCACAAAGACGCATCCACTAGGTATTTTTAAGATCTTTTCCCCAAAAACCAGTTGACTTCTTCCATGTCACATTCAGTTCAAGGGAATGTTAGAGATATTTCGCATATTTAAGAGATTTGAGTATCTTTCTGGCTGATCGTAATCCAAAAGATAAAAGAACTTGTATTGAATTCAAATAATCAATTCAAAACCATTATTCATGACAAGTAAACCGTAAGGTTGATATCACAAATAATCCATCATTCATACAACTACTGCTCATTCAGCAGGAAGCCCAGTTCAATACATTATCCTACTGAAGAACGAAGCTGACTGAGGATTCAACTAATAACCACCCTCTCTCTCTCTCTCTCTGAGGGAGAAAAATCTTCTTAACTCCAAGTAATATGAACAGCTGCAAGTGTAATTAAAGATATCAAGGATCCCTCACCTAAATAGAAATGGAGAGTAACTGAGGCGATCAACTTATTAAAGGTGCGAAGGAGATTTTTAGAAAAGTTAAAGCCGAGATAAAATTCTCTCAATTGTTCAAACTCAGAGCTTGATTGGCATAAATCCTCATCAATACCTAAAGACCAAGCGTATCAGGATAATGAATAAAGTGGCATCTTGGTTTCACTTGATTCTAATGAGTCTTACATAAAACCGTAAATCTGAAGATGAAAAAACATACACACTTACACAGAGTTGGGCCATGATTCCCTCAAGAAACTGGTGTGGATGAATCCGGGATCACGCCATACTACTGTCCTTGCAGGTGCTCCCGAAAAATTATAATACTTAGAGAATTATAATTCATGAACTAGAAGTCTAGTTCCACGTTGTAACCATGGCTGCAATCTTGAATAATCGTGTCTGCAAAGCTGCATCACTACGCTCTAACTTCTAAGGATCCTGAACAATGGATAAAGTCAAAACTCTACCTTTCCATGATTGAACGTTGATCTGGAAGCAAAAATTTAGGATCATCAAGATGAGGACCCCAGACAGGCCTTTAAAGAACTTTCACTTAAACTCATAGCAGGATACACCTCAAACAGGTGCTTAAAGGGTTAAACGCCCTGTTATTGTTCTAAGTATGGCAGTAAATGGACTTATCAACTTCATCCAAGTCAAACTAGACAGTAATGTAGTAACAACATTTTATTGTGTCTCCTCAGAAGGACAAGAAATGCTACATTCTGGAAAGTGATCTGGATGGTCGCTTCTCTAATTTGGGAGCCTACTTTCATCTTGCTATCTGTAATTGCATAGGATGTCCATTGCATATGGCTTTTACTCTATTTTGTCTCGCTTTTCACTTGCCTTACCGGTCATTGTTTTACGACACTACCTTTTGGATTCTTTAGAAGATATAAATTTATTTATGTTGACGAATGAGGTTCGACAATAGGCCTCTAGAGTAAACAGAAAGCAATGCTCAGGTTAGCTACTATTCACCATTTGCAATCTCATTTCTTTTGGAAAGTATGATAAACACTTTTTCCACTCATGTCACAAAGATTGTTGTTGTATCAAGGCTGCACTACCTATTTTCTTCTAAGTCAGTTTGCTGATGTCCTGTTTTCTAGGAGTAATTAGTCGTGATTTTACTTGGTCAGTCCTATTTTGTAGGAGTGTTTAGCTTCTTTTTTTTTTAACTGTTCTGTTAGTTTGTTGCTGATTTTGTGGACCAAGCAAGCTGTTAGTTAGTGGGCAATATGTAGTTAGTGGGCAACGTGTGTTTATGAAAAAGCTTTAGTTTTTGTATTTAAGCAATTTCAGTTTTCTGAATATACAGAAGTTCCTTTCCAATACATTCTCTCTTGCTGCAAAATACCGATTTTGCTGTCAATTCTCCTTCTATTCTTTAAAAAACAACATTGGTATCAGAGCCCTCTTGATCTTAAGGGGCTGTGAGTGACTTTTGAGATTGATTGAGAGGTGTGTCTGCATCCATAGAAGCCGAAGGTAAAATGGAGGCAGGATCGAGTGGTTTTTCAGCAATGGCTCCACCAGTGTTTGATGGAGAAAATTATCAAGCCTGGGCAGTGAGAATGCGAGCCTATCTAGAGGGTCGTGATTTTTGGGAAGCTGTGGAACAAGATTATGAAGTTGTTCCCCTTCCTGACAATCCAACCATTAATCAAATCAAGTATCACAAGGAGAGGACAACAAGAAAAGTAAAGGCAAAGTCTTGTTTATATGCTGCTGTCTCACCTGCCATTTTCAGCAGAATTATGGTTTGTGAATCAGCCAAAGCTATCTGGGACTTCCTCAAAGCTGAGTATCAAGGAGATGAGAGGATCAGAAGTATGAAGGGGTTAAATCTGATCACAGAATTCGAGAGACTACAGATGAAGGAGTCTAAGACAATTAAGGAGTATTCTAATAAGTTGGTAAGCATTTTAAATCAGGCAAGAGTTCTAGGCACTAACCTCTCTGATAATAGGCTAGTGCAGAAGATTCTTGTCTCCTTGCCGGAAAGGTTTGAGGCAACCATTGCCTCTTTGGAGAATACCAAGGATTTGTCTTAGATCAAGTTGGCAGAATTGCTAAGTGCTCTACAAGCACAAGAGCAGAGGAGGTTAATGAGGCTAGAAGGAAGCATAGAAGGAGCTTTGCAAGCCAAAGAACAGCAAAATGTAGGAGGGAAAGGCAAGAAGTGGAAAGGGAAGAAAGGGAATGGCAGTAGTGGTTCAGAAGCTGTTGCAAGAGAGAATAATGCAGGCAACTCCAAGAACAATTGGAGAAGGTATTCCTCATGTCAGTACTGTGGAAAACAGAATCATCCACACTTTAGGTGTTGGAAGAGGCCAGATGTTAGGCGCAGAAAATGTCATAAGCTTGGACACATTGAGAAGTTCTGCAAAGAGAAGAGAGATCAACAGCAAGGTGAGGCACATGCTGCAGTCCAGCAAGAGGTAGATCAACTGTTTGTTGCCTCTTGTTTCTCCTCTAGTACTCCATGTGACAGTTGGCTTGTTGATAGTGGTTGCACAAACCACATGACAAGTGATGAAAAGCTATTTATAGACCTTGACAAGTCATTGAGGTCAAGAGTGAGGATTGGGAATGGGGAGTACTTAGAAGTGAAAGGTAAAGGGACTGTAGCAATAGAGAGTTGTGCTGGAACTAAGCTGGTTTCTGATGTGATGTATGTGCCTGAGATTGATCAAAATTTGCTAAGTGTGGGGCAGTTGGTAGAAAAGGGATTTAAGGTGATATTTGAAGAGGGTAAGTGTTTGATCTTTGACTCCAGTGGTCAGGAGTTGTTCAAGATAAAGATGCAACGGAAGAGATTTTCTCTGAATCCTCTCGAGAAGGAGCAGGTGGCATTCAAGTGTCAAGCCAGTGATTCAGAGATATGGCACAAGAGGTTGGGCCACTTTCATCACAAAGGCTTGCTGTTCATGCAGAGGAATGAAATGGCAGCTGGGTTACCAAGCGTGGAGGAGCAGATCACAAGGTGCAAGGCTTGTTTGTTGGGCAAGCAGACAAGACTTCCCTTCAAGGAATCCACTTGGAGAGCTATAGAGAAGCTGCAGCTGATTCATACAGATCTCTGTGGTCCACAAGTGACTCCTTCACTAAATGGCAGCAGGTATTTTATTATTTTCATTGATGATTATATTAGAATGTGATGGATTTACTTCATGAAGCAAAAATCAGAAGTTGCTGAGGTATTTTTGAAGTTTAAGAGATGGGTTGAGAACCAAAGCGGCTGCAAGATTCAGGTCATCAGATCTGATAATGGAACAGAATACACTTCACAGAGGTTCAACTCTTTCTGTGAAGAGGCTCGAATTGAGCATCAGCTTACTGCTCCTTACTCTCCACAGCAAAATGGAGTTAGTGAGAGGAAGAATAAAACCATTATGGAGATGACTAGGTGTCTGCTGCATGACAAGAATCTACCAAAAGAATTTTGGGCAGAAGCAACAAACACAGCAGTTTTTCTGCTGAATAGACTGCCTACAAGGGTATTGGAGAAGAAGACACCCTTTGAAGCTTGGTTTGGTGTCAAGGCAATTCTAAGAAATTTGAAGGTGTTTGGCTGTCTATGTTTTTCTCATATTCCGCAGGGCAAGAGAGACAAGCTGGGAGAGAAAGCTAAACTTGGGATCTTTGTTGGCTACAGCTTAGTGTCAAAAGCCTATAGGATCTATCAACCACATACAGAGAAGGTGATCACTAGCAGGGATGTTCAGTTCCTGGAAGATGAGCAATGGGACTGGACAGATGAGCCATAAGGCAAGCACAAGGAGGTCTCACTGGAACCTGACGAGCTGGTGGATGATGTTCCAGTTCGAGGTACAAAATCTCTGACCGATATATATCATAGGTGCAGTGTGACTGTTTTGGAACCTGCAGGTTATGAGGAAGCTAAAAGTGATCGGAGGTGGATGAATGCAATGAAGGAAGAGTTGGCTATGATAGAAAAGAACCAGACATGGGAGCTAGTGGAGAGGCCTGAAGACAGGAAGGTGATTGGAGTAAAATGGGTTTTCAGGACCAAACTCAATCCTAATGGCTCAGTGAATAAGGATAAGGTCAGGTTGGTGGTGAAGGGATATGCACAGGCTTGGGGAGTTGATTTCTCAGAAACCTTTGCTCCTGTGGCAAGATTGGATACAATTAGAATGATTCTTGCTTTGGCAGCTCAACAAGGATGGAAGGTGTATCAATTAGATGTGAAATATGCATTTTTGAATGGAGTGTTACAGGAGGAGATTTATGTTGAGCAGCCAGAAGGCTTTCTCACACCAGGCCAGGAGGAGAAAGTTTACTTGCTAAGAAAGGCTCTCTATTGCTTGAGGCAAGCTCCCAGAGCATGGTACAGTAAGATGGATGAGCACTTACTAGGCCTGGGTTTCAAGAAAAGCCCCAGTGAATCCACTCGATATGTCAAGAAGTTAGTATCCGACTTAGTGGTGGTGTCTCTTTATGTAGATGATATGCTGGTGATAGGGAGTAATAGTGCTCAGATTACTGAATTTAAGGAAGAGATGATGAAGGTGTTTGAAATGACTGATCTTGGTGAGATGTTGTACTTTCTGGGGATGGAGGTTAGGCAGACTCAGAATGAAGGTTTTATCTATCAGAAGAAGTACATGAAGGAGATCCTGAAGAGATTCAATATGGAGGAGTGCAAGAGTGTGAGTACTCCAATGGGTCAGAAGGAAAAGCTTCAAAAGAAGGATGGATCACAACCCGCAAATGAAAGAGTTTATAGAAGTTTGATTGGTTGTCTTATGTATCTCACTGCAACTAGGCCAGACATCATGTTTACTGTAAGTGTCTTGTCTAGATTCCTTAATTGTGCAAGTGAGTTGCATATGGTAGCTGCAAAGAGGGTGTTGAGGTACTTGAAAGGTACTCTTTCATATGGAATTAAGTTCTGCAAAATTCAGGAGTTTAAGTTGCAAAGATATTCTGATAGTGACTGGACAGGATCAATGGATGATATGAGAAGCACTTCAGGGTATTGCTTTACATTTGGGTCGGCATGTTTTTCCTGGTGTTCAAAGAAGCAGGAAATAGTGGCTCAATCAACTGCAGAAGCTGAGTTCATTGCAGCTACTGCAGCTGTGAATCAAGCATTATGGTTAAAGAAGCTTATGGATGATCTGCATTTGGAGCAAGAAGAAGGCGTAGAAGTATTTGTAGATAATCAAGCTACTCTGGCAATATTTCATGAAAAAACAAAGCATTTTAAGGTCAGGTATTACTTCTTAAGAGAAGTGCAGAAGACTGGAGAGGTGAAGCGAGTGTACTGTATTTCAGAAAACCAAATTGCAGATATATTCACTAAGTTATTTCATGTTGGTCGATTTGAACTTCTCAGGGCAAAGCTAGGAGTGTGCAGCACTTGATCCAGGAGGAGAGTGTTGATGTATCGAGGCTGCACTACCTATTTTCTTCTAAGTCAGTTTGCTGATGTCCTGTTTTCTAGGAGTAATTAGTCGTGATTTTACTTGGTCAGTCCTATTTTGTAGGAGTGTTTAGCTGCATGTTTTCTTTAACTGTTCTGTTAGTTTGTTGCTGGTTTTGTGGACCAAGCAAGCTGTTAGTTAGTTGGTAAAGTGTAGTTAGTGGGCAACGTGTGTTTATGAAAAAGCTTTAGTTTTTGTATTTAAGCAATTTCAGTTTTCTGAATATACAGAAGTTCCCTTCCAATACATTCTGTCTTGCTGCAAAATACAGATTTTGCTGTCAATTCTCCTTCTGTTCTTTAAAAAACAACAAAGATGATACATCTTTCTTCAGTATCTTAATGACACTGGCTGGACTCATCCCAAAAATACCTCGACTTTCAACCTTTCTAGAAATAGAAAAGAGGCAGAAAAGGAATTTTACGAAGAACCAACAGGACAGCCCGGTTAAATTTTGCATTCCGTATTGCAAAAAGAAATCCGCCGATGCCCAGAGTAATTTTCGATAGATAGATATTTATGAGAGAGAGGAGACTCAACCAAGCCAAGCATCTTGCCCTGCTGATGTCCAAGAACAGAGGCTTGCTATGCATTACAATTCATTCATTACAACAGCGTCCGCAAAAGAGTATTCTCACCTCACATGCTACTACGGTCAAAAGTCCATGTTCCAGCCGGAGAACGCATTTTTTTCACCACCATGACGACCCCACTCAACAAATGGCTTCGCTTCAGCTATTCTAAGTCCACTTATCCATGCTACAGTCATCTGATATCACATTTGGAAACATATTTATCGTAGGATTTGGACAAAACAGGCTGCATAGCGTAAAAGTGGAAACTTAGGCCCTTGCCAAAAGCGATTGCACTGCCAATATCTGAGAGAAGAACCATTTAAATATGTTAAACTCATCTACTAAAAAAGGTGTCAGACATAATTCATTCCATTCTTTTTCTTGAGCTAGGCGAGGATAAACACGATCATTTGGATTTGCAAATGCAACCGTATTTGATGCTGCAACCAGTTTTGGCTATGGTGCAAAAAACATCACACGAAACAAATTAGGAAGGGAAATGAAAAAGTGTGAAAATGCGAGGAAAAACTGGTATCTAGACGGTGCAAATTTCAGCACCTACATAAAAATTTAAAAACACAAGCTACAGAGAGGAAATAAAAAATGCATCAATCTTCTTAATGGGGTTTTGGCATTTTAGATTAACTTGAGATCAACTTCAAAATTCAGCAGATTTCCTCTAAAGTACATCAAATATCGTCAGAACTTAATTGCTCCCACAAAGAGACGCCAAACGCCTACCTGCAATGAGTTTCCGAGATATGTTGCTTAAGTTGGAGTGTTTCTGAGTCAGGCCAAAACCAGTTAGTAACTTGGTATGCAGAAAAAAAAAAGCGCACTTACTTTTGATAGTCCACCAGAAAAAAGTGCAAAAGAAAAAGCTGATCTCTAATTGATTAACTGAAGCTTAAGTGACCCTTTTCCTGTATTTTCATATCCAGGACTTGACTAATTTGCATATTGGCACTGCAAGAGAGAAGAGACAATTGTTGAAGCTACAAATCATAGAAGAGAATCTTTAGTCCATTGCAAGGCATTGTGGCACGAACCTTGGTAGGCGCTGAACATAAAAAAGAGGAGCAATTCTCAGGTGAGCAGGTTGAAGCAAAATAAAGTAGGGATGGCATTAAACATACAAAATCAGTATGCTCATCTCAACAATAAACTAAAACGAAGACAGAAAACGCAAACACAAGCTGAATATTACGCAAGCAATGCCAAGCCATCTTAATCACCTAAATTTGGCAGGAGAAAATACTCCGATCCAGTCATCATTTGATGGGTTCGGAGAGCGATGCTCCAATAATACCCACTCCGCATTTTGCCCCTGAAACAGTAAATGTAGCTTGCATCAACCTCCACCACCGCCTTCATTTTTCGCAATTATGGTTGACCACGTCTTCAATTTAGAGAACTAATAATCTTTTAAAGCATTCTAAGCAACCCGAGTGAATGACCAATCCTAGGGTATCCAGCATACACAGGAAGAACAAGCAATCGAAGCCTTACCATCGCTGCGAGAACCGAGGGAGAGGCATTGATGCTTGCTCTTCTGTCGACAGCAAAGACCGTCTTGTGAAAACTCAGAAATTTAGCTTCCTTTACGGCACTCCAATCAACCCAATCCGACACCACTAACCATATTCAGCATATGTAAGTCATTCACTCAAGTTAAACTACAAATGGAACGATAATTCTTCGAAGTCCAACCCAATCGAACCAAACAACTTTACCCAACAAACGTTTCCACTATCCCAGCAAGAATTCATCGACGTTCAGCCACATTCAATATTCAGAATTAACGAACCACCCATGCCAATGAGCTATCAAATTGACCCATTAAATGAAGCCACGATCGATTAGATTCATGAAAAGCACGCATTTCGAGAAATATTGAGCACACATTAACAAGAATTCCACGTAGCCAATGATTCTTGAATCATGACGAAGAGTGAGCTTGTTTCGCAAAAAACAATTTTCAGGAAAATATTTTTCTCATTTTCCAGCGTTTGGTTTGCTTAGGAAAATATGTCAACGGAAAATGTTTTCTTACAAAGCTTAAATTCAGAAAAGTAATTTCTCCTTTAAAAGAACTGGAAAATGTTTTATAAAGTATGACTAAGCTATCGACGCTTGGATTCAAAATTCTACGCTTGAGCACAAAAACCCCCACGTTGGTTCCGAGTCCTGATATTCAGGATCAGGTCTCGACGACCGGGCTCGAGACCTCGGTGTCCAAGGCCCGGGCCCCTGGCATCCATGCCCGGGTCCATCAAGGCTGAGCCCGAACCCCTGGTGCCCATACCCAATGTTTCGACACCCAAACTCGAGTCCATAAAGGCCGTGCTCAGGTCACCGATACTCGAGCTCTAGTCCTGACCCTCTGACCCGAATCCACAAAGGCCATGCGCGGGTCCTCAACGCTCAGGCTTGGGTCCTTAATGAAATGATTATTTTTATAAAAATATTTAATTTAAAAAATCGATTATATTATTTATTTATTTATTTATTTATTTAAAAATCATTTTTTATTATTTTTAAAAAATAAAATTATTTATTATTTATTCTTTTCTTTCTTTCTTTTTTCTTCCTTTTTCTTTTTCTTCTTCATCAAGCTGCTCACCGGCCATGGCGATGCCCGGCGAGCTCAAGGAAGCCTTTGGCAGTGAGCTCAAGGCAGCCTTTGGCGGCAAGCTCAGGGCTCAACCGATCCAGGCGAGCCCTAGCTCCGCCGAGGTCGACAAGCCCAGGCTCAATAGATGTAACAGACTGAATTTTCGATCATTTTCCCGGAATTTAGGAAATAAATATTGACCAATGCACTATAGTGAGATCTCACCCGAGACCCGCGCATTCTCGCGATGCTAACCTTAGGGGTAGGGCTATCACAGGATTGAGTTCGCACGACCAAAGAACTCGACCTGAGTTCGATCTTCGACCATATGGATTGACGAGGGAATGTTTTGAGCCAACAGAGACCGATCTAACTGATTGATCGTGTCCAAAGGGAACTAGCGACAGACCCTCGCAATTATATGACAATCAAGGTTGTCCTGGGTAGAGTAAACTTAAACGTGGTTTGACTTAATGTCGATCACGGGTAGAGAGCGTGTAATCCCAATTAGCCACCTGTTAGCCAGAGATAAGCTAAAGTCGCGAGTGTTCAATTTTAGTCATTTCTTGAAATTCGGGCCCGGGAATCGAGGATTTTGAAAATGACAATTTTGGACGGCCGATGACGTTTTTGCCTTGGCCAACCTTGGGGCCACCCATTTCTGCAAAAAAAATGGATTTCGGTTCGGGACCGGGAAAATTACAGTTTTGCCCCTGTGGACACCGATATTGGATTTTAAGGTTGTTTGAGGTTATTTTTCAAAATCGATGTCATTTTGGGGTGGCCACAGGCATTTAGAGTGGTTTCGGGCGAAAATTGGAATTTTGGCTCGGAAGTGAAAAATAATATTATTTTATTCCCGAAACTTTGCAGTCGACTTTCGAGGGCTTAAGAAGCTATTTTCACGATTCCGACGCCATATTATGTTGGCCACGCATATATGGAACGCGTATGTGCGAAAATTGGAATTTCGCCCCGGGATCGGAAAAAGGACAATTTTACCCCTGGGCCAGTTTCAGTTCCGAATTTTGGGAAAATTTTGGGGATAATTATTTGGATAATTCAGCCGGCAAATGACCGAAACGCCCCTCAATTATTTGGATGAGGATGAATGTGGGCCAAGTATTCAAGGGCATTTTGGGGATTTTGGAAAAAGTGGGTCAAACCACTTTTGACCCACAAAAATATCTCTCTCTCTCTCTCTCTCTCTCTCTCTCTCTCTCTCTCTCTTCCTTCCCCCATCAGACCATTTCCTCCCCCTCACTCTCCCGTGATCTCTCTCTCTTCTTCTTCTTCATTTCCTCCCCACCACTGCTGCTGCTGCTGCTGCTGTGGCTGCTGCTACTGCTGTTCCAGCTTCTGTCCAGCCCATTCGTGTCGCCTTTGTTAGGTAAGTGACTTCCCCAATCGCCACTTAGGACCTCAGGTATTTCTAGGCTCGTTTAGGGTTCGGTTTGGGTGTTTTTCGTGGCTGTTTTGGACTGAAATAGTGCTGGTTGTGCTCGGTTTGTTGATTTCCGGTAAGGTTTCTGCGTCGCTGGATTTTGCTATTTTTACTGTGATTTTTGTGGCCCTAATTTGAGGAAGTGTTCTTCATGAAATTTTCTCCCAACATCTTGAAGTATAACATACTTTAATTTGGGAATTTTTGAAAATCATTTGATTCCATTCGGAAGTCCATCTTTGGACCGAAATAAAACTGCCCGATTTAGTGTTCACCCGACCTTTGGGTCTGTTCGAATTTTTATAAACTTTTCCAGGCTTATTTTCAAAATACTTCCTTCACAAAAATTGTTGGGGACATTTGCGACTATAACATATAAATATTTCAAGGTTTTCCAAGATGCTTTGTGTACCGAATGAGTTGTATTTTGATGGCCTGAGGGGCTGTCTGAGCGAACCGGATTTCGTCTGACTTTGAGTGTCAAAACGAGGTGTTTACGGTTAGAACTGGGTTTTGAGTTCTTCATGGAAAATGTTCATCGAGATTTTTTGTACAACATATCCAAATTTCAGAATTTTTGGAATTGATTTACTATTTATTTCAAACAGATTTCGGTCACTGTGCAACTGCCAGTTTGGACCTGATTTTGTATATTCCAGGTTTTTCTCTCTCTCGGGCTGAATTTTGTGACTGATTGTTTGGTTGTCGTGGGCTGATCTGTGGACTGATTTGGAGATGGAATTTCGAGGTTTAAGAGGCTCGGTTAGGGCTGAGACGTTGTGGACCGATCAGGGTTAATTGTGTGATTGATTGGGATTATATTGGCTTGATTGGATTTATTGGACTAATGGTATTATTTGCTGTTGTGGGCTGATTCAGGATAGTGTGTTGGGCTAAATGTGGATTGGCCGTGTGCCGTGTGTGAATGGCCGTGTGGTGTGCTGTTGTGCCTCGTGTGAGTGGCCGTGAAGTGTGATGGCGTGGTAGTGTATTTGTGCAATGAATTTGCGTGTTAAATGTGTATGGTTATGTGGTGTTCGTGTGACGGGAATGTAAGTTGTGAAATGTGCGTGAGATGTGTATGTTTGGATGTGCGACTGTTAGTCGTGTGTAAGTGTAGTTTGAGTGAAACGAGGGTTCGGAAATGTAAGATTGGTTGGAAAGGTCCGTCCTGAGGCGTGATCGTTTACGCGGGACGATGCCGTCCCTGACGAGGTGACGATGCCCGGCCCGACGGGGTGTCGATGCCTGACGTGGTCAGAAGACCGTTGGCCTGATGCGTTTTACGCGGGCGCGGTAGAAGGAAAATGTGTGTAGGATTCCGTCCTGAGGCGTGTACGTTTACGCGGGACGATGCCGTCCGTGACGAGGTGACGATGCCCGGCCCGACGGGGTGACGATGCCTGACGAGGTCAGAAGACCGTTGGCCTGATGCGTTTTACGCAGGCACGGTAGTGGTGGAAGGGTTGAGAATGAGCAAGAATTGGCTTGAGGTGCGAGGTTCGAGAAAGTGACGCATGGTGTGAATAGTGTGCGAATATGTTTGTATCGCGTGATGTGATGCTTAATTATGGGGTAGAAACTGCTAAGCATGGTATGGGACGTGCCCAAGTGGTTTCTGTCTTATAATTAAGGCACGCACGCATCTGTGATGTATTGTTGTAATGTGCTGGCTGTATTATGGTCTAACATGCAGGAACGTGCATGATGGATTCCAGGTAGGGTCGTGTGTGAATGTTAGTATGGTTTATCGTTGTGTGAGATGCGTGTTCTGTCTAGCGGTACGTGAGTGCCTACGTGGGGTTTGGGGTTGTACACTTATTGAGATTCGTCTCACGGTTGTATAACCGCCACTTTTCAGACCCCCAGCCGTAAACCCGGGGAGTTCGCCTCCTCTTTTAGGAAGTATGTGGAGCTGCAGGCGAGTGTCCGGAGATTCAAGCCCGAAGAATCAGGAGCAGAACGGAAGGCGATCTCTAGGCTTTCCCTAGGGTATTTTTAAGGGTTGTTTAAATCGGGTTGACCCATAGGGAAGTTAAGTTAACCAAACTATGATCTTTTGTTATGACGGTGATTTCGGATGCTAGCTTGTTGTATATGTTTGTATATTTGGTGCTGTATGGATATGTTGTTGTTTTTCTGTTCTGTTGTTCTACACCGTTGTCGTCATTTTAGTCCGGGGGTTTTTATATTCTCTTCCGCATGTGGTTCTGATGTTTGGGTTGGGTCGGCGACGTTCCTGGGATGTCGCAATAATTCGACCGGAGCAAGGGATGTCGCGAGCTCGTTGGGGTTCGGGGCGTGACAATAGTGGCCGGCAAGCTTGTAGCTCGCCAAATCCAGGGGAGCCCGAGCTCCACCGACCAGGTTTGACCAAGGCCAATGAGCTCGAGTTTGCTTGTGCCCATCGCCTGGCAAGGCTCGAGCTTGCCGATGGCCGTCTTCGGCCGGTCACGGTGAAGGGAGGAGGAAAAAGAAAAGGAAAGAAAAGAAAAAATAAAAAAAATTAATTTTCAAAAAAAGAAAATAGAAAATAATTAAAATTTTGATTTTTGAAAATATAAAAATTATTTAAAAATTTATTTTTTTCCTAAAATAAAGTCATGAGATTTAAATCATTTTCCAATGAAATCCAAACATCAGAAAACGATTTTTATTGTGAATCACAAAACAAAGGAAAACTAAACGTATTTCTGAAAAATGATTTTTCGGAAAATATTTTCTTTTATCATTAAGTTTTTTTGCGAAACAGAGGTACCCGAAAAGTCCATGGAATTGACCGCATGTCAACCCTTAATCATGAATGAGTAAAGGAATGATCAAATCAAGCCTAAACTCCCGAGAATCGCATTCAATTAATAGCATTCGGCGGTCTCCAGAACTGAAACAGAGTAAACAAGACCCAAAATCACCAACATTTGGCAACAAATCAACTCAGGATTGATGCAATATCTTCTCACATACGTCTATATAAGCTCATATGATCAAAACAGTCGCAATTCCAGTCAAGGATAACGTTAAGAATTAGGAATCCAGCAAATCTTGATCATGTATGGCACTTCTAACTGGTAACCATGATGCCAACAAATTCCAAACTATTACGACATTTTTAGCATGGATTTCCTCTTTCGACTCCCTATACAAAAGTATAGGCTAATGTGATCAAAGTGACACAAAATTTGCATGAAACTCATGTCACATAGAGATCCTCAAATCACAACCAGAAAAATCAAGCTCATTCTTAGCGACTCTTGGGCACACCAACTTGGAGCATTATGTACGAATTTAACATGAATTGATCATAACACTTTAGATTCTCAGTAATTTACCCACATACCCGACTCTACATCTCACAAACAAGGTTTTGGTGACTGAGGAGTGATTCCGAGAAATCATGCTCTGTGACTAAGAATCATCCAACAACATGTAAGATTTATTGATTAATCTTTGGATTCAACAATAGAAAAGGCTATTATAAAATTTCACCTCAAGAACATTTTATGGAACAAGTGGTGTACACTTTGAGTACAAGTCTCTAATTCGAAATCTCCAATCTCCGAACCGCTCTCTACACATGCAATAGACGTGCAATATTCGCACAATATTCGTGTAATAGACATGCAATATTTGTGCAATCTTAAGAGATATTGATGTAGAATAGTTAGCGTGTGATTATCTTGAACGACATGATCGTCAGGATCGCCGAAAATCTCAGCAGTTTTTCTGATCTTGGGTCGAACGACCTCGGATTGCATTCAAAGTTGGTCGGTTGAAGCAAAACGACCGTCTGATTCAAACTCACAGCTATGTCATGACTTACGATGAATTTTAGCATTCCGGAGTCGTCTAGATAGTTTTTTCAAGCATTTTTCTATATTAGGAAATTCATGATTGTCATTACTTTCACATATTCTATTTGAAAGATTTGGTTTATTAGATGTTATCTTTAACTATTCGGTTTCTATTAGAATTAGGAGTCTTATCTCTATATAAGATGTCCGTCTTGTAATCGAAATCATACTATCATTGAATAAAAAATTTCGAGTTCTTTGGAGTTGTTCCAAATATACGCTTTCTCTCTACGTCATTTGGTATTAGAGCAGGTTTGTCATGTGACGATGGTGAATAATGTGAATGTCAATCTCCCCGCTGCTAAAAGCCGTGTGAACGAGCCTATTACGCGGGCTGAGTTCAATCAGTTCGTGGATCAAACCGATCAGAGGTTTCAAGAGATCCTTGATGCCATCCAGCATTTGTCCACAAATCATGCGCCTGGCGTTCTTCTAATCGAGCGAATTCCTATCACTCGTGATCCTGAAGATGCTATGGGGCGTGGAGAAATCCCCCGACATAGGCGTCAAGACTATGTCGAGGATACGGAAGACGAAGACGAAGATTTTTAGGAGATGCAGATTTGTGGTAGTCGCCGATACAGGGGATTCCAGGAGGAGCATGTTCGTGGGGATCAACGACAGGGGGCCTATCGATGAGATCCTGAGCGGTATCAACTAAAGGTAGATCTCCCTACTTTCAATGAGAATTTGGATATTGAAGATTTCCTAGATTGGCTTTGGGAGGTCGAGAAATTCTTCGACGCTATAGATATTGATGAGGATCGCCAAGTGAAACTTGTGGCGTACAAGTTGAAGGGTGGCGCTTCAGCTTGGTGGGAACAGACTCAATCGACGCGACATCGACAAGGCAAGGCTCCTATTCGATCATGGGGTCAGATGAAACAGAAGTTGAAGAAGAGGTTCCTCCCAACGGACTATGAGCAACTGTTATTTCAACAATTCCAGAATTGTCGACAATCGAATAGATCGGTCCAAGCTTATACGGAAGAGTTCCTTCGACTCTCCACTCGCAATAACTTGGATGAGTCTAAGGCACAACAAATTGCTAGGTACATTAATGGTTTGAGACTTAATATCTAGGATCGGGTTTCTTTGCATCGATTATTCTCTGTCGAAGACGCCCAGGATATGGCGCGAAAAATTGAGATGCAATTGGAGAGGACTAGCCCTAGTACACTTGGTAGCAATTATTCGGGTCGTGGGTCATTCGGGAAAGGAAGACAGCCTAATGTTACAAGTTCTTCTAGTCAACAAACCCCTGATTCGAGCCAAGTTCCAGGGGGTACTACTGGGATGCCTAAGGAAGCAGTCGCAATAAGCAATCGCACTCCCAATCAGAATACCCAGAATCCATATGCCAAGTCCCAACCGATCAAGTGCTATAAGTGTAACGAGTTGGGCCATCGTTTCAGCGATTGTCCTTGTCGTAGAATGGCCAATATCGTTGAACATGATGAAGATGTGTATGAGGAAGATTGGGAAGAGGAAGAAGAAGTGAAAGTGGAAGATGAAGTGAGCGAGCAAGTTAATTGTATTGTGCGTCGTCTACTGCTTGCTCCGCGGATAGAAGATACCCAGTGGAATCAGCTTTTCTGCGCTCGTTGTACTGTTAACGGCAAAGTATGCGATATCATTATTGACAGCGGAAGTTGCGAGAATATAGTGTCAAAGGCCTTGGTGGACCACTTGCAACTAAAGACGGAGCCGCATCCCGTGCCCTACACAATCGGATGGATCGCAAGGAAGCAGAACTTAAGGTAAACCAATTATGTCGTTTACTTGTTTCGATCGGAAAATCATATCAAGATACTATTGTCTATGATGTTGTGGAGATGGATGTGTGTCATGTTTTACTAGGTCGGCCATGGCAATATGATGTTGATGCTACACACCGAGTTAAGGAGAATACGTATTTTTTTTGTGTGGAAAAGGACTAAAATTACTTTGAGACCAAAGAGTAATTTCCCTCAGATTGTGAAGAAGCAAAATGTAGGGGTTATGATGAACATCCGAAACCGTGAAGGGATGTATATGATTGTGGACAAGGGTGACCAGCAAGTTGTGATTCATGTTTCCGATATTCTTAATCCCTTATTAAAGATATTCAGTGATGTTATGCTTGAGGATTTACTTGACGGATTACCTCCTTTGAGGGATATCCAGCATGAGATTGATTTTCTTCCAGGTGCTAGTCTTCCTAATTTGCCTCATTATCAGATGAATCTAAAGGAGAATCAGATTCTACAGGAGCAGGTGGGAGAGCTCCTTCGAAAGGGCTTCTTGCGTGAAAGAAAAAGTCCATGTGCAGTTCTTACGCTTCTCACGCTAAAGAAAGACAGCACCATGCATATGTGTGTAGACAGTTGTGTCATTAACCGGATTACTGTCAAGTATAGATTTCCAATTCCACGACTTGATGATATGTTAGACAGACTTGCTGGATCACGGATTTTTACGAAGATCGACCTTCGAAGCGGATACCACCAACTTCACATCTATTCTGGCGACGAATGGAAAACGGCCTTCAAAACAAGTGTGGGTTTGTACGAATGACTTGTCATGTCGTTTGGACTCACTAACGCGCCTAATACTTTCATACGTTTGATGACTCAAGTTTTCAAACTTTTTATTGACAAGTTTGTGGTAATTTTCTTTGATTATATACTCATATATAGTCTAGATGGGCGTCAACACATGGAGCACTTGAGGGATGTCCTACTAACCTTGCAGTAAAATAAATTATTCATTAATCTGAAAAAGTGCAGCTTCATGACATAACGCCTCTTGTTTTTGGGTTTTGTTGTTGGCGCGGATGGACTTCACGTTGATGCAGATAAGGTGACCATGATTTGCAATTGGCTAGTTCCAAAGAATGTTGGTGAGGCTTGAAGTTTCCAAGGCCTTGCAACATTCTATAGGCGTTTCATTCGAGATTTCAATACTATTATGGCCCCGATCACTGACTGTTTAAAAAAGGGCAAATTCCATTGGGGAGATGAAGCTTCGGTCAGTTTTGCTCTTATAAAAGAAAAGCTCTCCACGGCGCCAGTATTGATGCTCCCTGACTTTGAAAAAGTGTTCGAGCTAGACTGTGATGCGTCCGGCGTCGGGATTGGCGTTGTCATTTCCCAAGAAGGTAAGCCTATAGCCTTTTTTAGTGAAAAACTTAATGAAGTTCGCCGGCATTGGTTGACGTATGAGCAGGAATATTATGCTATCATGCGAGCTATAAAAGCATAGGCAATCCTATCTTTATCAGCACGAATTTGTTCTTAACACCGATCATCATGCTCTTAAATATATCAAGAGTCAGAAGCACTTAAATCGAATGCATGCACGATGGGTTTCTTTTCTAGAGCAATTTAATTCGGTGCTTCGTCATAAAGCAGGCCATTTAAATAAAGTGACAGATGCGATGAGTCGACGTACTGCGACACTCGTGACCATACGCACTGATGTTGTCAGTTTTGATCATCTATGTTCTTTTTATCCTGAGGATGATGATTTTGGTGAGATATAGGAGAAGTGTTCTGAAACAGGTTGTCATAGCGATATGATAATTCAAGAAAAATTCTTGTTCTTTGGCAATAGATTATGCATTCCTCGTGGTTCCTTGCGTGAACAACTCATTTGAGAGTTTCATGGTGGTACTCTCGGTGGACATTTGGGGCGAAATAAAATTGTAGCCTTGGTGGAGGAGCGGTACTATTGGCCTCAACTGAAGCGAGACGTGGGACGATTTGTCAGTAAATGCTACATTTGTCAGATCGCTGAGGGCCACTCTTAGAACACTGGTCTTTATACCCCCTTGCCTATTCCTTCGGGTCCTCGGGTAGACATATCGATGGACTTTATGTTGGGACTTCCTCGCACTCAATTGAGTTTAGATTCTGTTTTCGTGGTGATTGACCGGTTTTCAAAGATGGCGCACTTCATCCCTTATAAGAAAACTTCGGATGCTTCGCTTGTGGCAAGTTTATTCTTTTGTGAAGTAGTCCGTCTCCATGGTGTGCCGAAGACAATCACTTCTGATCGTGACGCGAAATTTCTAAGCCATTTTTGGCTTACTTTATGACGTTTGTTTAGGACTGATTTACAGTATAGTAGTTCTTTTCATCCCTAAACGGATCGTCAGACGGAAGTTGTGAATCGTACTATGGTGAATATCATTCGCTGCCTCTGCAGTGATATGCCTAAGTTGTGGGACTGGTATCTTGCTCCTGCTGAGTTTGCCTTCAACAACTCAGTTAACCGCTCTATCGGTACGTCTTCCTTTCAGGTTGTTTATGGGCGTACACTACAATATACTCTGGATTTGGTTCCCTTATCCAAGATTCCTGGCTATAGTGTCGCGGCGAAGAATTTGGCGATCAGAATTAATGAAGTCCAAGCTGTTGTTGCTAGTCAATTGGCTTCTTCTAATTCAAAGTATAAGGAGGATGCTGACAAACGGCGACGTTCGAAAATTTTTTAGGTAGGCGATGAAGTAATGGTTTTTCTGCAAAAGGAGAGTTTTCCTGTAAGTACCTATAATAAACTGAAGAACAAGAAGATTGGTCATTACCGCATCCTGAAAAAGATCAACGACAATGCCTATGTAGTTGACCTTCTTGGTGATCTCAACATTTCCCCTACATTTAATGTGGTAGACTTATTTGAGTATCATACTCCTGATACTCCCCTCTATCTTAATCATAACTTGAGGACGAGTTTTTCCATAGAAGGAGGAAATAATGTTGAACAGTTGGCGTGCAATTATCTTGAATGACATGATCGTCAAGATCACCGGAAATCTCAGCAATTTTTCTGATCTTGGATCGAACGACCTCGAATTGCGTTCAAAGTTGGTCAGTTGAAGCGAAATAACCGTCTGATTCAAACTCATAGCTGTGTCGTGACCTACGATGAGTTTTAGCATTCTAGAGTCGTCTGGATAGTTTTTTCAAGCAGTTTTCTATATTAGGAAATTCGTGATTGTTATTACTTTCACATATTCTATTTGAAAGATTTGGTTTATTAGATGTTATCTTTAATTATTCGGTTTCCATTAGGATTAGGAGCCCTATCTCTATATAAGATGTCCGTCTTGTAATCGAAAATCATACTATCATTGAATGAAAAATTTCTAGTTCTTTGGAGTTGTTCTAAATTTACGCTTTCTCTCTGTGTCGGATATGGATAATCAACAAAAATATCATAATTATCTCTAATATAGGAAAATATCTTATAGAAAGTGCTAAATATATCTAACCCATTAAAAGAAATCCCTCAATTGACGAAGGTCATACCTTCACATGACGAAAGGCCGGAAGAGAATTTAAGTAGAAATTTATGCCTTTGAGGCTAAAGGTGAGAGCATTTGGAAAAAGGCGAGGAGAATGGAAAGTGTTTGTCTCTTATCCAGTGGCAGAGAAGAGGAGCAGACTCTGATCCAAAAATAGTCTCATTTCCCCAAATTTTCCCTCTACTCTGTACACTATAAGATCATCGGCCTCATCAACCAAGTCTTCTCTTGTCATCTTTGCTCTTTGTTAAGGTTGCTTTCACTTTTTGTCTTTCCTAATTCCGAAGGTAATAAAGACACGACCTGTCAAATGAGGAAAAAGTTTGAGGATTTGGCCGAAAAAGTTTGAGGACTCTTTTGTTTGCGAAATTCAATGAAGAACATCGGCACACGGCTCTACATGTAACACCAACTCACCACAATAAGTGTTTGGAGGCGATTCCAGTTCAACTAGAATCCGAATCTCCACAAGCTTCCATATATTGTATAGCAAGTTGTGTAAGCTCTCCAATAGAAATTGAAAGTTCCACAATTGACGTGAATCAAAGTATTAAGGAATGATGGGCATTTCTTATTGCCAATAGAATCAGGTAAATTCATAATTTTTTAGGATGATATATCCAACTTGGATAATGATAATAATTCCGCGAGAGACTACGGAAGTTTCTCCATTTTGTAGAATGCTTTCTTAGCCAAGTGAGCGAGCAGGACCTGCGAAGACATTCCCACCAATTAATGTCCAAGTGAGTAAGACCTTTTAGCTTCCCGATAGAATAGTCAAATTCTTGCAAGTTTGGATGGTCAGTCATCAAGAAACTTCAGAGTTCATTTCAATCATTTACATCTTGAGAGAGAAAGAACTTCTAATTTGTTTGTCATCTGTAAAAGCCGCTGAATTATTACAGATAGGTTTAAAGAGAGAATACTATGTTGAGAGAATAAAAGTACAACGTCACCCCTTCAAAATGTTCCATCCGTCCCATTTTTCGGTGTTTTCGTTGTCCGAAAGTTTGAAAACCACGAAATATTTCAAGTTTAAATTGGCCATACCACAATCTAGAGAAGGAGAACCCCAAGAAAGCGAGGGAGAGCCGGAATAGCCCCTACTTTCGCGTTTTTTTTGAAAGAAGGGATCGGGAATACCCTTACCCTTGACCAAACTACTTTACTAGAAGTCGAATTCAATACAGGAACTGGTTTAAGGGCTTGATTTTGATTTTTTTCGGGTAAGCCAAACCCGTGAAGGAAGGTGGGGGAAGCAATTCACCTTGTGTTGTGACTCGTTCCTTCGGTCGGGCCTTCTTCGAACGTCGATCCCTCAAGAAAGCCATCCAGGAGATAATTGTTGATGTCTTCAGCAAAAGTCCTTGCTCTTAACTTGAGGTATTTCAATTTGGACATCCGCTTTAGTTCTTTATCTGCAATGCTGATGGGATCCGAATGATGTTCAACTAGATTGAGTGCTTGAAATTTATCTTTTCTCTGCCAATAAAAACCATCATTGAGTATCAGCTTGCAAACCTTAATTTTGTCGTTCCGAATGGCCTAAAGGAAATTTAAATGGAATGTGCGAAAACAATTGTACAGTGATAACGTAGGGATCCTACTTTATCTCTTTGGACCTTGCTACTTCATGAGCTTCTTTGCAATTCCACAAACCTATTGTGCCCTGTCAAATTTTAAGTGCATTCTTGGCGAATAATGTCTCTTCTAGGGTCTCTCAGCTCATCATGCATCCATATAACAGCACCATGAACAATTTAAATTAGACACAAATAAATAAGTTATTTCAATGAGCTACGTGGGTATTGACTGCAAGCATCCCCGAAATAGATTGCCCATGATTTCTTTTCATATTTGAGGAAGCATGCCATATGGAGAGAAATTCCTTTTTCCACATCTTCTAGTGGACCATAACCGATGTTCAACTTATCCCACGCCTCATCACGAGGTATATCTTTCAACCTTTTGCTGCATTTCTTTCCATATTTTCTCATCTTTCTTCTAAAGGTTCTGGATCTATTGCATCATGGATTACAATGCATGCAAACACACACATACATATGTTTATATATACTCGTAAGTACCATCTTTGAAGATGACACGTAGACCTCTAAATGGCTTGAAAAGTCGCCTTCTGATTGGAGAGATTGGCTTTCTCGCATTCCCCATTAAAAAAATGCTGTCATGTAAGCATTTCTTTACGAAGACCACCTAAAAGTTTGCTTGACAAGTTTGCATTCAAGCGCAAACCCAACGTTGACAGCACAGTAGTTCGAGCCTGTCAAGATGAATTTCGCCTATGAACAATAAATCTTGTCCAGATCCGTTAGACAGGCTCAAATCAACTAAGCTAGCGAGGTCGGGCCTAACCACAATAATATTGCTCAAGCACGCAGATAGTTTCGTAGGGAAGCTCTGGCAACTCTTGATAGCTTACCACAACCTGTTAATGAGGTCAGACCTAACCGCGATAATGCTACTCGAACACACAGATAGTTCAAACTATAGGGAAGCTCCGGCAACTCTTGGAAGCTTACTACTGCAACCTGTTGAGCGCATACATATGTTAGTCCGTGATGAACCTAGGATACGTAGAGACACGATGACGTATCCATCATGGGAGGAAGTTCATGGTGCGGCTCTCCACAAATGGCAAAGATGTAAGACGTGCTTGGGAAAGGTTTATGAGACCACCCAAAAAGAGTACAATGCACTGTAAGATCAATTCTATTAAAAGTAAAATTCCATGACTAACTTTAAACATCGACTAAGAGTACTTTCAAAGGCAAATCAAGACATCGTCCCAAGAATTTCTATTTTGCACCCACGTAGAGATTCAAATTCAAATGGGCGACCTACAGATCGGTATACTTCTCCAATTACATGTAATCCCTCCGACACAGGCCACGTCATTCTCATGAATAATGACGTCGGCCTTCATTGCAGGAGCACATTGATTTGGAGGCAAGCCCGTCCCTCCAACATAGATTCAAAAAAAACAGAGGGAAAAGGGAATCCATCATTTTTTAATCCATGAGTTAATTTTTAAAAAAAGAAAACAGAAAGGATCCAGCCTTTCCAAATGACACGAGCACCAACAAAACGACAAGCCGTCCGCTTTTTTAGCCGCCAGTCTGTCCGTTCGTTCTTTCGATCTGTTCGCGCCAAATCCGGACACTCCGAAACGACGTCGCTCGCCCCCTATCTCAAGCCCGCTAAAAGAGAGAGAGTGGAAATTGAACTTTTTTTTTCTTTTTTTTGGTGGTCGAATGATAATCGAATTGACTTTACTGAACTTATAATTATATAATCACGCATTCGTGTTCCGACCCAAATCGTGTTTTGAAGAAGAGACAGAATTTCAATTCCCATATCTACTTCAAGTCGAAAAAATTCAGGCGCCTACCCCCGATCTCGCCATTGATTAAACCATGCTATTCACGCCCGCTTTCGCCCTTGAGTTTTCGAGATTATGAAAAATCATTGAACATTGACAGAAGATTATGAACATCGACCATTTACGATAAGATGATGTTGCTTAACACACTCTCTCGATGAATCGTCGCCTATCGACGAACAGTGATTACTCGGGATGGGTATACACGCCGTCAAGATTAAAAACCATATAAGGCAACCAGATAGATTCGAGAAACATGTTTAGACAGAACTCGGAGTTCGAGATACTCGTCGAGTGAATCGCGATCCTTCGGCGCGGCGGCGGCTTCGTTAGGAAGATTTACGACGGCCCGGCCGGATTAAATTCGTATTTTTTCCTTTTTTTTTTTTTGCATGCCTAATTCCCTCCAAAGGTCACGATTCGTTTTTAGCAGTTTCAGTTAAAAAAAAGGGAGGGAAACAAACATTCATCGCTTCCCTCGCGAATCCACCCTGTCGAAAGAAATTTTTTCTAAAAAAACAATAATGACGGTAAAAAGAAAAAAGACAAGAAATCGGAAATTCATGGTGGACCCACCCACCTTTTCCGTTTCAAAAGTTAAATAAAAAAAACAAAAAAAAAATTTGTAAAAACCCGAGCTGTTTGTCAGAACCGCGCAGGTTGTTCTCCTCCTTCCTTCTGCCTCCGAATGCGGGAGCGCGACCGCCGCCTCGGAGGTTGCGTTCTCGGATCTTCCCCTGTCTTCTCCTTTGCCTTTTCCCGAGAAAGGATTGGCTAAGGAATAAAGGGTCGGAGCCGCGTTGGGAGGGAGGGGAGGGGAGGGGAGGGGGGAGATGGGGATATTGTACGCGATGGTGGCCAGGGGCCACGTCGTCCTGGCGGAGTTCAGCGCCGCCGCGGCGTCGAACGCGGGCGCGGTGGCGCGGCAGATCCTGGAGAAGCAGCTGCCCCAGGGGAACGCGGACAGCAACGCGTCGTACTCCCAGGACCGATACGTGTTCCACGTCAAGAGGACCGATGGGCTCGTCGTCCTCTGTATGGCCGACGACGCCTCCGAAAGTATGCTCCCCTTTTTTTTTCTTTCATCTTTCCCCCTGGGGAAAGCGGATCTTTTTTCGATGGCAATGGGCGCGTGTGGCCATGTGCGATTGTGGGTCGTGGCGATTTTGAGATTTTTTTTGGTCGAGGGTGATCGGGAATCGGGGGAGGGAGCTAGAAAGTTGACATTTCTAGCTCGCATCGGTGTTGTTCTTGTGAACGATGGGGCCGTGCTGGAGAGGAGACGTCGATTGATTTCTCTTTTTTCAGAGCATTTCTTATTGAGAGTTATGTAGGACTTTTCGTCTTTTTGGATCTTGTATCGCTTTGTGAAAATCGAATGCGTGCGCTTTGGTTATGCCAAAATCAAAATCGATGCGCGAAGGCGAGCTCGGCCTGGTTTGTTTCGTACGGATCTAAAGACTCCGTGATATTGCTCTGATCAATTCTTTGTTTGGGGAAGCTGGTGTTTTGAGTTTGGGGATTGCGGATGCTTGACTTTTTTTGTGGGTTGGTTATTCAAAACATGGTCCTGAGCAGTTTGAGCTCTCTTTTGCCATTATTTTGGCTGTCAAAGCTTTCCATGTTATCTGTCATTTGGTGGTCAGTTCTGTGGTCCTTGCAAGTCACGAGGCGAGTGGTAGACGAGAGGTGAGACACATAGGCGTGATTATAATACCATTCTGTAGAGGCATTGAGGGTGTGCCCCATTTAGTGGATCTGGGAATGGTTTTTTCATGCTTCCGTCAAACTAGTTGAGATCCGGATAAACTTAGTCAGTATAGTATGAGGTGCTTCGTGTGCATGGTGAATGTTCTCTTCTCTTATACAAAGTGGCTCTTCTGGATTCCTGGTCCTTAATTGCAGAGTTAATATAGAAGAAGGATGTCACCCATATAATGAATATATGCGCGATCAAATTGGACTCCTTTAAGCTTGTGTCAATTGTGCATGAGTTTGCATTGGCATCAAGATACGACAGATTGTTCTGTCTTTTTTTCCTCGCTTTGCCACTTACTTCTTCTTATATATCAGCATCTAGCAAGAGCCTTTTGTCTCCAATACTTGATACCATTTCTTTGAGGGGAAACTGTGTATAAATTCAGCTTTTAGCAACTGCCTGCACATTCTGTAACTCAATTCGCAAACAATTTGAGGCCTCGAATGATGATGTTTGTGAATGTCTTGGCTGCTTGTGATATGCAGGAAGAATCCCTTTTGCGTTTCTGGAAGATATTCACCAGAGATTTGTGAAGACTTATAGTCGTGCCATCCTCTCAGCTCCTCCTTATGCCATGAACGATGAATTCTCTAGGATTCTGAGCCAGGAGATGGAACGGTACTCAAATGATCCAAATGCAGATAGATTAAATCGTTTGAAAGGTGAAATGAGTCAGGTAAGATATGCATATGGCAAATTCTTTCCTTCCTCTGTTTTCTCTGTATCATTGTGGGTTTTCTGAAAACAGAGATTGTTTTCAATGAGAAGAGTTCCTTCTTTCTATCTACTTCTCATTGCCATCATTGGGTAGATGACTGGAAATCGTGTAAGGAAGAATCTTTTTTTTGTTTTTTGCTCTTTTTTTCCTCTTTTGCCCACAAAGGGCAGAGCTTGTTAACTTCCGTTGCTCACCATTTGAAATTCTTATAATGCGAGGAAAATGCTGCGAGTTTTGAATAATTGTTATGGTGAATCTAGGTACTTGGGAGCTGCAATTATTATTCGAGTCATAATCATATAAGATGGAGCATTGTTTGCCTGTTATCCTTTAGTTACTCTTCATCCCCAACTATATGTGCAGTACATGATGTTAGACAACTAATATGTTGTGTTGAAGTTTATTTCCTGAAACCATGTAGACATTTAGCTTCATAAAGAGTCATGTGCTTTTTCTACTCCTGCTGATTTCTTTCAATTATGTATCTTGAAGGTTTATTATGAACAATATACTGTTCAATGACAAGCCAAGATTTCTCTTGTGTTGTCTTTTCTTCTTTTATTCATACTTAATGAGCTAGCTCCGTTAATGACTTGGAGATCATCTGAGAAATAGTACTTATCATCGCAGATTAGGCAGAGACAAATTTGTCAATCTTCAGAATTCTTCAGTTTCATTGAGACTCTTGTCACATTATGATAATAGGTGCGAACCGTCATGATAAACAACATTGAGAAAGTTCTGGACAGGGGTGATCGCTTGGCTCTGCTTGTCGAGAAAACTTCGACATTGCAAGGAAACACACTTCGTTTCAGAAAGCAGTCCCGTCGTTTCAAGAACACTGTATGGTGGGGAAACATCAAGCTCACGTAAGTATTCATGTTGATCAATTTCTCCTCTCCTTTGAATGTCCATTCTAGTCGGGTTCAAGGCACCTGCCAAAGACGTATCATGCTTGCGTTCAATATTATGGTTTGAGGATCTCAAACTTGATTAATGTAGCTTTATTGGGATCGTAGTTTAAGGCCAACTGTTTTATTTGCTTACCTGCAACAGCGGCGCCTTGCTACTCGTCTTTGCCATTATCCTCTACACGGTGCTGGCATTTCTTTGCGGTGGTCTGTTCATGCCTTCCTGCCTGAGCTTGGCTTTTGGTGTTGACTGACTTTTGCAATGCAGAATGACAAAATTATGTCTGAAGTATGAGGTCCCTCCAAATTTTTTTTTCAAATTCGGGAAAATATAAGTGATATTCCTAGTGGAGTTTTCTCTAGTTTCTTATAGAGAATGTCATTCATCTACCTGTAAGTGTATCGAGATCATATGAGGCCGACAAGATATCTGAATTACATATAGTCCCTGTAAATTGTTTCTTCTCAAACAAGAGAGTTCTTGATGTTTGATCATTTTTTTTCTTTTCTTCATCTGTATAATGTATGCGCCTGTAACCATAATACTTCTGTAGCCTGCGCATACGAAAGTAATAGATCATAGCAAGTTTCTCTCATATGAGCATGACCTATCATACTTGATAGCTCCTTTTTCCTTTACGAAAACTTCCTGTTATCTGGTATGAGAACAGGTTCTTCATTTCTGAAGCTATCAAGCTTGAGAAAAGCACAGTTCTTTTTTGCCCCTAAAGAGATGTATTGTATTGACCGGTCATTTGATGACACCTTATCATACCAACTCTCATAATCTCAAACTTTAAAGCACATGGGATTGGAACCAGTGCTGAGTTACAAGGATGGCGCGAACAGGTGATGCTATCAGCCTGCGAATCACGACTTGGTTGACTTAAGCATCAGTGGCCCTAGTGCCACCAGAACAGACTATAAACATTGACTCTGTGTAGCTGCTCCACCATGCACGTTTATATTGGCGTGCAAAATACAGAGTCGGAAATCGGGAGCTTGCTCTTGCTGCTCAAACAGCAGTGAAACTGAATTGGCATCACATCATCTCCCTTTGCCCCTGGCGCCACAACTCCCTTCTTGCCGCTGCATCATCCATCATCACTCTCCCCGCCACCACCAAGAAAGATGCCCGTGACTACATACCAACGGTCACTTCACTCAAGGACTAGTCAATCACCCGTCAATGAAAACATTAACAAAATGTACTCTTCAGCTTGTTGGAAGATGTATTGGTCAGTTGTACCCTTGGTCAGAGAGAGAGAGAGAGAGAGAGAAAAGGGGGAAATGGTGGCTTTGCTTCCAAATAAGAGTAGAACAGTTCATTCTAACCAGACTTCATTCAGAATTTGGAGTCTGAACTAATCAAAGCTGCGTTGCTCGGGATGATCTCAAAGCATGAACCGAAAACAAGAACAACCTGGTGAAATATATTTCTTAACTAGGCTATTACTCAGGTCAATTTCTTGTCATGTGCATAGCTTTTCCAAGCAAATTTACTGATTAATTCTCACCATAGCCAACACTTTCCTCTTTCAAAATCACGAGCACTCTTTAGACATCCAACCACATGGTGATTGTCATGACTTCTCGGACAAGCGAACTTGTAAGGTTTGTTATCCTGAAAATATGGAGACACAAAGAAGATGCGACAAGAGGCGACACAGTCAACCCTCCCCCCTTTTCAGACATTTAACCATGGGGCATTACGAAAAGGCAAACCGACTACATGTATAAAGAGCGCTCTTCAACTAGACTAGCCAAAAACCTGATGACGGCGTTGATAATCGAGAAAGCTAATCTACCAATTCAGTCGATGAAGAAAAACAGAGAAGTTAAGAGTGAAAAGATGACAGGAATGTTGCAGACGACAAGTGAAGCCAGGTTCTATCCACTTGACACGGAGCTCTTAACTCGTGTACCGCTTGACTCTTCGAGTAAAAGGAGAGAATCACGGCCATGTGGATCAGCAATCACCACGTCGAGGTATGCGATAAGCTGCAATGCCCCATTAATTGGGTTAGGGAAGAAAGTTTAAAATTGCGTTCGACCGAAGGTTCAAAAATCGGAACTTTACAAAGTGACTCCTTTTTCATTCACAGGAAAATCTATAAACACGAGAAATGTGTGTGACGGTAAAAGTAACCCTGCTCGAGCAGGCTGTGAAGAATTGTGGTCTCAAAGACATTATTTCCAATCGTCAGCATCACCAGCATAAATAATCAATAGACTAAAGGCTCTCTCTCGCTAATACTCAACAAAGAATTGTCACCCTAGCTAATTGCTGCACAGGCACCACATATGTTACAAAAAACTAATTATCTTCTTTTGAGGTTTTAATCGGCACGAACCGATACTGGCTCATACCCGTTATCATTCCATCCCATTTTCTCCAGGATAGACTCGTTCTTTTGTAAAGGGTCTTAAATTAGGCCGGAGTAAGGATTGTAGGCTTGGACCGGCACGCTGGAGCCATATGGGTGGACATTGGCTGCATATGGATTTCCGAAAGGATTTGCCGGCTGTTGCATCTGTGGGCCCATCATCATCATCTGCTGCTGCTGCTGCAACATGAAGGCCTGCTGTTGCTGCATTGCTGCCATTTGGACTTGAAGAGGTGCGGATACTGCACTGGAGGCATAGAACGGGTCGTGTGCTGGTTGTTGCATCATCGGACCGGCCATAGGGGCTGGCTCCCAGGGATTATAGCTAGAGCTTTGGCTGTTTCTTCTCATTGCGTCATCATATAAGCTGTCGAGCGTAAGCTTGTCAAGTCCTCCCCCCTTTGTTACAAACCCAACCGGTGATAGAAATATCAGTAAACACAGAAAAAGCAATTAAATGTGATGTTGCAAGAATCCAGCAACACTTCAAAAATGTGAGGCAACCAGTGGCATCCACTCAGAGTTTAGCAAACCATCTCAAACAACTTCCCAAAGAGATGGCAGAGTAAGAGCTTACCAACTTGCTCGCAGCTGAGGCATTCTCATTGGAGCTAGGAGCAGTGACTAGTGCCAATTCCCAACCAGTAGTTCCGTTAGCATGATTGAAACCAGTAGAATTTGGTTGATCAGCTGCATCAGAAACAAAGAGAAGAAAATAGAAGCGTTACTCTCTTCGGATATATGTTATCTTCATTTACAGCTAAGAAAGATGATGATCATGCGATACATGCTTCATTAATGGGCCAAAGACTCAAAAAATGATGGCCTTAAGGCTCATTTTAGAAAGATGCCCCTGTCAATCTAACTTATAGATGATAGCAATGCTTCAGAACACGTCACTCTGACAAACAATAGTTAAAGTCATTTCATTTATTGGATTTCAAGAATGAATCAAGCAATTGACAGACTGGAGGAAAAAGGAAAAGCTGAATAAAAGAGAAAAGGTTCAGTGAACATACCAACACCAACAGGAACAATAGCTAAAGCCAATGCATTCTTCTCATCTAATTCCGATGCGAGTGGATTGGGTTCATTCAAACCCTATAAAAATAATAGTTAAAGGACATATATATATATGAGCAACCGCAAAGCCAAAAATGGTCCAACCAAAAAACAATCTAAATGCCATGGTTGAAATATCATATCTCACCAATAGATCTGGTTCAGCAACAGGGGCTTCTACTTTTACAGGTTCTGGTTCTGGTTCTGGTTCTGGCTCAGCCTTTGGTGGGGACGGTGGTTGTGCCTCCTGTACTTCTGGGGGCTTCTTGTATTCAATAGCTAAGACTTCCTGGGGAGAAGCAATTTTACCATCAACTGCCTGTAATAGTAACCAAATTTATGTCAGGAATACTCTTCATTCTAAAGGAGAGCGAACATCACAAAATTATGCTTTCAGAATTGAAGTGGGTGCAAACCAATGAAAGTAACCATGCTGCAGTTTAAAAGAGTAACAGCACCAGGTGAATCCATTTATTATATACGTTTACGTATAGGAATATGCGTAGTGGCTCCTTTAATGCATGCTACACCTATGAGTGTAAAGAATCCAACTCTCTGATAGCATTTTGCTCCCACTGAAAGCAAGGTTGAAGTGGTTTGTGACTCTATGGAACCACCTGGTTTGACCAGTTCAATGGACACAACTTCATTTTAGTCCGTTGTTGAACCATTAACAGTTCAACACTATTTCAGATACAATTGACTGAACTAGCCAATCTGCTCTTGTTTCTATGAATGGCAAAATACACTGAGCAAGTCAGTTCTTTAAATCATCTAAAGTTGGAAGAAATTCCTGAGATCAACAAATCAAACTAAATCCTCAAAACCAACGTGTTTCTGATGAACTAGTAATTGGATTTTTTCAACCCAACTTTCGAAGAACTCATGGATAATATGGGTCTCTACATGCAAAAAAGTTTGTGGAAAGCATCTTACCAGGCAGATTTTACAGTAACCAATTTCATACCTGATCTTTCCGTCCTGTAGAGGAGAGTGGAGCGTCTCTAACATACTCTTCCATGGTTTGTAAAAACGATGCGGGTGGCTTCAGAAATAGCAACAAAGTTGACAATTATTACTTCAGAGAGTTAGACAAAACTATAAGGAATAAAACTTCAAATGCAAATAATACAATCAAGGATTGTGTGCATCACACAGTACTCAACGGGGCTTGCTTGCATGCGTGCGTGTGTAGAGAGAGAGAGAGAGAGAGAGAGAGAGAGAGAGAGAGAGAGAGAGAGAGAGAGAGACCTGTTCAATCTTGATAAACCTCTCTCCACGCCCAATATCCACATTTTTACATATTTCATAGAATTCTGAAAGTCTCTCGGCCTACAAAAGTGATAGATTTGTAAGAATGAAATTCCAATGGGATTCAACCCTTTCCATCTGAATAACCGTTAAAGCAGCTGAAATAGTTAGCATTACCTGATGGCCAGCTCTCCTATAAATGTCAAGAGCCCTCATTGCATCATGACGTTGCATTTCAAAAAACTGCCACGATTTATCAGTCATATTGCGCTTAACTTACAATTACCATTACATCCTCCTACCTAAATGTCATGATTACCACCTACCTTGTCAACCAAATTGACTGTACCATCATTTATGGCTTGATATATTTTCATACTTTCAGAAGCAACCTATACAAATTAAGTAACTATTAGGCATAAGAGAAAGGAAGGCCATCCACATAATCAAACTAAAAAAAGAAAAAAAAAAACAAAGCTTATGATATCTACCTACCATTGAAAGTGCCAATTGAATGACAAAATTATGAACTGCTGCACCTTGGGGCTGTATAATACACATTTATTATTCCATTAGGCAGAGAAAACTACATAGATAAATATCTATGTCATTTTAATAGGCAAAATATAGAACACATTATCTCCATAAAAACCTAGACAATACTACAGGGGTAAAAGACAATTACACCTAGCAGATTCAAGATATACCTGGCAACCAAGCACACGAAACAGAAGCTCTTGCAGAGCTGGCAAGTGGTCCAGTAATTCTGCAGTGTCTAGCTCTTTGGTTCTCTGTGCAAAATGTCATCCCCACATTGTCAGTTCTTTGCGACTCATGGCATTTAAAGTGAGAGAACATAAACACACAGAAAAGGAGAGTAAAAAATGCATCGTGCTTCAAAAGATTTCAAGGCCAATTAATCTGCTCTTGGGACATGATGTGACTAAAGCAAATTGTTTTTCTTCCATGGCACCTTTCCTTAGCAGACTGTTCTGCCTAAGAAACCCATAAGAAAAAAATATATATATGGCAGACTCTAATAATAGGATAGAAGCGCAAAATCCAGGGATTGATCTACACCATTTTCCCAGTGGAGGCAAATTAAATCACTAGTTACATTTAAACTAAATTGCCAATAAATATTTAATACGGTGTTCTCACGTCGAAAATGAATTGAACTATAGTTAATAATTAATGGGCTTGTTCAGCAACAGAATTCTCATTACTACCATATCGGCAACTTGATTTATTCAGACAAACTTAAAAGGACTGTTAATTTTGATATAAGATAAACAATTCTGCTAGAAATTGATCGGAACATCGCTAAAAGAACGAAATCTTAAATAACTAATACTTTTTGAAAAGGTCAGAGGGGACAACAGCCACCGCATTAAAGTACATGGGACTGTCCCCACAGATTATATAAAAGGTATAGCAGAAAAAACTTCTCAAGCCATAAAGGGTCTCACGCAACATTATCCAAACAAAATGTTCTGCTAACCAAAGTTAAGTAAACAAATAACAGAATCAAGGGCAATGATTAATTAGATGCAGTATTCTTTTCCAATACTATTGTGCCTGCACTTTTAAAGCCATTTTGGGCGAAAGCTTCTCCTTTCAACAATATTTTCTCCTCCTATTTCCAATGTCTCATTGCAGCATAGTAAAAGAAGCCTCTCCAGTGACTGAATGAGCTAAAATATGCACCGAGCTAAATAAAACATTAACATCAAGGAGAAATACTCTAAAATAAGCTAAAGTAGAGGGCGATGGCCCACTCAGAAGGGCAGATGTCTTACAGGGCGATCTGCTTCGACGTCATATTTCAGAACTCGAAAGCATTCCAGTCTTTCCTCCAAAAATAAGGCATATGTCCGAACCCATGCAGAATAATCCCATGCTGTGCAGCATATCGCGTGAAATATTATAAACTTGTCGGTGAGAATTCCATGTAATCATGTACAATACAGTTAAGGTAAAATTATATACCGTTGGGACTAGAATCATCTTTGAAATGAGCCATGTTCAGCATATGGCTTCTACTGCGGCCATAATTAATAAGTTCCTCATGAAACGTTGGATCAACTTCCCTCAGAGCTCGATGTATGATAATCAACGTTTTAAGTGCGACCTAAACACCAGTTTGATAAACTGTCTTAAAGCAAGTCATGGAAATGGAAAAGACGAAATAGAAAGAAACATCTTAAGCGCCAGAATTATCAATGGACCTACAAGTATAAATGCGAACATAAAAAATAGACGGGACACTCACCAAAAGGAACATACATAAAAAGAGGATCACACAAGGAAAGAAAGAAGTATGAGCCAACTCCGTCATTCGTACATTGCAATTCAAATCAGCTCTAGTTTGGCCATTCAGCAAGACGTTTATTTAGATTGACGAATTCCAACTAAAACATCCTCTCACTTCCTCTAGTCACAATAAATCGGCACAAAATTCTACATTCTTGCCGTCTACTGCTTAACTCATTTTTCGGAATATACTTAATGAGATGGACATACCGCCCAATTATGAGTCTTCGATAGCCGTCTGGCGAGAGCGTGAATGCAATACGCCACATCCGCCCGAGGCCTAGTAGCCGAGACAGCGGCGAATATAGCTGCAAAACAATAATGGTAATCCTACATCAAATCAATTTGTGTTTGCCCGAGACAGATCACATTCGACATACAGAATCGTCGTTTTTCGAGTCCTCACAGAAAAGCAGTCGGGAAAAAGAAAGAACAAGCGCGAGAGCACACCTCTGATATGCTTCTCCTTCGCAGGGCGCTCGACGTGATTCGTGGCCTTAACGATAGCGATGTCCAACTCCTACAAAGCTCAATAGCAACGAAGCTACATCAGCCGAGCAACTTAAACAAAACCGAGCCCTTAGGGGGCAAAAAAAAACAACCGAAGGCTCTCGTAACCTTGTATTCACTGTTGACTTTGGCTAATGAAACAGTAGTGGTGTCCTTGATGGCTCCGAGCGCTTTCCTCAAGCTCTTCTGAGTACCCCCTCCCGACATATCCTCTCAAATCGCCGAGAAACCTAACGCAAAACCAGAAAAAGAAAGCCAAGCCGATTCACGATGAGCAGCAGTCCTGGAAACAACTCGGATTTAACTCCACGGCAACCTTTCACTGTAACTGAAAGTTCGGCTCCAAATCGGAGACTCTTTTAACTACAAACTCAAACTTTTCTTCCTGGACATCGAACAAACGCCGGCACTTCTGCAAACGTTCACCGAGTGACCGAGCACCGGCCGACAAGCTCACCATCAGAAACACCGAGAGGCGGCTCCGCTCCAAAAGCCGCCACCCGCCACACGAAAACCCCCGGCCGAAAGAGGCCGGAGGCCGGACCGGACGCACACGAAGGCCATCTCCCTAAACGACCGAAACGCTCGACGGAAGCCGCGGAGAGAGCGCGCAGAATGCGGAACCGAACCGCCGGCCCGCTCGATCGAGCAGCCGGAGATCCGAAACCCGAGGGGGGCAGAGGCGCGCGCGCGCGAGCTCGCTCGCTCGCTCGCGCAGCGGTTCCGGCGATCGGCCGAATCGAGAATCGAGCGCCGGAGAGAAAGGCGAGAGGAAAGCTCGAACGGAGAAGGAGAACCGAAGGAAGGAATCGATGCTCACCTGAATCGATCGGAGCGAGAGCGAGAGCGAGAGAGATGGAGGTGGAGGCGGATCGGAGGGGTGTGGCTGTGGAGGAGGAGGAGGAGGGGGCGTGCGCGACCGGGTAAAAAGTCCACCACCACACACACCCACCCACCACCCGCACAAAAGCCCAACGAGTTCAGCGGTAGTTGAATCGTCGGCGTCGCTCCCCTCCCCCTCCCCTTCCCCCCAATTATTCTAATTCTATTATAATAACAAAGTGAAAATGGCGATGTGGATGGTTTGATTCTCGGGCAGATTCCTCTTTTTATACGGCGGATCCTTTTCCTTCCTCCTTTTTTTTCCCGAATGAATACCGCTGCTTCCCTTTTCGTTCTCCCAATTTATGGATCTGATAGAAATCCTTGGCCTCTTCCGCTTGTCAGAATACGGCGGGGCGCGCGTCTCGTGCTGCTGTCCCCGCACCGCTTCACCGGCACCGCGCCGGTCGTCGCCCTCCCTTTCGGGCTCCCGCTTTTGTCTGTCTCGCGGCGCGCGTCAGCACCGCTTTTCTTTTCGTTTTTTTCTTTCCCGTGGCGTTGCGAAGTTAGGTGATATTAAAAAACAGATAATATTAAAAAAAAATTACTTTCTGTTTTTGAAAACGAGAGTAGTCGTATCGATCGTTCGACGGGGAATCAATGAAAAGGAGCGCGTTCCATCGTCGCCCGAGCATCTTCGTGAATGGTAAAACAAATTTCAATGGTTCATTTTTAAAACGCGATATAAACGGTCATTTTATTTTGAAAATATTTTTCGAATCGACGGTTCTTTTCGCAACTTTGTTACTTTTTTCTTTATTTCCTCCAAAATTTCGGGGGCGCGGAGGACCTATTTCCAATTTCGAGATTTACTCGAAAGTCCTATATCATATTTACGCATCGGTGCTTATGTATTTTGAAATGTTTTTCGATATTCCGTGATGGGTATAATCTGAATTATGAGAATAGAGAAATTCTTAAATGAAATATTTCAAATATAAATCACTTTAGATAAAGTAATCTAATTCTACGTCGAACTCTAGTTTCTTCGAAAGGGTCTTTTTTACTCGGACAAAATGAAAGAGCAAAAAATTACACGGACGGTACGGAGGAATACAATGCGATGGGTACGCTTACACGGAAAAAGAACGAAACCCTCGCTTTTGTTTCGGCGTCTCGCTCTTATTTTGGAGACAAAATTTCGAGGTTTATTTGATATCGATAACTTTTTTTTTAATAACAAGATAACAAAATATCCAGAAGCAAGCAATTAGACATATCGACAAGCTCTTGGATAGAAAAGATGGATAAGTGGCCAGTTTTAAAAGGGGCTAATTCCAAAAAATAAAGCACCAATTATTCTTCGAGTGACAATTTTGATCCAAAACTTTTTTTTTATCTCAATAAAAAGCGTCAATTTTTACTCGGGTCCCAAATCTGATTCGTAATATAAAATTTTCAAATGGTTCTGGTCAGATTTTGATATTTTAGTAAAAGCTGGTGATTTGTTATGAAGAAAAAAAAATCGGATCAGAATTGCGACTCAAGGTACAATTAGACCTTTTTTCTTTTTTTGTTGGAATTAAGCCGTTTTAAAATTAAAATAAAAGATGAAGAAAATCCGGCAGATAAATACAAAAAAATATTTAGAAAGTTATATCTAAAGATCTTCCCAATACAGTACTTCGGCGAAGACATTTCTTTCTTGATTTGATAGGAGGATGGAAACTCGCTCGCAACCGTATGGAATGACCAAAATGCCCAAGCGATTGGTTATCCAATTCGGAGTAAAATTTAATGGTGGGTTTTTTTCGCGAAAATTTTTTAATATCAAAAAATATTTTTCATCAAAATTATTTTCAAGGAAAATGATTAATTTCTATATGTTTGGTAATTTAGGAAAGCGAATCCCTTTTTGCCAAATTGCGATGTTATTCTCTTCGGTCTAAACTTCTCGTTTTCATTTTCGGGAAAGTAGGAAAATAGTTTCTCGAAAACAATTTTCATCCAAACAAACGGATAAATTCAAATATCCAATTTGAATTCTACGAAGGCCATCATTAGCAAGATCGTCGATACACGCAAGTTGAGCTTTAATTAATCGGCCGGATAACCCCGCGATTCGAATCCGACGACTCTTAATTACGCCGTCGCGTCTATTTAATATGATAGTAGCACCATTGATCGCTACGATGTCGCGATGAACAATCGATAAAATACATCGAGACGTCGTAGCGTGTGGAAAGTCAACGGCGGATGATCGATCCCAAAGATGTGGGCGCCCACATACGATCAAATTTCCCGGAACTAGAAAGCGTCTTTTGTAGACCAATCCCATGGCAGATAGCGACCAATCGCTGTCTTAAAACAAAAGAGTGAAGTCCAAGAAAATTGCTTAGAAAAAACAAGGAAAAATTTAATTTTTATCGTCACATTATTTTATATCGAATTAATACCACAAAAAATCTCAAATTAATATATTTATGATAAATTTACTTCAAATTAATTTCCTGACCATCAAAAAGTCTAGACTGATACACCCGTGATAATTTTATCCTATATTAGTTTCCATTAAATTTTACAGTTAAATTTAATGAATTGAATGACATGTGAAAGTTGATGGGTGAGCCAATTTGAGATTCCGTTTATCATAAGTGTATCGATTTGCGATTTTTTGTGATATTGATTCAATTCAACGGAAGGTAAATTTCTCGCAAATGTATCGATTTGGAGTTTTTGGTTGACAAAAGATTAGTTTAGATAAATTTATTATAAATGTACCGATTTGAATTTTTTTTGTGGTATTAATCCTTTTTATTTGATTTTGCATTATGTACTGTGAAAAAAAAGTGGCTTTTTTAATGGGTCGTTGGGCCCATAATTACACTTTGATGGTGGTGGGGTGGCCGCCATCGGTCCACGTTACTTTATGCCACTAGCAATTTATTTTTAATCATTTATTTTATTTTTTATAATTTTGATGGTCCATGATCAACATGCGCAATTAGCATCATCATCTTCATCTCTTAATTAAATCGAGATCAGATGGTAACCTCACCGGCTCGGTCGCGACGGCCAAATTATTTCAGAATCGAAGCTTTTCTAGGATAGTGTGTCGCGAGGTAGAAGATATTCGAATTTTGAGATTAAAATACGCGAAACATAAAAATTGAATTATAAATTTATACATGTTTTACAAAACGCTTAATTAGTGAAATGAGTAATTTTTTTTTATTTCTACCTTGTAAAATCACCTAAAAATATGAGTTGAAAATTGCATAAGCCGGCACACTTGACCACAAGCATTGACCGACCGCCATCCACGGGTGGTCAATTGTGGAGGACATGGTCGAATTGCTTTTTATGACCACCACCAATATGATCTTTATTGCTTCTTGACTATGCACCATTAGGTAGATTCCAATCTTTTTCCTCGCCATTCAATTTTGGTAAAAAATAGAATTTTCCATTTCGATATCGACTTCAGTTTCAATTGTATTTCCCGGCATCTATTATTATTAATCGCGGATTCAATTTGGCTCCGCTATGACTGTCGAAACATAATTTCGTCGATATTCTGAAAATAATTAACGTAATTTCAAGTTTTATTTATGATTTTGGAGCTAGATATGTACTTTAGTATGAAGGATGTACATTCACTTTCATAATTTGATATTTTTCTTCATTTCATGATTTTATTTCCTCATGCCACTCTATTTCCTTTTGTATTAATCCTTAATTTTCCCCCTTGGCCTTTTTACTGGCCAATTTACACTTTGGTACTCAACGATCTCCATGAGTCATTGTGAGTTTTTGTTTTGGTGAGTACAAGTTATTAAATGTGCGCTACCGTTGAGGTTAAACCACATTCGTGCTATACCCTTATTTCAACATGACATGACATGACATAAATTTGCCATCCTCACATCTTGCATTTTTTTTGGAAAATGTGCTTTATGTATATAGAGTGCCCGTAAGTTAATGTGCATTTATAACAGGTCAGCGTGATGTGCCGTGTCGATACTGGGCGGACATGGTGACGCGCTTGATGATCGTGTCGTTCTGGCCCGCTTTGTTAGGCTCATCGCGTTTTTGCCAAGGAAGTTCAACACGTTTATCAAATGTGTGGCGTCGAGGGTGCCATATTCGTGTCATACCCCTATTTCGACTCATACATGATTCGTGCAAATCGATGATTTTCACCGGCCTTGAATGAGTCTCAAGCTTTTTTGGACATGAATTATATTTATTTGACCAGTAGCTTCCAATCAAATTTAAACCAAGGTCAAGCTCCATGATTGATTAGCAAAGAGCAATGATCAACTCCAATTTGGAGCTGTCAAGATCTCAATCCACTAAAGCAAAAGAGCCCCTAAACACTTTCTTTTAACATGCAAAGCTGTGTCAACACTGTGTCCATGGTGGGTGAAGTGTCGCCTTCTCCCAAAGAATCCTCAATGGGAAGGTTCCCTCCTCATCTTTTTGCAAGAGGACCCCCTCCAAAATCATTCTTCTTTTCTTCTAGGGGCAACAGCTTTTGATTTCAATCATATGGTTCGTGGCCAAGTCTAAATTCAAATTCAAAAGAGTTGCGAGCCTTCCATTTCATAAATGATCGATTTCTCGGGGGGACCAGACTCGAAGTTAATAAGCAAAGTAGGACTCAAACTTCGGATCGCACCCTTTCGAGAATGGAAGTCCCCATTGCCTAATCATTGTAACTAATCACTTAAAGTTCGATGGCAAATTCGATAACCATTTGAGACCCCATTACTCGCAAAGAAGAGCGTCCTGTGAATGAGCGAACAAGAACTCGAGATCTCTAATATATGATCTCATCACAGGTCAGATCTGATGGCTTTGAAAGTTTAAATCGCGGGGAAATGACACGGTAAACGCCGGGGTCGATGCCCAACACTTTTGGGAGACAGCTCTAATGGGAAACATGGGGCCGTATATAAAAAAACTGCATCAAAGCATATGGTGGGAATGATTTGAGACATCATGTGATTGAGGGTGTGAATTTTTTTCTCCTGCGTAATATATGCTGTAAATTATGCATTGGACTGACTTATGATAGCTGTACACAGTTTGGTGGAAGGTCTGTACATGGTTGCGGGAAACGGCCCATTCACTGAACAGAAACCGAAGACCACACACATGGGGTCACATTGCTGCATTCTTGCATTGATTCATATGACCATGTTACAGTTGTCCAGATTGATTGATTCAGTACAACTCATCCATCTCGTGATCAAGAATTGATCTGCAGCTTTCATGTTTTTACATCCGAACCGTACTCCCTTTTCTTATTAGTACTCTGTCGTTTTCGTCGCCTCTTGAATTAGGAAGGACGTGGTTTTCCATATTGAACAGAGAGTTGCAGTCACAAATGATGGGGTTTGTCAGACTCAATGAGAACCACAAACTGGGGCATCCTTGTCAAGATGGGTCGTGCTGAGTTTCAGAGCTCACTCAATGGATTTAAAGTATCTGAACCATTTTGGGTACCGCCATTTGACTGTTTGTCTTAGTTAATGGGAAATAAAAGATTTATATGGTACTTGACTTGTTTTTATATAGGGATCAATAGACGAGGAGGGATGATCAGTCGCAGCAAATCTTCTCGAGCTTTTATCATAGGAGTTCCACATCTACCGTAAAATACCAATGTTTGAGATACCGATGCTATCCGCAAAGTCTCGATCCCAGAGTAATTTAGCATAATGATAATGGAAGAGTTTGAATAGGATCTTACCATCAAAGGAAAATTTAAAAAGATGGAGATGAAATTTGATGATAGGGACTTTTGATAATGGGACAGAGTAAGGGTCAGGAATCCAGTTTAGGAGGAATTGAGGAGACCTTTTTTTATTCTATCAAATTCTAATCTTATTGGGTCCAAAAACCTGGAATACCAAAGACAGCCTATGGATGTATGGCATTTTGACCAAACTGACACATTTTTTTCCCTGATGTGTCAAGTGACCAGAATTAATAGATCCCAGGACAAACTCTAATGGACGAAAGTTCCTTGATTTGGCGCTCTGGTAGAGGATTCCGAAGGAGAACAGGATCACGGATGCCCTTTTTTCACAAAGTTCATGATTTGTCCCCATTGAAAAGTTCAGCTGCTAGAAAGGGTACCATGCATGCAACTTGATACATGCTCAGTTTGGCCAAACGACTGACGAGCCTGACAATCTAATTCGAACGGTTCGGCGAAGATACAACTTTCCTCGCGTCCTTTCCAAACAAGCATAAAAGACAACCCAACCTGAACCAAACTGGAGCGAACTGGTCCACTTCCGTTAGTTCGACTCAATGCACGCGCACAAGAACATTGAATCATGCTCCTATGGTTAATTTATGGAGCATCCGATAGTTCTCACAATAACATAGCAGGTGGTTTACCTGTTGTTTTCGACAGGAACCACAATACTGATTTCTTTAGGCAAAACCCTCCCTCTCTCCTATTTTGATGGAAGCATTCCTTCCTCTTTGACATTCGATATATCGATTATGACATTGCAACTTCTCAATTTGAAAAGAGAACAAGTTGGTAAATCTTGTTAGTTTTTCGATCACATATATCACGAGATTGTAAAATAAGCGATTGCCAAAAGTTACAAACTTGATGCACCACAGCACTCGACTAGGAAAAAGAAAAGAGAGAAAAAGAAAGAGCAGTAATCATCCTAATTGGAGTGTTGAGGATAATAAGTGTAGAAAAGGCCCCTACTTCTTCATGTATCTTCTTTCTTAAAGACATATTTTTCACATTAATGCTTTCCTTATTACCTTTTTCATCAAAAGTCAATTACAACGATTATTCAATAAAAATTGTAACGATCATTACAAAATTGCAGCTACAATTCTCTTCGATGCAACACAGCACCAAAATTTATAGAGGCCTTGACTTTGGTGATGCCTCAAGACCTCTTGACTACAGCAGTGGCAAAATAGGGATGGTGGCTGAAATCGAAAGAAACCTTAAGTGATGAGTCAAGGCTTCCTAGCCGGCAAAGAACAGTGAGAGCAATGCTGTTATGTTCGGCAACCTGTTCTATTCTCCGCAATTCGGACTGCCTGTTGGGGTCGTTGGGAAAATTGTTCTTGACCTCCTTCGCTATTCTCTGAGCATCCTTGAAGTAATTATACATCGCAAGAGTCTGGAATACAGGAAAGTCTAGTCAATGGAAGATTGCGATGAGGCCTTAGATAGAATTACTGGTAAGAACGAGCACCCGGAACTTTCATTAAGATTACATTTTGCACTCTCTAACTACAAAAATTGCTATTTGCGTAATGAGAAAATACATGTATCAATGCATAAGGCACATGATGCTTAATTAGTGGCAAAAAACATATTGTCCAAAATCAGTCTCACGATTAAACAGGCATAATCTAGAAGACAATGACAGTTGGCACTGTTACTTCCACATAAATAGGGTCGCCACTCTTGACACTTGGTTAATTGCCTACTATTTCGCTCTGCAGACTGTCTGATAACGTGAGACGATTTACTGTTTTTTCTGCTGTTTGCTCCGAGACACAAGTGTAGCAATACTTACAGAGAAGCGGACATTCTTAGTGGAGTCTTCGAATGACTGATATGAGGTGTGATCAGGCACACCGGCCTTTTGGAGAAGTTCAAAATGCTGAATAAATCTCTGAAGCAAGGCAAAAAGAATCAACAATGAGTTCAAGTAAAAAATTACACCAACACAATTGATGGGAAATAGGCTCCATGATGGAGATATAACTTCCTTAAATTATAAGCTTCACAGTCCATCCCTTACAGCTTCTTTTTTTAACCTTTGAAAGTATAACCTTGAGAAATGAAGGAAATAGAACTTTCAAGAATGGAAGCAAGGCCTTACCTCATGATCTGAATTAAAAGGGCTTGGACTCTGAGCGAGCATCCTTTCATTTCTCAACGCAGCGAACATCTGCAGTAACAGAATCCAAAAATTGAGCATTTATGAGAAGAATTTGAAGCTGAATAATTATTTGGAGGTTGGTTGAGTTGCATCGCAAGCAAGTCAATCCAAGCTATTGGACTTCCTCTAGAAACAACTTACCATTGTTAGGCCCTCAGCTAAGCAAATATAAGACTGAAGAAACGAGACTGATGCTGGAATCTGGAAATCCCTCAATGTATCCTTAGTGGAACCCTTCTTCTTCTTTCCCTTTGATTTAGCTGGTTTCAACAAGTGCAGTACCCAAAAATGTCAGTGTCTACCTTGCAATATTGTTAGGTCAGCAAATGATATTAGATATCAGAAACAACTTTTGAAGACAATTACTAATAATTTGTTTCATGGACAGGATTTAGACAACAATCTAATTATTTTTAGATGCACGAATGTAGTAAACTACATGTTAGTAGCTTCTTACGAGTGGCATTGGTAAATGACATCTTGTGATGCATTCTCTCTGCAAGCTTGATCAAGACAACATAGATATACCAATACACCATGCAATATTCACCGGGAGAATAGAGCTCCAACTCAAACCCCAACATGAGGAAACGAGAAGCTATCCAGAAAGTCTGCTCCTCCACCCATATGAGGATCTGTCTCAATATATCCCGTCGACCATTCTGGACAAGATAGAAGATTAGGTAAGACACAATGCTGGTAGGATACTATACTAAATTTCCGAATAAACAGTTCCAGCAAATGGAATACTTTCAATCCCTTCACTAAATCTAGCATAGATTTGCTAATCTCATAGTCTGATTCCCAGAAAAAGGGTCACACTAAGAACTATTACCGAAAATGTATTACTAAAAACATTTCAATGTTGCACCGCCATTTAGCAACCAAGTACTATGCGAAATCTTGCAGAGATGCTCGAAGGTCGACAAATAAATGTTCCAGATGAAACTCTCTTGATGCTCTGGAAGTAGGTCTGACCATTGGTGATCTCCAACAAATGGGAAATATGTCAACCATAAATTTCTTCAAAGAAAGGTGACAGCTCAATTCACGACTGACTTCCTTGAATGTTGCTGTTTGGACACTTCAGGGAGATTCGGACTTGGATTTAACAATATTTATTGCATGATGGCCTTAGATAGACAGATGTTCATTCTCACACAGAGAGAAGAAAAGTAATCTATCTAGTCCTGCCTCCACCTTTTCTGGTTACTTTGAGTAAGAGAAATATTATTTTCCTTAGAGAACAAAATTGCATGTTCATGGCAGCAAATCAGTGCTACACCATAAATTCTTGAAGCTGTCGCAGATATTAAAGGTCTTTTATGGACTGAATTTTGCATTACATGATCCATATATGCTCTCATGGTCACGCAGCAGCAGCATACCTGATCAACTGAAAGGCCAGACTCTTCTCCCATCTCCTGTCTAAAAGCCAGCTCCAACTGTTCAAAATGGCATACACCAAAATTAATATGCCAACAATCAGTCATAGAGAGAGGATCGGTAACTATGATAAACTTCTGGCATATTTTCTGAGGAAGACAAATAACCACTTGAGAACCAAAAGCAAAACCTCATGACAGAGAAGTGGGCTGGTTATATAAGTCTAATGAGAGCTTTCTGCTAATAACTATCCAATCTCATTTCATAAATTGGCGTTACTTCTCACGGGGATATGACTCTATACTCGCAGCAAAAGGCTGAGGCACTTTTGACTTTAGAAATTTGAGCACAGGGTATAAAAAAATTTATTCATAGGGATCAGTAAAGGAGAAAAATGAATTTAACTTGCTAAACTTGATATGTTCATGCAGGAAGGAAAAAGTGCACCCAAACTTATCTTATACATGTTCATTTACCCCTTGGATCTCTCAATTCACCTCCCCTTTCCACAGCACCAACTCCTATCTCTAATTGCTTCCTTCTATTGATAGAATCTTAACCTATTTCATGATAGATTACCCAGATTTTAACAGAACAGGCATTGTGAAGTTTGGATCAGTTCCACAGTGAAATTGAAGATATCGCCAATTTGCACTTTGAGTTATTAAGAGATGTGGCAGGAACCTGTATATGGATAACCCGCCAATCTTGAAGGATTTTTCCAAGCTTCCGCCTTTGCCACGCAGCATTTGTACTAAGAATTTTTAGTAGGTTGATCACCAACTGCATTATAATAGCACCTTATCAAAGCCATGCTTTCAACAAACGCCTATCAAGGACACACAGAACACTGAAAAAAAGGATCAATCAGCTTCTGACTCAGACATTTTTCCTTTGGGCAAGAATTAGCTGTGGGCCAAGCAGCAGCCATTAGCTACTGCTCCCTAGGTGGCACTGGTTCATTGGTGCCCTTATCGTGCACTCAACCACTCTATTTCCTTTTATTTTCTCCCATTTTCCCCATTTTTCCCTCGCACTTCTCTCTCTCTCTCTCTCTCTCTCTCTCTCTCTCTCATGAACAGACCAAAAACAGAGTTCTTTGAGTCTTCGACCGCTCAATGAGCTCCACACGCATCAGCCAGCCCATAGCACCTCCTCCGCCTTTTGTTGCCACGAACAGACTAGACATGTAGTCGCTTCCAACAACACCCTCCACAGGAGCCACCATAGCCCGTCGCCGTCTCTCCAGTCTTCTCTTCATCTGGGCCTTTGTGCACTCTGCCATGGCTGGCCTCTGCGATGGGGCATCAAGCTCAATGGCACAGAGGAGATCAATGCAAATCTGGGGTTGAGCTCCATGCCGCGGTGGAGCTCAACTACCAGATCTGAGTTTGAGCTCCATGCCATGAGCTAAGCTCAAGCCCAGATCTGGGGTCGACGGTGAGGGCCCTGGTGGAGGAGTGCTGCGACTGCAAGTGGGGGAGAGAGAGAGATTGGGGGAAAAATTAGGGCTTAGAGTGTTTTTCCACAAAAAATTATTATGCGGTTGGGTGCGTTAGTATATGATGGGAAACACCAATAAACAGGCTACAACTAGTGAGCTGCAGCCATTGGATGCAGCTTCAGCAGCAGCTAATTCTTGCCCTTTTCCTTAGGACCTTTGTCTGAGTCGTCATGAGTTTGGGTTGGTTCCTTGATTAGACTTCTTTTTTTGCTCAGTCATTGAAGTGTCATGTGACTTTCTTGCAAAATGCTCTTGCATGCTTTAATAACTCGTATTCCCAATTTGTTAAAGGAATAGTTGTTCAATCCTCACCTGTCCTAGTTGTACCAAACATTCTCCATTCTGAATATCATGGTTTCTAAGGATTTCAGGCAAGCCTGCAGCTTTAGTAATCACAGCAAAAATAGGATCCCTGCCATACAGCTTACCATCTTGAATCAGCAGCGTCTGTGAGCAAGTGAAAAGCTCTAATCACTATTTAGTGAAAAGAATAACACTAGTAACAGCAAATCATTTATTAAGAATGGCAAATCCATATCAACAAACATCAGAACTGCCAGTTGTTTTTTTTTTTTTTTGGTAAGGTCAGAACTGCCAGTTGTTAAGGATAGTATAAAGGTAAAAAACAATTAAGTTGTTAGATTCCCAACTGGTTAATGCTCAGACATCTCATCACATTCTTTCAACTCCAATCCTCCCTCACTTCTCCCATAAGGTGGAGAAACAGCCTTCAAAATATAGACATCTATTCAAAGTTGCCACTCAGAACTATGTATTTCACTCTGAACTAGGATGCTAAGGAGCCATGACATATAAAAAATCAAAGGATATAACTAATAACACTAGATCCTTTTACCATGTCGCCTGATAAACTTGTTAAATCTTTCTCACACTTCAGAATCCTAAAATTATTCATTCAACCATAAATTAGCACAAGAAATCATTGAAAATGACATCTCACTACATAATAAATATCTTTTAATTTTTGACGCATGAAAAGTGAGGACTCTTCTTGGATTTTTGTTAGCAAGAAAGCTACCATGTATCAGGTAAAATCTAGAAAGCATTTTATAGCGGTAAAATGTTCTGCAAGGAAAATTGTTACCTATATAAACTTCTCCCATAAAAAGAAACAAAGCCTTAATATAGATTGCAGATAAGTTTACTCTGCATAACTACACCATTCTAAAGAAATGACATGTATAGCTAAACCTCTAATGGCCCTTCTCCATCTTTTCCCCTTTAAGCTACTGATAACACCGCATCTACCTAAATAGGTCTCGTTCCTATCAGCCAACTAAGTAATGCAGGTAATTACCAAGTCATAGCAACGTGCTTTCTTTCTCCCGAAGAAATCCTCCCCATGGGAAAGGAGTTGTGAAGCACAAAGGAATCATAAGCAGAAACACTTCAAAGGCATTTAACATCACAAACAATCTATTAGTCCAAATTCCTCTAAAATTATACTTTGGATAAAACAATTATAAGATCTGAATATGATAGAAAGAGCCCAATTGCCTGTGCATCCATTGTGCTAGAAACAATTAAAGTCTTTTATTATTTCTATGCGCACGCTTACGAGAGAGAGAGAGAGAGAGAGAGAGAGAGAGAGAGAGAGAGAGAGAGAGAGAGAGAGAGAGAGACGAGGGGGATTTAAATAAAAAAAGAAAGGACAACCTGGAGATGCGCTCTTGAAACCAAGTCAGGATGAGACTTCTGAAACTGAACCATGAACTGCAGTATACCTTCCAGGGAAGCATCCAATGAGAAGGAGCATATAATGTCTAGATCATGAAGAAGTTTGACAAAATAGTCAACAGCCTAGCAACAACAAAAAGAAAATTGTTAATATAATAATTTCTTGATGAATTAATCTCAAATTCTTCAAATCCTCACCTCACTCCAGCTCAGAATTTTAATAGAACGTGGTGGAGTGGGGGCAGATAACCTAGTGTTTATACTAGCATCGAATCCCACAGGCCGGCGACCTGAAGCCGTTGTTTTATCTTCCCCACAATTATGAGTTCCACGATCGTTAGACTGCAGGACTTCTGTAGATTTCTGGATGATTTCTAGTTCTGACAAGCAAGAGCTAATATGTTTTCGAGCCAACTGCAGACCCCTTCCTTGAGGTCGCTTTAGACACATAAGAACATGGTAGAAGTGCTGTGAAGCAGACAAATGTGAGGATGTAAGTAGTAATAATTAAACCGAACATTTATTTTCAAAACAAGTTGAATGAGCAAAATCAGTGGATCATTTCCATATGTAAAATCAGAAGTACAGGCATGCATCTTATCTGTGATTTGCACTTATAAGCCTCTGAAGTGTCATAATGAGAGGGTGATGGTATAATAATTTCGCAGAAATGACAAGAACATACAAAGAACTATAGAGACGCTAAACTATTATACAGATCTCTCATCATAGTAAGGAATCTGAGAATGATATATCTGTATGCTCAAATAACCTCAAATGGCCATAGAATTAGTCTGAAAAACACAGGGCAAGACCTTACGAAAGCGCAAGCGACAGAGTATGGCTTTGCAGTAGCCTTCTTCCAGTGCAGGATTATTCTGTAATGGCTCCAGATCTGCATAAGACCTCAAGGAAAATAGCCAAGTAAAAAGCCCCTTTCCCCTTCATCCAATAATAAGATAAGCTTCATAGTTCCAACCTATATTAATTTCATAACGAGGGGCAAGAAATATCCACCTATTACACTATATTCAAGTTATACAGAATTGCCTATACGATTGTTAACTTCAGGCTTATCTGCAGAGTCTCTATCAGTATCTCCTAACACCGCAAGCTACTGACCTTACAACTAAAGCGGCTACTTTGAAGTTTGTAAGTATGAAAATTCAGCACGTGTATAAATAAGTATCAGGAAGTAAGAGCACCCTACTTACTGACCTTCTATAACTTTCCTTCCTGATGATGGAGCTTTACAAGCGCGCAATTGGCGAGCTATTGTTTCTTCAACAGCATTTAACATAGATAAGCACTTTTCATCTTCACCAATCAGAGGCAAGCCGTAAGCCATAGTGAAAAGGTCCTCTTCCTAACACAAAAGAAAACGAAATACTTAGGTTGGAAACAAATTTTGACTAGCCACGAAAACATAACATCAAATTCGCAATGATAGCCTTAAATGATAAATGAAAATATAATATTAAGCACAAAGGTATATTTTGACACGAGTGGAAGTTTCGCGAGTTCATATTTCTTTTGGCTAATACATATAAATTGTAAAACTGGTAACAATAAACTTATACTGCATTTGTACGATTTTTATTAGGACAAATGTATATTTTTCAATAAGGCTATGAGATAAAAGAATTAAGTAAAATTCTCAATGCCAGTTTAGTTATATTAACTATTATACATCAAAGTACATCTCACGTAATTACCACATATATTAATGGATCGGTACATTAGTGTTACTGTTCGTGCAGAAATAAGCCTTAATTTCAGATTTACCCGTCTACTCAATATAAAAAACATCGTGTATAGAAAACTCAATTCTACCCACTTTACTCATATATTAGATTAGATTAGATAATGAAGAAAGAGTAACTCCTGCAAATGAGGAATTCAATATGTCACGGAAAGACAAGTACGATGGCCATACCCATGCAAAATTATGCTAAGAAAACACTTCTAGTTTGAAAAGGACGCCATGAAGTTTCACCCTAGAACAAATACGAATCAGTTCAAGAGGGAAAAAAGTTCAATGAAGGTAACAAACTGTTTGTCCAGGTGCAGAAAATTCCTGCATTTTGAGATCTAAGGGTGGTCAAAGGTAGGTAGATATGGGAGGTAAAAAGTAGGTAGGCCCCCCTGCATTTCAGAGAGGCTTTTTCAGTGACTTGCACGTGTAAACTGCTAGTCATTATAATTCCACCAGGCTCACTCTCTAAAATTAGATCTACAAGTATATGAAAAGAGATACAGTCGAGTAATACTTATTTTTTGGTAAATAGAGGGACAAGGAGCTGCTTAAATACTTTACTTCATGTGTTCGTGCATCTGAGACAACCGAGACAACGGCCTTGCATGTTGCACGTATAATTCTACAGTAAGAATGCAATAACGCATGTGGTGATGTCCTTTCGGGCCTCAGAAGATAGATGCAAGAGAAGACTGTTTGTGCTAGTGAATGTCCCTTGTGCCACGTGGCCTGCCATAGAAGATACGGTGTAAGAGCATAATAAATACTGTACTGTGCATAGTACCTTCTTAATGCATGAATATAACATCAAACACGATGGCAGAGGAAGAGGATGTGCAACATCATTATACAGTTCCCCGAAAAACCACAAATGTGCTCCAAAAGAACAAACTATGAATTAGGAAAAATTTGGCGTGACTCAAGAATTAACATGCAATCATATTAACAGCAGCTGCTGGTCCATTTTTTTAAACCTTGGATATTCAAGAGATATTATCATGCAAATGCTAAGATCATCTACATCAAGGTATTATATAATGTTAGGTCACTGCTCCTTAGATCAAGATATCCAGTTCAAATTGAGGAAAACAAGCACCTCTGCTCAGAATATAGAAAACCATAAAAGAAGAACAGAAAGAGACAATAGTGTCCTAGAGACGACACAGAGCTGAAAACCACAATGTTATGGCACTATGAGTACAAGATGATCTCATAACCTTACCTGTAAGAGAGCAACATTAGCTTGTACATATTTTCTTTTTCAATAATAATTAAGACTTCATTAAGGAGGTACCAAGGGGTTACCGCCCCTATACAAAACTGCTTCTGGTAGAAGCCACATATATACAAAATTATGCACAACAGACTGTTTCTAACATTTCCGACAAACTAGATGTATGAAATTGAAGTTTCCTACTATACCGACAGTTAAGAGTGTACAATTAATTATCCCTAAATGAATCCCAATAGGGTTCAACTCCTTGAAATGCCCTTTTGTTCCTTTCTCTCTCTATGAGCTAAAAAACTGATGTTGAAAACACTCGGTACTCCATTGAAGAGAAGGCTCGAGAAAATAACAAAATTGCTATGCAGGAGAATACGTAATTTGGTCATGAGACCTCACATAAAAAAAATATTTTTTCTATGGTGTGGGAACATGTTGCGAGCTTAATAAAATGTTAAAGCTTCACCCATAATGCAACTTAAAAAGACTGTTTTGGCAGCTTATACTGCAATCACCTCGCATGATAAAAGATGATCCATGATATCGATTGTGCACTGGACATCCACAGTTCTATCAAAGCTGATCGGGACAGGAGCAGCACCATTTTCTATGGCTTCATCAACTGAATAATATCTGGACACCATACCTGAATCCATTTTTGGGTCCATTATCTGCTTACATAACAAAATTAATTAATATGCAAGCACTATAACGAAAACAGCCCTGACGTTGCCAAAATGAAGATCTATTCCAAATGAACTCATTCATACGAGCAAATTCACTGACCACATAATAGCTAATTAAAAGCAATCAATACCTCCAATGCTGACATGGCTGCAAAAAGATTAAAGTTATCGCCATGAATGAGTTCCCCCTCTTGAAGATCTGCAGCCCATTCAAACAAATTTAGAAAAGTCAAGAAATCTGAAAATAGGGCATGAACGAAATGTAGATTCCATTTTCTAAACCCAACACAGAATGGGTTTGTAGTCAACCATAATCATTGCTTCATAAATTTAGTATCACAGAGTGTCAATTCCACAACAAAGGAAAAGAAAAATACACCAACCAAAAAAAAATAGTAGAAATTCTTCCTCAATAAAATATCTGCACCAAAAACAGTGGGAGCAAAACCTGAGTAAAATATGCTCTACCAAAAACAATGGGAGCCAAACCTGCCTATGCTTTTTTGTTCGAAATTTAAAATTTTCCCAGCATTAAAACCATCTTATCCACCAGCCCACTTTTTGGTTCTAACAATTATGTTTATCTGCCTTTATGAAGACTAAGTAAGCTGTTCTCCTTTTGTAAAAAAAAAGCATAAAAGAATTATACCATAAGGCACCAAGAGGAGGCCAAGCCAACCCCCTCACAGAATTATTTGAAGATATTCTGATATACAAAGAATGCATCCTCAAAATGCAGCCCGTTATCCAAATGTAATGAACTTTTAGCTACCTACTGTTTACAAAAGAGACAGCTACACACTTCTTTTCCTTCCACACCAACTAAAAAATCATAAGAAAAAATCAAATGCATGCCTTCAAATGAAATCTCTTCTCTGGTGGAGGAAAATAATAGATTCCCTCCCATTCACGTTAACAACCCCACTGAATTAGTTCTCGTGCAACTACAAACAACAGTAAGGAGACGGCCATAGAAAGACTCAATAGTTGCCCTCATCAAACATATCATAGAGTAGAGAATCCACTCTCCATTCTCTGCGTAGAACCACAATTCAGCTAAAAGCTCAATCCCACAGTCTCTCAACAACGGAAAACAAGCATACATTGGCAACTTCTAGATCTTCTGTTCCCCCCATCAAGTCAACCAAACCCAAACTCCATATTCCAGAGTGCAACTTTCCATTCATGCCCACTCAACAGACTGACCTAACTCTGCACACTCAGATAGCCATGACCAATGCTTCGACAATGCCCACACCACAGTAACTCAAATCTATGACCGAAAAACGAAACCCCAAGCCCTTTTTCTCCCACAACCTGCTATCCGATAACCATCCCAGCAAAGCATCAAGCATCGACATCCCCAGTTGCACAGGAAATGAATCACAAATCTTTCAGTGACAGCTAACACTCTTCGAGTTGACTCAAATTGACCACTTTCTCCCAAGTCCAAACTCATCAAACGGCACCCACATCACAAATAACCAGACCCAACATAAAAAAACTCGACCTTTTCACATCGCCGCTACTTCTCAGACGGGCATTGTTTCCGCGAGCATCACAGGCGGGTATTAGGGCAAGAGGGACGAAAAACACGGCGGACTGACCTGCGCAGGCGGCTTCGAGGAGGGGCGACACGTCGGCCCAGACGGAGCCGTCGCCGGAGGGTATGGAGGAGGGCCTCGGGTCGTGGCGGTCCATGGTGGCCGCCGCCGCCGCCGCACGTCCCTCGTCCATGGCACGGCCTTTATTGCTGCGGTCTCCTTCGACAGAGAGAGAGAGAGAGAGAACGAGGAGCTCGGATGGTTCCGTCGCCTGGTCCGTGCTGGGCTTGTCGATCGGAAGCTGCAAGATCAGCGAAGCTTGAAGAGATCTCTAGCTTCGTCACCGATTCTGATTACCAATGCAAAGCCCATGGAAAGGGGAGGAGGAAGGAGGAAGGAGGAGTGCTTGGGGCCAGGAGAGAAACGGGTCGGCGGGTCTTTTAACGTTAGAGGGGCGAGCTCAGTGTCCTCGGACCACGGCAAATATGGGCATGGAACGACTCAATATTTCAATGCCTAGGGTCCCCTCCGGGGGGCAAAGAAAATCCAGGATAGGATTCTTCTTTCAGGCTGTACAAAATACTTTGTTCATTTTTTCCGCGTTTAGTTCGTTTAGAAATATGACTTAAAGGAAAATGTGAAATTCAAGAAAATCATTTTTTTAAAAAAATGAAAATTATTTTCCCAAAGATGATTAAATATCAACATTTGGACTCGAAACTCTAACGAAAACCCGACACTAGTTCCAAGTCCTTAAGGGCCCGTTTAGTAATGTGCCAAATAATGAAAATTTCTATTCTTTTGTTTCCATAATCAGTTTGGAAACAGAAATCCGTTTGTTAAAATTTTCGTGCCCGGGCACAATTTTACAAAAAATTGATCCCAGAATCAGTTTTGGAACAGAATCATAAAGAAAAAAAAAATAACTTCTTAATTTTGAAACAATTTTTCCGGAACTGATTCTTTTTTGTTTTCTTCTTTCTTTTTTATTTGTTCTTCATCTTTTTCCCTATCCACCGCCGGCCCGCCACTGGCAACCGGCCATCGGTGACCATCCGCCAACAACCGGCCACCGGTGATTGGCTAGGGCCGGCGAGGGTGGCCCCTGCTGCCCCCGGCAACGGCGAGGTCGGCCCTCGCTGCCCCTGGTGATGATGAGATCGGCCTTGCCCAGATCTGGCGAGGCCGACCTCGCCGTCGCCACCGCTCGCAACGGCGAGGTCAGCCTCGCCTTGGCCGGCCAAGGCTCGACCTTGCCGTGATTTGGCGACGTCGACCTCGCCGTCGCGATCAGCAAGGCCAACAGCAAGGGCCACGATGCCCTTGCCGGCCTTGGCCTATTGCTGGTCACCGACACCGGCACCGGCGATCGGCCATGGCCAAGAAAAAAAGGAAAAAAAGGAAAAAGAAAGAAAAAAATATTAAAAAATTCAAAATATTATTAATAAAAAAGATTTTTTGTGTAGCCAAACGCATTTATGTTCTTTTTCTATTTTAAGAATATAAATTTAAGCAGTTATCAAATGCCTTCAAATGCTTAGAAATTGTTCCCAGGCACAGAATAAAAAAGAATAATTTCTTATCAGAATCTGTTCTCAGGCACAGAATGGTTGCCATGTACAGCCTGAGTCTCCAGCGCTCGAGCTAGGGCCATCGAGGCCGAGCCCGTGTCCATGCTCCCTAGCACCCTCGCTTGGGTCCATCGTAGCAGAACCCAGGATTCCAATGCCCATGGTCAAGCCCCCGAGTTCATCGTGGCTAGGCTCGATGCCTTGGCACCCAAGCCTGTGTCCACAAAGGCGGAGCATGGGATCATGGTACTCGACCTCGGATCCCTAACACCGGGGCCTGGGTCCACAAAGGTTGTGCCCAAGTCCATTAAGGCCGGGCTCGGGACCTCGGTGCTTGCGCTTGGGTCCATCTATATTGGGACCTGTTGCTCGTGCCCCGTTCCCTAACGTTTGGGTTGGGGTCCATCGTGACAAGACCCAAAACTCTAGTAACTTGTTCCCTATGTGTTCATATGCAAATTACTAGAGTTCGAATAGTATATGTCTATTTAAGAAAATCAAATCATCATTCCAAATAATGAAAAAATTTTCCTGGTTTGTTTTCAGTTTTCAGTCAAACATCGAAAAATATTATTATTTTCCCAGAAATTAATATTTTGGAAAATATTTTCCAAAAATATCACATTTTTTGCGAAATAAACTTAGTCTTTGATCTTTTTCTTACTTTTTGAACATTTGAGTGCCGAGGGATTGAGCCGACTCCGTCAAGAATTGAATTGAACCAGCTTTACTTGGTAAACGATCGAGGAGAGGATTCTCGATTTTATACTTTGAAGATGGGTTTTTTTTTTGGTAATCCAGGAAACCCCCGCACGGTCGACAGCCGGGAGGTAAACCCTGGGGGCGACATGTGCTAGCCACCACACACGTGCCATCGAGTAAGTCACCCTGCGACGCCCGGGATTCGAATACTCAACATTTTGCGAGAGGAAGAGTGCTCGCACCGTCAACGCCACCCAGGCGGGTGGTGAAGATGGGTTTTGATCTTCAAAAACTTAAAAAAATCCATCAAAGCTTTAACCACTACGATATAAATTGTTCCCGTGATCTATTTTCTTAAACCAATGGTTGCACTACTTAGTATTTGCTTCATACGTGAATGTAAGCCTGAATCTTGAATCAATTGCGAAGTCAGTTCGGTTTTGATTTCAGAATTAGAAATTGACTTTGAGGATAGATTTTGAGTTTTTTATCTGAAACCTACCTACCTAGGAAACAATCACATCTTATATGGATTAACGCTCCATAAATGATTGTCATCCCTCACAAGATTTTTATGGCTTCAAATACTCGGAATGTAATTTACGAGCACATTGCATAATTGATCACCACGGCCAAAAGCTACTCTTGGATGTTCTGCACAAAGAATACTCACTTATTTTATATAAACAAGAAATTGGATACCAAATAGGAAACTTACTCGGACTAAGAGTCCAACTTCAACTAGGAAACCACTCAAATAAGGTTTTCTTTACGAGGTTAAACTAGAGACATATTTTCAAGGAGGAGTATATAGTGTTTTTAACGTAGCTAGTTTGACCACTGTTGCAATCTTTGGTTTGATGGGTAAGGCATCACTTCCCATGTTTGAGGGTTGTCTACTAATTGTTATGTAGTGGTCTACTAAATCAATGTTTCACAAAGGTGGTGTCATGCCTCGACACGGAATGACGATCAATGTTTGATGACCGATTATGACCCGAACGAGCCTGTGACTTGCGAAAATAAGTTAGTACGACCTGTTCATTTTATTCAAATGCGCAAGCGGAAGCAAATCTAAACAAATCATCATAAGAACAACATGAGCAAACCATCGCACTTTATATTTACATGATCTTGCTTATTTTAACAAGCCCGTCTCTCGGGCCATTACAAACATCATACATATTTCACATGCCTAATCCAAAGGCTTTTCCGTGAAAAGGCCGACTATGGACAACAAAATTTCGGCTTGGGATAATCCTACTCCCACTACTCCATCTCCTCGCGCTCCCGTTCACATGTGCTACTCCTCCCCGCGACCCGTCCACCTGGCCGTCCCCCCACCCAACGCATGCTCCGGAGTCAGCCCGCCCATAGTGTCAAAGGGGCTATTGAACCTGCGCAGGGATCCAATCCAGTTTCTGTTAGACAAGCAGTACCACGCCACATATGTGTGGAGGACCAATTCCTCGAGGCCCTTGTCCACCATAACATAAGTTGTAATCCGACGATAGACGCGACCTTCATGGGTATCAATCATGGTGAGCAACTCAGCTCGCATCTCTACGGGGTTGCTGAAACGGGTTAGGAGAGACGTCATCCAACGGACCTGAAAAGATAAAAAAAACAACGGGGGATGAGTTAGGGGACTTAATAAGTGAACTCAATAATGTCAAGCGAGGATGAATCAATCGCCGTTAACATGAGTCGGCTCTTACTGCACCGACGTCAATGGCAAATCATTAGCAAAGTTCATGCCAACAAATAACTAGAGAACATCAAGCATAGCTATCATAAATGAACATCACTAGCCAAGTTTCGATTTTTATCTCGAGATGTGAACATCGAACATGAAACATAAGCATGCCATAGAAGAACCAATCACAATCAATCAAATGACCATATACGATCCAAGCAAATTATGTCACAACGTATCTCATCTTCCATTTCTGATATTAGGGAATTCACTTACTCAACGAAATAAAACTAAAATAAGAAAGTGAGAGGCATGCGATGAACACGGGAGTCTTGGGCGGGTGGGTCTCGACGTGGCTTCTTAGTAGCCGAACAACAAAAAGAAAAAGGGAAAAGTCGGTGGAACTTCTTTGGACGTGAAAAGAGGGGAGAGATAGTGATTCGCGTAGTATTTCCAAATCAACTGGGGGCCTTCTCTATATATAGTAGTCTATGCTTGAGTTATGAAGAAGATACAAGGTCATCATGAAATGGCCCCTAAAGTCAAGTGTCATTATTATATTGATTTGGAAATCTTAGGCATTAATGAACAATGGTCAAAAGAGCATGATGAAGTGATCTTATAAAATCCTAGTCATTAATAGTCCTCTTTCTCTCTCTCAGCTCTCTCTCTTGGCCGGATTTCTCTCTCTCGGCTTTCCCTCACTTGGCCTATCTCCTCCTTTGTCCTTTGCTTATTATTGACGATAACGAGTCACCATGCTTCATTTATGGAAGTAGACAACTCAGCTAGTCACCAATTATGCAAGAGGACACCTAAGCAAGGCACTAATAATGATGGTTTCTAGAGGAAGATTTGACTAGGTAAAATTTTGTCTTCTAATTCCTTTCATTTCTTAAGCATGAGGCCAATCCTTAGTCCTCTACAAGTGCTGGTTCTACTCAATAACTTGGATCAATCAGGCTACACAAAATTGACTAAGCGACACTTAACTCTTAACCCTGCATCATATTCATTCAACTTATTTTCCGAGGGTTTTCTGCAATAATTCATGCTCATTAATCCCGTTCAATCCGAGGTTTGGTGTAGAAAAACCTCCAAATGTGACCAAATACAATCAAACAAAAATCTAAGTCTAACTATGCAAGTTCGGGCTGGTCGGATTGCCCAAGCGTGTGTCTTGTGCAATGGGGCTTGACCGAGTGCAAGGCCGGGCACAATGTCAATCCATATGGGCATACGGCAGGGCACATGGCCGGGTGCGTGGCTGAGCGCACAAGCATGGTACCGGACTACGCAAGCGATGTGCGAAGCACGATGTCGAGCCGCACAAGTAAGGCATCGGTTCATGACTCTTAGACACAGAACTAGGTCGAAGCCGGATCTGACGGGCATATCACCTGGCACAAGGGTTAGACACAATGACTGGCACACGACCAGGCACTTAGCCTATCCGTGGCCTAGCTGACGGACATAATGGCCGGTTATGTCCAAACACAAGGCCTAACTGGCGCGGCTAGCACAAAGCTTAGTCCGTGGCCAAGCCACTAGACTCGTGACCTGGCACATGGCTCGTCCATGGCCTACCTTACTCAAAGCAACGATTCATGGCCGATTCGCGATCAGTCTATATTCGAGTATCGACGATCCATGGTTGACTCTTGATTGTCATATAGCATCGCGGAATCCAGTACCTCGAAATTATCTTATGGTTATCCGCGACCGATGCATAACCGTGCGGTATCACCCACGACTAGGCATGGCCATGGTTTGGAACCGACCGGTTCTGGTTTTGAACTGGCCGATTCCGATTTGTAATTTTAAAATTTTAAAAATAAATTATGAAATAAAAAAATAATGAATTATAAAATTATGAAATAATGAATTATTCAATATAAATTGTAATCAAAATGTAAATTGTAGGGGTGATTGGTTCCCGGTTTGGTCCGGTTCCGCTCGGAACCGGGAACCGAACCGGTAAGACCAGTCCCTTAATTTTAGAACTAGGAATCCGACCGGCAAATCATAGTATCCAATGGAACTCTTTGCTCTTAACTAGCAAAGGATCGTAGCCACAAAAGGCATACAACTTTACATACTCATGGCTTGGCTTGAATTTTATACACAACCCCTTTGATGGTCTTTTAATTCCCATTTGATGTGGAACTTTTAGCATTTGCACGAAGATAAGCTAAGAGTCTCACATTAAAGGTATTCAAGGCAAGCCGAGAGTCCCACATTAAATGGAAACAAAGATGCATTAGAATTATTGTGTATAAAACTTAAGCCAAACTTTGTAATTAGAGTTCAATACACCTAAGCCAAGCATTATAATTAGAGATCAATGCACTTACAATGCATGGCAATTAGAGTTCAAATTGTTTTATAAAAAAAATTAAATAATGATTTTTTAAATTTCATTATTATTTTTTTAAAAAAATAATTTGAAACCGGAACCAGAACCGGCGGTTCCGGGCAGGTTCCAAAATTATTGGAACCGAAATAGGGCCCGTAGGCCACGGGCCAGTTCCGGTTCCAAACTGCGGGCCCGGGTTTGACTGGGCCTGTTTCGGGCTAAAACTGACCCGTGGCCATGACTACCCACGATCGACACATGCCAATACATCACTAATCCATAGTTATCTCGGACCATTCCATTAACGACCCTTATGGTCGAAGGGTCAATCCACAGTCGCTTCACTCTAATCGAATTATGTGATCGAGGAGTCATTCCACTGTCGATCCCTAGATCAAGTCATGGACAATTTTTTGATTGAACCACGATCAACCCTCAGTACACTCATTCCGACCATATTGTTCATCCTATTACCAACCCTCAACTCGAATTGTTTGCCCATTTTATTACCATTCACCTTAGGCCAACTTGGTCCCAACTTCAGGGATGTCACAATTCTCTCCTTCTAATAAAATTTCGTCCTCAAAATTTAAATGCATACCTGATTTCTCAAATAAATACGGGTACTGACGCTTCATAATTTCCTTACCTTTCCAGGTGGCTTCTTCTATACCATAGTGACGCCATAGGACCTTTACTACGAGAACAATTTTATTTCTCAAAACTTCCCGTTTACAATCCACGATCTGCACCAACTCCTCAATATAGGACACTCTGCTATCCAATTTGACCTCGTCGAAATTCAACATGTGTGCTGTATCAAACTCATACTTTCTCAACATGGATACATAAAACACGTCATGTACCTGAGCAAGTTTTGATGGCAATGCCAACCAATAAGCCAAGTTCCTAACTCTTTCTAGAGTTTCAAAAGGTCCTACGTACCTGGGACCGAGTTTTCCTTTCTTCCTAAAATGCGACACACCCCTCATGGGTGACACTTTAAGAAACACGTGGTCACCTACTTGAAACTCTAAAGGCTTTTTATGTCTGTTAGCATAAATTTTCTATTGACTTTGGGCAATTCGAAGCTTATCCCTAATTACTTGTACTGCTTCTACTGTGAGTTAGACTAACTCTGGACCCGTGACCTTCTTTTCCCAACCTCGTTCTAACATTCTGGAGTTCTGCAAGCTCGATCGTATAGTGCCTCGAATGGTGCTATGCCGATGCTTTGCTAGTAACTGTTATTGTATACAAACTCTATGAGATGTAAATGTTCATCCTATCTTCCCTTGAAATCAATGACGCATGCTCTTAACATGTCCTCGAGCATTTAGATGGTCCTTTCTATTTGGCCATCCATTTGTGGATGATCAGTAGTGTTGTATTGTAATTCCGTTCTCATAACGGTTTGAAGACTCCGCCAGAAGGTTATAGTAAACTTGGGATCTCGATTGGATGTAATTGCTATTGGAACTCTATGTAGTCGTATAATATGGCGTACATATTGTTCGACATAATCTTCCAACGAGAAGTCCTTTCTTACTGAAAGAAAATGGGCTAATTTCGTCAGTTGATCGACAATTACCCATATTGAATCATTTCCTTTTTGACTTCTCGGTAATCCCATTACGAAGTCCATGGTAATATGTTCCCATTTCCATTTAGGAATTTCCAATAGTTGCAATAGTCCTCTGGGCTTGCAATGTTGAGCCTTGATTTGTTGACACGCTAAGCATTTAGCAACGTATTTGGCAATATCCAATTTCATATCATTTTACCAGAAATGTTGTCGCAAATTTTGATACATCTTGGTACTGCCCGGACGAATACTGTAATTACTCTTGTGGGCTTCTGTGAGGATTTCTTCTTTAAGTTTCTCATCGTTGGGAACATATAGACGTCCATTGAACTTTAATATTCCGTCTTCGGTTATATGGAAGTCGGATTTCTTCTTTTCTGATAACTTCTTCTGAATTTTCTAAATCTTCAGGTTTATCTATTGTAATGCCTTGGCTTTCAATGTGATTTCCAATTCAATTCTAAGAGCAGCTAATAGACTTTGATGTCGTTCAACTTCAAATTTGAAATCCAAGTCCCGAACTTCTTCGAGCAAGGCCCATTCCTTAATCATTAACTGAGCAATAGCCGATTTTCGACTAAGAGCGTCGGCAACTTTGTTTGTTTTGCCAAGATGGTACAATATTTTGCAGTCGTAATCCTTAAGAAGTTCCATCCAACGTCTTTACCTCATATTCAGCTCCCTCTAGGACAATAGATATTTTAAGCTTTGATGATCCATACAAATAACAAATTTCTCTCCATACAAGTAGTGTCGCTAAATTTTCAATACAAACACGATCGCAGCAAGCTCTAAATCATGAGTTGGATAGTTCAATTCATATGGCCTCAATTGTCTCGAGGCATAAGTCACTACCTTGCCATACTGCATCAATACATAGCCTAGCCCTTTATGAGAGGAGTCGCTATATATCTCAAATCCTGCTGGTCTTTAGGTATAGTCAGAATAGGTACAGCAGTTAGTCTTTGTTTCAATTCTTGTAAACTCCGCTCACACTTGTCGGTCCATTTGAACTTTGTTTCTTTCTTTAGTAATCGCATTAGAGGACTAGCAATGCTAGAGAATCGCTCTACGAACCTTTTATAGTATCTCGCCAAGCCTAAGAAACTCCGAACTTCTGTTACGGTCATTGGTCTTGGCCAGTTGATTACCGCTTCTATTTTGGATGGATCCACTGATATTCCCTCACCAAATATTATGTGGCCTAGAAATACCACGCGAGAAAGCTAGAATTCACACTTGCTGAATTTTGCATGAAGTGTGTGTTCCTTGAGCGTCTGGAGTACCAATCTTAAATATTGTTCATGCTCGGTTGAATTCTTTGAGTATACCAGAATATCGTTAATGAATACTATGACGAAACGATCCAAGTATAGCTTGAATACTCGATTCATCATATCCATAAAAGCAGCTAGCGCATTTGTCAAGCTGAATGGTATAACGATGAATTCATAATGGCCATATCGGGTTTTGAACGCCGTCTTCGGAATATCTTCTTTCTTGATCCTCAATTGGTGATATCCCGCCCTCAAGTCAATCTTGGAGAATATGGATGCTCCTTGGAGTTGATCAAATAAATCGTCGATTCTCGATAATGGGTACTTATTTTTTATAGTAACCCTATTCAATTGCCGATAATCTATACAGAGGCATAGTGATTCGTCTTTCTTCTTCACGAACAATATTGGTGCACCCCATGGTGATACACTTGAACGAATAAATCTTTTGTCGAGTAATTCTTATGGTTGCACTTTTAGTGCCTTTAACTTGGTCAAGGCCATCATGTAGAGAGTTTTGGAAATAGGCTCCATTCCAGGGGCTTCTTCAATAATGAACTCTATTTCTCGTTCCGGAGGTAGTCATAGTAATTTCTTCGGAAAAACATCAGGAAATTCTTGTACCACCAAGATATATTCAAATTTTGGCTCTTCCTCTTTCGACTTATTTTCTATCGTTACCAAGTACCCTTGACACCCCTTTTTCAAAAGTCGGGTTGTTTCTTATGCAGTAATCAGAGGAGTAGAAGATCCTATTCCATTGCCCACAAATATATTGGCCTGCTGTTTACTGTGCCAGTCCATGCCTATGATAACATCAAAATCATACATGGCGAGTATTGCTAAGTCTATGGTTTCTTCCAATCCTCCTATAACGATTTTACACCCTTGGCACCCTAGGGTAGTTTGTACTTCATCATTCATTGGAGTGGAAACACTAAGAGCATTTTCTAAAGGCTTCGTTTCTAACTTTGCCAGTTGCACAAATTGCTTGGATACAAACGAATGTGTAGCTCTAGTATCAAATAACGCAAATGCAACACGGTTGTTGAGAAAGACCGTACCTGTGATAATTGTCTCGGAGTTTTCAGCATATTCTTGAGTAAGTGCATATATTCGTCCTTGTACTGGGGGGACGATTGCCATTATTATTGCGGGGCTGAACTTCATTTGATACCGCTGCAGGTCTTTGTTGTGGCTACATCCATTGTTGCCTTTAGGGGCAATCTCTTACCATGTGACCTTGCTGACCCCACTTAAAGCATGCTCTCATGCGAATTGGGCACGGAGCATCACCATGCCGTTTTCCGCAAACAGAACAGGTATCACTAGAAATATTAGTTACCTTCGAGAAATTTTACTTCTTACTAGGGATGAAGGAACGCTTTCCTCTTGCCAAAGGTTTCTTGCCCAAGCGCTGATTTACTCGAGGAGCAAAATGATAGGGTTTTGCCAGAGTCCCCCTCTCCAGCAAATCCTTCTCGATCAGTTGGGCTCATTCATATAACTCATTATAGTCTTTCCGATTCAATGGTACTAGCTGGCTCCAAATATTAGGTTTTAAACCATCACGAAATCGCTTTGCCCTATCCACCGTGTCTTCGATAAGTTTAGGGACGTACCTCGATAGTTGAGCGAACTTCGCCTCGTACTGGTCCACCACCATATTATCCTGCCGGAGTTGTAGAAATTCCTTCACCTTTCTATCCTGAGCACATTCGGAAAAGTACTTTTCGTTGAATGCCTCGACGAAGGTATTCCAAGTTACAACAGTATTTTCTAGAAACACGATTTCCTTTGTCGCCTTCCACTAATGATTAGCATTATCCTGTGACTGATATGTTGCCAAAGTCACGTTCTCTTCTTCGAAACATTTTGACAATTCAAATATCTTTTGCAGCTCGTCTATCTAGGATTCCGCCTCTTCAGCATCTCTTGTCTCGACTTATTTCAAGGGTCGTAGCTTCAGAAATTGCACGACTAACCCGTGCATCGTATGGTTACTATTTCCGTTTTCGTTTGCCGCTGTATTCTCAACATTAGGTAGTTGTTGCTGAATCTGTTGTCCCAATAAATCTCCGACGGTCGCAAGAGCCTATAGAATTTTATCTATTCGGGGGTCTTGCTTTGACGTCCATTTTGAGGTTTTGGCCGGGTCCCAAGCACTCATTTTGCTATCGGTATTCTAATAAGTCTTTCTACAACACAAGAACAAGTCAACGATCAAAATAAAACATTATCAACCAAGCCTATTCAATAATAATCAGACGAACAATCATATGCGCAAGGTATTTCCTAGCTAATTACCTCAATTGTAGAGCTCCTTATTACTCTAGGTCTTTATTTCCGCTTGGGTTTTAGAACCATTTTCCACAATTTGGTGCACAGTTCAATCATTCTTGTCCTTAGCCATCCTAGAAGCTTGCTAGGAGCTGCTTAATGATCAGACCCTTCACCCTAGCGCCACTTCTTTTCAAAAAGCCGCTCAATGTTCAAGTGTAGACATGGCCACGATTCGAAACTGGCCGGTTCGAAATCAGCTGGTAAAAATTAAAAAAATAAATTATGAAATAAAAAATAATGAATTATTAAATTATGAACCCACCCATCGGTGGCTGCGATGGTTTGCGCTCAGTTCCTTTCACGAGAGGTCCTGGATTCAAAACTCATAGGTGCCGGTGATAGGTGCCGGTGATTTGAGTGAAAGATCGTGGCGGTGGGATGCTGCGCTAGCCCCCGAGGACTAGTCGGGTTTTACTGCTGGTTTGAGCGCAAGCTTGCTGGCCGCGCGGACACCTCGGTCATAAAAAAAATTATTAAATTATGAAATAATGAATTATTCAATATAAAATATAATCAAAATTTACATTGTAATCAAATTTGGGGAAAAAAAGAGTTTCTCTACTTATCTGCAGTTTTTTTTAACCGGGCCTCAAACCGATAGTTCCGAGCCAGTTTCCAAAATTGTTGGAATCGGAACTGGACTAGTAGGCCACGGGCCGGTTCTGGTTCTGAACAGCGGGCACGGTCAACGGGCTAGTTATGGGCCGTGGCCATATCTATTTAGGTGGTCACCCCGGTGCCACTTTGTTTTAAAAGCCGCACAATGTTCAGGTGTTTATACCTTGGCGCCACTTCTGCCCAAAGGCCACTCAATGATCAAGCATTTTGCCCCGGCGCCACCTCTGTTAGAAGCCGCTTAATGATATTATTGCCCTAACGCCACTTCATTTTAGAAGCCGCACAATGATCAGGCATTCATAACCCCCGACGCCACCTGCAATAGAGGCCGCTTAATGATCAGGTCGTATGGCCCCGATGCCATTCTCTGCCATCGTCGGATTAGCCAATTGCAAGTTGACCCGAACTACACCTACTAAAGGAAAAACCTGCTCTGATACGAAAACAGACGAACCACCCACTGTTAGTCCCCGACACAGAATGACGATCAATGTTTGATGACCGTTCATGACCCGAATGAGGCCGTGACCTGCGGAAATAAGTTAGTATGACCTGTTCATTTTATTCAAATGCGCAAGCGAAAGCAAATCTAAACAAATCATCACAAGAACAACATGAGCAAACCATTGTACGTTATATTTACATGATCGTGCTTATTTTAAGAAGCCCGTCTCTCAGGCCATTGCAAATATCGTACATATTTCACACGTCTATTCCAAAGGCTTTTCCATGCAAAGGCCAATTATGGACAACAAAATTTTGGCTTGGGATAATCCTACTTCCACTACTCCATCTCCTCGCGCTCTAGTTCACATGTGTCACTCCTCCTCGCGACCTGTCTGCTTGGCCATCTCACGCCCCACCCGCGGCATGCCCCAGAGTCGGCCCATCCATACTGTCAAAGGGGCTGCCAAACCCGTGCAGGGGTCCAATCTAGTCTTCGTTAGACAAGTGGTACTGCGCCACATACGTGTGGAGAACCAATTCCTTGAGGCTCTCGTCTACCATAACATAAGTTGTAATCTAACGGTAGGTGTGGCCTTCACGGGCATCAATCACGGTGAACAACTCAACTCACATCTCTACGAGGTTGCCGAAACGAGGTGGGCAAGGCGCCATCCAACGAACTTGAAAAGAGAAAAAACAACAGGGGATGAGTCGAGGGACTTAATAAGTGAACTCACTAATGTCAAGAGTTAGTGAATCAATCACCGTTAACATGAATCGGCTCTTACCGTACCGGCGTCGATGGCAAATCATTAGCAAAGTTTATGCCAACAGATAACTAGAGAATATCAAGCATAGCTATCATAAATGAACATCACTAGCCAAGTTCCGGTTTCTATCTCGAGATGTGAACATCGAACATGAAACATAAACATGCCATAGAAAGAACCAACCACGATCAACCAAATGACCATTTACGGTCCAAGCAAATCACGTCACAACGTATCTCATCTTCCTTTCCCGATATTGGAGAATTCACTTACTCAATGAAATAAAACTAGAATAAGAAAGTGAGAGGCGTGTGATGAACACGAGAGTTTTAGGCGGGTCTCGGACGTGGCTTCTTAGTGGCCGAACAACAAAAGAAAAAAGGGAAAAGTCGGTGGAGCTTCTTTGGACATGAAAAGAAGGGAGAGCTAGTGATTCGCGTAGTATTTTCAAATCAAGTGGGGGCCTTCTCTATATATAGTGGTCTATGCTTGAGTTATGAAGAAGATACAAGGTCATCATGAAATGGCCCCTAAAGTCAAGTGTCATTATTATATTGATTTGGAAATCTTAGGCATTAATGAACAATGGTCAAAAGAGCATGTTGAATTGATCTTGTAAAATCTTAGTCATTAATAGCCCTCTTTCTCTCTCTCAGCTCTCTCTCTTGGCCAAATTTCTCTCTCTCGGCTGGATTTCTCTCTCTCTCGGCTTTCCCTCACTTGGCCGATCTCCTCCTTTGTCCTTTGCTTATTATTGACGATAATGAGTCACCATGCTTCATTTATGAAAGTAGACAACTCAGATAGTCACCAATTATGCAAGAAGACACCTAAGCAAGGCACTAATAATGGTGGTTTCTAGAGGAAAATTTGACTTGATCAAGTTGTTATCTTCTAGTTTCCTATTATTTCTGAAGCGTGAGGCTAATCCTTGGTCTTCTACAAGTGATGGTTCTACTTAATAACTTAGATTAATCGGGCTACACAAAACCGACTAAGTGACACTTAACTCTTAACCCCGTATCATATTCATTCAACTTGCTTTTCGAGAGTTTCCCACAATAATTCTTTGGGCATGAAAAGAGGGGAGAGATAGTGATTGGTGTGGGGCTTCCAAATCAAGTGGGAGTCTTCTCTATATATAGTGGTTCATGCTTAAGTTATGAAGAAGAGACAAGGTCATCATGAAATGGCCCCTAAAGTCAAGTGTCATTATTATCTTGATTTGGAAATCTTGGGCATTAATGAACAATGGTCAAAAGAGCATGATGAAGTGATCTTGCAAAATCCTAGTCATTAATAACCCTCTTTGTCCCTTACCAAAAAAATAAAACAATAACCCTCTTTGTCTCTCTCGGCTCTTCCTCTTGGCCGGATTTCTCCCTCTCAGCTTTTCCTCACTTTGATGATCTACTCTTTATCCTTTGTTTATTATTGGAGACAATAAGTCACCATACTTCATTTATGAAAGTAGACAACTCAGCTGGTCATCAATTATGGAGAAGGACACCTAAGTAATGCACTAATAATGGTGATTTCTAGAGGAAGATTTGACTTAGTCAAATTTTTGTTTCTAGTTTCCTCTCATTTCTGAAGCGTGAGGACAATCCTTGGTCCTTTACAAGTGCTGGTTCTACTCAATAACTTGGATTAATCGGGTTACACAAAATCAACTTAGCGACACTTAACTCTTAACCCTGCATCATATTTATTCAACTTGTTTTCTAAGGTTTTTCCATGATAATTCATGCTCATTAATCCCGTTCAATCCGAGATTTGGTGTAGAAAAATCTCAAAATGTGACCAAACACAACTAAGCAAAAATTCAAGTCTAACTATGCAAGTTTGGGCTGGTCGGGTTACCTAGACGCGTGCCCTGTGCAATCGGGCCTAACCAGGCGCAGGGTCGGGCACACTACAAGGCCACGCAGGCACACGGTCGAGCACATGGCCAGGCGTGTAGCCGAGCGCACAGACATGGTGTCGGGCTACACGAGTGGTGTGCCGAGCACAATGCCGAGTCACACGAGCAAGGGATCGGTTCATGGCCCAACACATGCATTGGCTCATGAATGGGCATTATGCATGACTCATGGCAAAGTCTCTTGGGCATGGAACTAAGTCGAAGCCGAATCTGTTGGGTATATTGGCTAGCACAAGGGTTAGGCACAATGACTGGTACACAGCCGGGCACTTAGCTAGTCCATGGCTTAGCTGACGAGCACAATGACCGATCATGTTTGGGCACAAGGCTTGGTCGGTGCGACTGGTACATAGCCTAGTCCGCAGCCAAGCTACTAGGCTCGTGACCGGACACATGGCTCATACATGGCCTACCTGACTCAACGCAATGATCCATGGCCGATTTGCGACTCGTCTATGTTCAAGTATTGACGGCCCATGGTCGATCTTCGGTTGTCATATAATCTCGTGGAATCCAGTACCCCTGAATTAACTCATGATCATCTGTGATCGATGCATGGTCATGCGGTATCACCTGCGATCGACATATGACGACACATCATTAATCCATAATTATCCCATACCGTCCCACTAACGGCCCTTATGGTCAAAGGATCAATCCACAGTCGCTTCACTCTAATTGAATTATGTGACGAGGGAGTCATTTCACTGTCGATCCCTAAGTCAAGTCATGGATAATTTTTTGATCAAACCACAATCAGCCTTTATTATACTCGTTTCGACCATATTGTTCGTCTCATTACCAACCCTCGGCTCGAACTGTTTGTCCATTCTATTACCATTCACCTTAGGTTATCTTAGTCCCAAATTCGGAGATGTTACAATTAGACTGATGCTAAATGAAAAAAGAGTTTCCTTTCTTTAGTTGGCGATAGTACCGGGACCACTATAGGAACGTACATGGAATGTTGCTTTTGGTGCAACTTTTGAAGCTGCAGTTTACTAACTACTGAGGGTTGCCCCAGTGGCCACCCTTTCCACTTGAAAATGGAGAGGTAAGGAGTTTGATTCCCCACCTTCTCAGGAAAACTGGTGGTAGGGATTTCCACGTTCTGTAAAGAGGCAGAATAAAAGTCTAAAAATGAGACGAGAGTTAGTGTAGGACAAAAAAAATTGCAGTTTGATTTCCTTTTGGTAACTATAAGATTGACACCTCGTCAAAAAGACTTTAATAAAAGCTTTTTTTTTTGAGTTTCTCTATAATCAACATGAAGACATGATGTACTTACCAAAAAAACATGAAGACATGATGAAGATTTAAATTAGTTAAATAAGAAGCAAGATATTCGATGGGTTTGCATTATAGAACATCTAAGTAGAATGATCTTAGAATTTCTCTTTGTCGATCGTATGTATGTCTTATAACACTGCTTTTCACAAGGCTCAAACTAAAACTTGACATTAAAATGTGATATAAGACCAGACTCTTTTTTTTCTTTGCAAAACGACATCCTAATTGGGATATCGTGTTGTTGCATGCAGGTTAGCTCCATTTGAAGCTATTGGAGAAAGCAAATGGAGTTTAGCTCTTCCCGTGGTATATATCTAAAAGGAGAGGCAAGGATGCCTTGGATCCTTGGTGGTGGTTCTAAAGGTACCTCATCAAAGCAGAGGAAGCCAAAACTTCTGATTGGGATCTCCTCATCTATCCAAGTATACATATCTGGCGAACTAGTAGGACTGCATTCTTTATTTTAAGGTACCGATATTCGCACGCCCAGTCCCCAAGTTAGGAGAAAGTTTTTCTTCCCTCACTTCAGAAAATAGTCTTGTGTTTAACGTCCTAGAATTCATACAAAGTGATGCAGTTGAGAGACTTTAAGAGAACTTACACAAATAAACTAACCACGGCCGTTGAGTTTGTTAGTAGCTTCTTTCCGAGCCTTATTGCTTGTGCTAACCTGTTGAGAAGATAGCCATGTAACGCCACCACCTTGGGGTTATTAGTGCGACGTCCCGCTCGTTATTATCTTTGATTAAGCACAAGTGAAAGCAATTAATTCAGGACAATCACAATCAAAATAAATAACGAAATTGCAATAAGTATCATAAGCAAACCTTATATTTACAGCACACGCAAACATATTTTACAACCTGACTTACGGATCTTAACCAATTTTAGCCGTTTATACACAACAAAAATTATGACTTGGGTGTCCTACGCCCGCTACTACAGCTTCAATGCTCCTAGATTTCTTGAACTCCAACATAGCTCATACTCTCCTTCCCGCCTCCGTCCGCTCGGCTATCTCAAGCCCTGCCCGTGGTGCCCCGTAAAGCTGGCCCGCTATTTCCACTAAAGGGGCCGTTATACCCGCGCAGGGGTCTAACCAGGTCACCTTTCGACCAGTGGTACCATGTCACGTAAGTGTGGAGAACCAAGTTCTCAAGGCCCTTATTAACTATAACATAGGTAATAACCCGAGGGTAGGTCCGGCGTTCACGGGTGTCGAAAGCATCGACCACCTCAACTTCCATCTTTACAGGGGTGCCGAAATAGGTAGGGGGAGATGCCATCTTATGGACCTAAAAAGGAAAATAACGAGGGATGAGTTGGAGAGACCCAATAAGTGAACTCACTATTTTCAAGTGAGGAAGAATCGATTGCCGTTAACATGAGTTGACCCTTACCAAACCAGTGTCAATGGCAAATCAATGGGGGAAGAACAGCAATGGTGCCAAAACTTGTGTACGGAGGCCATTTTGGTGCCAAAACTTTCATTTGAATCACTTAAGTGCCAAAAGTTGTGAAAAATGATCATTTAAGTGCCACTTCGCCGGAAATCCGACGTGGCGTTTTTTTATTAATTTTTCAAGCTGATGTGGCTCGCCGGAGGCACACGTGGCATTTCTTTTCTTTTCTTTTTTCCTTTTCTTTCTTTTTTCCTTTCTTTTCTTTTTTTTCCTTTTCTTTCTTTTTTCCTTTCTTTTCTTTTTTTTTTCTTTTCTTTATTCTTATTTTCGGCGGCTGGCGTCCGGCCACCGGCCATGGCCGACTTCGCCGGGCGTCGCCTTCCTCCGGGCGAGGCCACGGCGGCCTCGCCCGGAGGAAGGCGATGCCCGGCGAGGCCGCCGTGGCCTCGGCGAGGGCCGACCTCGCCGGATCTGGCGAGGCGAGCCCTCGCCGGGGCTCGCCCTGCCCAGGCGACGGTCGAGGTCGCCTGGGCAGGATGAAGGCTCGCCTCGCCAGATCCGGCGAGGCCGGCCCCCGCCGAGGCCACGGCGGCCTCGCCGGGCCTCGCCTTCCTCCGGGCAAGGCGAGCCCCGGCGAGGGCTCGCCTCGCCAGATCCGGCAAGGCCGGCCCCCGCCGAGGCTACGACGGCCTCGCCGGGCCTTGCCCGGCGAACCCGGCCATCGGAAATAAGAAGAAAGAAAAAAAAAAGAAAAGAAAAAAGAAAAGAAAGAAAAAAATCAGAAAAAAAAATATTAAAAAAATTGAATTATACACATGGAAATGCCACTTGTCATTAAATTTTAAATATAAAAGCTACGTATTAAATTTGGTCGGAATTTCTCGCCGTTGGCACTTAAGTGATCGTTTTTTCTCCGATTTGGCACTTAAGTGATCGCCGGCGTAAACTTTTGGCACTTAAGTGATCCAAATGAAATTTTGGCACTTGGCCTCCGTACATAAGTTTTGGCACTATTGCTGTTCTTTCCCCGCAAATCAATAGTAAAGTACATGCTAACAACAAGAGAACATCAAGCATGGCATGAGTATCACCAATCAAGTTTCGATTTTTATCATATGTAACCATGAATAACAAGAGAAGCCTTTCTCACAATCAAGTCATACTTGACTCTTGCAAAACGTGAGAAATATATAAGTCTCAGATATATACAAGACATAAGATGAAATAATCAACAATCATTCACGAGTTCGAAAATGATTCAAGCAAACTACGTCACATCAAATACGAAACATAGGCAAGACATGGAAAGAACCAACCACGACCAATCAAACGACCGAACACGGTCCAAGCAAATCACGTCACAACGCATCTCATCTTCCTTTCCCGACATTAGGAAATTCACTTACTCTACTCGGCAAGGCGAGATTTTATGGAGACCAAATAGTGACGTGAGAATGAAGTGGTAATTGACATAAGTAAGAGGAAAGTGGCGTGAGCAAGAAGAAGAACCGGCTGGTGGGTAGGCGTGTGAAAGAGGGTGAGTGGCGTGAGAATGAGAGATGAAAGAGGAAGAGGAGATGGTGTGTGGTAATTAAGGGGGAACCAAGCCTATTTATAGGCAAACCCAACTTGCTTACCAAGTCTAGAGTTAAAACTTGCTCCCAAAGTTCTTGACTCTTTAGAATCCTCCAAGCTCTCATAATTCACTTGTCACATGGTCCAATCACCTTCATTCAAGTATCACCTACAATTAAAGGAAATCTTATCAAATCTTAGGCCTAATAATTTGAGTGTCTAATTGACTACCAAGTGTCCTACTAGGGTTATAATGCCCTAAGCTAGGGTACATGAGTCACCCTATACATTAAATTTCAAAAGGACACCTAAGCCCGTGCATTAATGTCTATAGGGACACATAAACTATTCATGAAGAAAAGATAAATGTCATGATGAAATTGTTCCTAAAGTCTAATGCCGTTATTATCTAGATCTTAAAAGTCTTGGCTATTAATGAAGAAGAGCCAAAAGACCGTGATTAAATGGCCTTGAAAGTCTTAGTCTTTAATTTGGCTTCTTGAACAAAATTTAATTCTAGCCACATAATTTAAGCTTAGGCTCTAAGGTTTAATCTAGAGTTCATGATGACCTATAGGAGCAATTAAGATCCTAAAACTTGGTCCTCAAGTTACAATTGGCCCTAAAGTCTAAGCTTCATATTAAGCTTCTTGTGCAAGCCTTTAATTTGAGGCCATTCATTTCCAACTTGGCCTCTAAGTTTCTATCTTAGGATCATTATACCCTATTCATTCAAGGCCTGAATAAATCATGATTGTAACGCCCTCACCTCGGGGATCATTAACGTGACGTCCCGTTATTGTTATCTTTTTAATAAGCACAAGCATAAACATAAACTCGGGACAATCACATTCTGAACAACAGCGGAATTTAAACAAGCATCATCATGAGCAAACCTTATATTTACAGTGCATGCAATCATATTTTAACAAGCCCTTCGAGCCATGGCAAACATCACATATTTCACATGCATATTCTAGAAGCTCATCCATTCCTAGTTGACTATGAATAGCAAAACTCGGCTTGGGTGATCCTATATCCTCTACTTTATCTTCTCACTTCTAACTCCATCCACATCTCCTCCCCGCTTCCCGTCCGATGGCCGATCTACTTCGCACCCGTGGCATGCCCCGGAGTCGGCCCGCCTACACCACCAAAAGGTCCATTGAACCCACACAGGGGTCCAACCCATTCTCCGTTAGTGTAGCCATGCCATGCTACGCACGGGTGAGACACCAAGTCCGTTAGGCCCTCATCGACCATCACATATATTGTGATTCGATAGTAGGCTTGGCCTTAGCGGGCATCTATCACGATGAGCATTTAGGCTCTTATTTCCACGGGGTTGCCGAACCGGGTCGGGGGAGATGCCATTCTTTGGACCTAAAAATGAAATAACAAGGGATAAGTCAGGGAGACTCAGCAAGTAAACTACTAATATCAAGTGAGGACGAAGGGATCGCCGTTAACATAAGTCGGCTCTTACGCACTCGTATTAATGGCAGATCAATAGCAAAGTTCATACAAGAGAACATCATGCATGGCTATAACTTGTACACTTTACCAGCCAAATCTTGGTTCTATCTCAAGACAAACATCAAACATGAAACATGGTCAAATCAAGGGAATGAACTAACTACGACCAACCAAACGACCGAGAAACGGTCCAAGTAAATCGTGTCACAACGCATCACAACTTTCTTTCCTGATATTAGGAAGTTCACTTACACAACGAAATAAAACAAGAACTAGAGAAAATAGTTGGTGTGGGGTGAGCACGTGAGCCTTGACGAGTCTCGGGCGATTCTTGGTGTATTGCTTGAGCACGTGGAATGTGGGGTTGTGATCGGTTCTTGGGTTCTCTAGTTTGCCAAATAACAAGAAGTGACACAAGCTAGTCAGTGAGCTCACTCTCTCTTTCTCTCTTTCTCGGCGTGAACAAGAAGCAAAGAAACAAGAGAGAAGGTTGGCCGGTTAGTGGTGTGAGAATGGAGAATGGCGTGAGAGAGAGAGAGAGAGAGCTTCACTATTTATAGAAGTCCTTCCTTAGTCATCACTTTAAACCATTAATAAGAGGAGACAAAATAACATCATGAAATGGCCTTAAAAGTCTAAGGTCATTTATGGCTTGTCATGATGAAGGGGTCTCCAAAGTCTAAGCAAATTAATGTTTGTAATTATGAAAGGGGCCCCTAAGTCAAGAACAATAATGGAGGCTTCTTGAGGAAGATTTGACTAGGTTAAAGCTTACCTTCTAGTTTCTTCCTAACAAAACAAACAGGGAGTCTATTTTGGCCTTCTAGAAATATCGGTTCGGCTCACAATAACTCAGCACCATCGGGTTGCACAATAACAACTAATTGACACTTAAGTCGCAAACCCGCATCATAATCAATTCCATGATTTCCGAGGGTTTTCCGCAACCAAAACTCACTTAATAATCTTATTCAATCCGAGGTTTGGTGCGAGAATGTCCTCAAATATCACCAAATATAACCAAGATAAGATTCAAGTTGAATGGAATCAGCTTAAGCTAACCGGCTGATTAGGTGCGTGGCATGGTCTGATCGGGCGCATGGCCTGGCATGCTACCGGGCCGCATGGGCACACGGCCGGGCACATGGCTAGGCGTGGCCTAGTGCACGGGCGTTGCACTGGCCCGCACGGGAGATGTACCGAGTGCCACCCTAGGATACACGGGCAATGTGCCAAGCACTATGCCAGCTGCACGGGCAACGTGCCGAGCATCACATCGGGCCACATGAGCAAAGGGTCTGTTCTCGACTAAGCATGGACATCGGCTCATGAGTAGCACAATGCACAGTTCATGGCCGAGTTTTTTAGGCACGGGACTAGGTCGGAGTCGAATCCAACGGGCACAATGCTTGGCATGAGGATTAGGAACAATGGCCGGCACATGACCGGGCACGTAGCCGGTCTGTGGCCTAGTTGACTGGTACAATGGCCGGTCATGACCGGGCACATGGCCTTGATCGGCGTGATTGGTAATTTTGCTCGGACTGCGACCAAACCACTAAGCACATGGCTTGGCACATGTCTCGTCCATGGCCTACCCAACTCAACACAGCGATCTGTGGCCGATTCGTGACCGAGCCACGTTCGAGTATCAACGACTCATGGTCGACCCTTGGTCATCATGTAGCCTTGTGGAAATCAGTACCCTGGAATTAACTCATGGTCATCCGTGACTGATGCATGGCCGTACGGTATCATCCGCGATGGATACATGCCGACACGATATTGATCCACAGTTATTCCGGACCATACCACTAATGGTCCTTATAGTCGAAAGGTCAATCCATAGCCATATCACTCTAATCAACTTATGCGATCGGGGAGACATTCCACTGTCGATCCCTAGGACAAATCATAAATAATTTTTTGATTGAACCATAACCAACTCTCAGTACACACATTCCGACCATATCGTCCATCCCATTATCGACCCTCGGGTCTTATGACTCGCCCAATCCATTATCACTTGCCTACAACTTCCAAGCCCAAAATTGGGGATGTGACAATGATGATCTCTCTTTCTTTCTCTCTTTGCCCGTGAGCCATCTTGCTAGGTGTGAATGATGGTCTTGGTCCTCTAGACTCAATTATAAAAGCCTTCCAGAAGAACACATTTCAGCTTCTGCCACCACATGTAAAGCCTCATTTCCTCCTTCATATGACGTCCAATCAAAGTGTAACATATCCCATTTGAAAGCTCAAAATGTGCACATTAAATAATCAGAAGATCTAAAGTCCAAATTCCTAAGGTTTCACGTGAGAAATGGTGCATATTTGAAATATGATAAAATTGGGTAGTTTTGTACTGTTCAAGAAATCGGACTTGAAAATATAGTAAATGGACTCAGAAAATTCTCAAATTTGAATATGTCATAAACAAAGCCTTAACAAACATTTTTCATGAGGAATACGAAATATGAATCTTTCTGTAAACACAACTTTTAGTAGCTTAAAAACAAATTAAAAACAGTTCGCTGGAATAAAATCATTGCTTCTCAAAGCAAACTCTTTCTAGAATCCAAATCATCTTCGAAATTCCCAAATATATATGTTATAAAGGAAGAAGTTCTTAACAACTTTTGTAAAGGAAGTTTGTTCAAACTTGGCCCAGAAAAGTTTGTATAAAATCGAGAAAGTGTAAACATCATAGAAATACTCATTTTAGGCAGTTTTACACAGTTCGAAAATGAGGTGATCGTCCAATCCAAATCAAGTCCAAAAATTTTGAAATTAAAATATGTTAAACTTGAATATATTTAGAACAACTTTGAAGAAGGAAATTTCTGGAAATTCGGTTCACAAAATTTTTGCCACAAAAATAACAAAACAAGGTGGTACTAGGGACTCGAAACAAGGTTTTCCAGAACAAGAGTAAAAATTGGTTCCGATTGGAAAAACCATCAAATTTAATCCATAGTCATTTCTTAGGGATTGAAATTGAGGAGGTCATAAGCCAAAACCCAAGAAAGAGAAATGAATAATAAAGAGAGTGGTAGCTAGACCAAAAAGAACTTAATGCTTGTTTTCGAGTTGTGAAGAAAGATCCTTTTGAGGTACAAGAGTCATTTTCTTAGCTCTGTTTGTTTCTCCATTAATTATTACCCAAACTTTTATCATAAATCTAGCATTCAGAGTTCATTTTATTGCTATGTATAGGCCCCGTTTGGTTTAGCCTTTCCAAGGGGCTTTCGGCCTCGAAAGCCCCTTGGGAAAATGCTAAGGTGTTTGGCAAGCATTCCCAATGGGCTTTCGACTGATAGCCAACATTGGGAATGCTCAAAGTTCAAAGCTGGTTTGGGCTAATTTTGGCTTTCAGTATTTGGCAAATGCTGAATCTAATTTTTTTTCTTTCCAAACTATCCTCATTTATTCTCTAATATTTCGGTTTTGCCCCTTGTTGTTACTATTCATCTTTTTTGCGAAAGGGCGGTCGGCAAGGGCTGCCGATGACACCGGATCTATATGGTGAAGGGCTAGCGAAGGGCCAGCGTGGTCGCCCAACCTAGGCTGACGGCGCTTGAGGCCGTGCAACCCTCAGCGAGGGTCGCCTGGGTTGTGCGACCCTTACTGGGGTTTGCCCGACCTCGGGCGACCGCCGCCAGCGCCAAATCTGGCTCGCCAGCAGTCGCCCGACCTCGAATTATGGCCGCCGACGCTAGATTTAGCTTGCCGACAGCTGTAGCCATTCGCCAGCTCCAACGAAGGGTAACTTTTTTTTAATAAAAAAAGGTCCCAAAGCCCTTTGAAAAAAAAAAGCCAAACACCATTTGGGCCAAAGTAGCTTCACAAATAATTTTTTACCAAACGCCATTTGTATTTACCCAAGAAGCCTTAACCTGAAAGTATTTGCATTCTCTCAAAACTCATTTGCAAAGTTGAGCTAAACATGCCTATAATAACATGAAAACACTTTGTTTCGAGACTTTTTCAAGTTTTCCAAAACTATCATTCACGATTGTCTCATAACAATTTCAGGCGCACCATTGTACATTCTAGTGTTGCAATTACAATTTGAAAAGAAAAGAAACTAATCTCCAATGGGCTATATTGCAAATTTTGAGCCAAGAGATACATCCATTGTACTCTACGTGCAATAGTGGTAGTTCCATACCCTTTAATATGTGATGAGATTAGGTGCGATTGTTGAATGTATTTGAGAAAGTGTTTGATGTGTTTGCGGAAAAAAAAGAATTTTGGGATAGAAGAGTTTACCATTAAGGCATAAAGGAATATGCCACCAACAAAGATAAAAAACTCGAAGGTTTACCACCAGCGAATTGGACAAAGAATTATAGGATTTTAAGGTTCACCACCAATGTGAATTAGATAAAAGAATCGAAAAAATCACTCACTTGTAAAAAATTCTCATGTTTTATTAACTCATGTATCTTTTCGCATACAACGGATAATTCACCTTTTATTTATAGAGGGATTAGGACACTAAACTATGAAACCTTAAACTAAAATATATTAAACTAGGAAACAAAGATTTAGGAAACACTAAATGAGAAAGCCTCTTCAAAATAGGAAATTAGCTTGAAAAAGGAAACATTTGACACTGTTTTTTTTTGGTCGAAACATTTGACCTTTTCAAACATTTGACACGTTTGAAAAGGGTCTTTGTTCTTCAACGTCTAGGAACTTCATCAAAGATGTCGTCTTTTCATTGGACCTTGAAGCTCCCGCATCACCATTCTCTTGTAGAAGCATAGAATCATTTCGAATTCCACCAAATATAGCCTACAATCTTCAACTTCTTCATGTTGAATAGAATCATTATTAGAAGTTAGAGTTAAGAATGTGATTATTCCTCTCACAAGGCCCACACCCGGATAGTCCTTCACTAATCTCTCGTTGCTTTTAGGATCCCTCCTAAATCAATGGCCCATAATACCGTCAACTCAAAAAAGTGTCCCTCGATTTGAATTTTGTTTTATGTACTTAAAAACTCAAGGGTGTTAGTTCTTGATACGACACCGGCATTACAAGTTCAAAACCGATAAGGCTTGACACTTACTGACCTTATTTTATTAAAAAAGACTCACATTGAGACGTTTTGGTAGTGATAATAAATGAATAAATACAAATAGTATCACACAAAATGAAGAGACGACACTATAAAGAAAGATGTGCCAATCGAAATCGACGTGATGAGGTTATTAGAAGAAACGCATATATAAATATTTAGAAGATAAATAAGATGCTCTTTATTCCATTTAAACTGTAATGAAGCAGCTAACTATATTATCTTACTCTCTCGGTTTCCTGCCTGATTGCGTAGGATCATTCCATGGAAAACAAGCATCAATCTTTGAGGTCTTTTGGTTGAACCTACAAGGACCAGTTGGGTAGATTTGCCAAAGACACATGAAAGCAAGCATTGTAATCTCTTATTTGCACACATATATCAAAACACTTAAATTGACCTAGCTAGGCAAAACTACAAAAGAACAACGTCCTCCCAAAGATATCAGGTCGAAAGGAGAATTGCCAATAGTCATTGCTTGTTATATCGTGGACCCCCATATCATCGTCCTTGGATTGGCAATGAAGTTAAAGTAGTTCCGGCCTGCAAGTTGTTACGGATCACAACAAATGTCTTGCCCCAAACATCTCCCACACAACTCGTAAGCAATAAAGAACAATAAAATATGAGCTTAGCTGATGAATTCATTGGTGTGGAATTTGTTGCTCCAACATCAACATCATTCGGCTATTTATGGACGAAGAATAGAGGATATTGGATTGGATTGCCAGCTTGCTCCAACCACATTACCTTTTATTTTATTTTTTTAATTTGGGATAAGAATTGCCATATGAGATTAGTTACCAATCAATACCGTGTATAGCTTAATCAAACTAAAGACAATGAAGACCACTTCGTGCTGTAGTCTAGAAAATGAAACAATTACACTTTTTAGAAGCCATGTATTCACTGATCTTTTTTTTTGTTCATGAAATGCTAGGCAATGCTAGACATAAACTACAAAAAATTTCAGAGAACTATTTAAGCTGAACTTTTACTCACATGATGTATCAAAACCTTGAGGGACATTTTTGAAAAAAAAAGTGGCACTAATAGACAATTCATTAGCTTGTTTAATCGCCAAAAGGGAACAATTGCACAATTCCATATTGATTTCGTGCAATTTTTTGATGAAATGTTTCTTAATAAATGATCTTTTATGGTAGTTCTCAAAATTTCTAAGAATTATTGGGATGTTATTCCTTCTCTTGTCTCCCATTGAGCCTTTTATATCCGTCTATGCAATATCCTCGGCAATTAGGGAATCCACATGCCATCTGGCTAGATACCACAAAGAGGGAGAGAGAAGTCGCATAAGGAAGTTGTCTCGCACCCTGAAGCATTAGCCGCTTGCCCATTTTGTGTCATTAATGAAAAAAAAATTCAGGATGAGTTGATATAACTTAGCCCGGGATTTGGTAACTTTTCTATAGGAAAAATCAGATATGTCGTGGAGTAGACTTAACCTAATTCGGGCCACAAAATGACACCTTTGAATTCCGATGCATCAACAAATGCAGTGACTGCTAAATTAATCCTCATTTCGATCCTTACCAATTTTTTTTTACCAAATGGAAATTTTTTTTTTTTGAGGATGAGTTGGATCGGGCAAGAATTTGGGCCGGATCATGGGACCCGACCCGGCCCGCCCGCACAAATTTCCGCCGTCTCCTCCCCCGTAATCTCTCTTCCACCTTTCTTTCTGTATCGCAAGGGGGCCCGTTCTTTCATACGATGCTCGCTGCGCCATTGTACTGCTCGGGCTCGGCCATGAAGAAGAGCTCAAGCTTCGGATGAACGTATACACAGAGGCACACCAGCGCCCCGCGTGATATCTTCTTCTCAATTCGCAAAGACCCATTTGGCGGAGAGGCAGAATGAACGGTGTTTACGGTCTCCTACAGCAGTGGCAGCTGCCTTCTACCAAGTTTCTTCTGGGGAATTCAAAGCACTTACCCGGTACAGACACGCACACCCTCTCTCTGTCTCTCAGTCTCCGGCGCTGTTGTGTCGTTCTTTTGCCGTTTCGCGCCCTGGGTTGTTGCTTTTTTGTTGGATCCCCTGTTACTGGAAGAATGATTTTTGTTCTCTAGTATTCGAGTGAAGAGTACAGATTTTTGATCCGCAAGCTGGTTCCCAGTGCAGGGAAATATCTGTTGCATCGTACCCGTGTCTATCCAATGGTGTGCTTCTGCAAGAGCATGCAAACAAACACTTATGAGGTTGTGAAAGGAAGCTATCTCCCCACCACCCAAACTGAACAAAATACGAAATCCAAGGTACCTGCTGACTTATTTCGGGATGTAATGATGGGAAGTAGCTGTTTGAGGTGAAGGGGCTAGGGGATGTGCTTCTTATCCCGTGCATTTTTGTAGTTTTTTGTATTAACAATCTACCCTTTGTGTCGAATCCAAGTATGGCATTGATGCTTGTTAGGGGAACTGGGATTGCTTAAATTGTTGCAATTATGGTGGAAGGATACATGGACAATATTTAAGGGGCAAAGACATGTTTGAATTCTGAAACCTAACAGTGATCCAGACATTAAATCGGAGTTGAATTTGCTAGGCGTTATAAAAATGAATTCGGAGGGGTAGAATTCTCATTGCTGCACTGCATCCAGTAGGATTTACCCTGAGTGGACCGACTGATTTTGTCATTCGGCACGACTAACTGAAGAAGCATCAGTAGCTCAGGGTAAACGTGGTGTTGGGATCCCTAAAACTTGGCCTCTTATGCTAAGCTCCTGTGTTGCGGATGCCTATAGTTACTAGGTGAGAGGTTCTCAGCCATTTTCTTCCTTGGATTGTAATACCCTCTTCATGGAATCATGGGAAGACCAAACGATGGCCTGGTCCTTCCTCTTGCTAGGCTAACTGATCATTTTGGCTCATCAGACCCAACATGGTACTGATATCTAATAACGTATAGGTCTGGCCACTGAAAATTCTTTAATTCTAATTTCAGATTATCTATGCGTCTTGACATTTCTGCTTGTTATTCTGTTGCTAAGTGGCAGAATAGTATATCAAAATGTGGTCCTGACTTTGGTCTGGTGTTGATGGTTGTATAAAAATTGAGTCTGCCATTTTGTGATTCAGCATTTTCCAAAGCTAACTTTAACTAGGATTCTTTGAATTTTCCCCCATAATATATGTTTTATGCTATGTTTTTGTGTTCTTTCTCTATTGAAGCATATGACATCCACTAACTGCATAAATACGGTGCTCTTTCTAGAAATTATGCTGAGAAAAGAAAGCACTGCCTAGAACCGAGAAGCTTAAATGGGAGTCATTTTTAAATTTTTCTTATAAAATGGACAGACCGAATTCTCTGATGTGCTAATAACAGGCTTTAGTATGCAGGATTTTAGGCTTATGTTTATTATATTTGAATTTGCCCTTGCTTTCTTTCCCGTATCAGAACTCAAAAGCTGCAAATATGAACACTTAGAGATCCCTGCACCTCTGCTTTGCTGCAAGTTGCTTAAGTCTCTAATAATTTTATATAGGGATCATATGAGCTTAAGTACAAAATTGCCTTAGTTACTTTAAGCTCTCTGGCATTTGATACTGGTGCCTTTGGATTAAATTAATGAGTCAGTTTTCGTGAATGCTTGGGTTGTGCTGGTTGGATTGCTGTAGGTGTTCATTTTCCTTTATGGTGCGATTTTCTTGATCTCTCCATAAGTAGTTGGTTTTTACCCTTTAGAATGGAGTTTTGGTTTCCTTCTTTTACTTCTGGATATCTTCTCTTAATAGTAGGCCTTTCTTTTTCTTTTTCTTTTTTTTTTTGGCCTTGGGGGGGGGGGGGGGCGGCGGTGGGCGGCGTTTGGGGGGCTTCCATCATTCTATTCCGTTTTTGTGCTAATGTTTTCTAGTGTTGCACTTCATTCTTTATGGCCATGGGTCAATGCTTTCCTTTACTCTTTTAAATAAACTGTCATTTGATACCCTATGTTAATCTCACCAATTCTCTGACAACTGTGTTAGGATAAAGTGTCCATAAAAAATGAAAATGTTGGTGCTTTTCAAAAGTTACCAATGGTGATGCCTTCAGTTGACATTCTCTATTCAGCTCTCAGGAAGGCAAAGAGGATATCACCTACAAAAGGCAATGAATCAGGATCATCCTTTTTAGTCCAAGTGGAAATTTTTAGCCTCTTTTAATCTGCACGCAATGCTAAGATGTATGAATTCATCTATATCGATAGGTATTGCAAATGTTGCGAAAAGAGAAAGGAACAAGGGCGCAAAACAACTTGATGCACTTATGAAAGTAAGCTAGCCATTAATTTTCTATCTCGAGCATTTACTATGTGAATGAAGCCATTTTTGTCTTGTGTGAACAAGTTTTCTAATTGCTATGATTTTGGCATTGTCTCCATCTACAGGAGTTGGCAGCTCCCTTAAAAGTCTATGTTGATAATTTTCCGAAAAAAAAATATTTGCACCCTTACGAAAGATCACTAGTTGAACTGACCCTTGGAGATGGAAATTATGAAGAGGTAGTTCTTGACTAAAGTATTTTGTTCCTTCTTTTATTTACCAGAGGACTAGCAGTATTTTTTTTTGAGTAATCTCTCAAGGTGTACAGAACACCTAGTTTTATTTTTTCCTTGGTGATATTGAGGTAAGCACTACACCATCTTACTTAGTGTAGTGCTGTTGAAGAACATTTTCACATCAGATGCCCTCTTAATGTCATTGTGAAACATCTAATAGGATTATGCATACTTCTACGAATTGTTTCTCACTACCTCTCTTCTCCATCATTCTGTTCTTTCTCCCACCTTAGCTATACAAGAATGAATAGTTCATTTTTTCCATTTTCATTAGATGGGATGCAGTAGTGCAGGGGGCTCACTTTTCCCTCATTATTTACACACATTGTAAAATTGGTAATCTGAGACTTAAACAAGTTGGACTTCGCAGAGTGTTATATGCGCTATGAATAGAATATCACATGATATATATGCGGTGGACGCTATACAATGTCAGTGAAGTTCTCTTCTAGGGGTTTGGGATTGTCAGTCTTATTTCCACACACTTTCTGTGGCAGGTATTGATGAAAGTAGATACTTTGAGGAAGAAGGTGACATCTGTGGGTAAAGAACATGCTTCTCTCTGTGCTAAGGTAAATATCTAATTTTAGATTTAGTATCCTTCAGTAATGATAATAGTCTCATTCTGCACCTTTGGTGGGCAACTGGCAGTTATTGTAGCTTTTCCTTTTCCCTGATGAGGTTGATACTGGGATTATGTAGTTTGTCCCTCTCTTGTCATGATTTATCTGCTTTCGGTTCTGCAAATAGTAGTGAAATTGCTATGGTTGTGTTCAGTATATGTCACCTAACTTGATACGTACTGTATAGTCCTTGTCCAAGAGAGAAGCAGAGGAAAGGTTGAGTGGAGGTATTGGAAAACTTGAAGAAATTTTTCATCACGAAGGGAAGGCTATTGATGAGTTGTTGGACATTGCAAAGGTGCTTAGCATATTGATAATGCTATTTTCTTTCTTACATCAACCTGCTGCACATTTTTATACCAGGGCCATTACATTCAGTAACTTGACAACTTTCAATAAGATTACCTTCGGCACATGTGTGGTTTTGTATGCCTGGCTCTGTTAACCATAGGATCCTGGTTTATGCATGCATTATGTCCGCTTGATGTGAAAGTACTTACTACAGAGTTGGGGGTATTTCTATACAGCTATTGTTTGATTTGCTGATTGGGGAGTATTGAGTGACTGTAAATATCATTTCTCCATTTTCTTTATTCTCTTCTTTCCTCTTTATACTTTTTTGTTAGCCTTTTTCGTATTGTTAATTGATGTTTCAATATTACTTCTGCTGAAGAGTTCTTAACTTACCAAGAGACTGATATTAAATGAATATTTCCTGATCTCTTAGGCTAAAATATCAACAAAGTCTGCTGGTGATGGCCATTAGTAAACTATAGTGACGACTCTTTTTAAGTTTTGTGGAAATGCTGGTGATAATTGTTAATTGCACCAATAAAGTCTGTGTACATGTATTTGATGGATTATGTGATATGAGGAAATTTGAACTAACACTCTCCGGCTCGTTTCCGATACCTCTGGTGGAATTATACATTATACTGTATGTGTTGAATAGAGTTTAATAGTTCTGTCATGGTCTCAGTTTTAGCTGTACTCATTAGTTCATTCCGGGCGAATTGGCCTGTTGTTCTGCTTTTTGCATGAAAATATTCAGCTTATAGATCTTTTGTTAGTTGTTTAATAGAGGGCTACTTAAGATCTCCGATTATGAATACTTTTGCAGACATTGAGGGCAATGCCAGTAATTGATCTTGAAACCCCAACTCTTTGTCTTGTTGGAGCTCCGAACGTAGGAAAGTCCTCTTTGGTCCGTATACTCTCGACAGGAAAGCCTGAGGTACAATCAATATCTTAGCTTTGCAGAGATATCCTTTATTTATTCAGCGTGACAATTTTGTTAGACAGAAAGAATTAGTATATGCTTCTTTATATGTATGGTCTGGTTAGTTTGGTTTGGATTTTGTGAGACCATTATTGTTCTCTTTTATTTTTGCATGGAAATCTTCCTCTTGTACTCCCTTTGGCATCCTCTATAGTGTGACTGTGCAAATGCTCATCCTGAGCAGAATAGAGTAGTCTGAGGTGTTCTTGTACTGTTTCCGTATTGTCTACTTTGGTTATGGTGCATGATATTCATATCTGTGGATGTGCTGGCATGCATATCTCTGATCTCGATTGGAAATATTTGCATTATAATCATTGAACCCTTCCATCGGACACTTGTGTACATCATAACTTGAAGTATATCGTAAATAAAAGGGAACGTTAAATTGTGTATCCTTTGATAAGTATTTGCATCCGAATCTGATTTGACTAGACTGGATATTATGCTAAAAAACTATTGCTTTCTCATTGATGTTTGTTGAGACTGCGTCATCACTTCTTCTCTATGCTCAGGTCTGCAACTACCCCTTCACGACACGAGGAATTCTTATGGGTCACATTGCTTTAAACTTCCACCAATTTCAGGTCTAGTCTTTGAACTTGACTACCTTTTTCTGTCTTTGATAAGCCCTCACTTGACTACCTGCTATTGCTCTACTTCATCATAGTGGAGTGATGACTAGGGTTTCGTTTTCTCCTGGGAGCCAGGAGATGGAGGAGCAAGTTTCCGTTATGCTTTCGCTATGTAATACTGGGGGGAAACCTTTACCTGGACTTTTTGTGGTGGTTCTGATATTTTTCTGGTAGTTTTTTCTTTATTTGTGTCTATTATCTGTTGTAGTTTTCCTTTCTTTCCTTGCTGCAGACCGTAAAAGATCAAATCTTGTTCAAAGATGTATAGATCACAGTTTTCTAATCTTGACACACTGAAAGCGGGTTTATGGACACTATTTCACTGTATGGATTTACCTTTTTCACGTGGAAGATCATATTAGAATGATAAGAGATGCAAAAACTGGATTCTTGTTAATTTTTCATACTTTAAGCTGAGGAAATTTGGGACAGTGAAAATGGTCCTTGACTGCACAAGCAATTCTTCTGATAGCAAATGAGAGTTTGGCTACTTTTGCCTTGCTGCCATGTTTTTAACTAATTTGTTGGAAGATCGTGGGATGAAAATGGTGAGGGATATGAAAACAGGTGTTATCTGTTTTGTTGATTGTGGCCTTCGGTCCTTGAGGAAACTTTGGACAACAGCCAGGAGCTGCAAATCTTGAAGCTGCTGTATTATCAGTTAGATAATGTTAGAGCTACTATTTCTGTAATGTTTCATTGTGGTGGGTTATGGATTGCTCGGAATAAATTAAGTCAACTGCTCAGGTCCGAGTTGTGCTCAATTCATTTTCATGTTGTATTTGATGATTTTTTGGAATTGATTACAGGTGACAGACACCCCTGGTTTGCTAAGGAGACATGATGGTGAGTCACTTGGAATAAGCAATGTAACATTGTCAATGTGGATTACACACAATGTCAAAAAAAGACACTAAATTGATGGTTGTGCCTAGTCTGTGCAAGCTGTAGATAGTCCAACAAAATTTTTTGAGCTTTCTGAGATGACATAGGACACAAATTCACCAAAAGATGTGGCTTTTCTGACAGAAGAACATGATTTTTGTCAGCGTAGTTCGTCCACCTTAAATGTTTCCATATAGAGAATCAGCTTTCTTCTTATTTTGTGTTTCCACCTTAAAGGAAACTTTTCTATGTGCTAACAGTTTCTTATGTCGACCTGCAGAAGACAGGAATAATTTGGAGAAGTTAACACTTGCTGTGCTATCACATTTGCCAACAGCAATACTCTATGTGCACGATCTCACTGGAGAATGTGGAATGTCGCCCTCAAATCAGGTATCTCTGTAACGATTGTTTATAAAGAAAAATATACATACCTCCACACAAACACACACACATATACTTTATATGCTGTCCGAGTTTATTCGATCCTAATCCTATCCCATGACCTTCCACAAAGGGGTGATGACATCTTTAACTCCTGTTGCTTTTATCTTTTAATTCTTTCAAACACATTTTGCTATATGTTCTTCCTATTCTTGTATTTCATCCATATATGTTAATGTTACCATTTCATTCTGGCTGTGGAGTAGGACACATAACTATCTAGAAGTTAGTTGGAAATCATTTACTTATGACTAGGGGTGCAATTGAGCCAAGTCGAGTCGTTACTATTAGATACTTGAACTTGTCTTGATTTGAAAACTTGAAGCTCAATCTAGCTTGATCAAGTATCTACTTCCCTACTCGAGCTTGACTTGATATTACACTCAGCATTCACAAGCCCAAATCGAGTTCTTCCAGGCCAGAGTTGAGCCCAAGATTTTTTACTGATAAATGGAGAAAGAAGAAAGTGGGTTCTAAGTTGCATTTATCGACAGGTTGATTGACATTCCACCAAAAAAAGAAAACCTGAAATTGGATTATAAGAATCCTGTCAACATCCCGGAATGCAGCTTCTGCCTCAAACCATAAGATTCGAACATTTATTAAAATAATTAAGCAAACTTCTTGAAAGTCCGCTACTGACCTATAAGAACACTGGAGAAAGCACTCTTCTTGGAAGTCCATTTCGTTTGACATTAACAAGAAGCAAGTATCATGTCGGAGCAGAGAGAAGAACCCATAAAGCAAGAATATAGCAGCAATGACCTGAAGAAAAGTTATAGAGCTGAAAATATCGAGAAAACTGCTTCACAGAAGGGGAAAAAATTGTAAATCTGAAGTTTTCACAGTGCAAAACTATCTAGTTGTGAATGTAGAAGTCATTGAATAATATAAAACAAAAGGTAGAGAATATCTAAATATCAAACAATGAACTAGCTGAGAATCTGTCGGAAACTTCAACATCAGCTTGAGGATGGTTGAATACTCCGATTATCTGAAATATGAGAATAACGCCTTGTTGGAAAACATCCCTCGGGGGATTTGGATGATGACAAAACTCATAAAACACATAGCTTTCCAACATAAATGAGTTATGTGTGTGCATGTGACAAGTTTGCAGAAGCAAAAAGTGCAGAACCAAAGTTTTATAGACCCAAAATGAATTTATGCTTCAACATGTTTCTATATGTTTATTACAACAAATATACCAGCAAATGCATTCATCCAAGGATTTTAAAACATACTACTCTTTTTAAAAAAGAAGAAGATAAAGCTCCCCCTTGCTAGGTGCTTCTCCCTCTTTTGGTCGCATAAACAAATATTGAAACACAAAATACAATCAAGATAAGAACACAGCATTAGAGATAAACATATAAAGGAAACATCCACTTTATTTACTATGAAAGTCAAGCAAAGCAAATATTTAGCAGTTGTACTTAGAGACAAAAGGTTTTCTCCTAGACTAAGGTAGATGGATTAAGCAAAAGGCATTAGGAATTCAATTTTCCGGTGGAAGATAAACTGGATGCCATGAGCTCGCTCTTGCCAACAGTTCCTTTGAAAGCCCGGAAGGAGCTCCTTGAGCTGATGGTTCATGAGAGACAATTGAGAGCTAAAAATCTTTTGATAATCATTCATTTGTTTGCTCTGCTTGGATAAAGTTCCTTTAGGTACCTACACCAGCTTCCGCTTTTTGGGCAGCTGGTGGCAGAGCTTCTACACTGCATCTTCCTCATGAATCACTGGATGAAATCAAGAGCATTCCTGAAGAAATCAAAGGGGTTATGGAAAACACGATGGAACTACTGGGAATCTTTGATGAGAAGTTGAAAGCTGTCGAATGCTGCCAAAAGAGTGGAAGCTGGTGTTGGTACTATGGAAACGTGACTACAAGGAGAGCAGACAGGCAAATGATTATCATAAGGTTTTTTGCTTAGAGTTGACCTCATGAACCGTTAGTTCAAGGAACTCCTTCCAGTTGCAAGGTGGTATTTGTGCTCTTGGCTAATATAGTTGAAATTCAGCCTGATTGAGTTGCTAGAGCTGGGAGAGAAGACGCAGGCGCGAAGTGATGAACTTCTATAAATCGAGCGCGCAATTTCTCTTACCCTGAACTTCTTGATTTTCGCTGTTTATATTGCTTGTTCACCTGCGGGTCTAAAACCAATTTTTTTAGAAGGGGTTAGTTTTACAAAATCAGTTTCAGTACCCCACTCCCCAACTCTTGGTGGTTATTAGGGCGTGACGTGCCTTGTCGTAGTCGCAATGGAGATGGAGTATGAATGGAGGAAAAGTTTAACTCTAACTCTAGGATGCATAGGGTTTAGTCCTTTAAATGGGGAATTGATGTGGTTCTCAAGGTGGAATGCTCATGACCTAAAGTAAGAGGAGAGGATGCCCTGTCTAGTTGTACACTTTTAGTGACCAAAGTGGAAAATCCATGGAACAGAGGAACTGCGGTGTTCGTTCTTCATGGAAAATAGCATGTAGGGTGGAGGTTTTACTTTGTGTATTTTGTTTGATAGATATCAGAGGGTAGAATTGTAAACCTTAAAATGTAGACTTTAAAAGATAAATTGCTCGATTAGGCTTGTGAGGTGCATGAGTCGAGTTTTTTTGGGGTCCGGAGTTGGCTTGACAAGCTACTTGAATAGACTCGGGCTCGAAAAAAATTGCCAAGCGGCCTAGCTTGGGTGAACAATGACTCATGAATCGATTGCGTGACTATGTTATTAGCATGAAAAGAATCCCATTCTTTGCTAGTTCTTGGATGTAACAGCGTAGAAATGTTGTTTGTTGAAATAACATTGTTTGTATTACCACTGTCTAATATCTAGGCAAGGTTATGGAAGGAAAAGCGTTGTTATTTCTTACAGTTGATAGTGCCATAGAAATTTTTTTTTAAGTCCTTGTTCACAAATATATATATATATATATAATTTTTTTTGATCGGCATGCAATAGTTCCTGTAATCATTTCTCTTAGTTCCAAGAAAAGCTAGGTCTTGAACACTGAAAATTGAAAGGGAAAATACCATAAAAAACCCTAAACTATGCCACTTGTGACAACTTACCCTGAATTTTTTTGTGACACGAAAAACCCCAAACTATGCCACTTGTGACATATTTACCCTCACAATACTTTGGCCCAAGGGCATTTTCGTCTTTTTCCTTTTTCTGTTTTTTTGTTTACTGTTTTTTTTCTTTCTTCTCTCTTCCCTCTGCCATGGCCGGCGGAGGGAAGCCGGTGAGGGCAGCCCTCACCAGCGTTGGGGTTGGGCGAGGGTTGCCTTGCCCGACGCCGGCGAGGGTTGCCCTTGCCTGTCGCCCTCGCCAGCTTCCCTCCGCCATGGCTGGCAGAGGGAAGAGAGAAGAAAGAAAAAAAAAAGAAAAAAGAAAACAAAAAAAGGAAAAAAATGAAAACGCCCTTGGGCCAAAGTATTACGGGATAAATGTATTACAAATGGCATAGTTTGGGGTTTTTCATGTTACAAAAAGAAGTTTAGGATAAATTTGTCATAAGTGGCATAGTTTGGGGTTTTTCATGTTACAAAAAGAAGTTTAGGATAAATTTGTCATAAGTGGCATAGTTTGTGGTTTTTGGTGGTGTTTTCCCAAATTGAAATCTGTCTGTTTTTCCTTTATCTGAAATTTTGAGCTTCGTTTGTGCTGCTATTCCCAAATATTCCTCACTATGTTTTGTCAATGATAAGGTTTGTACCAAATTCAGTTCAAACAGGAGCTTCGCTTTTTCCCTACGTGCGCCTTTTGCACTTTTTATAGTTTGCAGCATGCTTCCAGGAGATATTAAATAAGTTTACACCATCTGGATTTTGTATTCTGCAGTACTTGATATACAAAGAAATCAAGGAACGGTTCAATGATCATCTCTGGCTTGATGTTATATCCAAGAGTGATCTGTTGCAAGAGTCTGTATTTATTTCTGAAGATACAACAGCTGATGACGATGAGATGGTCCAGTACAGGAAAAAAGGACCTGATGGAGCAATTCATGTTTCCGTGAAGAGTGAAGAAGGGCTCAATGAGGTTAATAACTATTTCTTTTTAGGCCATATACTAACCTTACTTCTCTATATTGAACTTAATACATGTTAATTTACACTTAATGCATGTATGAAGCTGCATAAGTCTGCAGTAGTATCTTATGTCTGAATTGCTTGTCGATTTGAAGGTCTTTCTTGGATAATATGAGGAATAATCAATCTTTTTCCCTGTCTTTCTGGTGCTTGTGATTTGTGAGTTGCGTTGCCTTGTTATGATTCTTTAGATTCTTTAGCCTGACCTTATGTCTCCATTCTGCAGCTAAAGCAAAGCGTTCACAAGCTGCTAGTTGGTCAGATGGACAAAATTAAAGATGAAACGAATGTCACATGTCCGGAAAATCTCACATAAAGATTCTCCTAGGTTCATCCTATAGCAAATCAGTCAAACTGAGGGTTGCATATATAAAGCGGCTTTCTTAGTCTTGACCTAATGGTGGTTTCAATGAAAGGAAGCAGCGTTCCAAGAGCTTATCAGTTGTGTTGCTTGGGGTTGCCACACATCTGTCCGAGATCACCCTTTGGTTCATTAACAATTCTTATGCAGGAGAACTGTCCAACACTATCTGCTTCAGTGACCATGGCCATATTTTCGTCACCCTTCTCATGGTCCCTGTTGAAATTCGGTTCAGTGCAGGTTCAACTCCTACTTCAATTTTTTCCTTGGAAGAAAAATCCCTCGCCTTTCCTAAAAGCCGTTTTAAGCTGTTATAGTAACGAAGGTGCTCCACTTTTTAGGAGTATGTCAAGTACCTTAGAAATGCTACCGCATCCTTTTTCATAGCTGAAGATATTGCAGGAACAATGTACCGAACGTACTTTTAGTACTACTTTCCTCACTAATGATCGATTTTTAGCTTTTTTTGAATAGTTTTGGCTCCTTGTAAGATCTTTTTGCCCCTTCACGTTATTTTAGCTCATCTCTTTTGAGGGGAAAATTACCAAAAAAGTTCTAAACCTTTTGCAATTGTGACAATTTAGTCACAAACCTTTTTTTTGGGCCATTTCAGTCCTAAACTTTTTACAATTGTGTCAATTCAGTCCATCCGGTCACTTTTGGTCTGTCGGCGCTGATGTGGACGTCGGGCGGCTGACATGGCATTATTTTAATTTTTTTCCTTTTTTTTTTTTTTCTTTCCTTCTTCCCCTTGATCAAATCGGCTAGGGGGAGGCTCGCCTGCGAGGTGACCTCGCTGGCTATGGGCGAGGCCGACCTCGTTGGCCATGGTTGAGGTTGACCTCGCCCAGGTGAGCTCGACCAGCGACGGTGAGGCCTCGCTCAGATCTGGCGAGACCTTGCTGTCGCTGGGCAAGCTCGACCTCGCCATGGCCGGGCAAGGTCGAGCTTGCCCAGCGACGGCGAGGCCTCGCCGACAAGCCTCCCCCTGGCCGGTTCGACTAGGGAGAAGAAGGAAAGAAAAAAAAAAAGAGAAAGGAAAAAAATATTAAAATAATGTCGCGTCAGCCGGCTAGCAGACCAAAAGTGGCCGAATGGACTGAATTGACACAATTACAAAAGGTTTAGGACTAAAATGACAAAAGAAAAGTATAAGGCTTTTTTGATAATTTTCCCCTCTTTTGAGAGTAAATAAAGCTATCTCTTTTGGGTCAGTGCTAGACCCATGGGCCAGGCTAGTATTTTTTTTTTTTTGGATAATTGACAATGGGTTATTGATTATAGGGTTTATGCCAAAAAAAATTTCAAATTATTATATTCCTGACAAGTTTACCTCAAATTAGTTTTTTAATTATAAAAAATCTCAAACTGGTGCACATGTGACAAATTTACTCTTTATTAGTTTCCTTTAAATTTTATTGTTAAATTGTTGAATTGGATGGCATGTGTCAATTGATGGACGTACCGGTTTGGAGTTTCTAGTTTGTGATTTTTCGTGGTAGTAATCCAATTTATCCGAAACTAACGGATGATAAATTTGTCATAAATGTACTAGTTTGAGATTTTTAGTGGTAAAAAAATTAGTTTGGGGCAAATTTGTTACAAGTATACTTGTGTGGAGTTTTTGGTGGTCAAAAAATTAATTTTAGGTATTTTTGTCACATATGTACTAATTTGGAGTTTTTCGTGGTAGCAACTTTTGATTATAATAACTAATTTTTTGATAAATGGAACTGATTTAGGTTTAAGGCCAATTAACCTTCGTTATTTCCTGTAAATCAACAACAAAAATTTCGATTATTTCCTTTTAAACCTTTTTTCGTTTTTGTTTGCTAGAACAGGAAGGACAAGGACTAATCAATCTATTCCGGCTTTAAATTCAGCCTTCTCAGCCACACAGAATGAAGCTCCATGTGGATCACGTCGAACGGCTTCGCCGGTCGATGTAACTCAAAGTGCCTCGTAGCTTTGACTACTCTCTTCTGCAATTTGATGTACTTTTCATACGGGATCGCTTGCAAGATCGTCTTGGTATCTTTAATCTTCCGAACTGGAATCTGAATCGAGAATTTACTCCAATCAAGAACATCACTGAACGGCAACCAGTAGTCATCTTTGATGATCACGGGAACGCATCCCGTGTAAATCGATTCAACAATCCTCGGGCTCGCTACTTCGTACCCGCTGTGGCACAAGCAGAACTTGCTCTTCCCCATCAATTGAGTGTAGTTCTGGCCCTCCGGAAGGTACTCGTGCACCTGGATGTCGTCGTCTTTGTCCTTCCAGTGCGTGAGCAAGAGTTCTCGGATGAAGCCGTGCACCCCCCCGGCGAAGAAGGCGAGGATCGTGCCGTTGCTAGGGTCTAGCCCCAAGCGAGGAGGGCTGAGTTCCCAGCCAGTTAAGTAGACTTGTGCCATGGAGATATCTATTTTCGGTCTGAATCCTTCTGAAGTGTTGGCGTTGCAAAGGACTCTGATGAAGTTCTTGAAGAGCTCACGGTTGGCTGTTGAAATATCAGGACCCTGCAGGATTAAATAGCTATGAATTCAAAAAAAAAAAAAACTGAAAAGAAGAATATGGATATATAAACACTCAATTGCAGTAACTTAATAAGTGATAGAAGAAAAAATGGAATGTCATTTCTCATGTTTATTCTATTTGACTTTTTTAACTGAATAATTTAAAACAAAAAACATGGTGTGATACGTAGAGATGAACGGTTTCAGGTTCCGTATAGGTTCAATCTGAAAGCTACCCGTTATAATAGGTTCCTCATTTTTTTGAACCTGTAAGCTATCCTATATACCTTTTGAAACCTACCCTATCACAGGTTTCAAGGTCTTTTTAGGTTCAACCTATATTATTAATTGAACGATTACAGCAAATCATTATCTTTAATGACTACCACTTCTACTACAATCCATTGACCGTAACTTATATTTAGACACACGAAAAATATGAAATATTAACAAAATAAAAATCTCAGTCATAAAATGAAAGCTTAAACTAGTGGTTCCAGATTATACACTCATTATTAGACGTCATAAAATACCGCAAGATCACGCGAAGATATAGACCAAGAAAAACGAAAAACTTATTCTAGATTTCAGGTTCCACCTATCTAGAACTTGGAACTTACTTGTCGGAACAGGTTTCCTCATTTTTTAAACCTAAAAACTACCCTGCATACCTGGAACTTGGAACCGGATAGGTTTCCACCGGTCCGGTTCTCCACTTCCAGGTTTTGTTCTAGAATCATGCTCACCCCTGGAAATATAATATATAACAAAACAGCCGAACTCGCAATAAATCCACAAAAATATCAAATTACCTGTATTTTCCATATGGTAACTATTTTCTCCACCCGTGATCAATATAATAAGTATATACAATTTTGTTTTTTTGAGTTAAGCGGACTTTTACGTTCAATCATGTCAGGACATTGACTAACGCGAGGCCTCGGGCCTCACAGTGAGTTTACAGGACACTTCCATATCGAGTAATGCTGCGTATGTACATGCAGTATATTTGCGATTTCCAAAACACCGAAGAGCACGAATACTGTCGTACTTACCCAATCGTGACAAGAGACCATGAAATGATCAGCACCGCCGCTTCTATTCCAATACCTGTACCGATCTGCTACGATGCCAATGTAATCGCGGGCGAATCTCTGCAATCTCTCGCGCGAGTAGTCGCTCATGGTGAGGATCGGCTCGTACACGTAGCGGATTACATTGGTCACGCTGAAAGGGAGGAAGACGGCGTGCGCCTCATCGGGACGGCGAGCCTGTTGGATCAATAAGAAGGTCACTTAATACAAATCAAGCTCACAAGACAGAAACTACACGTAAAACAGAGGAGATTATGAAAGTGGAGGACTTTTCTTATTCAGAGCACTTTTTGAGAATACAAAATAGTAATAAATAGAATTCACAAAACGTAGAATCAACAACTAAGCCAGATATGGCTCCTAAAAATCTGCTAACAATCTAATTTATTGTTGACTACGTAACTAGCTAACTGCCTCCTAAAAACAAGGAACTCAACTTTGAATCACTTCTTAACATCCCCCTTGATTCAAAGTTGGTTAAACCAAGTTGACTTCTGAGTTCTTCAAACCTTCCATGTGATAATGCTTTAGTTAACACATCAGCTACCTGCTCTTCTGTCCTACAAAAATCCAGCTTAACTTCATCTCTAGCTACCAGCTCCCTCAAAAAATGATGCTTAATCTCTATGTGCTTGGATCGACCATGGAAGACTGGATTTCAACTCAAAGCTATGGCTGAAGCACTATCACACTTTATAACAGTGGCTTCTACTTGTTCCTGACCCAGCTCACTCAAGACCTTCCTCAACCAAATTGCCTCACAAGCTGCTCCTGCTCCAGCTATATATTCAGCTTCACAAGTGGACAAGGCAACTGTTGTTTGCTTCTTAGAACTCCATGCTACTGCTCCTGAGCCCAAGGTGAAGCAGTAATCGGATGTGCTTCTTCTATCTTCAACGCATCTAGCCCAATTATTGTCTGTATACCCTAGCAACTTCAACTCAGACCCTTGCTTGTATAAAATTCCAAGACCAGTGGTGCCAGCAACATACTTAAGAATCCTCTTTACTGCTCCTAAGTGATGTTGTGAAGGATTATGCATGAACCTTGATACAACACCTACAGGAAAGGCTATATCTGGCCTAGTATAAGTCAGATAAATAAGCCCTCCTACAAGACTCCTAAACATGCTTCCATCAGCTGCTGGTGAACCATCCTCCATCTGCAATTTCTCGTTCATATTCATAGGGGTTGTAGACCATTTGCAATTGCTCATGTTGAATTTGTTGAACATATCTTTTGCATACTTTCTCTGGGTTATGAATATGCCACCTTCCATTTGCTGAACTTCAATTCCCAAAAAATAATGAAGAAGGCCTAGATCTGTCATCTCAAATCTCCTTTTCATTGCTTGCTTAAAGTCTGAAATGGCAGTAGCATTTGACCCACAATATACCATATTATCCACATAAATACACACCACCAACAGATCTGTGACTCCATTTCTCTTCACATACAGCGTTGGTTCGCTGCAACTTCTCACAAAGCCACACTCCATGAAATATTCATGGATTTTCAAGTACCATGCTCTTGGCGCCTGTTTTAAACCATATAGAGCCTTGTGTAGCTTGTACACTTTGTCCTTCACAACAAATCCTTCAGGTTGTGTGACAAATACCTCTTCCATTAACTCACCATTAAGAAAGGCAGATTTGACATCAAACTGATACACCTTCCATCTCATATGAGCTGCTAATGCCAGGACTAATCTTACTGTTTCAAATCTGGCTACAGGTGAAAACGTCTCCTCTACATCTACACCTGGGATCTGTGAATACCCTTTGGCCACTAACCTTGCCTTGTGCTTATGAATTCTCCCATCCATATGAAACTTTGTCTTGAAAATCCATTTTAACCCAATTGCTTGTTTTCCTTGTGGCAAATCTGTAAGTTCCCATGTGTGATTCCTCTCAATAGCTTCTAACTCTTCCTTCATTGCATCTTCCCATTCTTTTATACCAACTGCATCTTCATAAGAGCCTGGATCAGCTGTAAAGAGAGCAAATGTGCAAGACTCAAAGATTTCCCTCAAGGAGTGCACCTTTTGTGGAGGTGTCTCTTCTGAACTGGAAGTTGCTGCTTCTTCGATTCTTCTTGAGCTTCTTGTGGTCATCCTCCTTGGTGGTGTTTCATCTGAACTCGTTGTATCCGAGCTTATTGAAGATCCACCTGCACCTACACCACTGTGTGCATGTGCACTTTCTGACTGAGTTTCATGCTCCTCATCTTCAGTACCTTCTTCATCTATCAGATGTATCACTTCCCTCTTCTCCTTTCCCTTCCAATTCCATCCTTCCTCCTCATTGAACTTCACATTTCTACTAATGAACACTTTTTCAGTTATAGGGTTGTACAGTCGGTATGCTTTACTTTCTGTACAATACCCAATGAACACACACTTTTCTGATTTTTCATCAAACTTCTTTCTATCCTGCTGATTTTTCATAGCATAGGCCACACATCCAAAAATTCTCAAATGACTAACAGTAGGTTTAAAGCCATACCACATTTCAAATGGGGTCTTCTTTGTCACTGCCTTGGTTGGGGATATGTTGAGAATGTAGACAGCAACGTGAACTGCCTCTGCCCAGAAGAGATTAGGCATGTCTCTTGACTTTAGCAAGGCCCTGGCCATCTCCACCACTGTTTTATTTTTCCTCTCCACTACACCATTTTGTTCTGGTGTATAAGGTGCTGTAAGTTGCCTCTTTATGCCTGCTTCTTCACAAAAATGATTGAATTCTGTGGAAAGAAATTCACCTCCCCTATCTGATCTTACCCCTTTAATATTTTTCCCACTTTGCTTCTCAACAAAAGCTTTAAACTTCTTGAATGTTTCAAGTGCTTCGGACTTAACTTTGAGGCAGAAAACCCAACTCATTCTACTAAAATCATCAATCAACATCATGAAATACTTACTTCCACCCAATGAGGTTGTACTCATTGGTCCACAAAGATCCATGTGCACCAGCTCCAATGCGTCGGTGGCTCTCCAGGCTTCTTCTTTTGGAAAGGTCTTCTTGCTGTGTTTTGCAAAAATACATTCCTCGCACTGCTTGTATTTGTCACCTATCGTTGGCATACCATTGACCATTTCATCCATTGACAGCTCCTTCATACTCCTATAATTCAGGTGGCCGAATCTCATGTGCCATAGTTCTAAGGAACTGATTGCTACCATACTGAGTTCTTCTATTGTTGTAACCTCAAAAGGAAACATAAGATTTTCTGTCATTGCTACTCGAGCCACTAGTTGTCCTCCTTCTTTGTCTCTAATGGTGCAAGTGTTGTTGTCAAAGAGAACTATAAATCCTGACTTCAGCAATTGGCCTACACTCAACAGGTTGTGAGCCAATTGAGGTGCGTACAAGACATCCCTGATTAGCTTGCTTCTTCCTTGATGTGTCTTGATAAGTGTTGTGCCTTTTCCCTCCACCTGAATTTTGTAGTTGTTCCCAAGACTGATCATTCGTTTCTGAGACTCATCCAAGTCCTTGAAGAGTCCTTTCACTCCGGTCATATGATTGGAGCAGCCACTGTCCACAAACCAAATGGATCTCTTGTTTTGTGTTGTCTCCTCATGTGCCATAAACAGGTAACACTCTTCTTCCTCCTCTTCTTGTTCCTCAGCATCAGCAAATTCTGCCTGGTTAACCTTCACCTTGCAATCTTTTGCAAGATGTCCCACTCTGTTACAATTGAAGCATCTTCTCGTTTCTTGTTGTGCGTTTCTACCTCTGCCTCTGCCTCTGCCTCGCGTCCCACTTCTTCTGTTTCCTCTCCCTGAGCTTCCTGATCCTCTCCAATTTCCTCTTGAATTGCAGTTAGCTTGGAACGCCCTTTCATCAATTCTTTCTCCAGCTCTATTGATTCTATCTTCATGAGCAAGAAAAGAACCCATAAAGGCATTGACAGACATGGTTGTTAAGTCTTTTGATTCCTCAATTGCTGCCACTACGTGATCAAACCTTGTTGCCAAGCTTCTAAGTATTTTGCAAACAATGGTTTCATCTGAGATCTCTTCTCCATACGATCTCATTTGATTTACCACTATCATGCCTCTTGAAAAGAAATCTTGAATGGACTCTCCACCATTCATCTGTAATGTCTCAAAATTTCGCCTCAAGGTTTGCAGCTTCACTGCCTTGACCTTGGTTATCCCCTTAAACTCATTTCTCAAAGCCTCCCATGCCTCTTTTGTTGTTTCCGCAGCTGAAACTCTAGAAAAGACAGTTTCATGCAGCCCCTGTTGGATAAAAAAAAGAGATTTGGCATCTCTTTTTTTCAACTCCCGCAATTTCCCATAGGTCTTGAGACCTGAAGAGAGTCTTCATCTTAATACTCCAAAACTCGTAGTTTTCACCCTTGAAAATGGGTATCATCGATTGCTGCAAGTTAGATCCATTTGCTGCCATGTTGATTTGCAGTAGAGACCTTCAACCTGGCTCTGATACCACAATGTTGGATCAATAAGAAGGTCACTTAATACAAATCAAGCTCACAAGACAGAAACTACACGTAAAACAGAGGAGATTATGAAAGTGGAGGACTTTTCTTATTCAGAGCACTTTTTGAGAATACAAAATAGTAATAAATAGAATTCACAAAACGTAGAATCATCAACTAAGCCAGATATGGCTCCTAAAAATCTGCTAACAATCTAATTTATTGTTGACTACGTAACTAGCTAACTGCCTCCTAAAAACAAGGAACTCAACTTTGAATCACTTCTTAACAGAGCCCTGAATGCGTTCCATTTGTCCTCCATCTCGTCGATGAACTGGCCTTCGATGCCGGATATGCCTCTCATCGGTCCATAGTGAACCAAGGGCCGGTCTCCTTCTCTGTATGTCCATATCTTGAATCTCTTCATCATCTCTATGTGGCTCCTGTCCCAGTAATGTACCCAGAAATAAGGTAAGAAAAGTGTTAAATATGTCTTAAATTTTATGTACTCGGTCTGGTTCATTACCCGACCTGACATATTTTCGTGCGACCCAAAAGTGGAGAAAAAATTGAGATTTAGTTCGTGACGTGGAGGGTTGGGCTGATAGGCCTAACCTGGAGTAAGCGAACAAATCTCTATAGCGGACCACCCAAACTGGAGCAAGTGAACAAATATCTCGGGGGTAAAGCCCCCGAAGAAATTTTTTGCGAACACTATTTATACTGCGGCTAGGTTTTTTCATTGATAGAGAGATTTTCGTTTTGTGAGAGATTTGTGATCCGTGAGGTTTTGTTAAGTCGTTTTTTTGACTTCTGAAAACTGTACTCTCTTTGATTATAGTGGAATCTTGTTTTACTTCGCCCGTGGACGTAAATCACTTTGTGATCGAACCACGTAAATTCTTGTGTTCTGTATCTATTTTTCCGCGGTTGTTTCCAACAAAAAGATCTGTGTTACGCATGCATGCGTGCACTTAAACAGTATACAAGAGCTGTGTACTCCAAGTGAACTCTAGAGAGTGTAGGACTTTTAACTGATGAACGGCGTAATGGTTCCTATACACATTTCCTCTGGGTATGAAGGTCTCTTCCTTATCGGAAGCGTAGCTGCGGGACTGAATGGCTTTCCGAATCGCCGCACGGGCTTGAGCCAAATCGTCTTCGATTCTTTCTAAACTACTCTTCTTCTACATGCACCAGCAAAACTTCCCAAGTTAACCCACAAACATTAAAATAGACATTGTGACATGGTAATACGAAATAGATTAAATAGACATTGTGACGTGGTAATACGAAATAGATTATACACTGATACATATGACAACACTCACTCTGATGAAACTGGTGTTATGTCTAGCACTGCTTTTGTACGTGGAGGTCCAGAGATGCCCATGAGCTGCAAACGATGATGATCTCATGGCGTGGCTGTTGGAAGGAAAAGAGAGGTTGGAAATAGGATTATCGTGATTTCCATCGAACGGAGAGCGATGGAGAAAGGCGAAAAGGAGGAGGAGACAAATTGCTGGAATTAGAAGGAACTGTGAATGATGGAAGTTCATGGATGACATATTCTTCGATATGAGCATGAGAAGGTATGACTGCAGAGAGCTATATATACAAATACATAAGTGACTGATTAAGCAAGTTTGACACTTGCGTTATCTTTTCCTATTTCCTGGTTATACACTGTCTGTTGTGTATATATACCTTTTATAACGAAAAAAGCTCTAGTTACACAGATCCCGTTTGAATTTTCGTAAACTTGGTATCCTACATTTTGCGATAGCAATGACGATTTCCAGCCCGCCATGGGAAGACTCTAAATAGCATGGAGCTTATCCCTTCATTCCGTTTCAAAATGGTATGCGTCCACTCGACATGGCAAGAATAGACATGGTTAGTGAACGGATCATTCTTGGATTTAACCCACATATACGTAATTTGAACTATTAAATAGTTCAGTGTCAAGATGATTACCCTTTGTCCTACATGCAACGTTTTGATCTACATTCAACGTTCCATCTATCTTACGTTCTTACTCTTTCAATGACCTTTCACGATTGAACAGGTCCTTCAAAGACTTTATTGACCGAGCCACATAGTTCAAACGCTTCCCACACGCACGAAGAAGAACTTGGCCTTCGTGTTGCGTATCCAAGTTGGCTCGATAACGATGTAACCTGCCATAGTATCTCAATAAGAATAGACGGAGCTAAATGATAATTTTTCCATATGCACGCACCTTTAAAATATAATTTCTTTAAGAATTTCTTAGGCATACCAAGAAGTAGAAATGCTTTCTTTAACTCCTACGACAGATGCAGAAGCATACAATAATCAGATTAGCTTCATTAAATACAAAAGAGAAAAAGGGTATAAGAGAGGGAAGAATTGTCTGAAAAGTTCTAAACCTATTGTATGGAGGCCAATTCAGTTCTAGTCCTTTTAATTATGCCAATTTAGTGCTAAACCTATCATATATATTAGTAAAAATCCACGGGAATCGAATTGTCATAAGCACCATATTCAGGTTTTCATTTTCACTTCGCTTTCGCCGAGTGGAGTAATCTCTAAACTTATCTTACGTGATGTGATAAGGATCCATCCCTCGGCATTATGTCGCGTGACTATTGATTCCACCAATAAGATTGTCTTCTGTCTCTTATCATGTTAATGAGTTCCCTCAACACGCTTGCTAAGTATATTTTATTATAAGAAATGCTCGATTTCCAAAGCTTTGATTACACGTACCGTGAGAAAACCCGGGGCATTCAAAACTGTAATATTTCTTCACTAACCTCTTAAAAAATTTGAGCCATAGGGCACTTTTTAGCTACGAGAAAGGGTTAGCTTCTGTGGGACAAAGGTATTAACGCTGTCACCTTAACATGGGGCATGTTTCTTTTGGTGGCTAAGATTAACCAAATTGAATGCAGGTAGCAACGATATATATTTTTTTTGGCCAAAAGAAAAGAACAGCAACACGCATAAGAAAAGAGAAGAAAAATGATGGGGGTCGCATAATGTAGCTGTGCCATCAAATCCTCTCTTGCACTGCATTATAAGTTGACAATAGGGCCTTGCCCTTTTTCCACCCTCTGTGCATGGTCACCTACAATGAGCACCTCTAAAACCTTATTACCATATCCATCGTTAAGAATATTCTGCTCATGCTAATCTCTAAATTTCGCGGTGAAGAACTTAAACTAGCAAGCATGGATGTATGGATGGATCTTGCACATATCCATCCACAAGTCCAGGTCCTTCTCGAGCGTGCACTTCAAATCTGAAGAAGTCAAGGTCTTCGGGGGGGTTTCGCGTGTTGATTTCGTGGTTTCATGTCCGTCGATTGGTGGCATCAGTACGCGTTACTATGATTCCTGGGAAGTCTTGGTCTCTGTGGAATTTTACTGGTGATGTTTGGCCCTAAAAATTTCTAACTTGTCGTAGGGGAAGGGTCATGGAGCAATCGTCCATCCTTTTACTCCCGAGTCTTCATCTTATGATGCTGACAACCAATTGGTTGTCTGTCCTGCCTAAGTTATGGTTATACATTTTCTCTGCTCATCTGATGCGGTTCGTCAGCATGAGAATATAATTACAGTTGATATGCTAAAATTGATTTACAAAATTGGCATACTCTTATTGGGTGAAAATTGTCCAAAAAGTTCTAAACTTATTGCACTTTTGTCAATTGAGTCTTAAATCTTTCAATTTTACCAATTAAGTCCTAAACTTTTCGATTTTACCAATTGAGTCCTAAACTTTTTTACTTTTTGCCAATTGAATTCATCCGGCCAATTTTGGCTTGAATTCGCTGACATGGACGCCGACTGTTTTATGTGGCACAGCCATCACTGATGTAAGAATTTTTTAAATATTTTTAAATAGTTTTTTTCTTTTTTTTGCCCTCTTCTTCCTCTACCGGTTGCCTAACCTCCAACAACTGGCCTAAGGCTACGACCGGCGAGGGGCGGCCTTGGGTGAGGGTGCCCCTCACCTTCTTCAGGCAAGGTCAAGTCTAGGCCTCAATGGCCTTCAGCAAGGGCGAGCCTCGCCAAATCCTGGTGAGGGCGACCTTGCCTAAGGCTAGTGAGGCCGACCCTCGATGGTCGTAGCCTTTGGCCGATCGCTAGAGGTTGGGCAATCGGCAGAGGAAGAAGAGGGAAAAGAAAATAAAAAAATGAAAAAATAAATTATTAAAAAATCCCTCAAGTCCCTCAAATCCCTTAATATCCTAATTGCGTGAACCGACATTAATACATCTGACATTGCTCTAGCCTGAACTACAATAATCTCTCCGAATAATCAATTAGCCACATTTATAAAACCGAGAATTTCCTTAAGCTAGCTAACGTTATCATTAGGCATGCTAAAGTTGATTTACGAATTTGATATATCAACTGATAAGGCCCGTTTCAGATCCACTCTTTAAGCAAATGAACCATATTCAACACCCGATAACATTGCCACTCCATTTGATTCATCAATTTTGTTAAGCGTTCTCCATGTACCTATCGTTATGATAATTTTCCAATTATTTTTCTTGCTCGAGTGGGTAACTTCTTCGGGGCTTCACATGTTATGTCGGGGGCCAGCATTTGCGTTGAATTGCTGCTTCGTGCCATAGGGAACATAATCCATATTTTTCGAGGAGGATTTTGGCGAAACAACTTGTTGAATTGAAATCATATTTCATTTCTTAAGTGCCACTATATTCTCCCTAGAATTTAGTGAGTCGCTTGGATCACGAAATTACTTTTTCGAGCTCGCTGCCTTTTTGGTTGAAACTAAAGTCGGCTCTTTGTAGTTGGCGAGACATATGCACGAACATGAAGATGCGGGCCGTCCTTCAACATGCAATAGAGTTAGAGATTTTGTAGATCTTCACGTAATTTTTTAAAATATGGCTACGATTAGGCTGACTTTTTTTTTTTGTTGAAACTACGATTAAGCTGATTTAATAGGGGACAATTGTCCAAAAAGTCCTAAATTTATTGTACGGTGACCAATTCAGTCCTAAACCTTTTAATTGTATTAATTGAGTCTTAAGCCTTTTGACGGTGTGCTAATTTAGTCTTAAACATTTTAACGAATTGCCAATATAATCCTTCAAGTTAATTTTGATCGGAATCGCTGATGTGGCGGTCCAGTTAGTGCCAACCGTTCTACGTGGTGCAGTCGGCACTAACGTGGATAATTGTTATTGATTTTTTTTTTATTTTTTTCTTTTCTTCTTCATTTTGCCGGCGGCTCTAGCAGCACGTCAAAGAAAAAAAGAAAAAAGGAAAAAGAAAAGAAAAAAATTAAAAAATTACTCACGTCGGTGCCGACCGAACCATGTAAGATGGCTGGCTCTAAGTAGATTGCCACATCGGCGATTTCCGATCAAAATTAGCCGGAAGGATTACATTGGGAATTTGTTAAAAAATTTAGGACTAACTTAGCAAAACCTTAATTTGTTTATGACTAAATTTGCACAATTTAAATGTTTATGATTGAATTGGTAAATTGTCAAAAGGTTTAGAACAAAATTGGTCACCATATAATTGGTTTAGAACTTTTTGGACAATTTTTCCAATTTAATGGGGATAAAACATTGCGAGGGTCGGGACACTTGCTGTGTCGCCCCAAGTGCGAGATTTTTGTGTACGACTACTTTCTCTGTATAGAGCGCGTTGAAAAGTATATAAAATTCTTACCTTACCACAAAAAAAAAAACATTGCGAGGGTCTGGCGACCATCACTATTGGAGGTGGAGGCTTGATCCTTGCTGCGGTTGCGCGGGTTGTCTCAACCCTTGCTCGATAGTGGTGAGGGTCAGGGTGACCCATGCTTCGCTATGACGATGGTTGTGCAACACAACCCGAGCCTACGTAAGAACGGCATTGTCCTTATCAAGGCGAGACAAGAGGCTTGATGCCTTCGTCATCGCAGCTCTGGCCTCTGCCATTGCTCTAGTTCGTCACCGCTCGTAGGAACTTGCGCGCCACTGCCCCCAAGCAATCATGCAGCTTCTAGGGCTTCTGCTTGGCACACTCAAATCTTTTCCTATTGAGACATTTTTCAGATATTTCATTTGGGAACCTCATGCGGCACTTCTTACTCTCGATGAAGAGCTCTTTTGACTTGCACAAAAAGACTGACGCGAAATGAAAATATCCAGAGCCTCTTAACTTACCGCAAAGACTGACAGTAGTTTTCTTGAGGTGCTGCTGATTCTCCTATCTGACAAGTCATAAGTTTATACTAGAGTGTCGGGATAGATCCTGAGAAATATTCGGTAGGTTTGCAAGAACGGCCATCCATTGGGTCTGAACTTGCAGTAGGGTCTCCTACCATTCGGTTGAAATGAAAATTAACTTTTTCTTACCTATAGATTTCTGAAAAAAGTTGGTAAGTGTAAAAAAGCTGTAGGTTAAATAAGAAAAAAATTGACAATCACTACTGAATAATTTATCGAACACTTTTATGAGATTGCTTAGTCTTTTTTAAGGTATAGAAATCATCAGCTTTTCTTGTTTTTTACTCTTTTTTTATTAGAGCGTTAAATTTACAACTCCTATATGAATTTATCGGTCTCTGTTTGAATGATTTACCAATGTTTTTCCGATTAAATTACTAACTAATTGTTGTTACTAACTCCCTATCGTGTTACCTACCAATGTTTATTTGGTACTCTTCTTCTTCTCGTTTTTCGTTCGGAATTTGCTTAGTACTTTGTTAAATTTAGGTGTTATGTGCCTGACTTTTATTTCTGTCTTGGCAATAGTTTAGATTTATCAACCCTATCCGTGTGAATCACCAGTTTTTCTCCCTATTAGTTAACTAACAAGTTTTGGTTTAAATGCTGGTGAGTAGAAAACAGGTAATCGTTGCTAAACAACACCATTGAAAGTTGGTAATTCAAAACTATACGGTCATTTAATCTAGCAAAAGTTAGAAATATTCATTGGTTCAGTTTCGCAATTTCACATAGAACTCGTATAGTTGAAGCATCGGTAAGTTTTGCAAATATAGTTGGTAAGTTATTACAAAAATTGATAATTTGCAAATCATAAAAAGAAGTTGGTAATTTTAAAAAAAGGTTGGTATGTTAACCCCAACAAGTTTCTTGGAAAATGTCATTGTTTAATTTTCTTTTACCAATAATTATTAGATGCTGACAAACACTCGTTGAAATTTATCAATATTGAAAAAAAAACTCTGTATTTTTGGGCACGGAAAATAGCATTCTGCGAACTTAATTTTCATTATTTCCTGATGATCAAACTTTCGTTTATCTCCTTTTAATTGTTTGAACACAAGAACCAGGACATAAAGAACAGCTCAATAATCTCTTTGCTCCAGCTTTACGTTCAGCCTCCTCAGCCACACCGAGTGGAGCGCCATGTGAATCACGTCGAACGGTTTCGCCGGCCTATGCACCTCGAAGTGCCGCCGGACCTTCACCACCCGCTTCTGCAACTTCATGTACTTCTCGAATGGGATCGCCTCCAGAATCGTCTTGATGTCCTTTATTTTGTCCACCGGTATTCGAACCGAGAACTTGCTCCAATCGAGCACGTCACTGAACGGCAGGCAGTAATTGTCCTTAATGATCACCGGGACGCACTCCGCGTAGATTGCCTCCACAATCCTTGAGCTCGCAACTTCAAACCCGCTCGGGCACAGGCAGTACCTGCTCCTCCCCATTAGCTGAGTGTAGTTCTGTCCCTTGGGGAGATACTCGTGCACTTGGACGTCGGCGTCCTTGTCCTTCCAGTGCTCGAGCAAGAGCTCTCGGATGAAACCGTGGGCTCCACCGGCGAAAAAGGCGAGGATTGTGCGGTTACGAGGGTCAAGACCTAAGCGAGGCGGGCCGAGCTCACCGTAGCTTAAAAAGATGTCAGCCATGGAGACGTCTCTCTTGGGCCGGAATCCTTCGGAGGTGTTGGCGTTGCAGAGGACTCTGATGAAGTTCTTGAAGAGCTCAGGGTCCGCTGATGAAACGTCAGGACCCTACACGAACATGAAAAAGGATCAAACGATTAGCCAGAAGAAACAAGAAATAAATTGATATTGGATGAAATAATATATTCTGCATTTTTTGAAAAATATTATAATTGATTTTGTCCACCATATCTTTCATATGATTTAGTTAACACTTCTTACAGAGTGAAAGCCAGTACTTACATGCGCAAGTCATGAAACAGGAAAACAAATAGGATGCTATAAACAATAAATAGTATAAAAATGAAATGGAGTGTCTTGATTCGAATCCTTGACACTTGCTTTGATATCATATGAAATTTTATGAAACCACCAACTATTATACAAGTTTAAACTGTTAAGCGAATGCGCTATTTAATATTTTAAACGGTTTCATTTTATTTAATTATAATATTAACCAGCGCGAAATTGACTTTAACTTACCTTAGCTTGCCAGTTACGATAGATGCAGTTTGACCTTGCTACGAAAACTTTCTATAATATTTCATCCACTTGCCGGTCTCAGATATAACTACACAAGTAAAACCAAATTAACTGCCTATTTTTGTTTTCTGCTAAATCACTAGCATGTTGACCAAATCGATCACGTTATATAAATTATGTGATAATTGTAATACTGGTGTTTTGTAAAACCCTAGCAGACTGGCCGATTCAATCACGGTTATTTGGGGGATTTGACAGATTTAAGCGGGCATTGAATACATTACCCTTCATTCTCCTGTACGATTTCGAAAACATTCTGGAGAGTAATTAGGAAATATACTTACCCAATCATGACAAGCAAACATAAAATGATCTGCGCCCTCGCTTCTGTTCCAATACTCATGTCTATCAGCAACAACGCGAACATAATCACGCACAAACCTCTGTAATCTATCCCGCCTGTAGTCGTGGATGGAGAGGATCGGTTGGTACACGTAGCTGACAACATTGGTCACGCTGAAAGGGAGGAAGAAGGCATGCGCCTCGTCAGAATGGCGAGCCCTGAACGGGTTCTGCTTGTCCTCCATCTCGTCGATAAACTGTCCTTCAATGGCATATAGGTCGTTCACCGGCCCGTCATGGACCAAAGGATGGTCTCCTTCTCTATACGTCCATATCTTGAATCTCTTCATCATCTCCATGTGGCTCCTGCCCAGAATTAAGTCCAAAAAATGGGGAAGAAAGGAATAGGCCTTTTGCGTTAGAACCAGTAAACTGTAATGTGTACAATCTCGAGTCAAATTAACGTGTGGTAATCTAAAGTTTGATTCCATGGCCTTTACAAAAACACATGCATACATGCACTGAACACAAACCTACCAAGATTGATATTAACACAAACCATTTGAAAAAACAAACGAAACTCTGAACTTTAAGTGAACTCACTGGAGGACTTAACTGATAAAAAGCGTAGGTGTTCCTATACACATTTCCTCTGGGTATGAAGGTCTCTTTCCCATCGGAAGCATAGCTCCGGGACCGAATGGCTTTCCTGATCGCCGCGCGGGCTCGGGCTAAATCATCCTCGATTCGTTCCAAATAACTACTCTTCTTCCCCACATACCAGCAAAGACATTGCCAAGTTAGCATTACCCGAACAAGTAAAAGATAAAATAAAGTGAAAGACATTCTTCTTAATTGCAAATACGACATGAAGAACGATTCTCACTTTGATATAATTGGTGTTATGTCTAGAGCTGCTTTTGTACATTGAGGTTGAAAGAAGCCCATTTACTAGAGCTGATGGTGGTCCAGTGTGGTTGCTGGTCTCAGGTGATGTGGAGGCGAAAGAGAGAGAAAAGATGGGATCGTTAGGGTTAGCATTGAAAGGGGAGCGATGGAGAAAGAACAAAAGGAGGAGGAGACAAATTGCTGGAATAAGAGAGAATTGAGAGTAAGGGAAGTTGATGGATGCCATCTCTTCTCACCATGAGCAATTAAGAGAACGTACGATCACGGATATATCTATATATACGAGCGCATCAAGTAAGCAAGTTTGAGAAAATTTCAAAAAAAAAAAAATTTCTACTTTTTCCGGAAATGCTTATAAAATGTTGGTGCTATTGGAAGGTCCTATTTGACTTTCAACAGCAACTTCAAGGTTCTGACTTAAACTTACGGGCTATATTTTCCTCCAATTTCCTCGTCAGTGCCTTTGATTGAAGGATTACAAGATATCAACATCACCTACATGCAAACTAAACTCAATGTAAATATGACTGATATCCATATTTATAAACTATCAATCAAAATTATAATTGGATGTAGTTAAAATAGCCCGCATCTTAATATCGTCTGATCTAATTTACAAGTTTGTTTAACGTCTCTCTTGTTGCCTACCGCGTCGCCTTACATGTCGACTTTGTAAATCTAGCTTAAAATATCCAGCTTCTTTCAGCTATATTGGTAAGAATTTTGTGAAGCAACTAATTAAGGAAATTTTGCGCTCCCAACGCACTGACTTTCTCGCGCAATCAATGCTAAGAAAATCCAATTATTCATAACGTGCATTCAGCTCTTGCGATGATTATTCTATTTGAATTGTAACGGGCCATATGTAATGAAGACAGAATACTTCCCATACTTATTATACTTAATAAAAATTATATAATACTCAAATACGTACAGCCAAATGTCAGTTTCTGCTGTTCTTGAGCTGGGAGTCAAGATTTGTGATAAGTTTGAAGTCAATGATGAAAGCATAAAATTTCGATTATTCTATTTCCACGAGGGGTAACTTCTAGGGGCTTCACATGCTAAGCTTGGCTAGCATTTAAGATGAAGCTTGTACCACAATCAACTTAGTGAGTCTCTTGGATCACGTAGTTACTTCTTCGAGCTCGCGGCCTTTTTGGTTGAAACCAAAGTCAGTGTATGCTGGAGTCGAGCAATCATCGCAAAACTAGACCATCTCAACTTGCACTGAACGAGTGAACGGCGCACGGCCAATGAGGAAGTTCTCTGGAGTTGGCAACTTGGCGAGACATATTCATGAAGATGAGGGACGTTCTTCAAGATGCAATGGAGTTAGAGATTTTGTAGATCTTGACGTAAATTTTGAAAAACGGCTACAATTAGGCTGAATTTTTTTTTGATTGAAACTACGATTGAGCTGATTTAATGAGGGAAAATTGTCCAAAAAGTCCTAAACCTATCGTGCGCTGGCCAATTCAGTCTTAAACCTTTCAAATGTGATAATGTAGTCCTAAAACTTTTGACGATGTGCTAATTTAGTCTTAAACCTTTTAACGAATTACCAATATAGTCCTTCCGGCTAATTTTGATCGAAAATTGCTGACATGGCGGTCCAATCAGCACCGAATGTCCTACATGGCGCAATCGGAGCTGATGTGGACATTTTTAATTTTTTAAAATTTTTTTGAGTATTTTTAAATTTTTTCTTTTTTCTTTTCTTTTTTCATTATGCCGGCGGGGCCACTGGCCCCTAAGCAAGGGCCGTGACTCTCACACGCCATTGGCGAGGGATTCACAACCCTCAACTCGCAGCTGGCAGGGGTTGCCGACGGCCCCAGCAGCACATTGAAGAAAAAAAGAATAAAAAAATCAATAAAAATTCGAAGTTTTTTTAAAATATTAAAAATTTATTCATGTCAGCACCGACCATGCAACATAGGACGGCTAGCACTAATTGGACTACCACATCAGTGATGCCCAATCAAAATTAACCGGGAGGACTATATTGGGAATTCGTTAAAAGATTTAGGACTAACTTAGGAAAACCTTAAAATGTTTATGACTAAATTGGCATAATTGAAAGGTTTAGGACCGAATTGATAATTTTCAAAAGGTTTAGGACTAAATTGGCATAATTTAATAGTTTAGGATTGAATTGCATACTATAATAGTTTATGGCATAATATAATAGTTTTAGGACTTTTTGGACAATTTTCTTGATTTAATGGAGAAACATGTTAGAAATTAAACCAAATTTGTTAGTACTTGTTTCCTTTTTGAGTTTGTTCGTATTTCCATATTTTAATTTTTCATATATATGGTGAAATATTAAGAGATAAGATAAGATATTGTGAGATATTGTTTCTAGTTATATTTTAGGAAAGTTTCCTAATTAGAATAGGTTTCCTAGAAAGAGGTTTCCTATTTCGAATCAAACTATGGTCTATATATAGTCTATTTCTCTTGTAATTGAGATATGCAATAGAAAGGCGCGAATTGCGATTGCTTCACCTTCAAAAAATTTCTTCCATCAAATCAAGTTGTTGCCGCGTCTCTAACGCTCAACAAATTGGTATAAGAGCTTACGGTTCGTGATCATGGCCTCAACGAACAATCAGCTTCCTCTTCAATACCCTCGTCTTACCAAAGAAAATTATGGTAACTAGGCTGTTAGAATGAAAGCTCTACTCGGCGCCTACGGTGTATGGGAACTTGTTAACACTGACTATGATGAGCCAGAGGATGAAGCTACATTGAATCAGAACCAGAGGAATGCCTTAGAGAAGGCTCGAACGAAAGATCAATATGCCATGTCGATCATCTATCAAGCGTTAGATGATTCCATGTTCGAAAAAGTTTCGAACGCCACTACCGCTAAAGAGGCATGGGAGATTCTTCAAAACACACATCAAGGAGTTCAGAAAGTTAAGAAGATTCGCCTTCAAACCTTGAGAGGCGAATTCGAGGTAATTCGTATGAAAGAATTTGAATCGATTGCTGATTATTTCACGAGAATTTTGGCAATTGTTAACCAGATGAAAAGAAACGGAGAAGACGTTTCCGATGTTCGTGTTGTTGAGAAAATACTTCGGTCCTTAGACAAGAAGTATGATCATATTGCGGTTGCAATTGAAGAATCCAAAAACTTGGATGCCATGACGGTCGATGAACTTATGGGTTCATTACAAGCCCATGAAAAAAGGTTTAGAAAGAAAAAGATTGAACCGGTGGAGGAAGTTCTCCAAACGCAATTAACCATTCGAGATGAGAAAGAGCAAAGAAGAGATCCCGTACAAAATCGCAGGACAAATCAAGATCGTGATCGAGGTCGTGGCCGAGGTCACTTTCGAGGAAGAGGTCGTGGACGAAGCAGAGGAGATCCTACTCGAAGTGATGGAGGATACCAGTACCAAAGAGGCGTTCGTGGAAGAGGAAAGAACTCGACAAACCAATGGTATGATAAATCTAAAATCCGATGTTATCATTGCAATAAACTTGGCCATTATGCTTCTAACTGCTGGAACAAAGAAAGTAGCAGAACAGATGAAAAGGCGAACTTTGTGAATAATGCTGATCAAGTTCTCTTATTGGCATTAAAAAAATACGAAGAAGGTCAAAGCGATATGTGGTATTTGGATACCACATATCGCTTTGGAAGTATGCTAAGTATTGACAAAAAGCTTTGGTCTTGTCGGAGAACTGGGGCGGCGTGGCCGGTGTGGCTGGCGTTGTGGCGGCCACAGTGTGGCAGACTTGATGGGCCTCAGGTAATAATAGCTCTTATACCAAGTCGAGACACTTGAATTTTGTGTATTTACCCTTGCTTAAATGAGAACTACAAGCCCCTTTATATAGGGCAAAGGTAAACAGTAAAAAGAGAATAGTAAACCCTACAGTAAATAGTAAATCTTAAATTATATATTATATCTAACAATCTCCATGTGGCTCCTGCCCAGAATTAAGTCCAAAAAATGCGGAAGAAAGCGTGACTCTTGCGTTAGAATCGGTAAACTATAATGTGTATTATGTCGAGTCAAATTAACGCGATGTAATCTAACGTTTGATTCCATGGCCCTCTACAAAAACACATGCGTGTATGCACTGAACACAAACCAACCAAGATTGATATTAACACTAACCATGTGAAAAAAGAAAAAGAAACTCTGAACATAAAGCGAACTCAAAGGAGGACTTTACTGATAAAAAGCGTAGGGGTTCCTATACACATTTTCTCTGGGTATGAAGGTCTCTTTCCCATCGGAAGCGTAGCTCAGGGACCGAATGGCTTTTCTGTTCGCCGCGCGGGCTTGGGCTAAATCATCTTCGATTTTTTCCAGACTACTCTTCTCCCCCACACATCGGAAAAAACATTGCCAAGTTACTATCACCCGAAAAAGTATAAAACAAAGTAAAGTTCAACGGATTGTTGTTCATTACTAATACGACATGAGTGACGATACTCACTTTGATTTTATTGGTGTTATGTCTGGACCTGCTTTCGTACATTGAGGTTGAAAGAAGCCCACTTACTAGAGCTGACGGTGGTCCCGTTTTGTTGCTGGTCTCAGGTAAAGTGGAAGCCAAAGAGAGAAAAGATTTTAGGGTTAGCATCGAAAGGAGAGTAACAGAGAAAGATCAAAAGGAGGAGGAGACAAATTGCTGGAATGAGAGAGAATTGTGAATAAGGGAAGTTGATGGATGCCATCTCTTCTCAACATGAGCAATTAAGAGAAAGTAAGATCACAGATAGATAGATAGATAGATAGATATATTAGACACATACACACATGAGCAATCAAGTAAGAAAGTCTGAGAAATTTTAAAAAAAAATCTACTTTTTCCGGAATGCATATAAAATGTTGGTCCTATAGGAAGGTCCTATTTGACTTTCAACAGCAACTTCAAGGTGAGACTTAAACTTACGGGCTATTTTCCTCGAATTTCCTAAAAAAATACCTATAATTGATGAATTACAAGTTATTAACATTACCTACATGCAAACTTAATATAAATATGAGTGATATCCATATTTATAGAACATCGGTCACAATCATAAGTGGATGCGGTTAACACAGCCCGTATCTTAATATCATTTGATCTAATTTACGAGTTTGTTTAATGTCTCTCTTGTTGTCTACCGCGCTACTTAATATGTTGACTTTGTAAATCGAGTTTAAAATATTCAGCATCTTTTAGCTATATGTTGGTCAGAATTTTGTTAAGCAACTAATTAAGGAAATTTGGCGGTTTTCAACTCACTGACTTTCCCGCACAACCAATGCTAAGAAGATCCAGTTATTCCTTGCACTCGATCGATATATTCAACTTATTCTTTGTATAACGTGTATTCATCTCTTGCGATGATTATTATATTTGTATCGGATCTATTGATCAACGAGCCATATGTAATGAAGACAGATCAGTTCTCATATTTATTACGCTTAATAAAAAATAATGTAATACTTAAATTCGTACGGCCAAGTGTCTGTTTCCCCGGTTCTTGAGCTAGGATTCAAGATTTGTGGTAGATTTGTAGTCAATGATTGAAGTATAAATTTTTCAATTATTCTATTTTCTCCAGGGGTAACTTCTAGGGGCTTTCGACCAAAACAAACTTCTAGGGGCTTCACATGCTAAGCTTGGCTCGCATTTAAGATGAAGCTTCTAGCCTGATCAAGTTATCGAATATTTATTTGAAGAGAACTTAGGGAAAGAACTTGTCAACCTAATTTGTCGTTCAAGTCATTATTATTTTAGTGAGTCTCTTGGATCACAAAAACTGTTCGAGCCTGCTGCCTCCTGGTTGAAACCAAAGTCATCGGATGCCCGATACTGAAAGTATATATGAATGAAGTGTGCGAATGTAGGAGCAGAAAAAGAGAGAGATTACGGTACTGAGTCCGACAACTCATCACGATAATCTGCTTGAATTTTGAACCTCTTTTTTCGTTGATTTAAATCATGGTTGTCGACTTTAATACTTCGTTAGCTCTATTAGGTTTTAGTGGTGAGTGGCTTATAATACAAAAAGAGCCACGTGAACCTTTTTCTGTCCACTTAAACGGACCGAATCAACGGAATGACTCAAGTGTATCGGAGCTACAAGTTCTAAAGCATAAAAGAACAGAAAAAAAAAAAAGTTATGGAGCCCAAATGCACTGTCATGACAAATTGTAGCTCCTTATAATTGTCCCTAAATCAATCTTGAAGTAGTTCAAAAAACAGGGACTATGTGTTGACTGATATAGACATGATGTACGTTTGGCAGAGTTATGTGACTATTAGGCGTGTAATGAAGGTATGGATGGGTCGTATGGTCCCATTTCGGAGGTGGAATTCCCAGGATGTGGAATCGACAATGACTATAATCGATCGGTCTTGATATAGAGATTACTTTTTCAATTTAGATAATTAATGATCAAGATATAATTGGATCAAATTAAGCCCTTTATTTTAGGGTCGTCTCGAATCTGTTATGGAGCTGGTTCGATTTTGAAACCGGCCTGGAATCATTGGATCTACCTTGGAACCGACTTGAGGGCAGTTCGATAACATCATTAAGTGCCGAAATCAAAAGATTCAACAATTAAAAATGGCATATGATGTGTTTGATAACGTCCAAATGCCCATCACTTGACTTGAATTAAAAAAAAAAAGGGAAAATGACACAAAGAGTCCCTGAACTTTGGCTCAATGTACAATTTAATCCCTAAACTTTTAATCTGTTCAATATAGTTCCTAAACTTAACCCAATGTTCAATGCGGTCCCTGAACTTTTAATTTATTCAATATGGTTCCTAAAATATAGTCCCTAAATTTTATAAAAATATTCAATATAATTATTCCATTAATTCAAGTTCAGGGACTATATTATACATTTTCATATAGTTCGGGGACTAAATTGAATATGTACCAAAAGTTCAAAGACTACATTAAATAAATTAAAAGTTCAGAGATCAAATTGCATATTGAGCTAAAATTTAAAGACTTTTTATATCATTATCCCTTAAAAAAACAATTGAGTTGGTTTAGTAAGAGAAAGCTTCTTATTGAAAATCACTTGATACGGTCGGTGGTCGGTGAGTTTGTAATTTTAAAAACTGACATCTTATCTTTGATTATTTTCTTGAATTCCCAACAAGTACCACCCTAATAATTCCAAGTACTTAATTATCAATTAAAGCAATCTTGCCATCACTTTTCAGTACGCCTCCATACAAAAGTAGCAGTGCAAGGGTAGTTAGCGGTGGAAATTTAGGAACGACACAGTATATTCTGCATAACATGATAAAATTACGGGTGAAAGAGTCAACATGATTGCATGACTCGCTATGGCACGAAATTAATACATCGACACGAAAACAAGCAACCAACACAAACTTGACACAAAATGTCTTCAAATTTTCGTAAAATCTATTTACAAATAGCAATGCTAGCCAATTAAATGTGATTATATGAAATTAAAAAAAGCATATTCATGGTCAAAGAAATATCATCAATCAAAACTCTTAATAGTGAACAGCAAGGAAAGAATAATTTTTCAGCTAATTGTGCATAAACAAATCATAAACAGATTAAGGAATTAAAAAAGGAAAACAAAATAAGCCCTTTTTTTAAAGGGTTAATATCACGAAAAATCTCAAATAGATATATACGCTTGTGACAAATTTACCCTCAAACTAATTTTTTTAACTACCAAAAACCTCAAACTGATACACATGTGATAAATTTACCATCTGTTAATTTCCATTAAATTTTACCGTCAAATTTCTAAGCTAGATGACACGTGATAGTTTATGGGTGCACTCGTTTGAGGTTTTACCCCTTCCATTTATCATAAATTTATCAATTTGTGATTTTTCGTAGTATTAATTTAATTTAACATAAGATAAATTTGTCGCAAGTGTACCAGTTTGAGGTTTTTGGAGATCAAAAAATTAATTCGAGGTAAATTTATCATAGATGTAATAGTTTGAAATTTTTCATGATATTAACCCAAAAAAACAAGAGCCAAAAGTTTAAGAGTAAAGCCTCCGCGTTCGGGGGTGGAGACGATGGGCGACTCCATGTTGGCGACAATCTCTTTCTCTCCAACTTTTATTTTTCCTCCAATTTTTAATTCCTTGGCTTTTAGATTTTCTTTAATTTTTTATTTTGACTTTTTCTAGGGTGACGTCATCTCATGGTTGCATATGCTAAAAAATATAAAACGAACTCCATGTTAAATTCCGAGGGATAATGATACAAATGGTTTCGCAACTTTGGCCCAATACATAATTTGGTCCACAGAATTTTAATTTGTTCAATGTAATCCCTAAAATTTAGCCTAATATTAATGTGGTCCCTGAACTTTTAATTTATTCAATGTGATCCTCGAACTTTTGGTACATGTTTAATTTAGTCCCTGAACTATATGAAAATATTCGATATAGTCCCTCCATTAATTCAAGTTCAAAGATTACATTAAACATTTTCATATAATTTAGAAACTAAATTGAATATGTACCAAAAAGTCATGGACCACATTGAACATTAGGCTAAAGTTCATAGACTATTGACTAAATTAAAAGTTTATGAATCAAATTGCACATTTAGCCAAAGTTTATGGACTATTTGTGTCATTTTCCGTAAATTTTGATGTGCCACGTCAGCAAAATTGATGAAGGTGTCGCCGGAAGGACTTGATAGTACCGATTTTAAAACGTTTAGGTTTTCATTGCACATTTTCAAATATTAAGACTCGATTATTTATTGGCTAAAATGTATAAAACTGTCTATATAATATTCCCTTGATAAAATGTTTCTATTTACCTCACAAAGGTTTCAGGGGCTTATCGCGATATGTAGGATGACTCCGAAATGTTCAAAGATTTATGAAGAAGTTCCGGGAGTTACGAACGAAACTTTGAGCTCATATTGGTTATGAGTTTAGAACATGCCTATCAAATTCTTATGAGTTTAGAACAAGTTTGTTTGGCATTGTTGCATCGCATTAGTTTTCCTATCACCACACACTGCCCGCATCAACCGTTCGACGATATTTTATTAAATGATCCTCCGCTAATCCACTTTGTTTTCCTCATTACAAGATGGTTGCAGAGGTTCCCTTAACATCCCAAGCATCTCCGGTAGAGGATCTTCTGAGGGATCAAATGGTTTTGAAGCAAGTTGATGATGGGGTAGCTGAGATGATTTTGATCGGAAGGATTTTGTCAGAGAAGTGCTGCAGCCAAGCTTCCAAGCTAATGCTTTTAGGAAAGCGTGGGCTGCTATGGGTGAGATTATTATAACCCCTTCAAATGAGATTATGTAGTTGTTCACATTTCATGATTCGCACCAAGCAGAGAGAATCCTCAGTTCTGGCCCTCGTTAGATTATGGGAAACTGCATAAACCTGCAGAGATGGGATGCTCAGAAGAGACTGGAGGACCTCTGTTTTGATGAACCGGATGTGTGGCTGCAAATAAATGGATAGGCCTTGGACCGAATGACACAACAATGCAAAAGTTACTGCTTGTTTGACAGGCAAAGTGGCGAAAATTAAGCCAAATTCACTCCAAATCTTGAGGTCGTCGTGGATTTCTCTGTGTTAAAGTTGCACTGGACGTTAAAAGAACCCCTCGAACCTAGAAAGTGGAGTGTTACGGATAATGGTGAAAGGCATTGGATAGAGATTTGATGGTATCATTGGTCACACTGGGAAGCTAGGTGATAAGGAAGTCCTTTTGTGTGAAGCTGTGGCCGGACAACCTAGGTATGGCCCTCGGATGAGAGTGGCTTCCGCTGCCAGGGATTTTGGAAGTCGCTTTGGTGAATCTATGAAGGAGAGTGACCAGAAATCTAGTAAGAAAGAAGACATCCCCGATCCCACTTGCTCACAATATCGCCCTTTGAAGCCTCTCTCGAGTCTTATCAAACGTCAGGAGCCTCTTTATCATCTAAGAAATGTCCACCTCAACCACCAGCTATCCCGAAGCCTGTTCTAGAGCATATCTCTAACACCTTCTCCAAAGCCACCTCTTAGATGACGGGCAATCGGATCCCATTACAATCTTGGCACCGGTCTACGACGAAAGTTCCTCGGAGAAAAGATGTGTCCGGTCGTACATGTCGCACTAGTGAAAACACAAATGATTGCAATCGCAAGAGATACAAATCTCGGAGGAAATGGCATAGCTAGTAGCTTGTTTTCTGAAACTGTTAGCTAATTTTTTTTTCCTAAGTTTATTCCCTCCTCTCTAAAATCCATGCATGCTTCACATATGGAGAATAAGAAACCTTTGTAAACGGCTTAATCCATCCTTAACCGTTACTTTACTTGTAAAGTTAGTTGCCTCTTTTCAATTAGTTGATTTTTGGAGAGTTTTATATAACTATATATTGTATTAAACAAAATAATTTGCAATGATTTTAGTTATTGTGTTTTTATGAAAAGACTATTTGTGAAATGTTATAGCATGATACGCTTTTAAATTAAATAATTAATAGTTATGTTAATTAAAAAATCTACTTTGTCGTACACAACATTAACTATTTGCTGGAAAAAAAAAACCTCACTGTCGCTATCAAAACAAGGCAAATTTTTAAATTTTCTCTTAATTGGTTGAGATATTGAAATTGAAAATCCAACGAAAGCCAGATAGACGTTAACATGGCGCAAAGTACTCTCGTTTAGGTGAATAAGATTGAAAGTACCCTCTCTTTTGAGAAAAGAATTTATTAAGAACGTTAGTTTTGGGGAAAAAAAAACTCGAATATGATCCCCGAAAAATCGTACCTGCTGCAACAAGAGAAGGAGAAATCGATTGATTTATATTCTTCTCCGCAACTAGCTTCTTGTTCTTCTTCTTCTACTACTTAAAACCCCACCAAATCCCAATCAAAACCCACAAAATCTAACTCCCTAACGGTGCAAATTCTCCAAAATGTGTAATGCCCACTCGTGATCACCACTCGGCACTCGCAACAATGGCCACAATCTCCATGAAGCTCAAGCGACCATTCGCACTCCAAACTCTCTCGCTCTCTCTCTCTCTCTCTCTCTCTCTCTCTCTCTCTCTCTCTCTCTCTCTCTCTCTCTCTCTCTCTCTCTCTCTCTCTCTCTCTCTCTCTCTCTCTCTCTCTCTCTCTCTCTCTCTCTCTCTCTCTCTCTCTCTCTCTCTCTCTCTCTCTCTCTCTCTCTCTCTCTCTCTCTCTCTCTCTCTCTCTCATTTTTATATTGCACGACGTAAGAATAAGCTTTTGAATTGAAAAATAAGTAGAGATACTTTTGATTCCAGATAATTATGTAAGGACTACCGGTGGCATTAACCTCGCACAATGTCAAAAACTTTAGAAGAGATCACAACACCATCTCAGGGACTTAAAAAAACAGAAACCAAAACGTCACATTTCATCCACCGTACTGTTTAGATCTCCAGGACCGATGCACACTTTGAGGGACTAAAAACTACACCGAAAGCAATTCCTTGATTCACCAAAACCAGTCCCATGCAGCTAAAGACTAAACCAGGAAAAACAAGTGAGGGATTCTGTGGATAGTTAGGCCAGTATCGTAACAGAAGGATCAGTCCCCGTCCGTATCAGTTTAATTGTCAGAACTCATGAAGGTAGGTGTTCATGTGAACTATATACAACAGAATGAGACGCAAAAACAAACAAAACAAATCATAGAGTGAGCATATGTAAGAAAAGCTTTGAGTTATGCACTCGTGTGCACAAGAGAGAGAGAGAGAGAGAGAGAGAGAGAAGACAACTTATGTATATACGTCATGTTCATCCTCACATACACTGGAAACATCTTGGGAGATAGCACTGGTTATCATGTCCAAAAGAAGAGCATCAGAAATGAACTGGCACTACTATACAAGTGAAAGCAAGATAATGGCCACCTCAGGATCTTGTGGCCAAAGGAGATGAATAAAAAGAAAAGAGAAAGGTGGCTCTTTTGAGGCAAAAAGGGAACACAAATACAGCTCCGATTCAACGCGTACAGAGGCTTCATCATCAAGAGAACAGCTACGTTGGAATGCATCTTGAAAGAAGGGGGAAGGAATGAATGTGAAGCTGTGAGGGATGATGACGAGTACCTCTTGTAAAAAAGTTTAGAAGAGGTCGTGGAGGAGAATCTCACTCTTTTATGACTCCTAAATTCTCCAGAGAAGCCCGAATGTCATTGCTGCTGCAGTCTTGAGATGTCTGAACGATGTTTGGGCTGTCAAAGGGCATGACATCTGAAAGAGGATAGTTTCTGTTGGCATGGAATTGATTGCTGGCGCTACTACACACCCCCTTAAGTATAACACTCTTGTGCAGCCCTCCAAGCAATCCCTCGTAATCTGTGTCACCACATTCTCCAACAAAAACCACCATCTTTGATAGGTCGACTCCCCACCGGACATATAGGTACCTACAGGAAATTTTTTTTAGTTCAATTTGGAGTTGATCAAGCCTGATGCAAATAACGGACATCTCTACAACAGAGTACAAGGAGATGCAGTGCACTCTGAGACTCAAAATGTAATCGTAGTGTGAATTATGGCTAGAGAATTCAATGGAAGTCTAGTCGCATCATTGTGCCTGTTACAGGTAACGGTCATTTATGACCATGCTCAGTAATCTTATCAATTGATGTTACAAGACAAGCGAATCGCTCACAGGACATTAGAAATGTGCTTATCAGGCATGCTGCATGCAGTTCCTTGTAAAAGAGCTTGGCTGCAGTACTCCATATATTTCCTAAATCCGCATGACCCTCCTTACAGCTACAAAACTCTGCTCATAATGGAATTTGCTTCGAGTTTCTTGGTCAGTAGAAGGCATTGCCCTCCCCATATACCTTTACTCTTTTGTTTTATTGGTCACTGATGTTCAAATGAATTGTCTTTACGGTGTTCTGTAGTTGTATGACAATCTTTACCAGAGCATTGTAGTTAGACTATTAGGTGCCATTATTTGGATTTAAGCCATGCTCTTCACATCCATTCTTAGGGGAAGATAAGACTCAAATATCAATGCCTCGATGGGTATGTTTCAAACAAAACAAGTGTCTTGGGACCTAATTTGAACAAACATGAAGTTTTGATCAAAATGCACTTATTTCCATCAGATATTTTCAGGTCATCCATGACAATAGGAAAAGCAATACCTAAGTGCTTGGGCACGAGATGCCAGAACTGGAATGACATTCAGCCTGGTCCAATTTTGGCAATAAATAGCATGCGAACGTAAAGCCTGAATTCTCATTATCTTCCGCAGCTCCTTAACCGGGGGAACCTGCGGGACCAAAACTCAGAGAGGCTCACTTATTTCAAACAGAATACTAGGACTGACAGAAATCAGCAAAACCCCAATATCCCCTCATCTGTATCAAAAAAAACTTGCTATACTTATCCCATGAAAAACAGAGTTACAAAGAAATAAGGTGTACCATTCCCGGCTTTTCCACTTTAAAGGTGTAGCAGTAGTCGGTGGAGAGCTTCTCTGCCAAAGTGACAATCTGGGCCTCATTTGCAGCCTTCTTGTCATTAATAGAAGCTGCCCAACGAACCAAAGTCTTCCTTAACCCTTCCCCACCCCATCGATATTCAATGTGTGAATGGTAATAGAAGTCGATCACAAATGGACGGTTCTCAGAATTGAGAGATGGATAGTAGAGATCACTACCACTGTTGCAGATAAACGCATCGAAATCATAAGGACTCAACCCCCCGGAAACTAGAAAACTATGAATCTCAAACATCGTCAAAGATGTTGACAATATAAATCCGACGGAGCCTTCATTCCTTTCCTTATCCACAGAAGAGAAAACCTTTTGTATGATTTCAAGAAGATCTGTCAGTGAATCACAGTCCACCGCAAGGACAAAGATGTGCTTTCTCCTCCTCAGGGGTGGAAATTTGGAAGAGTTGGCATTCTGATCAGATTTCTCCATTAATCCCGTTTTCCTATCCTTTAAAACACCTTTGGACCATGTCATTACAGCATTCTCTAACTTATTTTTTCTATCTGCTGCATTGTCTTCAGATCCTACAGATATCTCATTTCCACTAGCTTCATTCTTTTCCCCATCCAATGAGAACTTCAAATTTAGGGACAGATCCTGTATATCCCTCAAGGAATCACTTGGCGAATCAGATTCTGAATTTCCAAGACCATCCTCACTTCTTTGCCACTGTGGATGCCTGGGCTTGCAACTTGCTATTCTAGAGAGATAAGTCTTGCAATGCTCCGGCCATGAAAATAGGTGAATATTCTTCAGTCCATTCTGCCGGCACCTAGCCCAAAGCTGTTTATCTGCCACCAACTTTAGAAGAGCATCAGCAATCGACTGCTGATCATGGGGATCAATAAGAAGGCCATTGTCAAGAACCTGCACTTTTTTTCCTTTCAGTCAGTTTGACAGGATCTGGAGATCTAATACCATGAATAATAAGATATATTCATAGAAAGGCATACCCTGTGTATATCAACAGGACCTCCATTTTTTGTGGCAACAATCGGCAAACCATGAGCTGCTGCCTGTTTGACAAAAGAGGGAGGACTCTTATCGTATAATCACTTGAGAAACTTAACACTTCACAAAGTAATGCTCACCTCTATTAAAGTAAGCCCAAATGGTTCAATGAAAGCTGGATTGATGAAAACACCCTGAAAAAGAATCACATCAATATTCATTGAGCCGAAAATTGCACGCATGCATGCAAGTAGGTACTGGCTTATGTGTGGAGTGTGGCATATAATCTTGACTAAATCAAAAAATATAACAGCAACAACACGATATAGAACAAATATGGCTGACTCAAGTAATCAAAATGGGGTTGCTTGTTCTAGTGTATGTTCTAAGCAAATGGTTGCAAGATGTCAGTATCAAATAACCATGCAAATAAAGATGGACTATCTGTGAGTTGCAACAGCTCTCCTGGGAAAATGAACAACTGTATTCTCACAGATAACTTGTTTAGCACAATACTCCAAAGTTACCTTTGTTTTTGCGGCTAGCTGATATATATCAGGAACATCAGATTGTTTGTGGTGTTTAGGATATGCCACTTGCCCATAAAGATCATATTTGTCAATAAGCTTGAGCACAGACAGGAGGACGGAAGAATTTGTGCTTGACATTTCATCAATGCCCTCTCGATTACCCATAATGAGAGTCTGCATAACAAAGTGCTAAATGAGATTACCATAATCTTCACAGTCTCATAACATAATTAAGAAGAGACTTTACCAAACAAATACCATGGTAATGATCTTTAGACTATATTACCAGATTAGCCAGTTCTTGTAATGGTCGGCATTCTCCAAATGCTTTAACCAGTGTGGTGATGTTCTTCTTGGGGTCTGGCCTCGCAAGTGCTAGTATCATGGGCTTCCTAGGGTTATTGAAAAATCGCATTATCTGCATTATTACAAATCAAAAGTGAGTCCATGCCAATGGATGTGCCGGAAGAAGCTTAACTTGAGCCATTCTTCAAAATTTTAGCTTTTTCAAACAATTTTGCAACAAACCTCAGGCCAAATAGGTGGATCTGGGGTAGTAGGATGATCGTCATTTCCTTCCATCTCCCCATCCATATCACCATCTTGTGGAGCAATATTGTGAAATTCCATTCCTGGAGGTATTATCTGAATTGGTCCCCAAGAATTTCTTAGTCCACCTTATAATACAGCATCATCAACAATAACAATATCTACACATGCACAAAATATACACATTTAATTCCCTAACTCCCTCCCTCCCTCTCTCTTATATACTATATATATATGAAGCTTGCTGCTCATATAATTTTCTCTCCTCAACAATCAACCCCAAGGCACCCGAGCAAAATGTAGATGATGATTAATTTGCATAATTCACTGAAAAATCATTTAAACATTAGTAAGCCAGTTTTATAAACTGGCATGGAAATAAAAGGTGCGAAAAAGATTGTCACATCCATCATGCGATAAACAACGCTAAAGAATGAGAGAGTTATGTCTGGTAAGGAGAAAAAAAAGGAATTTATATTACTTACAGCCATGCGCGGCATGGACCTTCCATAACAGCTGACATTGCGCTTTATCCTTGCTCGTAGCTTCTTCTCCAATATCGGATCAAAACCATCATACAAGCGCCATTGCTCATCAATCTCCTGCCTAGTACTAGTGATCACAATCTCAGAGGAATCAAGGGACAATTCTTCTGCTTCTATTCGGCGCATTATCTTGTATGTCGTATTGATTTCATCCCTGGACAGACGGTTTTGCTTGAGGAGTTGTTCCAACTTATCTCGACCAAGTGAGTGACCAGTAAATAGCATTGGTACATTTAAAGCCCCAGATAGAAGAGCAGCACAGTCCCCAGCATCAGCATAGTGACCATGGATGGCAACAGGCCACACTGGTTGGCCACCACCAACTTGCTCTCCTAGGACTTTTGACATTTGTATTACATGGTTGAGCGCGCCATCAACAAATTCAGGGATATGGGGCCATAAAAGTTCCTTCGGAATATACTTATCTCTTGGCCCAAAAGGTATACGGATAATGTAAGCACCACTGCTCTCTCCCATTTCTTCTGACAAACCCTCAGAATTTCTTGGAGCCAACATCTCTGTCGGTTCGCCATAACTCCAATCAACATCTGGTGATGATACCTGCCTAGTAAGCAAGTCCACTCGATAAACACCTGGCATTGAACCTAACGCCCTTGCAAGTTCAACGACATACTTGACCTAAAGAGATAACGGCCCACAGTAAGTCTTCTAAAAATCACCATCCCATATATGTACCCAAAGCAAGGGTTAATAGAGCCTTTGTGAACTCAAACAATAGTGATACTTTGTCAAACAAAACAAGCAAATTCGAGATCACAACTCAAATCTACCTGACCACCAGTATCCGAGTCGCGGCCAAGCTCCATGTTTTCACCCCGTATCAGGCCATGAACACTGCAGACAACAGCAGTGATTAAGAAATAAATCGAAGACATTCTCATTTTCCATGGAAACATGTACGATACACGAACAGTTGATATAAGTTTCTTTCCATCATCCAGACAAACATGGTTGTGTCGTAAGAAGATCAAGTTGCGTATGTGGCCGCATTTGTCTCGTCAAGTTCTAAAAGCATAGGTGAACTAATAAATGAGGGGTTCAACAATGTCTTGTTTGATGGCACTTCAAATGGACAGAGTTGTGCAGAACAGAATATAACAGCACATGCCTTATTAATACAATGTAAAGCTTCTTCCCCTTCTGCTGACTAATCCATGTCTCCATTGCATCAACAGAACTTATCCTAGGCAATCTGCCTCTGTTGCTATCACCGTGAGTCGATATATCGCTAACTGCATCTCCCTTTTCTCCCTCAGATAAGTCCTCAGACATGTCCGCAGTTGCTTCTCTGCGACCCCTTTCACGTTCAAGTCGACGCTTAGCTTTTCTCTGGGCTTCTTCGCCTTCAAGCTAGTCAAGGATCAACGAAACAAACTGAAATCAGAATAGTTTACTTGAAACCTGAACAGAAATACATTTCTGTTCTTCAATTTGCAGAAAATAATGATACAATATTAGTTATGAGTCCCACCCCCAAAACAAAACTAAGTGAACTATAAAAGAAAACTGCCTATTGCATAGAAATCATAGATGCTAAATGTAAGTCAAGTGAATTAACTCCAGCAGAAATCAGTCTTCTCAAGAGAAAATAGGCTCGCGGCCATAAAAATGAAGCATCCTTCAACAAGCTTATAAGCTACTCACCTTGAAATTAATTTCTACAGCTATTTCACAATTAGCTACTTTGTGGGAGCTTATACCTCGGCCAGCGAAATGAAAAGCATCAGCAGTCGAGAGGGACCACCAAGAAAACAGAGAAAATCACAGTTCTCAATTGTTCCTCATCCCTTTTCTTCATTGAGAAAAAAAAAATCAATCAAAACCAATACTTACTGGATGTAGTTCGCTTCCATGCTCTCACCAGAAGAATTCAGGAAAAGAAAAGTTTCCGAGTGTTGCTTTTTTAACTCACGCGATGAACTCCACATACTCGCACAGAACAAAACACTTCAGATAGAATCCCAAATATCAAAAACAGTCCCAAACTAGAGAGTTTCCGCCACAACAAGTCCCGAAACAGCAAACATAGAACTAGTTAAGCTAACTTTTAGCCTAAATTCCGAAAGCAAGTCTTTTCTCCAGCAGATAAACCAAAACATCCGCAAATAATCAACAAGCGATAACATCCGCAACCAGAATCTACTTCTTCCTACCAACAAAGCTCAATCAAAGTGAAAATAAAACACGGCGCGCCCCGATGACAACGGAACTCCGAAACCGTATCGAACTGGAAACCGATTCCCCAAACGAACAGCAACGAAAACCACAACACGAGCGAGCGAGCACCTGCTTCTTCTGCCGCGCCAGGTTCCAAATCCTCCAGCACATGTTCTCCAACCTCGTGTTCCTCTCCTGGGGGCTCCTCGTCGCCTGGGCCTAAACAACAGCACAAGCCGCAGCATCAACAACTCCGCATCCAACAACCAAAACAAGAAACGCAACCCCAATCACTCGCGCGCGAGCGAAAATGGACGAGCAGGCGGCCCGCTCCCCCTCACCGTTCCGATCAGTTCGAATGGAATCAGACCTTAACCCAGGAGCGGTAGAGATCGGTCTCATCGAAGCCGGTGATGACCTCCTCGACGAAGTAGCGGGTGGGGCTGAAGCGGCCCCGCTCCCGGAGCAGCAGCGACGACCGCTTGTCGTCGAGGGCCGGGCCGACGTCGAGGATCGCCTCCAGGTAGCTGTTGATCCAGTCGTTCCCCGCCATCGCCGCCGCCGCCGCCGCAGCCGCAGCAGTCTAGAGATAGAGAGAGAAACCCTCCCTTCCTCCTCCCCTCTCCCTCCTTCGCTCCCTCCTCGCAGGATTTCCAGAGAGGCAGAGAGAGAGAGAGAGAGGTCTGGAAGAGCAGGGAGGGAGAAGAACGGATGATATATGGCCGTGGGGAGAAAATAATTTTTTTTTAAATTATTATTATTATTTTGCCTAAGTGCAGGGAAGGGAAGCGAGGTGAAAAACGGATCGTTTGGACCGTTGCTGCAGGTCGGCGAAAGATGGAGATCTCCCCTACTCTCCTCGTGTACGCAAAATCCGCGTACTCGCCGGCGGAATTTTTTTTACTCTTTAATTTTTGGACCGAAGAAATAACGATAATTATTAAGTTAATTATTTGGATTTTTTTTGTCGAATAATTTTTTGGATTTTGATCAAGCTAATAAATGTTCCGTTCGTTAGGGGGGGAAAACGGATAATTCGATACAGCGCCTTGCACCGCTTGCAGAATGAATGAACGGAAAAATATGCTCGTCGTCCGCGAAAATGCTTGGATGTAAATTGTTTTCGATGATGACGATATTTTTCGTTGGCTGTTTATTTCGAGCGATCTTTTTTTTAAGGAAGATGTTTTCTGAATCATTCATTTTCCTGCAAAACACAAACACGCCTGAGTGGTGAAAAGTCATCTCAAAACATCGTAGAAACTATTTTGAAAAAAATTGTTCACATGGCAACATATGAACAATCTAAATAGTATTTTTGTAATTTTTCTTCAAATAAATTTAAAAAAATGGTGATGGCAGTAGTCATCGTTACGAAATTTCATGTCTTTTTTTTTCCATCGTTCCAAACTTCAATCCAACATGACTTGAGATTGTTATTTAAGGGTATTGTTACCTAGTGTTTTCCGAGTCATGATAGAAAACCTTTTATATCGGAGAATGATATGGGGTGGAAAATTTTATATATACTTAATTGGTTTATAACTCATTAGTTTAAGTTTTGAGCCCAGGTGAGTTTGAATGGATTGATTGATTGGGATCGGATTCAAGCTTCTTCTTATATCGGGTTTGTTACGGGTTCCTAATAAATGATATCGAAGCCAATTATTGATTGGTCGACTCCCGATATATTCCGATGTTTGGTGTCTCGCGTTTCATTTACTTTGTTTATTAGCTTATATAGCGCTCTGTACTTTTGCTTTCGGCACTATGCTGTAACCGCAACCCGAAAAATTGTCCGATGAAATTAATTCCGATTTATTCAATCATTTCTCCGGAAAATTAGTAGAAAATAGAAATGAATTCTCACGTATTTATTTGGTTTTTCACTTCCCACATCGGATTTAAAATTGGAAATATGGATTATCATCATCGCAAAAAGAGACAAACTATTTTTGTCCCGAATTACCGAAGCACATGTGCTGTACCGAATTGCCGCCCTTGTATAACCCGGGGAAGGGCAAATCGGCTTTTGACGGGACGGGTCTTGGGCGCGTGGAGATCCGTCACGCTCGGTGACGCGTGTCGAAACGGAGTGGAGAGTACCCCGGAGTCCACACTCGCGAGATCGGGTATGGCAGTTTTAGTGAAAAGCCTCGACGACTGCAAGAGCGGGAAATTGGGGAATTATTCTGGCGGCATATGCTGGTCAGGAATAGTTAAATCCGGTAATGCCACGCGCCCATGCTTGCATGACCTCAACATTTCTTTTTTGCGCTTTTTTTTCTTTTTTGCCTCTCTTTCTTTTGTTTTTTTTCAGTATTTTCGGATTTCACTTTTTCCGTCCACTTTTGGAAAATATGAAAAAGAAAAAACTCAAGTCAAAAGGTGAAAAGAGAAGGATTGTGCACTTTTCTTTTGAACTTTTCTTCATTTTTCATGGTGAAAACGTTTTCGGGATAATATTTGGGGAAGATGGCACAAATCATAAGCTTTGACCCAACGTGCAATGTGATCTCTGAACTTTTAATTTGTTCATTATCGTCTCTGATTTTTGGTACATATTTAATTTAGTTATTCAACTATGCGTAAATGTTCAATGTAGTCCTTCCACTATATTGAACATGTACCAAAAGCTCAGGGATCACATTGAAATAATTAAAAGTTCAGATACCACATTATACATTGGATCAAAATTTAATGACCACATTGAATATTAGGCTCAAGTTTAGAAATCGTATTACACATTGGATCAAAGTTCAGGACTGTCTATGACACTGTCGCATATTTAAATACTCTAACATTGGTAAACTATTCCTAGCAAATATCGCATTAGTTTATACCATACCGTCCACGTTGTCAAGATTAGAAGAAAAATTTTGTCAACATTATGCATGACTGGAGGGCAAATCTGCCACGGTAGATAATTTAAGTGGAAGAAATCAAGGAGACAAGATTGGTGCATCTGGAAAGGTCCCTGGTTAAACAAATATTTTTACAGAATTAAATTAAATGGACTCACCTTATAATATAATTTTCTTTGCCATCCCCCCAAGTAAATTAAATGGGCTGGGTTATTTAACGATGGGCAAATCTAGGATTTCTTATTTTATTGGGAATTGTTTCACAGCACAGCGACGCATGTGTGGCGAGCGTGACATGTGTAATCGAGCCAAAATTTTGATTGATAGGGATCCCAAAAAATGCACGCGAATTCTCTATATATAGAACACATAATCGAGGGATGGCCCTACTCATTCTTGTATCCTATGATTTTTTATATTTTATTGATGTATTTATTTAATCATTTTCGTCACAAGATCGTGTATCCAATCAAATCGGTTTTAATAGAGTAATATTATGCACAAAATAAGTGAAAACTTCGTTTCTTTTCTCTTTACGTTGGCTGATATAACATAAATATGCAAAGGGACAATCGCACAAATGATCCTTGAATTTTAATCAAACGTGCAATGCCGTCTCCAAGCTTTTAATTCATGCAATGTGGTCCCTGAATTTTGGCCAAGCTTCCAATATCGTCTTTACACTTTTTATCTGTTTAATACGATACCTAAAATATTGGTAAACATTTAATGCAATCCCTAAATTATACGAAGTTGTTTTAAAAGTTCAGGGATCACGTTGAACAACGAATCAAAGTTCACGGACCACGTTAAGCACACCCGTGTCATTTTCTCACAAGATTATTCATTTAGTTTTCTAATTTACCGGAGTCCCGATCGGGCACGGATGGGTCTGAATTTAATTATCCACATGATTTCTTTCAAAAAATTGCGAGCTAATTTTTTCGAGAAGATTAGAGGGACGTGAGGAGGACGAAGACAAACGCACCAAAAAGCACGAACACATGGTCGGCGATGGTCCAATGCATTCGATAAATGTCGTTCTATTCGCACGTAATTGGGGGCCACCTGTCGAGCGCGAGAGAGAGAGAGAGGAAGAAATCAAGACGACTAAAGTCAAAGAAAGCCAAGAATGGCTGGGCCCGGTGGGCTGCCGCCACGTGTCCCTTGCGATCGACACCTAATTGCAAGTGATAACGCACTCGGGGACTTCCCAAGAGTATATTCCCTGCATCTCCACTTACCAAACTTTGGTGTCACGGGCGTTTGGCAAGTGGTCAAATAATGAAAATTTTTATTTTTTTATTTTAAAAATTAGTTTAAAAATAGAAATCAGTTTGTTAAAAATTTTGGGCTCGGGCACAAATTTGCAAACAAATTTATTCTCTGTTAGTTTCTGCTAAAATTTACGTCAAATTGTTAAGTTGGATAATATTTAACAGTTGACGAGTGTATTGATTTGGGATTTTACCCATCTGTTTGTCACAAGTTTATAAATTTATGATTTTTCATGGTATTAATCCAATTTTAAGGGTGGTAAATTTATCATAAGTGTATCAGTTTTGGGTTTTTAGTGATAAAAAATTAATTCGAAATAAATCTGTCACTGGTGTATCGACTTTAAATTTTTCGTAGTATTAACCCTTAAATTAATGAGGTTTGGAGACTAATAGGCAGTCCTTTTATATGGCCGAGAGAGGGCCCATGTTGTGGGATAGCATAGCTATCTCATATTGCCATAAATACTTACCTTAATAGCTATCCCATGTAGCCCAATACTGTTTTTGTAGGAGGATTGGTTTTTGTCAATTGCTTTGATTTTTTGAGTTTTCATTATACATTAAAATTAACGACGAAAAAAAAAGAAACTTTAAAATGGATTTCCTTTTCTTCATAGCAAGATTTCGATTTTTGTTTTATTGGTTCGCTTTGGGTTGAGATAAAGATGAACATTTGTTTTATTGGTTCGCTTTGGGATTGGTTTAATCATTAAGTATTTAGTTTGAACTTAACAGATCTTATATCAAGTTATCCGATTGTTCCATCATATCCAGCTTCGGTCATATCCACCACCCCGTGAGTAGAGCTTTACCGATTCACATAGACAGCGCAGTTTGCGTGTATCCTTAGGAACAGTCGAGCTACGAGGTATGAGTACCCACACTATGAGAAAACAAACCAAACCAAACCAGACCAGATAGACCCTCAAACTAACATAAAATCGAAAAATTTTAAAAATCATTAGATTGGTTCAAAGGGTTTTTGCTCGAACATTACCCAGATCTAGACTCTTTATACGACCAAAACGGCGAGGAAGGGTTGATCCACACCAGCGACACCCTCGTGTTACCGTTAGGGTTCCATAAGATTATAGACTGAGCTCCTGCACTGGCCGAGACCTTAAAGTCCAAAGTCGATAGGTCCGTCCCCAGGTATCGAGATTCCGACAATCAGGAAATCTCTCCGCACGAGATATGTCGCGGTTAGACCCGCGGCTCGCCCTGTATTTCTGCTACGCATCATTCCGTGGGCTTGAAAACCGGAACGATTTGACGGTTCAAGGTCGACCTATCGTGGCTGGTCCAAGGTGACATCATATACGTATCACGAGTTTGGATCTGCTGGACAAGTTCCGTTGAAATGCTTTGCCAATGGATAAGCCAGCCGGCAAGAGATTGGCCAGGAATGGATCTATTGCGGGCTTCTCTTGTTTCTTGCAATTCAATGGGCTCTTTGGATCTATCACGAGTTGCGACCGCGATTGGGAGGAATGAAATTGACCAAACAAGAGAACCAAAAAAAGCCGGCCTTCACAGCATCATGTGCTTGCAAAAAAACTCCTATTCGATTTATCCGATGAACCTCCCTAGATTTTCAATTGGACAAGTTCCGTTGAAATTCCTCCCCGATCGCGACTCGCGAATGGGCTTCGGGCTCGACCCTCGATGTCGGGTCGGATCCTGGTCTGCTCCAACCCGACATCTAAGCCCAGAAATTTCGTCGGTCCTGGATCGATCTTGTTTCGGCCCGGCCCGGGCCGGCCCATGTACTAGCCCAATCTCACAGGCAAAGAGAGAAGTACGAGATTATGTACCTCTTTTGCTCTTTAGGTGTTAGCTTGACAGATTCTTTTTCTGCAATTTCTCTTTCTGGACTTGAGTTGAGGCGGAATTTCTGCTTTTGTTTAGATTAGTTCTTCATCACCGTTTCGTGTTTTTCATTTTCCTTTTTCCTCGGAGCTCCATCTTTCATATGAATAATTACGGTGAAAGTATCACATAAAAATCGAGAACATTACAAAAAAAAAAGCCATAAACTTATTGTTCATATATCAAATCAGTCATAAACCTTTTAACGATTTGCTGATATTATTCTTTCAATTAATTTTGGCTTGAAAATATTAACGTGGATACTGACCGTTTTATGTTGATTGATTTTTTTCTTTTCTTTTCTTACCGTGGGCTGGCAAGAGCTTGTGACCCTTTGATCAAATGAGGCAAAGGACACACTCCCTCATCAGATATGGGCCAGGCAAAGAAGTTGCGGCCTTTGCCAAATTTGGTGAGGATTGCAATGCCCTTGCCTATGGCCTGTGATCTCTGCCGGCTAGCATCGAGGTCGCGGAAGAAAAAAAAGACAAAAAAAGGCAAAAAGTAAAAATTTTAAAAAATTGCAAAAATTATCTATGTCAATATCGGCTATGCCACGTCGAACGGACAACATCCATGTTAACAATTTCTTATTAGAATTGGCCGGAATGACTATATTGACAAATCGTGAAAATGATTTTAATTAAAATGACTAAATTGAAAAGTTTATGATTGAATGGCCACGACCTTCTCCTCACTCAAAATGACCTTCCTCACGACATCAATTCTGCCAATCTTCATCTTGTCACCACCGGGAAAGGTCAGAGTCTGAAGTCGACGACCACAGATTACCACGGAACAAATACAGCCCGGTTGCTCTTCACCGTAATAACCTAAGCTAACTGCTCTTCATGGTCGGCGAGGCCGGAAAAAATTCAGTTAGGAGGGACAATATAAAAATGTTTTAGGGCTTCTTATCTCAAAGGAGGGGAAGACTTTGATATGTTCATGAAAATTTGGTACGTCTTTCTAATGTAAAAATTGCCCTAAACACCGAGCAACAAGTGGCTGGATCCGTCTATGCTAATGGTAATCGCATGCTCGATCGTGGTACCTTCGTCTTGCAGATGAGCAGTTTTACGATACTTTGAAAAAACAGATACCCAAGTTGAAGTTACTCACGATTTCCGTAACTCTTATATAAAATATCACAACACCCAACAATTGAGATAATTATCTGAAAAGTCCTAAACCTATCGTACAGGACCAACTTGTCATAAACCTTTCGATTGTGCTTATTTAGTCTTAAACCTATTATACAGCGGCCGATTCAGTCCTAAACCTTTCAATTGTGTCAATTTAGTCTTAAACCTTTCGACAATTTGCCAAAATAATCATTCCGGGTAGTTCTGGTCGGAAATCGTCGAATAACTATATCAGCAAATCGTCAAAAGGTTTAGACTTAAATTGGCACAATTATTCGACTAAAAAAATGGTACAAATAAAAATTTAAGACTAAATTGATCGTTATATAATAAATTTAGAACTGAATAAGATGAAGGATTGAATTGACCCGTTTTTTCTTATAAAAATTTGAAGATTTTTATAATCCACGGGCGAGATTTACTCTCTCTTTTTTGATTCGATGGTGATCGAGAGGCATCGATGATTCAATCCTCGCGAGAACTGGCCATAATGAGTAATGTCACGTCGTGGGTCTCCTGTCTTGTTCAGTTTGGTGGTTTCATTTCATTATCGACTCTACCACCGCCGGAGGACTTGCACCAATTTTTTCAAAGTTCGATCATAAAGAGAATCGAATGTCCATCCAACGCATCGATCTCACGCGTCTGCATTAACATGTTGTCGACTAATATCATCGAAGGATGTTGGTTTGGTTGCTTGAAGATGATATGAGGACAAATCATCATGTATTGTGGTTGACAAATTTGACCGGTGTTTCGTTAAAATTTCTCTTACAACGAAATATCTTTCCCCGTCATCTTTTTTTTTTTTTTTTTCGGTTTTTATCAAAGGAGATGAATTCTGGGCCAATTCCGAATTGAAGATATCAGGGCCAAATAGGGAAATCAATAGCTTGACTTCGAACCAAACTACACAAACTCAAACCGCACTAAGATTTAATGGACGACAAAGTTTGGAAGGTACATCTATTACAAATGAACCAAACGTGAACAAATTATGCTGAAATTTAATCGACAACAAAACTTGAGAATGCGAATATATCACACTGGAATTTAATCGATGATACAACACCTAAGGTAGAGATACTTGTCGGAATATAATTGACGACGCGGATATGAAAACTACAGCTAAAAAACACGTCGAAATTTAATCGACGACCCGAGTCTTACGAGATAAAAGACGCTGCACGAAAGTAAAGACAAAGAAAAATAGCAAATTTGTTTGATCTGTACGGGGTTTTCAATAGATGGCGAGTGGTATTTATGGCGATTGTGTGGTGATTGCTTCTTGGTGGTTTCTAACTATTGTGTTCTCCTCAAATGGTTTCCATCGATTGCCTTCGTGTGTCCCTCCGAAAGTCTCGTGCCCATACTTCCACGATCTCTTGACTTTGTTCTTTGTAAAAGAACTGAGGAATTTTGGAATGAGAATTTCGTTCTTCATTACCACAGAAACGTAACATATATACAAGAAGATACAGCTATCAAACAAATTCCTAATTAGGCTAAACTACTAAAAATACAAGGACCACACAATAAAAGTAATAAAAGATATGTACACAAAACTTCCTAAGTAAACGGCCTAAATAAATGCATATCACAGCTGCCTTTCCAATACCCCCCTCAAGTTGGAGCATGGGGATCTTGAATGCCCAACTTGCGAAGAATAAAGTTAAATTGATCCTTTCCCAACGCCTTCGTGAAGATATCAGCTGCCTGCATTGAACTACGTACATAATCTGTCTGAATGTTACCATTAAGTATCTCATTACGAATAAAATGACAGTCCACTTCAATATGCTTGGTACGCTCATGATAGACAGGATTGGCGACTATATGTAAGGCTGCTTGACTGTCGCAATACAAGTGCATAGGTTGAGAATGTGCCACACCAAGAGAATCCAAAATCCTTTCAACCACTTAAGTTCACAAATTGTAGCAGTCATAGACCTATATTCAGCTTCAGCGGATGAGCAAGACACTGTCTGTTGCTTCTTAGTCTTCCACGAGATAGGAGATTCTCCCAAAAGAACAAAGTAACCAGTCAAAGATCGTCTCGTCAAAGGACAACTAGCCCAGTCAGAATCGCAGTAAGCAGACAATTTGAGGTCACAATTGGCACGCAACATAATACCCTGACCTGGATTTCCTTTCAGATAACACAGAACTCTCACAGCTGCCTCCCAATGAGCTTTCTTTGGCCTCTGCATGAACTGTGCAAGAATATACACACAGTAAGATAATTCAGGTCGAGTTATTGTTAGATAAATAAGCCGACCCACTAGGCGCCTATACTGAGGAGGGTTGTCTACATCATCGCTCTCAGTAAGGGCTAGCTTGTGATTTTGTTCAAGAGGAGTTTTAGCCGGCTTGGAACCCAGTAATCCGACCTCAGAAATCACATCCAACGCATACTTACGTTGACACAAGAAAATACCATCCAAGTTTCTCGCCACTTCAATCCCCAAGAAAAATTTCAGCTTCCCTAAGTCTTTCATATGAAAACAACGACTCATATAGTTCTTGAACTTTTGCATAGCGGAAATATCATTACCGGAGATAATGAGATCATCAACATAAATAAGCACATTCAATTGAACAGTCCCAACTCGAAAAGTGAACAAGGAGTAATCTGAATATGATTGCTGAAATCCATAAGCTTTCAATGATGCAGCCAATTTCGCAAACCAACATCTAGGTGCTTGTCGCAAACCGTATAGAGATTTCCGGAGTCTGCATACCTTTCCTGATGATTGAGAGGCAAATCCAGGTGGCATCTTCATGTAAACCTCTTCCTCTAAATCGCCATGTAAGAAAGCATTTTGAACGTCCATCTGATGAAGTTCCCGATTCTTTGCAGCCGCAACGGCAAGAAAGGTGCGTACAGTGCACATTTTTGCCGTAGGAGCAAAAGTCTCCTGATAATCTATGCCTTCAACTTGATTATTTCCCAGTATCACCAACCGCGCCTTGTATCGTTCAACGCTTCCATCAGAATTGTACTTAATTTTATACACCCACCTGCTCCCAATTGCTTTCTTCCCAGGCGGCAAATTTTCGACTGTCCATGTGCCATTATCTTCTAAAGCCTGTATTTCTTTACTCGTGGCCTCTCTTCACCGTTCATCTTTAATCGCTTTCGCATAAGAGTTTGGTTCATGTCCTGCAGTAATTGCTGCCAAGAAACATCGGTGTTGCGCAGAGAATTTTTCATAACTCACATAACGTGCTATAGAATAAGGCGTACCTGAGGAATCAGATCGGGCAGATGAGCATGTCGAGGGGCTTATTCTGATGGCGTTTGTCATATAATCTTTCAAACGAACAGAAGGTTGCATGACCCTTTGTCACCTGCCTAGCTGCTCTTCAACGACTTCACTTTTTTCCACGTCCTCATTGTTTGTGTGGATCAATTCCTCCATTTCATGATTCACTTCATTTTCTCTATCTACACTTTCGTCGACAACTTCACTTCTTTCCACGTCCTCATTGTTTGTGTGGATCAATTCCTCCATTTCATGATTCACTTCATTTTCTCTATCTACACTTTCGTCGACAACTTCACTTCTTTCCACGTCCTCATTGTTTGTGTGGATCAATTCCTCCCTCAAGTCACTTTTTAAATCATCAACTTCATCAGCCAACTCCACAACTCTATTTTTAATGAGTTCATTATTTACCGTTTTCTCATCAGCATATGGAAATTCTGTTTCATCAAACACTACATCTCTTGATACAAAGTATTCATCAGCTTCTAAATCATACAATCTCCATCCTTTCTTTCCCAATGGATAAGCAACAAAAACACACCGGCGACTTCTACTAGCAAATTTATCTTTATCCCGATTCTGATTATGCGCATAGCACAAACAACCAAAAATCCGAATATGTTTATAAGAAGGAGGTTGGCCAAAGATAATCTCATATGGGGTTTTACCATTCAATAATATAGATGGAGTTCTGTTAATCAAATACCCAGCTGCGAGTATACATTCTCCCCAAAATTCTATGGGTAAATTTGCTTGGAAACGCAAAGCTCTTGCAACATTAAGGATATGGCGATGCTTTCTTTCCACTTGGCCATTTTGTTGAGGTGTTCCAACACAAGAAGTTTGATGCAATATCCCATGTTCATCAAAATATTCTTTTTTTTTTGTAAAGTTAAGATGTATTACTTTTCTGAATCAAATCATCAAAATATTCTTTCAAGCACAAAAATTCACTTCCGTTATCACTTCTAACGATTTTCACATTTTTCTCAAATTGGCATTTAACCATCGCAATAAATTTCCTAAGAACGTAGGCCACTTCATTTTTTCCATTCAGCAAATATATCCACACAGCACGAGAGTAATCATCAACAATTGTCAAGAAATAAATTGCTCCACATGAAGCTGGGACTCTATAAGGTCCCCACAAATCACAATGCATCAATTCAAAACAATCTTTAGCTTTATTGTCACTAGAAAAGAAGATCTCTCTTGTTTGTTTTGCTCTAACACAAACCTCACAAGTTTTATTGGTTTTCCTAACCATTTTGCCAGCTTCTGGAATTAACTCCACCACCTTAGAAGAAGGATGACCCATTCTTTTATGCCAAAGCTCAAAGGATTCCATATCAGCCACCTTGCAAGCATGTACCGAAGTCACTCCTTTGAGAAAGTAAAGCCCCTCGCGTTGCTCACCCACTCCAATCAGGTTCCTCGAATTTAGGTCCTGTATAGCACATATTTTGTTATTGAGTTGGATAACCAAATTTGAATCATTAAGAAGTTGTGATACATAAATCAGATTGCATTTCAAATTGGGTACAAAAAGAACTCGTTGCAATTTCGAGTCTCCTCCAAGCAACACAGTTCCTTCTTTCACTGCCATGGTCTTTTCTCCATCAGGTAATTCGATTGAGCATGGCATAATGTCACGCAATTCTCTCAAAAATGCCAACGTTCCCGTCATATGGTGGGAAGCTCCTGTGTCAATAATCCAACGAAAAATACTCTGCTTACCTATCAACCTCTCATGGGCACCATTCTGATGAGAACTTAACATTCCCAGCAAAGTCGCCCACTGCTCATCATTCAATCTACTAAGACCCTTTCGATCTGAATCTGTCACAACTCCTCGCCCACCATCAACTCCAGTTGCCTGTGAGAAGTTGGCACGAGCACCTCCTCCCTTGTTTCGTCCACCTCTATTACCACGCTTTTGACCACTACCTTGTCCAGTAGAGGTTCCACGTGGTCTATTACCCCACCATTCTGGATATCCTATTAGCTGGAAATAACTTTCAACATCATGTCCCTCTCGGTTGCAATTAGAACAGAACGGGATTTTATCTTTATCCCCCCTTGAATTTTGACCACCTGCCCGTATTGCAAAACTCATGGGATTGCCTCTTTCATCCTTGGTTCGTGTCATAGTTCGCACTCGCTCTTGCTGAACAACCATAGCATAGACACGATTCAGATTAGGCAAAGGTTCAGTGCTCAAAATATTAGCGCGCACTGTTCCATATCCTTCTTCATCTAAGCCCATCAAAAACTGATGAACTCTCTCTTCTTCACGCTTTCTTTCCAATACAATGGTAAGATTGCATCTGCAACCTGTACAAATACACACTGGTATCTGATCATAGTTATTTATTTCATCCCACAAGGTTTTGAGTTTACCGAAATAGGACACGATGGGTTGACCATTCTGCTTACAATTGGCCAAATCCGATCTTAGTTGTTGCATCCATGGACCATTCCCAATCGAAAATCTCTGGTTGATATCCTCCCACAGATCTTTCACATTCTCCATGTGAGAGATAGTCGAGCGAAGTGTCGGTTCTATGGTATTAAACACCCAAGAAACCAACATGGAATTAACCGTCCACCAATCTTCAAGTTCCAGTGAATCATATGCTGGTTGCTTGATAGATCCATCAATAAAACCATATTTCTTCTTGGCTCGTAATGCAGTCCGCATAGCTCGCGCCCATTCTTCATAATTCTCGCCCTTCAACTGAACTTGGGTAATCAGGTTACCCGAGTTGTCATTCGAATTTAGTGTGTAAGGACTAAAGGTTTTCTTGTCCACTCCAGAACTCTCGTCACCTTTTTTTTCATCAGCCATGGCTTTGATACCATGTAAAAGAACTGAGGAATTTTGGAATGAGAATTCCGTTCTTCATTACCACAGAAACGTAACATATATACAAGAAGATACAGCTATCAAACAAATTCCTAATTAGGCTAAACTACTAAAAATACAAGGACCACACAATAAAAGTAATAAAAGATATGTACACAAAACTTCCTAAGTAAACGGCCTAAATAAATGCATATCACAGCTGCCTTTCCAATATTCTTCGGCTGCTATTCCTCTGAGAATGTGTGCAATCTTGTTCCCAAGTGGTTTTCATCCCGACAATTTCGTGTCCACATTCTCGTAATCTCATAATCTTGTTCTCGAATCGTTGCCCTCTCACAATGTTCATGTCGATTGCTTCACAATCTCAGCTGCCCAGTATCGTGATCTCGAACTTGGAATTATATCTTAATGCTTCTCTTGTGGCTGCCCCGTCGTCTTAATTGCTTGGGCCTCTGATGGCTTCGAACTTTGAGTTGTACTTCAGCTCTTCCTATGTTTTCATTGAACTGTGCATCACCTAGATTTGGTCAACATTCGAATGGATCTGATGGCCGAAGCCCTCGGAACCCCTGGCTCTGCAACAAGTACTTTGGCCACGGGGGGCAACTTGAGTTTGAGCCATGAGATGGAGGAAGTTAAAGTGATTCTTGAAAATAACCTTTTAGATCTTCTTAAAGTGGAAATCGTACATTTTCTCGGTCGGCTCTTTGTTTTCCCTTTTCTGATGCCAAAAAGGGTTTTGCATAATCATGTTTTCCTTTTCGCGAAACGAATGCGCCCTAATTCCACCGTGATTCCCTCCCTCTCGAACGCCGACCTTGCTCGAAGACACGCGAGAAGATCAGGGGAAAGGATTACTAGGAGCATATACCTCCTTTTGGCTGCTCCTAAACTCCTCAAATTGCAGCTGGCCTCCTGAACCCTAGAATGATCAAATTTGTACCACCAGGAGTCGACCCACCAGAACATTGCTGAATGCAAGAACTCCAAGACTCAAGAGCCCTAATCACCAAACACTGCTCAACAACGTGCATACAAAAAGCTAAGCCCTGCGGCACAGCACAGGGGACCAGACTTTTCCATGTGCTTTCCTGGGATTTTCAGGATAGGGTGCTATCTTACCGTTCTAAAATCTCTAATACTAGATAGGCTTTTGTACGTGAAAAAGTTCAAAAAGGGAAGATCATTTTTCAACATATAAGAATGGAGGACCAGTTTGCATATATTTTTACTAAATCTCTGTACGGGGGTAGAGTGAGTTTTTCATGTAACAAGTTGGAATTATTTGATATCTACATCCCAACTTGAGGGAAAGTGTGAGAAAATATGTTAGTAAAGGTAGAATAGTCATTTTACGAGGTTTTGCTCATATATAGACATATATATTATTGTTATCCCTATGTTAATAATAATAAGAAGAAATGATTATCTCCTTACACATAATCAAATCCCACAGCTCCACGATGCCGTAATCCGCCATTTCCATAAAATTGCACGGCTCAAACAGTGAAAAAAGTCAAGCTTCATGGCTCGAATTTCGCCGAACTTCAATTTTAAACCCTAATTCCAAAAGCTTCTCCAATTGGAAGAACGAAAGGCGCGGACACATCCCGGGCATTGCGATACGTAATCGATCCGACCCGACGAGACACGGCATATTCGCGAAAACTCGTCTTTCGCCTTTTCTTTTCTCTCTTGTCCATCCCTTATCCTTCTTCCTTCCTCTTCTTCCTTTCTTGTCTCTCTTATTGACCAAAGACAAGAAAAAAAGAGGCAAATATTACATCCAACTTTTAAAAATCCGTTGGGGTCCAGGTGGAAGTTTCCCTCCGAGTCCCGGCCAGACAGGTTCGCCGCCGTTTCCCCGCTTCCTTTCCAGTACACGACGGAGAGTCAACGCCTCCTCGGTCGACTTCCCGCTTCAAAAGCCAAAGTCAGGAACGAACGAGTTCCTTCCTCACGGCTCGATTCATCATCCTCGCCAGCCCAATCCCTTCCCCCACCACCCACTTCCGATGGTGTTCAAGTACTACACTTTCGTCATCGAGGATGATTTCCTCCACACTCGGCCCGGCTCGCCGCCGGCCTTCTTGCTTTCGCCGTCTCCTGAAGCTTGCGGTGGTTGCCTCGGTGCCGTCAGCAGATCCGGCAAGTCGCAACTCCGAAATCAATCCAGGTTTTCCATGTCCCCGAAACCCAGTAGACTTGGAAACCGGCATCTCAGTTTATCCCCGAAACCCAGTGGTCATGAAAACCTGCATCTCAGTTTAAGTCAAATCTTGAAAGCTACTCGCAATTTTTCTCCCTCAATGCAAATAGGAGAAGGGGGGTCCGGAACTGTGTATAAGGCACAGTTAGAAGGTGGGCAGTTTGTTGCCATAAAACGAGCAAAGAAGGTGAGTGGCATTGCTGATTTCCTCTCTATTATTGACTCTGCTGGTGCCAATTTTTTATGAACCACTTTTGCTGGTATCACCAAAAGAGTCCGGAAGGTTAAGTACGTTCAAATCCAGAGAACATAGTTTCCTGCAACTCTCAGTTTTGTGGTTTGAAAAGTTAATTGTCTCGTTACATGATGCCTCATGCATTTTCCAAAAGAGTCCAGAAGGTTGAAGAATGTTTAATTCCACAGAACATAGTTTACTGCAACACTCTGGTTTATGCTTTGAAGAATTTAATTATCTCATAACATGATGCATGCATTTTGCAAAAGATAATTGCACGAAATGGTTGACTGCTCGCCATTCCTAGAAATGGGCCCGTCGTCTGTGCATGCTAGGATCACGTCTCTTTCGTTAGCTAGACTAGACAAGTACTTTCCCATTTTCTCATTTTTGTCAGAGTAGGACTGTTGGTTCGAAATTTTGGGTCCGGTTCTCCTTCATTATAATATATTGTGTTTTCTTGTCAAGGTCAAGTCAGCATGACACAATCCAATCTGCATTTTCGGTTTAAACTGCAGCTAAAATGTGACTCAACTTTAGAATGGGAAAGTAGTTTATACCCACTTCCCATGTAATGTGCAGTATGGATTGGGTTTTGGATGATGGCGCGAGTGCTATCTCTGGACATTTTTAATTGCAAATCTTCTGTGCAGGAAAACTTTGAGAGTTTGCGAACTGAATTTAGCAGTGCAGTTCAGCTTCTTTCTATAATTGATCATCGGAGTCTGGTGAAGCTCCTTGGTTATATCGAGGAAGGAAATGAGCGTCTTATTATTATGGAGTACGTGCCAAATGGTACTCTTAGAGAACATTTGGATGGTGAGATTACTAACTGTGAAAGCCATCTCTTTCTCTGGGCAGAATAACATTGCGGGCATCTCACTTGACTTTCTTGCAGGTCTACACGGGAGAATCCTCGATTTTAATCAAAGGCTCGAAGTTGCAATTGATGTTGCTCATGGCCTGACTTATCTGCACTTATACTCAGGTGAAGAAATTTCCCCCTCTTGCGCCAGTTGCTGAAACCCTCATCAGCAAATTACTCCATTTGTTTCATGAAGCATGTTGAATTAATACATCATGCTGTGAACAAAAACCTGTTTGTCCCGTGTACTGATGCATCGTCCCGAAAGCTTCGCAGCGAGTTGAAAACTTCTTAAACCCACATTTAACAGCCTTCCTTTTCCTCGTTTCCTTTTATCGTGCTCTGCAGAGAAGCAAATTATCCACCGAGACGTGAAGTCATCCAACATTCTTTTGACTGATAGCATGAGGGCTAAGGTGGCGGATTTTGGATTCGCAAGGCTAGGTGCTGGCGACACCGATAAAACTCACGTCTCCACCAAAGTGAAAGGCACAGTGGGTTATCTCGACCCAGAGTACATGAGAACCTATCAGCTCACCCCCAAAAGCGATGTGTACTCTTATGGGATCCTGCTCATAGAGATCCTCACCGGACATCGTCCTGTCGATTCAAAGCAGCCAGTCGATGAACGGGTGACACTTACATGGGTAAGCTAAAACTTGCTCCTGTAGGTGGAAAATAAATTCATTCTCTTAAGATTTGGTCATTTAGCCAATGTTTCATTACGTGTTCAGGCCTTCAGGAAGTTCAGCGAAGGAAATGTCGTGGACCTCATGGACCCAAGAATGGAGGAAATAGTGGATAGAGATATCCTGATGAGGATTTTTAATTTGGCTTTTCAGTGCATCGAGCCCGGACGATCGGATCGGCCCGATATGAAGGTCGTGGGTGGAGAGTTGTGGGGGATAAGGGTGGACTATCTCAAGAGTGTGAGGAGAGGGTAGTGAGAGTCAGTTCTCAAATATGTGCGAGTAGCAGAATGCATTCAGATAAATTGTTCATTGTCTAGACACATGGAATGGTTATGCTTGTCTCTCTAGTTTGTTACCCCAAGAAAGCTTCATTTGGAGTTGACTCATGACAAAATCGTTTCTTCCTTGGCCATGGTATCACAGTTCTCTCTCTCTCTCTCTCTCTCTCTCTTCATACATCATATGAAATTGTTTGTATGGTGGTATGTAAGTTTGGGGATCTTGTTCTATTGAAATGTTCTGGCAGGATCTGTCAATAGTAAAATACAGCGACAATTTTAGCAGTCTCATTAGTTTGTTCTTGTTTGCTCTACCTGATCTTCACAATAACTGGAATGGTCTTTCCTTCTCTTTTTATCTAGCCAATCAGTTTTTATTTGTGAAGATTGATAGCGAAACTTCGGACAGAAGGCATTGGCCCTTCATTTATGGGAAGACTTTGGACTATGGCTCTTGGCACTTGAGTTGACAGTTCTTTATCTGTTTCTATCTCTACATGGTGCCGTCCAAAGCATGAATCTTCCTATTCACTCTGTTTTACCAGCTAGCTCCAACATGAATTATGTTCTCAAATGCTATCAGCTCATCGAGACATCTGAGTGCCCCTTCAATTTTTTGATTATGCTCGCGAAAGTACAAGGTTAAAACCGCACTTGAGTGACAATGATAGGCCTCGTCGTTTTGGCAACTAATGTGATAATTTGGCCAGGTAATGAGAAGTGTAACAACTGTACAGATCAGTACAGCTTTCATCGCCTTTCAAGCAGCAATTTTTCCGCCAACACAAGTTAGAGGGATATCAAAATTTAATTATGGTGGTATGCAGTGAAACACTTTGTTCGGACATATCGATTACAGCAGGACTCAGGCCAATTTTATCTGCTCAAAGCTGAGTTGCATAAGCAACGTGATTAGGCCCCTCCTCAACGGGTGATCAAGTGATTTTCTGTCTTCATATGCAAGATTGTCGTACTAAAATGGATTTAGCCAACGAGGAAGCGTCAATCTCCATCTTTTCCATCCGCTCCTTGTCAATGCCGGGTGCAAGCTTATTATGTCTTCTGGCATGAAATCGTGTCTAGTCAATATCCCCACCACAGGTGATATCTGAAATACGACTTTAAGTGAGTTCACGGATGATATATGAGCAGCAAGAAAACCAGTTTCATTCATATTTTAATTCAACCAGAGCAGGCACCGTGGAATCAGAATTTGACATTCAGAGAGAAATTTGGAGAAGGAAATGATAGAGGGTGTCATTGTTCAGAGAAAATTCTTGAACAATGCAGATATAGTAGAAGAGCATTCCACCAAACTAGTCCACAAAAAGGAAACAGAAAAGAATGTTCCAAACTAAAAGAAGATCTGGGTCAGAAGCTAATTAAGCTAACTCAGGAGGTCGATAATAAAAACATCATCAAACGGAGTTTCGAACTACGTGGTTTCATCATCGTATTCGAGTGAAAAGAGTTACGGAGTTATAAAGATAGTCCTTGTATTTTGAGTGCTTAGAAAATTGTTAACGCATATAGAACTCACCATGTAGATCTTCGGAATCACTAGCTGGTGTCTCAAACCAACTTCGCGGAAAAGTATGAGCGCTTTTGCTAATGACATGGTTTCCACGACGGTGTAAGGCGAAGTGCTAGTGAATGGGCGCAAATCCAAGAGCATGTTCTCCTCCTCTTCGGTAACAACTATGTCCTCCATTTGGTCGGCATTTCCCGATCCCTTCTTTGCGAAATCGACTACCGAAAACTGCTCGGAGACATCGATGCCTGTAGGCTCTGGAGAGGACAGGAAGGCCTTCTTCTTTAGTAGTTCTACGAGATGCGCTCGCAGTATCACACCGTACAAAACGGGGGATTCTGAAAGATCTTTCTCACCCTTCTTATTTGGACGTAAATCGTTATCAACAACATTTTTCGCCGACTAATTATCTCAAACGATCTTTCTCGCCCTTACTTTAGATGGCCAAGGGAGGGCCGATGTCATGGGATAGCATAGCTTATCTCGATTCGCCATTAATACTTAATCTTAATAGCTATCCCATGTATCCTTAGGAAGAGTCGAGCTACAAGGTTCGAGTGCCCATACTCTAAGAAAAAAAGCCGAGGCAGACCAGATAGACCCTCAAACTAACATAGAACTGAAAATTCAAATAATTATTAGATTTGTTCGACGTTTTTTGCTCTAACGTTACCTAGATCTAGACTCTTTATACGAATAAAAAGGCGAGGAAGGCACGAGATTACAGTTGAGCTACTGCACCGGCCGACACCTTAAAGTCCAAGGTCGGCAGGTCCGTGTCCCCAGTTACCGAGATTCCGACGGTCAAGAAATCTTTTCACACGAGATATGTCGCGGCTAGACACGCGACTCGCCCTATATTTCAGCTACGCATCATTCTGTGGGCTAAAACCCGGCAAGGGTTCGACCGTTGAAATTCCTCCTAATCGCGATTCGCGAATGGGCTTTGGGCGTGACCCTCGATGTCGGGTCGGATCCTGGTCTGCTCCGGCCCGACATCTAAGCCGGAAATTTCGTCGGTCCCGGAACGAGCTCGTTTCGGCCCGGCCCGGCCCATGTACGAGATTATGTACCTCTTTTGCTCTTTTGGCGTTAGCTTGACAGATTCTTTTTCTGCAATTGCTCTTTCTTGACTTGAGTTGACGTGGAATTTCTGCTTTTGTTTAGATTAGTTCTTCATCATCGTTTCGTATTTTCATTTTCCTTTTCCTCATAGCTCTTTCTTTCATGAATAATTACGGTGAAAGTATCACGTAAAAAACAAAAACATTACCAAAAAAGTCATAAATCCATTATTCATACATCAAATCAATCATGAACCTTTTAATGATTTGCCAATGTAATCTTTTCAATTAATTTTGATCGGAAAACATTGACGTAGATACCGACCGTTGTACGTGAATTGATTTTTTTTTTTTTTTTTTTCTTTTCTTTACTTACTGTGGCTCGGCAGGAGCTTTGTGACCCTTTGCTCAAATCAGGCAAAGGCCATGACTCCCTCGTCAGATCTGGGCTAGGCAAGGAAGTTGTGGCCTTTGCCGAATTTGGGCGAGGATCGCAATGCCCTTGCCTATGCCCTGCAACCTCTGCCGGTCAGCATCGAGGTCGCAGGCTGGCAAAGGGAAATAAGAAAAAAAAATTGAAAAAATGGCAAAATGTAAAAAAATTAAAAGAATTGCAAAATTATTTACATCAACAGCGGTTGTGCCATGTGGAACGGATAGCATCCATGTCAACAATTTCTCATTAGAATTGGCCGGAGTGACTAAATTGGCAAATTGTGAAAATGATTTCAATTAAATTGACTTAATTAAAAAGGTTTTAAGATTGAATGGCCCCGACCTTCTCCCCACTCAAAATGACCTTCCTCCACGACATCAATTCCGCCAATCTTCATCTCGTCACCATCGAGAATGGTCAGAGTCCGACGTCGACGACCACAGATTACCACGGAACAAACACAGTCCGATCGCTCTTCACAGTAATAACCTAGGCTAACCGCTCTTCAAGGTCGGCGCGGCCGCAGAAACTTCAGTTAGGAGGGACAATATAAAATTGTTTTGGAGCTCCTCATCTCAATAAAGGGGAAGACTTCGATATGTTCATGAAAATTTCATACGACCCAAATGTTTCTAATGTAAAGATTGCCCTAAACACCGAATGACAAGAGGTGGGTCGATCCATCTATGCTAATGGCAATCGCATGCTCGATCGTGGTACTTTCGCCTCGCAGACGGGCAGTTCTACGATACTCCGAAAAAACGGATACTGGAGTCATAGTTACTTATGATTTCTATAACTCCTATATAAAATATCGCAACACCCAACATTTGGGATAACTATCTGAAAAGTCTTAAATCTATCGTACAAGACTAACTCGTCCTAAACTTTTCGATTGTGCCAATTCAGTCCTAAATCTATTGTATAGCGGCCGATTCAGTCATAAATATTTCAATCGTGTCTGTTTAGTTTTAAACCTTTCAACGATTAGCCAAAATAATTATTTCGGGTAGTTCTAGTTAGAAATCTATCTTGGCAAATTGCCAAAAGGTTTAGAATTAAATTTACACCATTATTCAATTAAAAAAAATGATACAATTAAAAATTTAGAACTGAATCGATCGTCGTATAATAAGTTTAGGAACCGTTTTTTCTTCAAAAAAATTTGAAGATTTTTATAATCAATAGGCGAGATTTACTCTCTCTTTTTTTTTGGTCCGACAGTGATCGAGAGGTAGCGATGATTCAATCCTCGCAAATACTGGCCATAATGAGTAATGTCGCATCGTGGGGCTCCTGTCATGTTCAGTTTGGTGGTTTCATTTCATTATCAACTCTACCCTCGCCCGAGGACTCTGCATCCATTTTTTCAAAGTTCGATCATAAAGAGAATCGAACGGTGCATGTCAATCCACGACATCATAGAACGCATCGATTTCACGCGTCTGCATTAACAAGTTGTCGATGAGTATCATCGAAGGATGTTGGTTTGATTGATTGAAGATGATATGAGGACAGATCATTGTGTGTCATAGTTGACAAATTCGATGTAATTTCTCCCGCAACGAAATATCTTTTTCCGTCGTTCTTTTGGTTTTTATCAGAGGAGATGGATTCTGCGCCAATTCCGAATTGAAGATATCCAGCCAAACAAGGAAATCAATAGCTTGACTTCGAACCAAACTACATAAACTCAAACCGCGCTAGGATTTAATGGACAACAAAGTTTGGATGGTACATCCGTTACAAATGAACCAAACGGGAACAAACTTTGCATTAATTGATAACAAAGCTTGAGAATGCGAATATATCACACTGGAATTTAATCGATGATGTAATACATAGGATAGAGATACACGCCGGAACTTAATCGACGACGCGAGTCTTAAAAAATAAAAAAATGGTGCACGAAAGTAAAGATAATGAAAGATAGCAAATTTGTTTGATCTGTGTGGAGGTTTCAATAGATGGCATGTGATATTTATAATGATTGTGTGATGATTGCTTCTTAGTGGTTTCGAGCGGTTGTATTCTCCTCAAACGGTTTCCGTCAATTGCCTTCATGTCCTTCCGAAACCGTTTGTTCTTCGGCTGTAATTCCTTTGAGAATGTGTGCAATCTTGTTCCCAAGTGGTTTTCATCCCGACAATTTCGTGTCCACGTTCTCACAATCTCATAATCTTGTTCTCGAATTGTTGCCCTCTCACAATGTTCATGTCGATTGCTTCACAATCTCAGCTGCCCAACATCGTGATCTTGAACTTGCAATTATATCTTAATGCTTCTCTTGCAGCTGCCCCTGATGGCTTGGAACTTTGATTTGTACTTCAACTCTTCCTATGTTTTCATTGAACCGTGCATCGCCCTTCGCTCATCAGCATATTCGTTGGTGATTTACTACCATGTCTATCGTCATTGTATACCGACAACTGATTGGCGGATTTACTACTATGTCTTGCCAATGCATATGCCTAATATCAATCGTTAATTGATTCTGTCATCAGCAATGTGTCATGTGCATGACAATGCCCATGCACTAGTCACAGGCCAATCACACGATTGCTCATGTTCATGTATTGATCACGTGCTCATCCATGTCGACAACTCGGCTGAATTTGGTGTCAATAATAGGAAATGAGAGAAAATCCAAAAGAGAATTCCTTCCCTTTTTCTCTTCTCACAAATGATCTTTGACTCTAGTAGAAACAATTTAAAGAGGGCAAATGTGTGCAAACTCAAAAGTCTCATTGCATCGTCCTGTCACAACTGTCGAGCAACGGTCAATTTGTTCAATGCAACTGCTTTTCTAGTTTGGAAGATATCTTCATGGCAAAAAAAAAATTAAAATTATTGTATATTTTTAAATGCTTGGCATGTATAAAGAAGAAAATCTTGATATGCTTTTCAATAGGGAACAATGGCTCAACCTTAAAATCTTGGATGTCAAGGGTCTCGTATTCGGCCCCAAATCCCTAGTCTAATAGTTGAGGATTCAGGTTCGGTCCACTCAATCTTGGAAGTGAGCACTGGAGACCTGGATTTGGTTAACATTAGAATGGATCCGACAACCGAGGCCCTTGGAACCCTTGGCTCCGCAGCGAGCACTCCAGCCGCTGGGCAACCTGAGTTTGAGCGACGAGATGCCGGAACTTCAAGTGATTCCAAAAATGACCTTCGATCTTCTCAAAGTGGAAACCGTATATTTTCTCGGTCAGCAGTTTGTTTTCCCTTTCTGATGCCAAAAACGGTTTTTCCATAACCACGTTTTCCTCTTTTCGTGAAATGAATGCACTCTAATTCCATCGTGATTCCCGCCTTCCCGAACACCACCTTTGCTCAAAGACACGCGAGAAGATCAGGGAAGAAGATTACTAGGAGCATATACCCCCTCTTTTGGCTGCTCCTAAACTCCTCAAATTGCAGCTGGGCTGAACCCTAGAATAATCAAATTTGCACCCCCATGAGTCCACCCACCAGAACATAGCTGAATACAAGAACTCCAACTCCAACACTCAAAACAGCCCTAATCACCAAACACTGCTCAACAACTTCCATTCAAAAAGCTAAGCCCCTGCGGCATAGCACATGGGACTTTCAGACTTTCCGTGTGCTTTCTTGGCATTTTCCTGGCGAGGCCCACCCCCACCTGCGATGCCCACCATTGTCCATTCCCAAAAGGGGGCGGCCATCAATCATTGTCGTTCGCGGAGCTTTGATATTTTTCGTTGTGTGCGTACGTAGTCGGATCCTTTTCACTCGGTTCCTTGTCTACAATCATTCGTGCATAATTCGGGTTTTTTCAACGCCACGTGTGGCCCTTTTTACACTGTCAGAAGCAACGAAACCGCGAGGCGTCTTCCTTGTCCCACCCCCCCTCTCTCTCTCCTCTCGTGCGCGTTGTCTCGACGCTTTCGGTATTTGGATCGACTACGTAACTCGTTTACGAGCGCCGTGACGTTGCTCACCGAGCTAGGAATGGACGGGTACGCGTGCAGACCGAGCATTAACCGGGTTGATTTCTCTGTTCGTCTCGTGCAAACAATCTCATGTACGTGCCACCCTTCCGGAACCTGGCTCCATGGCTCGCAAAATCAAAGGGGGTATTCCATGACTTCGTGGTTAAATACGCATGATAGTAGATTCACAGAGCTGTGCAACTTTTCCCAATAAAGAATACATACCGTACAAAAGCTGGAGTGGTTGACACTATTAAGCATTCAAACTTCACCCTCAAGACCTAACCTTGGCCACCCTCTCCAAGCTTTTGAAATGTCAAAGGACCCAATATGTGCTTCTAGATTAAGGACAGATCACAGATTAACAACCATGAGAAGATTGTAGCTGATTTCTTGCACGCTTTTCAACCAGAGAACATAAATTCATTAGTTTTCTTGATGCCCCTCTTAGCAATTTGAAGACTTGACGAGCAGCGGTTGCCGAAAAAAGAGAACAAAATGAAACGTCACGCCAGATTACCTGTGGGAATACTATGCTGGAGTTGGGCCACGATGGGATACATTTCGTCACTTCCTCCACAACAAGCACGAGGAATGAAAATCGCTGGTCAAATTGTAAACTCGTGGGGAACACTCGACGAAAGAGAAAAATTCTACTCGATGAACCATTTTCCACGAAAATCGACAGGAGTCGATCCATTGACTCTCGCCGGTCAAGACAGGGTCGAGCCTCTCTCTGGAAGAAGGTATTGATTCCTGCCAATTGCGCTAGGATACAGGAGAGTATTCCTGAAATTTAGCCAAAAGGAAAGGGCTAAAGAGAGCTGAGCAATCAATCAATCAACTTTGTTGGCGTGATGTAGGCGATAAAAATAAACAAAATGCCACTGAAGAGGCCTTCCGGGAAAAGCAAGCGACCCCAAGAACGGTCAAAATTGTCCACCCTGCGGGCACTGTTCGAAATGCCTGCGTTTGCTTGTGGGCCTTTGTAGACGGCCGATGCGTTACATCATCGTCTACCTCTGTTTAGGCCGGTCATGTGAAGCTTTCCCATTAAATTCTTCGCAGCTATAAAAAGGAAAAAAAAGACAAACGTCCCAGAACGGAGAGGCTTTGTCTCAAGCTTCAGCCGCCTTTATTTTTCTTTGAGGGGGAACTCTATGGTTGGTGCTTCTTTGCTTATTTAACTTTTTGTGAGATCGAAGTAAGTGGCATCTCATGAGGGTTTTGTTGCTCTGTGGGAGCTTAGGAACTTGGAGGGGGTTGATGATCGGAGCTTGACGAATCTTGTCCCTCAATCTTCTGATCAGTGATTGGGTTGTGTCTTCTGTGTGATTTCGCATCTGGGTCTGGAGTGAAGTCTACGCTTTTGGGGTGAAGGAGAAGGAGGAACTTTTGGGAATTCTGGTATGCTTGGTTTAGTTCGGATTTTGGGGGATTGTGGAGAGTGAGTTCGGGAAGTTGTTTCTTTTTTCCCTCGCGAAGATAGGTTCTTGCTGGGTGGACATGTAAGGATTTCATCGATTTATGGTGCACTATCAAGAAAGTGCTTCAAGAATTTCTGGGTCATAAAGCACATGAAGCGGGAGATCAGCTTTCCTTTAGTATCGGATCTCGATCTTTTTGTAGTTTTGCGAATTGGGTTCTTTTCAAGGCATCTAATTGATTCGCAGTTACGGCGAGAAATTGAACTCAGGTGTTTTCGAAGCCTTGGAGTTTACGGCCAGTTAAAAAATTTGCGTTGATTCTACAAAGCCTCAAATTCAGCGAGTGTGGCTATTAGCTTTCAGCTCCTTCTTTGTCTTCTCTCTATACTTGAAGTTGAATCTCTATGCGATTTGAAGATTTCTGACGCTGTAAGATGGTCATGAGTGCTTGAATTACCTGATAGGGGAAATTAAAGCCCTAATTATACTCTTGGTTATTGGGCTCATTGATATTTCTTAGTTTGGGTTGTCTGCTCAAATGGAGATGTTAGGTGCCTTTGTATTTATCTATTGAAGATAGAGGCTTTGACATATGTATTAATCGACAATGGCAATAGTCACAACAATACTCCTTCTGCTCCCACAATTGCTGAGGATATCTGCCACTGATTTCCACTTGAAGTCGAAGGTTTGTGGCACTGATCGACTGGCATATTCAAGTTATTCTGGTAGTGAATTCTTTTACATTAATGAAGAGATAGTAGACAAAAATCAGTTCTGCAATGCCCTCAAATATCACTATGAGGATGGTTGCGACCTTGAGGATTACCCTGGACCTAATTGCTCTGAGATAAATCTTTCACTAGGTATGGATTTAATATTTGCGATGTGCTAGTAAGTGGTTGAGACTTATTGAACTGTTTTGTATGCAATGAATACAGAGGCTCATTTTTACCAAATTCTCACCATTTCTTTTTCCTTTTATGGTTTCTGGGAGGGTCAGTTCAAACGCATTTTCATGGAGGAAGAAAGTTTCTGGAGACAGAAGTTAGTGATGACAAAGTTGATGAACAGAGCCACAAGAAAGAACAGAAGAAAAGTCCAAACTTTCTTTTAACCCATAAAAGCGTCAGCTTGGTTGTACCTGGAGTTTTAGCTCTATCTTGTGTTTTAGCCTGTCCCTGCTTCTACAGAAAAAGAAAAGAAGCTGCTCACACTGTCCTTCCAAAGGATCTGAATTCAGGTAATTCCTTAGATCTTGTTGGAATGTCACTGTAAAAAGTTCTTCATATAGAAATTCTTATGCTCGTCTTTGACTAGAACGAGTGTTCAATTTGATAGCTAAATCAAATTCTTCAATGGGTTGGTCAGTGATAAAGAGTTTTTGTTCATTCCAGTAAATTCTACTCCCATATCGGAAGAGCGTCCTGCTCCTGAAAAGTTTTCTCCGCCTGAAAAGATTCCAGGGAGTCCACTTCGGGTGCCACCTAGTCCATCCAGATTTTCCATGTCCCCGAAACTCAGTAGACTTGGATCATTGCATCTCAGTTTAAGTCAAATCTTGAAAGCTACTCGCAATTTTTCTCCCTCAATGCAAATAGGAGAAGGGGGGTTCGGAACTGTGTATAAGGCACAGTTAGAAGGTGGGCAGTTTGTTGCCATAAAACGAGCAAAGAAGGTGAGTGGCATTGCTGATTTCCTCTCTCTTATTGACTCTGCTGGTGCCAATTTTTGATGAACCACTTTTGCTGATATCACCAAAAGAGTCCGGAAGGTTAAGTATGTTTAAATCCAGAGAACATAGTTTCCTGTAACTCTTAGGTTTGTGCTTTGAAGTGTTTACTATCTCATTACATGATGCATCATGCATTTTCCAAAACAGTCCAGAAGGTTTAAGAATGTTCAATTCCACAGAACATAGTTTCCTGCAACACTCTGGTTTATGCTTTGAAGAATTTAATTATCTCATTACAGGATGCATGCATTTTGCAAAAGATAATTGCACGAAATGGTTTGACTACTCGCTATTCGTAGAAATGGGCTCGTTGTCTGTGCATGCTAGGATCATGTCTCTTTCGTTAGCTAGACTAGACAAGTACTTTCCCATTTTCTCATTTTTGTCAGAGTAGGACTGTTGGTTCGATATTTTGGGTCCGGTTCTCCTTCATTATAATATGTTGTGTTTTCTTGACAAGGTCAAGTCAGCATTGCATTTTCCAATCTGCATTTTTGGTTTAAATTGCGGCTAAAATGTGACTCAACTTTAGAATGGGAAAGTAGGTTATACCCACTTCCCATGTAATGTGCAGTATGAATTGGGTTTTGAATGATGGCGCGAGAGCTATCTCTGGACATTTTCAATTGCAAATCTTCTGTGCAGGAACACTTTGAGAGTTTGCGAACTGAATTTAGCAGTGAAGTTCAGCTTCTTTCTAAAATTGATCATCGGAGTCTGGTGAAGCTACTTGGTTATATCGAGAAAGGAAATGAGCGTCTTATTATTACGGAGTATGTGCCAAATGGAACTCTTAGAGAACATTTGGATGGTGAGATTACTAACTGTGAAAGCCATCTCTTTCTCTGGGCAGAATAACATTGCGGGCATCTCACTTGACTTTCTTGCAGGTCTACACGGGAGAATCCTCGATTTTAATCAAAGGCTCGAAGTTGCAATTGATGTTGCTCATGGCCTGACTTATCTGCACTTATACTCAGGTGAAGAAATTTCCCCTTCTTGCACCAGTTGCTGAAACCCTCATCAGCAAATTACTCCATTTGTTTCATGAAGCATGTTGAATTAATACATCATGCTGTGAACAAAAACCTGTTTGTACCGTGTACTGATGCATAGTCCCGAAAGCTTTGCAGTGAGTTGAAAACTTCTTAAACCCACATTTAACAGCCTTCCTTTTCCTCGTTTCCTTTTATCGTGCTCTGCAGAGAAGCAAATTATCCACCGAGACGTGAAGTCATCCAACATTCTTTTGACTGATAGCATGAGGGCTAAGGTGGCGGATTTTGGATTCGCAAGGCTAGGTGCTGGCGACACCGATAAAACTCACGTCTCCACCAAAGTGAAAGGCACAGTGGGTTATCTCGACCCAGAGTACATGAGAACCTATCAGCTCACCCCCAAAAGCGATGTGTACTCTTTTGGGATCCTGCTCATAGAGATCCTGAGTGGACGTCGTCCTGTCGATGCAAAGAAGCCAGTCGATGAACGGGTGACACTTAGATGGGTAAGCTAAAACTTGCTCCTGTTGGTGGAAAATAAATTCATTCTCTCAAGATTTGGTCATTTAGCCAATGTTTCATTACGTGTACAGGCCTTCAGGAAGTTCAATGAAGGAAATGTCGTGGACCTCATGGACCCGAGAATGGAGGAAAGAGTGGATACAGATATTCTGATGAGGATTTTTAATTTGGCTTTTCAGTGTGCTGCGCCTGGACGATCGGATCGGCCTGATATGAATGTTGTGGGTGAAGAGTTGTGGGGGATAAGGGTGGACTATCTCAATAGTGTGAGGAGAGGGTAGTGAGAGTCAGTTCTCAAATATGTGCTTGTAGCAGAATGCGTTCAGATAAATTGTTCATCGTCTATACACATGGAATGGTTATGCTTGTCTCTCCAGTTTGTTAACCCAAGAAAGCTTCATTTGGAGTTTAAGACTCATGGCAAATTCATTTCTTCCTTAGCCTTGGGTATCACAGCTCTCTCTCTCTCTCTCGATACATCATATGCAGTTGTCTGTATGGTGGCATGTAAGTTTGGGGATCTTGTTTTATTGAAGTGTTGTGGCAGGATCTGTCGTTAGTAAAATACAGCCGACGGTCATTTGGAGTTTAAGACTCATGACAAATTCATTTCTTCGTTAGCCTTGGGTATCACAGTTCTCTCTCTCACTCATGACAAATTCATTTCTTCGTTAGCCTTGGGTATCACAGTTCTCTCTCTCTCTCTCTCTCTCTCTCTCTCTCTCTCTCTCTCTCTCTCTCTCTCTCCCTATACATCATATGCAATTGTCTGTATGGTGACATGTAAGTTTGGGGATCTTGTTCTATTGAAGTGTTGTGGCAGGATCTGTCATTAGTAAAATATAGCTGACAGTCATTTGGAGTTTAAGACTCATGACAAATTCATTTCTTCCTTAGCCTTGGGTATCACAGTTCTCTCTCTCTCTCTCTCTCTCTCTCTCTCTCTCTCTCTCTCTCTCTCTCTCTCTCTCGATCTCGATACATCATATGCAGTTGTCTATACGGTGACATGTAAGTTTGGGGATCTTGTTCTATTGAAGTGTTCTGGCAAGATCTGTTGTTAGTAAAATACAGCTGACAGTTTTAGCAGTCTCATTAGTTTGTTCTTGTTTGCTCTACCTGATCTTCACAATAACTGGAATGGTCTTTCCTTCTCTTTTTATGTCACCAATCGGTTTTTATTTGTGAAGATCGATAGTGAAACTTCGGATAGAAGGCATTGGCCCTTCATTTATGGGAAGACTTTGGACTATAGCTCTTGGCACTTAAGAATTGACAATTTTTATCTGTTTCTGCCTCTACTTGGTGTCATTCAAAGCATGAATCTTCCTAATCACTATGTTTCACCAGCTAGCTCCAACATGAATTATGTTTTCAAATGCTATCAGCTCATTGAGATATCTGAGTGCCCCTTCTATTTTGTGATTATGCTCGTGAAAGTACAAGGTTAAAACCGCACTCGAATGACAATGCTAGGCCTCGTCTTTTAGGCAACTAATGTGATAATTCGACCAGATAATGAGCAAATGTAACAACTGAACTTATTGGTACAGCTTTCGTCAACTTTCAAGCGGCAATTTTTCCAGCAACACAAGCTAGAGGGATATCAAAATTTCATTATGGTGGTATGCAGTGAAACACTTTGTTCGGACATATCAAGTACAGCAGGACTCGGGCCAATTTTTATCTGCTTGAAGCTGAGTTGCATAAGCAACGTGATTAGGCCCCTCCTCAACGGGTGATCAAGTGATTTTCTATCTTCAAATGCAAGATTGTCGTACTAACATGGATTTAGCCAACGAGGAAGCGTCAATCTCCATCTTTTCCATCCGCTCCTTGTCAATGCCGGGTGCAAGCTTATTATGTCTTCTGGCATGAAATCGTGTCTCGTCAATATCCCCACCACGGGTGATATCTGAAATACGACTTTAAATGAGTTCACGGATGATATATGAGCAGAGAGAAAACCAGTTTCATTCATATTTTAATCCAACTAGGACAGGCACCGCGGAAACAGAATTTGACATTCAGAGAGAAATTTGGAGGAGAAAATGATGGAGGGTATTATTGTTCGGAGAAATTCTTTACAATACAGATATAGTCGAAGAGCATTCCACCAAACTAGTCCACAAAAAGGAAGCAGAAAAAGTTGTTCCTAACTAAAAGAAGATCTGTCTCAGAAGCTAGATAAGCTAACTCAGGAGGTCGATAATGAAAACATCGTCAAACAAGTTTCGAACTATGTGGTTGCATCATCGTATTCGAGTGAAAAGAGTTATGGAGTTATAAAAATAGTCCTAGTATTATGAGTGCTTAAAAAATTGTTAACGCATAGAGAACTTACCCTGTGGATCTTTGGAATCACTAGCAGGTGTCTCAAACCAACTTCACGGAAAAGTATGAGAGCTTTTGCTAATGACATGGTTTCCACGACTGTGTAAGGCGAAGTGTTAGTGAATGGATGCAAATCCAAGAACATGTTCTCCTCCTCTTCCGTAACAACTATGTCCTCTATTTGGTCGGCATTTCCCGATCCCTTCTTTGCAAAATCGACTACTGAAAACTGCTCGGAGACATCGATGCCTGTTGGCTCTGGAGAGGACAGGAAGGCCTTCTTCTTTAGTAGTTCTATGAGATGCACTCGCAGTATCACACCATACAAAACAGGGGATTCTGAAAGCGGAGGCTCATCAATCACCGGGAACCCATTATTTGTTGTAGTTCTGAGCACATGTACAACATTTCCAACCTTCTCAACGCTGTGAAATAGCTGGAGAGGGCCTTTTACCACATCACCGACAGTTAGTTGTCTCATGAATGGTTCGGCATGAGCTTCGAGATATGGGAACCCTTTTGCCTTCATCATTAGGTCAAAGATGTTGCTATCAAAGGCATCTCCGACCGCCTTTGAAACTAGAAGAACCAGCATCATTAGTGGTAACAATAACAGGTTATCCGTCAATTCCAGGAGGATTACGCATGAAGAAACCATTGTTCTCATTGTTCCACCGAGAAAGGAAGCAGCACCAAGCACGGCGAAAAGACCATGATCAAGAGTTGAGCGAGGACCGATTAACATTCCAATGAAACGTCCAAAAGATGCGCCCGTCACAATTGCTGGTACAAAGAGGCCAGTGGGAGCCACGATGCCGTAGCTAAATATGCCGAGGAAAAAGCAGGCGCCAAAAAAAATGAGTATAGATGAATACTGGAATTCGTCATCAGTGCCTTTGCTAAAAAGATTTCTGATTGCATCGTCATTTGTGTTAAAGATGAGGCTGGCGAGATCGTTGTATTGCCCGGAAGGACATTGAAACTTCTTGTAGTTCCCAGACTGTCCGATTGTAGGACAGGTCTCCTTGGTATTGGCTGGACACGGTAGACAAGATGCAAGCCACGGTAATCCGAATAACAGACAGGATGTGAAGATGGAAATGGAGCAAGCAAGTAAAATCTTGTACCGACTACATTTCCTGGAAAGAGAAATCATAAGAAAATAAAGTGAGCTCTTCGACTTTACTGTCTCCGATGAATTCCTTAAAAGTTTAACAGTGAAAAGCATCATTTAAAGGATCTTACCCATTGATGACATTGTAGACTCGGAGAACCTTATCCAGCAAGAAATTATGCAAGCTGCCGAATAAGCCCCCTAGAACACCAAGGAGGAGAGCTGGGGGGACATCCCGTAGGTGAGACGAGATATTTGTCGAAGTGACATCGTACATTATTAACCCACCCTTACCAAATGGCCCACATTTTCCACTGTTGCAGAACTCAATCAGCACTCCTAGTATAATCGCTACTATAGCTGTCGTATAGAAGGCCCTCCACAGAAGGGCACTCCTCCACCTGCAAATTCACATTCATGGTTAGTACCAATGACCCACTCATATTCAAGTTCACCAGTAAACTCAAATTATTAGACATTAATGGTTAGTAATGACGAAGCTATCCATGATTTTATGATAGATTCCTTAGTTAATTATCAGGTAAATTGTTTGTCAAATCTCTAAAACACTGTCTTAAGGAGGCATACTCAAGTACAGCGAGATGGATTAATATACCAAGATGCCATCTCTTCGAGGGCAAACAGCAACCCACCAACCGGGGCACGAAAAGCAGAGGCGATTCCAGCAGCTGATCCGCATGTGACGAGATCTCTTCTATCCCTGTCGTTTTTGAAAAACTGTAACCACGACCAAGTCAAGCCATATTTCATTGACCCGCCGTGACCAAGCAGAGAAGCAACACATGCACCGATATGCACCATAGGTCCAGCCTTTCCCACAAGAAGAGATGAGGACACAGCAGAGATGCTTCCAATTATCTGTCAGTTAGGACCAACATGTGATGAGACTATTGTTTACTTAAGAACTCACATACAAAATACTCTGTGCTTTGTGATGTTATAGATGAAGTTTAAAGTTCCAGACTGTCCAAACGGAGAAAAAGTACAGGCAAAGAACGGAAAACTGCTTTCCCCTATATGACCGTAGATGGGGAATTAATTGACACTGAACATCACAAAATGGAAAACACGGCAAGTTAGATGGGCAAAAATTGGATGAAATCAGTCCAAACCATCACATTCCAACATTTTGAAGAAGGTTCATAGAGGCATCTACTCTTAAAAGAAAAAAAAGCTAAAAGAAAAACACCAAAAATCACAATCTGAGTTGGAGGCAGAGCCAATGCAGCAACCACAGCTCAAAATCGCTCATGGCCTTCCTACAAAACCAGAATCAACGGTTTTACACAGTGCTAGTGCAATTATCAAGCACTGCAATTCATATATCACGTGAATGCTTGATGCATTGCAGACTTAAACAAGAAGATAGGAAAAAAAGATAATCGAGTGATGAATGTGCAACTTTGCAATCACAGACACATAACATTGTCTCACCTTAACGAACAATGTCTTCAGTGAAAAAATTCCTGGTGCATCCACGCCATTCAGATAAGCCTTTACTTCTGGTATACCCGATCCGGCAGCTGCTGGCGATACAAAAGCCGTGATGAGCGCCGCAGACAAGGTGAGCATAAGGTTGGATACAGAAAAGACGACAAAAGCCATCACAAACCTGCAAAAGCCATTACAGAGTTTCACCATAAGATTCTCCTCGCCATCACAAGGTAGAAGAAAAATTTTCAACCCACTTAAATTACTCAGATCCCTTTCTTTCATTGGGTAGTTAGATTCTATAAAACCAAACAAAAAAACTGAACCATTTTTCAATCATCTCTTCCAATTAACTAAAGAGCATGTCTGTTTGGCTTCTCGGAAGTATTCCTAAAAGCTCCATTGTGCCTATATTAACCACAAAAACAATGTGATGATAGAGTGGACCAAAGCTTCGCATAACCTTTATCTTCTCAAGCCTCTCCAGCTAGGTATGCCATTCAACTATACTAGAAACCAAGAATTGACATACTATTAGTCTGATTAACATTGATGTTGAGAAGGCTACCAGACTAGCATGCAATTGTGAATAGGCACAGAGCAGAATTGACAGAATCATTACCTCTGAGCCAACATCATATTCGAAGTGACCACGAACTTAATGCCTGCAACATTTTCTATTGCGAGATTGTTGCAAAACCCAACAAGGCTAACAATCCCACCAATCAAGAAACACAACAGCCACTTCATGAGCACATACTGAAATATCTGGACTGTACTTCTACTCCTCCAATCTTGCTTAAAGAAATCATTCTCTGAGATCCTGCATTCAAAGCCCTTTTGCCAAATTCAGCATTAACCGCCTCAATCCCCTCAAATCTGATCACACACTTTTCTTTTGGCAAAAAAAAAAAAAAGAAAATGGCTACTTTTTCCCTCCTATTTTGCAAGAAAAGGGAATGGAAGCTTACTCATAATCAAGACTCTCAATTGGGCACAAGTTGGCTCCAACAATGGCCACTTGGGACGCGGACTTTGCAAGGGATGGTATTCCCGAGGAAAGTAAAGGGTGAGTCGGGGGTTCAGCGTCTCCATTGGCATCAGTAGACATTTTCTCTTTCTCTAGGCTTCTCAACTTCAATCCTATCGGGAAGACGTCTTCAGGTTTTGGATAATGGAGGGTGGGGAAGATGTGTAAGTGCTCAGATGATTTTGTCTGTGACAGAGTACAGAGGAGGGCGAAGAGGGCGATGTAGATTGAAGCGAAGAAACTGAGGTAGTTGTAGATAGACTGGTTGTTTGACTTACAGGGTGCAGAGAGAGAGCGAGACAGATTCTGTAGCACATCAAACAAGCGGTAGTTAGCTTGAGAATTTCTTTTTTATGTTCGGTGCACTTAGTGAACTGTACATGTGCAAACAATTATTTGGACACCAGCTTCTGGCATACGTTGAAAAATAAATGTCCACTCCTTATTTAATTTACATTCAGATCTGTGGTTTTCATAATCATGTCAGCAATATCGATGGGCTAAACCAAAGAAAAACGAATCCCGTAAGGGAAAATCCAAGATAAGTGCTTCTTTCTTTGGCCAGAATGTTGAAGAAGTTGAATGGCTAGTTTATGAGTCGATTGATTTCACATAGCTGCGTGGTTTCGTCTGTGCTTTCTCGCGGAGTCGCTAGAGACCTAGCGTTTCGTGGGACTAGTAAGTCTAAGGAATCGGATATAAATTGTTCGATCAGTTGAGTCCTATCATGCGGCCTCTCTCGAATTCCCTCAAATTGAACTGTTTACTCAATCCGTACATACGAATCGTACTCACAGACATTAATTTGTTCTGGCTAGCATTTGTACTTTGGTGGGGACATTGATGACGTGGTACTTAAGGAAGCTCGGGAAGGTAGCAGTTCTGCTTGTTTTGGACTCTCTTGCATGAAAACCAGAGAAGGGAAAGTGCCCGTACCTTCCTCAAGCGACGAGCCCCATGCACAGACGACAAAACTTCACTTCGTTTTATCTGCAACGTGAGACGAAAAAGCTTTACTTCGTTTCATGCGAAGGTCATCCGCCATTGTTGTCCGTTGCAGTGTGCTTTTAGATACTTTTCAAGCAGTATATGATGCGCTATGGAACAATCACTGAGTGTTAAATTTATCAGAACTTTTTCTTTGATCGTAGCACTCAATCTTCTAAGAAGATACTACTTACGCGAATTTTCGAAGAACACTTGACTTTCTAGTCACGATGGAATCTCCTTTACATTTTTCAATGATTTCTATTTTATTCATTTGACGTTGTACTTTATTCTCATCCTATAAAAAAGCAAGGCCTAACAATTCTTCACACTAGCCTCGACGAAATTATTAGAAATGTTTTGTTTAATTGCAATATCACGCGTTTCCATCCATCCAAATAAAAAATGTCAAGTGATACGACTTTTATCTATATAGATATTATTGATATATATATTAGGTATATATAATTTCACGTGTTGTCGGATAAATGAGTTTTTTTTATGAATTTGATATGAATAAACTTACTTATAACTTTTGTTTATTACTTTCTTTTTAGGTTTCAGATTTATTTTTATTTTGTATCAACACCTTAAATGTTTAAAATTGCATATTGTGAATTTTTTTTAGTTTCCAAAATTTAAAATGTTCTTTTTTTTTTATTTGGATGGGAAAGCCATTAATTACATTTAACTCAACATCGAGAGTACTTCATAAAATATAATTTTTAAATTAGTTAAATGAGCTGTACTAACAAATCCATTTGAAACTCCAGGTCATTATTTAAAACTTTTCTGCAGTTGTATATTCCGTGCAAATCACAGGACTTTTTATAGTATCGTTTTGAAACAGACTAATTGATGCAGAATTGGATTTATAAAGAGATTGCATCATAATTTAATTTCCTTGTCTTTTTAACTTTATTATCGTCTAATTAAAAACAGTGGTCATTGTTTGTATAATGAACGTGGAAGCGCTAACTTGATCTTGCAAATAATGCAAGAGAGCCAACGAAATAAACGAGGAATAATAAACGACACCAAAGATTTAAGTAATTTGATTCGAGTGTTGGTATTTATATTCATGGGGGGGGGAGTCGGTAGCAAATAATTCACTATAGTCGGAGAATCAAAATTGCAATCGTTCACGCACTCAAGTGTTTCCCACATTTAAATTATACCCAACCTAAAAGTGTTTTTACAACTAAATAACTCAATTGGGACGCACAAATTTAGTGAGTGTTCAAAGCTCCATGGGCACGACCAAGCAAGCGCTCTCCTCGTGCGGTCGAAAAACCAAGAGTGCCAGTACGTGTGGCACGACACCTTCTTCGTAAGAGCTACCGTGTGGCCATGTCTTGTGCAGCTCCTCCTTCACTGTTTTGCCTCTCGGCTAAAACTCAAGGAACCCACCGGCTGCTACAGTGCACACTTGGGAACCCACACCCTGGTCCCTTTTCTTTTATAGGAGTCGACAACTTTTCTTTTGACCTGGACTCAGCACAAGTGATATAGATATATAAAATAAGTGTACCTCTTCTTTAATCTTGCAGTGGATATATAGAAGTAACAAACAACCACACGTCCAAGTCCTTTGAACAATCCTATATGAGCCAATAATCGCGAGCCCCATCATTGGAAACCAGTGGAGGAGATTACTTCATCAGATGAATTTTAATCCAAATAGGAAAATGAATTTCTTGAGATTATTCACACGAGCTCAAACTTGGGACACAGTTTAACAATTATAATGTCTACCTGTCTAATGTTTACCTAATTAGGAAACTAAGTTCACCGAATACACAGTATATGTCAGTGTTGCTGCATCTCTTTAGTGAGCCTTGATTATGGATTGACATTGAGATTATTGAGTTTTTGCCAAGATTTTGCGTTTCTTCCACTTTCCTCTATCGTTTCTCTTATTTTCTTTCCTTTCTTGTTGTCCTATTTTTCTTCCAATTCTGCGATTTTCGTCTGGCTTTTGTTTCAACAAAAAGTATTGATGAAATACCTTCCAAAATATTGATGGATGGATGCATGAATCAACAAGTTGCGAAGAGTCATTTGTTAACTTTGGACAGGAAAATTAATGGCAAGGAATTTAAAGGTACAAACATGCAATCGGGGTAGCCATTTAAATTTCAAGAAAGTAATGATAAAAGATAAATTGCAAGAACCATGAGCCCTTTGACTGATTGAGGATAATTTAGGAAGAGTACAATATAGCTATTTATAAGCCACAATCCACGGTTACAAGTGCTCATTGAACTTGAAAGGATAACTTTTCGGTATTATCTTCAAAACAGATAACAATCTAATCCTATTTGTGTTTTTGTCTTTTTATTTTTTTGTTCCTTTTTTCTTTTCTCTCTTTCCTCTTGTGGCCATCGCCGGCGATGTTTGCCGGCCTCAGATGAGGGCGGCCGTCGCCCGACATCGGCGAAGGCCGTCCTCACCTGGGTGAGCGAGGGTGGCCCTCACCTAGGCGGGCAAGACCCACCCTTGCCCTCGCTAGATTCAGCGAGGGCTGCCCTCACCCTCGCCAGCTGCCCTCACAGGATCTGGTGAGAGCGGCTGTCGCCCGACGTCGGCAAAGGCTGCCCTTGCCTGATGTCGGCAGACTTCGCCGGCGATGGCTACAAGAGAGAAGAGAGAAAAGAAAAAAGGAAAAAGAAAAAGATAAAATTGCCCCTATTTCAGCGCTGGAAAATGTCTCACAATCGCCGCTCGACGAACATTTGGTCGGCTGGCGAGCTAAGTCTTTATTTGAGACTAGTTTGGGCATTTTGGGTCATTAATTGAAACATTGTCCACTTGGGGTCCTTATTTGAGAAAAGAGACCTACTTTGGGTCCTTATTTAACATTTTCCCAAAAGTACAAGTAAGTCATAAAATTTATCACGAAAGTGTAATCGAATCCTACAACTTTCAAAAGATGTAATCAAGTCCTAAAACTTATTAGATTGATCCAATCAAATCATTCTGTCGATTGCACTTTTTAAAAATTTTAGAATTCGATTGCACTTTCATAACAAGTTTTAATACTTAATTACATTTTTTTAAAATTTTAGGACTCAATTGAACTTTCGTGATAAGTTTTACGATTTTCAGTGCACTTCTTCCCTTTGAACAATTATAGTTATTCACTTAACCCTGTTTGATGATGCATGTGGACTTAATACTTATCCCAGCAAATGTGGCACAAAGATAAAGAAGACAAAAAGAAAACGACGATAGGATCTATACCAGCAACAAAGAATTGACAACCTAGTTGCCTTTATTTTGCCAACTATTCTGCGGGACCCTTGGTTTTTGTTTTTTTTTGGCAATCGCACTCCTGAAGTAACTATCTGTTCACATTGGTCCTTTTGTCAAACACTTGGACGTATATGCCGACATAGCAATCCTTTTTTACCTGAAGGCCATTCTTCAGTTTTAGTTTTTACTTTTTTGTGGAAAATATTTATAAGGGCTAAAGTACAGTTTTAGTCATCTAAATTTTAGCATTTTGTTCAATTTGATTCTCTAACTTTTATTTTGTGTAATTAAGTCTTCTAACTTTCTAGATTGAAGCAATTTGGTCCTTGGACGTTTTTTTATGCAATCGAATCATCCAATTCTCTTGATTAGTTAGCAATTAACATCCATAACAGCCAAAAAGTTTTATTCTCTTCCTCTCTCTTCTCTCTCCATCGTCTTCTTCAAGTTTTAGTCATGGGCTAGGGTTTGAGCCAATCTCACCCTCCCCTCCCGTTAATTTTATTTGAATTTTTTTTTCATTTCTTATTTTTTCTTTTCTCCCGATCTAGAATTGGCAGCTCTCTTCTCTCAATTTGATTTTAGATTTGAGAGTTTACACTCTCCTCATTTTATTTTAGATCTACAAGATTTTTTCTCTTGATTTATATTTGGAAGTTTAATAATGTTTTTGGAGACTCGATATCCCGTGCTCTATTCGTGTATAGGTCCTTTACCTCCACTTTCAATGATTTTCACAGGAGTTCTGACATCTCGTTGAAATACGAAGATTTGCTCTTCCAAAAGTTAAATCTATGTTTTTTCAACCCATTTTGGTTGTCTTCATACGATGATGGTACAGAGGAAACCGAATCTAGGCATGCACTGCCAGCTGGCAAAGCCGTAAATTTTGGAAAATGAATTTCTGGCATGTGCTCACTGATGATGATGATATGAGATTTAGTGATCGGCCATCGATTATTTTGCTTGACAGATTCGTTTTTATGCTATGAGTATGTGCTTAACGTTGACGGTACTCTGTTAATCCTCCTTGATTTATGGATTTGGTTTTGTTTTGTTGTATTCTAGCTTTGCTCTGCTTTGATTTGCTTTGCTATAAAAGTATGTGTACTTCTTATGTATCCTTTTGAGCAATGAATATAATTTTCTTTCGACCAAAAAAAAAACTCTCTCGATTAGTCCAATTAAATTCCTTATTTACCTAATGCAACCAATACCGTCAAATCAAGATTTATTTTCATTTCTAGTTTTCCACGTTTGTGTTTTACTCATCCGCCACCAAACTATTATCGCCTATTGCTTTCTCTCATCGAATGATTTGATTGCAAGAATCGAGAAAGTCAGAAGATCTTGTTGCACAGGATAAAACCCAGAGAATCAAATCACACACATTCGTACAGTTAGACCACCTGACTGGATAAAACGAAAGTTAACTGAAATCTGTACCTAATCCGATGTGTACAATCTTCTTAGGTGATAATGTAAAACGAAATCTGAAAATTAAAATAAAAAAAAAAGGAAACTTAAAACAGCTGCAAGCACATCTTTTGTCCCTTTTAAGGCAGGCTTCGTAGATATCCACGCGTTCGGGTCCCCACACGCGAGCGAGAAATCTTACCTGGACCTGGCAAGTGAAATCCCCACCTGTCGACTGTCGGCAACCTGGGTCCCACGGTCTGGTCCCAGGTTTGTCAACGGTCGGCAGCTGGGTCCGGCACCGTGCCTCTGGCCGACCTCAACGGCGAATCATCCGTGAATCTCGCGGGTCAAAACTATTTCTCCCGGCGTCGGCAAGACGAGGCCGTGTTGCTCTCGCGTCGCTTCCAGTTGTTGGACCCTCGAGGATTGCCGCAAACGACGAAGTGTCTCCGGCCCCACACCATGCCCATCTCCCCACATCTTCTTGATTTCAACGCCCCACCAAGAACCCAAAGGGAGTTCGAAACTTAAAACCCCACTGAGTCGTTCTGCAATCTTCTGCTGATCACGTGTTTAATGCAAGATTTGCCCAGACAACATCAATCCGACCCCAAAGCGAACTTTTTGGCAACAGTCTCTTTTTGGGTGTCGACAACGCAGAAAGGAAGGGAGGAAAAGAGAAGTCTTTTCGCTTGGGAAGAGCCGAATCTGGGACAGTGAGGCCGTGCCTCGCTCGTTTTGGCGAATTTGGTTCAATGGGTTTTGTTCTTGGACTCGTGCTGGGGATCACTCTGGGGCTCGCTCTCATCATCGGGTTCGTGAAATCGGAGAATGCCCGATCCAAGCGTCGCACTCAGCTCGTCAGTAGTTGCAGTTCTTTCCTGATCTGAGTGCCGTTGATTTCTTGCATATACCTTCTGATTTTTGAAGTGGGCTTGTACGTTGCTTGGTTTTTTTTTTCTTTTTATTATCAGGCGACTGCGATTGCGGCTTTTTCCAGGATGACAGTGGAGGATACAAGGAAGATCTTGCCAGCTGAATTTTACCCTCCTTGGGTCGTCTTCTCTCAGAGGCAGAAGTTGAGTTTCTCCCTCTTAACTTTTCCGACATTTAGCTCCTTGATCATGCGCCCTTCGTATGGTCAGTGGTTTGCTTGAGTTAGGTTTACTGATTCGACCGTATCGTGCTTCTACAGTTGACCTGGCTCAATTCTCACCTGACCAAGATCTGGCCTTATGTTGATGAGGTAGCATTTCTAGGTCTCGCTGTTTATTCCCCTAAGATGTATATTTTCTTGGGCAACAGTTGTTTCTTATGAGGTGGTGGGGTTCTGCTGTTGTAGGCAGCATCTGAGCTGATAAAGGCTAGTGTTGAGCCCATTTTGGAACAATACACGCCTGTTATATTATCGTCCCTCAAGTTCTCCAAGTTTACTCTGGGTACCGTGGCTCCACAGTTTACAGGTGGGTTGATACGACTTTCTCTTTAGAACTTGGCGTTGCATGCTCTGTTTTAGTTGTGCCTTATTTGATCTGTGTGGCCTATTTACCTTTAAGAAGACATGCGATCAAGCAAGAATTTGTCTTATTTGAAATGAATGCTTCCGTCTTCCAGCAGCCAATTGCTCCTTATTTACAACTTTGGAACTTGCAATCCTATACTTTATCCGAAGGCATCATGCTTAACTTCGGCTTAGTCATCCAAAAACACCATAATCAAGAGTTACATATTTTTTTCTTGATTCCTCAGCATCAAAATTCTTTTGGACAGTCTTAGGGTTGGACCATAATGTTACATACATTTGATTATGTAGCCTGACGATTTGATAGAGAAAGATGTCTTTTTGGGACAAGTTATGCATCCTATTCAATGCTCGAGATATGTTATTTTCACTTACATCTACATTGGCTTCTGCAATGATAGCGATATTGTTCTGCTTGTTGGTAATGCTATTCATAACAATGGATGAAAAACACTATCTCATCCTCCCACTACTTATTCTCCAATAAGAAGGGGCTTCTTTGATGGTTTTTGTCTACCAGCAGATAAGATAAAGACCACTGGTGATGAGTGAAATGTAGACACGGAAATATATCTCAAATCTGTTGGTAAGAGTTGCCAATCACATATCTGATCATGGATGCTTCCTTCCAGGAGTTTCAATTATTGAAGATGGGGGCGGCGGTGTGACTATGGAGTTGGAGATGAATTGGGATGGAAATCCGAGCATTATACTGGACATAAACACTAGACTTGGAGTAGCACTACCTGTGCAGGTAATTTTCATGTGTTTGCTGGAAGTTGTTTTTCAAGTGGTTCGCTTTTAAATTTTTTTGCTGATCGTGCATATTCGTAACATCCCCACCATCCTAAGAAATTTTAAGGCTTACCCTTTAGGTGCATTTCCTAAGAAATTTCCATTTGGCAGTGCTAGATCTTCTGCATTTAACAATTACAACAAAATAGATAACTCATAACAAGTTGCTTCTTACTATTACAAATGATTATACAGATGTTTCAACGTAAAATTTGGTTAGACTTCTTTTCTCATGACATCAAATATGACAAGATCATGCATACGACATGATTTATGAATGTCCAGAAGTTGCGAATTGTCTTTTTGGTATCTTTTCGTTTAGGACATTAAGATTCATGATTTGAGTGTTGTTAGAAAATGATCAATTTTTTTCTTTTGAGTAGGTAAAGAACATTGGATTTACTGGGGTTTTCAGGTTGATCTTTAAGCCGCTTGTGGATGAGTTTCCTTGCTTCGGAGCTGTCTGTTTTTCTCTCAGAGAAAAGGTACAGCATCTTCCTTTTTATCCTTGTTTCTGCTGATGGTAGGATCATTGCAAGTTCACGGATCTTTTAAAACTTCATCCATCCATCTGCAGAGTTAGAGATTAAATTGGTTGAGATGTATTTTGCCAGACCAAGATAATCTAGTTTTTGATATCCAGTAAGATAACCTGCTTCTTCTTTTTTTCTGGCCAAAATTATGATCTAGTCCAGTCTATAATCTAGTTTATCTGGACTTTGTGCTATTTTTGTCTTCTTTTGATGAGTGGTCGTGCATATTCTATTGAGTACTGCCCTGGATGTGTGCCAGTTTGTTACACAACTTCCTGCTACTACTAAATCTCTCTCGCTCTCTCTCGTATATGCAAGCACAAATTTAATTGTGCTATTCACATGTTGGACATTTTCCCATATGAAGGGTAATGTGCATGATCCCACTCATTCTAATCCTCAACTTGCAGAAGAAGCTGGATTTGACATTAAAAGTCGTGGGCGGAGACATATCTACAATTCCAGGAATCTCCTCTGCGATTGAGGTGAGTCAAATTGTCTCCTTTCTCATCCGTAAGTACCTCCTGAGCCATTGGGATTGGTAAAGTTATGATTGATGATGTTTTCCCAGGACACAATACGTGATGCTGTTGAAGATTCAATTACATGGCCTGTTAGGAAGGTTATTCCTATACTGCCAGGGGATTATAGGTATGTAAACACACAGAGAAGCACAGTTGAACATCTGATTAGACAAATTCTCTGCTGCCAGCACATTGTGCTTATTTCACATTCATGTTGGAGAGAAATGCTGTGTGCAAGTAAAATGATGAGAAAAAATGGGTCATTTGCCACCTGTTATCATGCATGATGGACCAGATTAAGAGAGAGGTGGATATGGGAAATCCCGGTAAATGTGAAGCAAATTGAGATGTAGAAGAAATTTGCTGAACTACAAGTTTTGTTCATTGACTCATTTTTCTTCGTTAGAATGATGAACCTCACGAGGGCTTGCCAAGATATGAAGTGGATTTGGTGTAGGTAGAAGTGCGTTTAAATAGCAGTTAACAGAATAATCTCCTTATGAGAGGAATGGTTAGAATAGCAGTTGGGACATCCCTTACCAGCCATTGGTGATTGGATATGAGCCTCCTCATTCTTCTTTAGCTTTAATGAAGGATGGAAAAATGAAGAAGGTATTCTGGGATCAACATTGATATATCTAGGCCTAATGTCGGAAAGTCCTAATTATGATATCGCAGATGTGGATTGTACCATTTCTAGTGCTTCAAGTGGTATCTTCTTGTAGGGAGCTTGCACATGCGATCTAGGAGAAGATAGTGCTTGAAAGTGATTTGATCAAGAGGGATGCTGGATTACAACTTGTGTAGTATAGCTGTTATTGTAATTTTATTATCATCTTAATAGCATATTGGTTCTTTTGAAACGAGCTTGCAAATTCTTAATGTTTTGTCCTTATGCTAGGAGGGTTAATACTTTTTCTTGTTCAGTGACCTAGAGTTAAAGCCTGTTGGGATGTTGGAAGTGAAACTTGTTCAAGCAAAGGAGTTAACAAACAAGGACTTCGTTGGGAAATCAGATCCTTACGCTGTGTTGTATGTCAGGCCTCTTCGTGATAGAATGAAAAAGAGCAAAACAATTGTGAGTTCCTTAGCAGTTTCTTGGTCCCTGAACTCTTTAATTTTTGAAACTAACAGTGGAAGAACTATTTTTTCAGAACAATGAGTTGAATCCAGTCTGGAATGAACACTTTGAATTTATAATTGAGGATGCATCCACTCAGCACTTGGTGGTAAAAATATATGATGACGAGGGACTTCAGGCGGCTGAGTTGATTGGGTGTGCTCAAGTAAAGCTAAATGACCTTGAACCAGGTAAAGTGAAGGATGTGTGGTTGAAGCTGGTCAAAGACTTGGAAATCCAAAGAGATAATAAATACAGGGGAGAGGTGAGAATACTTTTTGGTAAACTTTGCATAGTCCTTTCTATTTTCTGTAGTCTACTCTTCGACCTTTATAGACCCACATCTAATTTTTGTCCCTTCCGCCTTCTCTACCCCCTGACCATAATATAAGGAGAAAATGGTATAGTGTAAATGAAGGAACTTCCTCTGCATCTACAGAACCCAAATAGAATTGCATTTAGTTTGGCTGCCTGGCACACGTCTTGGTTTCTTCATTGTTGTCTCTCGAATCGGCCTGGCTGTTTTCTGAATTTCATAGTGCTGGAAAACTCGTATAAATGCCCATCCTCTCAAGCAATTTTCTAGATGTTGAAGAAATAGCAATTCCACTGGCTACAAAATCAATGTGACACTACTTGTGGGAAGTGCAGTCCATGTCATTATGACTAACTTTCATGTGTTGCCATCATGACATTCCACCTCTTTTCTATGTCATGGGTTGAACATGTTTCTTGCAGAAATGAATTATATATCCCCTTCTGTTATGCCAAAAACTCAGGTGCATTTGGAGTTGCTGTACTGTCCCAACGGGATGGAGAGTGGTTTTACCAATCCGTTCAAGCGCGATGTTTCGATGACCTCTTTGGAGAGGGTTCTAAAAGGTGGAGCGAATGGTTTTGAAGTTACTGAAAATGGAAATGGTGTTATGCCGAAAAAGAGTGATGTTATTGTCAGAGGAGTACTTTCTATCACTGTGATATCCGCCGAAGATTTACCACCCACAGATCTGATGGGCAAAGCGGATCCGTATATCGTAGTGAGCATGAAAAAGTCCGGAATGAGAAATAAAACCAGGGTCAGACTTTCCTCATGCTTGCCTTTAATTTTATAAAATTCCTGTTTGTTTTTAACCTTCAATAAATACCTTTGGATTGTCGCTTAAAAAGTCATGTACTATTCTACTTGTATATGGAATCCCTTATTCTTTTGATGAATTGATAAGATCTGGTTCTGTGAAGAATTTATGCTTTAATCGTCATGTTCTGCCATGTAAATACAAATAAACAGTATGGCCTTCATCAAGTTAGAAAATCCGGGCCGATAGGGTAATTTCGGACATAAGATATTGTTCTTGTTTTTCTGTCTATTATTTTCAAGCTTTTAATGAGGACTCTTGCTTTTCAGGTTGTGAATGACAGTTTAAACCCTGTATGGAATCAGACATTTGACTTTGTTGTAGAAGATGGCTTACATGATATGCTGATTATAGAAGTCTGGGATCACGACACATTTGGGAAGGTAACACTGCTCTCTTTTATTGTTTTCTTTTTTATTATAAGGATCAAATTAGGGCAATTTTTTTTTATTTCGGAGCAACAACCAGAAAAGGAGAATTACCTGTTTAAGGACCAGCTTTCATGTGCGCTTTATTTGGTCAAAGCTTTGGATTTGCTAGCTCTTTGTCTTGTCATTTATCTAAATTTCCAGATTATATTTGACCAGGAGGAAGTACTTCACATAGATTTGATAGCGGAGGATTCTAGTTTTCAGCTTCATATTTTCAAATTATGTTTAAAAATGGGCCATAGGGTAGATGGAGGCAATTGGAGATCTACAAATTTATACATATATAATTTCATTTGCTTCACTGTTAAACCAAACGTGATTTCTCAGTTTGTTTCATTGTTGGTGCCTCTTCTCCCAAATCTACACAGGTAATTGACGCCTTCCATTATAAGTTACTTCAAGAAGATGGGTATCTGTTCCCTTTGTCAACTTATACACGGCAAAACAATCTGCATGTGTGAAACTGTGAATTCCAAAACATTGCTGTAATAAATTGGCAGATATCTTATGGCGTTTCTATTCTCCCTGCCTTGAAGAGTCTCAAAGCATTCTACCATGAAGGGATGTTTTCTGGTTTTTACGTGCTTTGGTTGGTAGATTCTTGCACGTATATGGATATTCTATATTTTGTGGACTATGTAGGTTCTATCGTTGAAAATTGATTCATATCTGGTTGTTTTCATGTTGCATTGTTCTGCTTGGGAGGTGATGTCAATTCGCTGACTGGCTTGTTCTGAGACTATGATATGCATTGTAGTTTTGATGGTGTTTGTCACTACGTAGTAGCTTTGTCAGAACAATTTCCGGTCTTAGTTCATTGAGCGCACGGTTCGAGGCATTCACTGTTTCGTCTTCTTATCGATCTTGTAGGATTACATGGGAAGATGCATATTGACACTGACTCGAGTCATATTGGAAGGGGAATACAAAGACAGCTTCCCCCTGGACGGAGCCAAATCTGGAAAACTGAATTTGCACCTTAAGTGGATGGCACAGCCAATTTACCGGGACTCATGATAAATTTCTCCGTCCTGCCCAAGGGATCGAAAATTTTTGGCCTGTGAAGACTGGGACGATGAGCTTCCCATATACGTTAATGAAGAAAATAGCGGCAATCATTTAGTGGTAAGCTGATCAATAAAGTGTGTGGTTGGCGGGGCTGAGGGAGCTAATGAACGGTATACTGGTGTAAATAATCTCTTTAGAAAGGACTTGTATGTTGTAGATTGCTGGGGTTTCATCGGAAATACATAGACAGTTCGGAGAAAAATAATGACATTTTGAGACCCCATACCACCCCCAACCGTCTTTCATTTTTTTTTTATCTCCATTATAAGTTTGACATCGTATTGCTGTTTTATTCTGGTAACTATGCATGCCCTTTTGGGTCATTACTTTTGCCACACCTTTTATTGCAAGTTAGGAGATCCAAATCCTATACCAAAAGTTAAGAAGCTTGTGAGCCTGTGATACCATTTTCTTACCCCTTTCCCACCAGACACTCGTGTACACATTTTTTTCATTCTACTTTGAAAGTGTGTTTTACTGTGGTTCACCGGCTATGGACAATAGTCTCTTCATCATGCTGTTTTCATCTTTCTGATGCAATTAGTATCGCGAAAGTTCCCTCGTTCTGCTCTGCTGTCTCTTTCAAGAGAGCAAGGGAGTAAGGTTGCGCATGGCAACCATTTTATGTCCGGAAACAGATTTTGATAAGAAATGATTCTTTTTTATTCTATGCCCGGGAACAATTTTAAGTATTTGAAGGCGTTTAGTAACTGCCTAAAATTTCTATTCTTAGAAAAGAAAAAGAACAGAAATGTGTGTGGCAACTATACAAAATTTCTTTTTATTAGTAATAGTCTGAATTTTTTAATATTTCTTTCTTCTTTTTTTTTCTTTTTTTTCCTTGGCCATGGCGGTCGCCGGTAATCGGCAACAGGCCAGGGCCGGCGAGGGCGTCGCAGCCCTCGCCGGTCGCGACGGCGAGGTTGACCTCTAGATAACGGTGAGGTCCAGCCTTGCCCAGTCAAGGTGAGGCCGACCTTGTCGCTGCCACCCCGGCGACAGGGAGGTTGGCTTTGCCAGATTACGACGAGGTCGAGCCTTGCCTGGCCAAGGCAAGGCCGATCTCGCCGTCGCCATCCCCCGTGACAGCGAGGTTGACCTCGCCCAGATTTGGTGAGGCCAACCTTGCCGTCGCCACCCCCCGTGATGGGAAGGTCGGCCTCGCCTTGGCCGGGCGAGGCTTAACCTTGCCCAGATCTAGCGAGCCCGACCTTGCCATCGCCGAGGGTGGCAACGGCGAGGGCCACCCTCGTTGGCCCTGGCTGGTCGCCGGTGGACGGTCGTCGGCGGTGGACTGGGAAGAAGATGAAGAACAAATAAAAAAGAAGGAAGAAAACAAAGAAAAATCAGAAATGAAAAAATTGTTTCAGAAACAAGGAGCTACTTTTATTTTGTTTATTGATTCTGTTTCAAAACTGATTCTGAGACCAATTTTTTGCAAAATTTTCCCCGGATACAAAAATTTTAATAAATAGATATCTGTTCCCAAACTAATTTTGAAAACAAAAAAATAAAATTTTTCACTACTTGGCACATTGCCAAACTGGCCCTAAGAGACGGGAGAATAATGAAACGCGACACACCTAGTGTCTGCTGATTTTTTTCTACATAAAACATTTGCTTGCTTCGGTATTTGATTGTGTCTGCGAAGTCGGTATAGACTTGCATCGCAGAGAGTTAAGAAGCTGCTCTACCGGAACTCCTCAGCTATACAAGTAAATTCCATATCCCCTCTCGTTAGGTAATAGTTGGCGGCCCCCTAAAGTAAAGTAGGAGGATTAATAACCCAACATATTCCTTTCTCTTAGCAGTAGTTACCCAATTAGTACATCTCTGCAGGTTATGATGTGCAAACAGAGGCACACTAATAGGTGGCGCATCTTTTCGAATCTTGTACTCGCGTGTCGTACATATAGGACATCGGTATCTTTATATCGTATTACGTCACCATATGTCACATTATCGTCCATATTCATAGAGGTTGACATGGACAAGAATAGCATCTAATTCAAATTATGGGTGTCATCTCATTCTTAGGGAAACATCATTAGAATCCTCTCACGATTCTCGATTGACATACAAGCTACATGGTAAAAGACAATTTCGATTCATGAAGAACATAAAATCAACGTTAGAAGAGTCCTTGGATTAAGTGAATTTTACGCGAAATCAACCGGATTGGCTTAAGAATCCAACTATGGTAGCCTCACTTCAATCATGTTCATGTAAAAGAACATATTCAGGGTATATGCATTCCACAACAGACACAAATAGCACTTGGACAATTACATAAAATTGATCATCTAAAGTATATGGGGATTACATACTACAGTTAATTTTTTTTTTAACACAAGCCTCTCTGCCTCTCTCTCTCTCTCTCTCTCTCTCTCTCTCTCTCTCTCTCTCTCTCTCTCTCTCTCTCACAGATCATCTCATCATCACTTGGTTCGGGGGAGGGATGTTTCCCTCTCCTTGTTGCCTCTGCTCGTGTAGAATGCCTGCGATCACGCCTTGGTAACCTGCTCAAATACCAAACACACGCACACAATTAATCATCGTTTGATCCTTTCTACGACCAAGAAATTTTTTTTTCCTTACGGAGAAAAATGTTTGAGTTTTGGTACTAACCTAGAAGAGGGTCTAGGCCGCGGTATTTAAGCTCCTGGAACTCTTGGCAAAGTGAGCAAAGCGGGCACAGGATGTCGGTGAGTTCTTGCTTCACTTGGGGAAAGAAAGTGAGTGATCCTACCTCGCCCTTGGCTAAGCTAAGGCTACAACCATTGGGGAAGAAAACGCACCTACTCCTATCAAAATGAAAAGCGTAAGAAGCCTTGTACTATACTTGGTTGCAGGATCCATTTTTTGGGCACAACAAGAATGTGTATTCTCAAATTATCTCAGAGGGATTTGCAGTCATTTCGAACTCTGTCTGTAGCTCACTAACCGACCATGGAATCCTATTCAATAAGTGGAACGCTATGAATGTAACAACTACAAGAAAAGACCTCATGATAGTTATCCAGATTTCGTTCTCTCACTATCTGTTGGCAAGGTCGAAGCTATTTTCCATTCCAAATCATAGATAAAATGATTTATTTAATTTAGTTACATTTTTGTATTTGTTAAATATGTCTTGAATTTTATGTACTTGGTCCGGTTTATGACCCGACCCGACATATATTTTTGTGCGACTCGAAAGTGGAAAGGAAATTGAGATTTTGTTCGCGAGGCGAAGGGTTGGGCCGTGCGGGGGGGGTTCGGGGGCTACGCCCCCGAGAAAATTTTCGGAAACCCTATTTGTACAGTGGCTAGGTTTTCTCATTGAAAATATAGAGAGTTTTGTTAGCTGTGAGCTTTTCGTCGTTTTTTCGACTTCTAAAAATTGTACTCTCTTCGATTATAGTGGAATTTGTCTTGCCTCGCCCGTGGATGTAGATCACCTTGTGATCGAACCACGTAAATCCTTGTGTTCTGTTTTCTACTTTTCCGCATCTGTTTTCAACAGTATCTGTAGCGAACAATTAGATAGTTTATCGGAATCAAAGTAAAGTGAGTGCAAAGACTTTCTCATATGCGAGTACACCTTCCCCATCCCAAAACTAGGTTCATTCCCTCGTGATGGAATGGCTACCTTCTGTGTCTTGTCTACTCAATTAGATACCTAAGGAAAGCCCCGCCTCTTCCTATAGGAGCTTCTTTCTATTTTTTTTTTTTCCGGCATGCCGCTCCGCGAGCAAGGAGTGCCACGCACAAGCGGAGCGAAAACAAAGCAAGAGGAATTCTTCGTTGGGGGAAATCTTTCTTGTTCTACCAACTTCTAAATCAGTTTTCTAATCGTAGCCAATAGGAGTCAGAGAATCCAGGAAAGGCTGGGGATGAATACCCCGGAATGACTGCTACTTAAAGGGGATTTCAACTACCCACCAAAAATAGGTTCGAGCGGTTCAAGTCTATGCGTCTCCGATATCTGAAACGCATTCCGAAGCCGTTTTCTGTACTGGAACAAAATGTTCCAGTGGCATATCACCAGGAACAAGAAGTACAGAAATGCACCCGTCAAGCAACCTATGTATACGTGCACATCGTGAAGGTCCTAAATGAGAGCAATAAAATTTTTCTATGGCCCTACCTATCAGAAAAAAAGAATAGTTTGGCATGAACTTAAGAGAGCATCATGAACTCATTGAGGGCAATGATGCATTGAACAAGAAATTGCTCTTAAGTCATAATTTATGTAGCTATGAAATGACACAAAAGAAGGAAACTTTGTGGGCGCCATTGCATGATTTAAGTAGCAGATGGAGAAGCATTTGGGCGACTTTGTGTGGAGGCACCTTTGCCATCCAAATATATATAGTTGGGACGATAAGCTTACCAGATACGTTAATGAAGAAAACAGCGGCAATCATTTAGTGGTAAGCTGATCATTAGGGAGCTAATGAATGGTATACTGGCGTAAATAATCTCTTTAGAAAGGACTGGTATGTTGTAGATTGCTGGGGTTTCGTCGGAAATACATAGACCGTCTTAAGTTAGGAGATGAAAAATGACACAAAGGAAGAGGGTTGGGAGCCTGTGACACATTTTCTTTCCCCTTCCCACCAAAAACCCTGGTACTTAAGTTTCATTCAACTTCGAGAGTTTGCTGGATTGAGTGGTTCACAGGCTATGGACATGGTCTCTTCTTCATGCTGTTTTAGTCTTCCCGATGCAATTAGTATCCGCGAATTTTCCCCCCTGCTTGCTCCGTCGTCTCTTCCGAAAGAGCAGGGGAAAAACGGAACCGGACGCACTGAGCACCTCCCAATTTCACCCAGCAAATTCCCTCGACTTAGCAGTAGTTATGACGTGCAAACAGAGGCACAGTAATTGATGGCGCATCTCGTCGAATCTTGCATTCACGTGTCGTACATCTGCGACACGATATCTTTACGTCGTATTGCGTCGGCACATGTCACCTCGTCCTCCATGTTCGTAGAGGTTTGAAACGGACAAGAATTAGATCCGACTCAAATCACGGGGCGTCGTCTCATCTCCTAAGGGAACATCTTCGGAATCCTCTCATGACTCTCAATGGACATATACAAGGTATAAAGTCAAAGACAATTTCAATGCATGAGGAGCATAAATAATAGACGTTAGAAAGAACCTTCGGATCAAGTGAAACCACCCGGATCAATCTAAAGATCCAACTAACGATAGCCTCACACCATACCATGTTCATATAAAAGAACGTATTCAAGGTATATGCATTCCACAAACAGACACGAACATCACTTGGACAATTAGAAAAAAATTGGTCAGATGGGGATTCTGTAATCATTCGACAACAATGGAGACCCACTTTATGTCGCGCGCTACGACGAGAGGAACATACAACTGCTATTTTCTTTTGTTAAATTTGAAGCAGCGACGGGTCAAGAAGAAGCCCGACACAAGCCTCTCTCTCTCTCTCTCTCTCTCTCTCTCTCTCTCTCTCTCTCTCTCTCTCTCTCTCAAGGATCTCTCATCATCACTTGGTTCGGGGGAGGGATGTTTCCCTCTCCTTGTTGCCTCTGCTCGTGTAGAATGTCTGCGATCACGCCTTGGTAACCTGCTCAAACACCAAACACACGCACACAATTAGTCATCGTTTGATCCTTTCTACGACCAAGAAGTTTCTTTTTTTCGTTGTGGAGAAAAATGATGAGTTTTGGCACTAACCTAGAAAAGGGTCTAGGCCGCGGTATTTAAGCTCCCGGAACTCCTGGCAAAGTGAGCAAAGCGGGCACAGAGTGTGGGCGATTCGGTCGGTGACCGGCGACTCTGCTATCTGAAACGCGTCCCGAATCCTCTTCCTGTACCGGACTCCAACGTTCCAATGGCATAACACCAGGAACAAGAAGAAGTACAGAAATGCACCCGTCAAGCAACCTGTGTATATGCACACGTTGTGAAGTTCATGAATGCGAACACCAAATTTTTTATATGGCCCTACCTATCACGAGAAGAAAAGAATAGCATGGCATGAACTTTAAGAGAACATCATCAACTCATTGAAGGACATGATGCGATGATCAAGAAATTACCCTTATACGTAGCTGTGAAATGACACAAAGGAAAGAAACTTTGTTGGTGCCATTGCATGATTTAAGTAGTGGAGAGACGGGAGAAGATACTGATGTACCCGGATTACGTATTAGACAAAAAAAAATTAAACTATTTCAAAACGCGGGAACAATATGTATAAGCATTAATACCACAAAAAATCTTAAATCGGTACATCGGTATTACATTTAACCCAAACTAATTTTCAGGTCATAAAAAATCTTAAATTGATACACTCTTGTCATATTTATCTCAAACTAATTTTCGCATTACAAAAAAACTTAAACAAGTATATCCGTGCCACATTTCCCCCAAATCAATTTTCAAATTTGTCATGAGTGTACCGATTTAAGGTAAATATTATATCAGTTTGAGATTTTTTGTGACACAAATTATTTGGGCTAAATATGACATGATATACCAGTTGCAATATATCTTAACATCCATAATGACTTAAATAAAAAGCTATTGATGTTAGTGACAATCAATTACCATTGAACAAGTTTGAAGTATCTAAATATATCGAACCACGCATTTACCAGACACTTTGAATTTTTATAATAGTAGGTATTGAAAGCCACAAAATTTCACTGATGGCTGAATAATTTCTTAATATATATTATTACAATATGTATAACATATATCATAGGTCCATCTAAATCTACAACACAGGAAGAGAAACAACTTACTGGTGCTGCCGTTGTCCAATATCTCAGCAATTTGGCCAAATGTCACACATGGTGCTATTGTTGTCATTATTGCTGCAGAAGTACATGTATTCGTTTTTATGTTATTAGGCACAAAATCGGAGAGTGAGAAAATATATTAAATGCTTTTGTAAGTGAATTATCGTGTAAAAATAATGTGGAAATACTTTACTAATCTAAATGCAATATGCACATAACTTTCCTAGGTGATTGTGGACAAATATTGGCATTGCTTTTTCTATGTATTTGATCCACCTTTGCATTTTCCTGTATTTATTTGTCCGACATTGTTGTCTGACGCAAGTATAAAGTCTATGAACAAAATAACGATTTCATTAATTTAATTAAAGTATAGTCAATTCATTTCTAGGATTTCCCTTTCCCTAGTTCTCCTGTAAACTTTAAATGGATAAATGAAATTGTACACTTGGTGAGCATCACACATTATAAATCCAAGTGATCTATCTAATTGGACAATCAACGAGAGTTCTTCTTGAACAACACTATTTGAAAGAAGAGTGTCAATCTTAACTTTATCATAATTTCCGCTGGGTGAGAATGTCATCCAACAAGTAACAAGAGAGAATTTACCATTAGTGGGGTGTTGACAGCAATCAAAGATCCCACTCTTCCATGGAACCCCAACGAACGGAACCAGAATCACCGACGGCCCTTCCGGCTGAAGCCTACTCGACCTCGCCACCAGAGCCAGCGGTGCAGCTGCTGCCGGCACATTATCGTTGTTATTGACTTCTGGGGCCGGCCGGAATGCCGCCTCATTATCCGCCTTGTGCGGCGGAAGCATGACCCCCGGCCATGATGCTGCCGCGTGGCTATTAACTTGGACCCCCGGCGCTCCATGTGGCATGGTAGCTGCCGGACCATGCCCAAACCCAGGCCCGTGTTGGCCCGTTTCTTGTTTGTTGCTAAAATTTTCAGGAGGCACGTAAGGCACAATCTCGTTGCCCGGGGCAGTTGCCACTGCCACCAGGGGCGCCGGTGGCAAAAACACCGCTTGCATGGACTCTATGTTGTCCGGGTGGTGCAGCGTCGTTGGCGGCAGCGGCGCTGATGGCTCCGGGTCGACCTGGGAAGGGAGAGGAGGAGGAGGAGGAGGAGGAATAGTGGGTTTTGGTGATGGTGGTGGAGAAGTTGAGGTTTTCTCTTCATCCTCGCTGTTGGCGTCGCGAGTTTGCGGCGGGTCAGTGGGGAGAGAATCCGGCAGCGGGGCATCGGTAGTTGCATTGGCGGGTGGTGGAGAAGAGGGATCGGCGTCCCATGAGGGCACGGGTTCGAGGTCGGTGTTGGATGAGGTTGGTTGCAGCTTTCCCATAATGTATCGCCGGTTCTTGCTACTCACAAGAAGGAACTAATGATTTTGCATGCACCGTTGGTGAGTAATGTCCTTGTTCGTGCTGATGTATATATTTGCGTTTCGATAAACTCATCGATGTCCCAACATACCAGTTAGATAGTCTGTATTATAAAAATTTTCGTATGAAGTAGGACCCATCCAATGTTCTAGGTAACCTAGATCGATAATTACAGTGCGCTTTTTAATATTTCATTTTCCCACAAAAAAATTGTAGTTAATCAAATTTAACTCTATCACAGGAAAGGAGACGGTGGAACTTGAAAAAGATGAAAAAGAATGAAAATGGTGGAATCATGCCGGCACGAGATCATCGATTGCAATGCATTGCATCGTGTGGAGATGTTCACAAAGAGCTACAATCACCAGAAACTTATATAATATGATTTCATGTGATGGTTTGTACCAGCTGAGGCGGTCAAGCCAAAGACGGTATCGAAAGTGTGTATCAAATGCTTTGTTCGAACTTCTCAATGAAATGTATAATCATCTCATCCCAAGCCAAAGAGTGTTTCTATGTTTTCAATGATCAAACATCGGCCAAAAAAACATGTAGAACTTCTCGAATTTGATGGAATTAACGGAGGGATTTAATTGCATCAGTTCTACAAATTTTAGGAATTAATTGCATTTTTGGAAAATTTTACTACTTAATTGTACTTGATAAATTTTATTAGCTTTCGGTATACTTATCCCCATGAGTATGCAGGTCGCTGTAATAACAAAATATTTCTAAAAATTCTTCCATATCTTTGTAATCTTATTTATCCAGTCAATATTTCTAATCCTTGTGCAAGGAGGGTTTTGAAGGAGGAGGATTAATGTTAGGGGCACGAAGCAGAAATATGATACCTTCACTTGAGAAGATCGCCAAAAGGAAGCTTAAGTCTTAGTCCGTCAACATATTCATTTAGACCCACTTTCACTCAAAAACTTAAGTCCATGTGCTATGCGCCAACTTGAATATATTAATTACTTTACACCATACTACTTATCTAATGTGGGACTTTCTTGACACAACTCACACGTGCATGCTTCAATAATTTCCCCCTCACATGTGAACTAGGTGTTAGGTCTGTATCCCCTTAATTCAGATATCATTTTGTATTTACATATCTCAACTTGAATTTCCAAGTCATTTCAATGCACCCGCAATTATGCACAATAACTATCATCAACTACTAACTTGGGATTGCATCACCCATGGTCTCTATCTGGCGCCATCAGACCAACTATCCATGGTCACTTCTTGCCAGACCAACCAAGATGACAATTTCCACCTGAAATAAGCGTGGATCATAAGATTTCTTTGTTGAGATATTTACTAAACACCAGAATAGATTAGAAGCCCACCAATCTTACTATCGACTCCGATACCATTTGTTGGGAGCAAGCAGTAGAAATCTAAAATTTTCACTAAGGGAGATCACCAAAAGAGAGTTCAAGTTTCATTCAAAAGCTTAAATCTGTGAGTTATGGGCCACCTTGGGTATGCTAACTACTCCACACCACTCCACTTATCCAATATGGAACTTTACTAACACAACTCACACATGCACATTTCAACAATTAGTCACTCAACAATTTTTTTTTCTTAGCAGTAACCACCCAATTAGCATATCTCTCTACATGTGATGTGAAAACAAAATTAACAATTAACCGACGGTGCATCCACTGAAATCTTGCACTCACAGTATCATACATATTTTTTTGGTCGGAACAGTATCGCACATTATGACGCGATATCTTTACACCGTGTTAAGTCAGCTTATGTCATGTTGTCGTCCATTTTCATAGAGGTCGAAATGAACAAGAATTACATCTAATTCAAATGATGCGGTGTCATCTAATCTGGTAGGGAAACATCTTCAGAAACTCCTCACGACTCTCAATTGACATATTGACGTTATAGATGCTAGAAGAACCCTCCCATCAAGTAAATTTAACGTGAAAGTCAACAAGATCGATCTAAAGATCCAACTTGTCACTCGGGACAATTATATAAAGTCGACCATCTAAGATAGAGACGGGTCGAGAAGAAGCTCAACACAATCCTCTCTTTCTTTCTCACACAGAGATCATCTCATCATCGCTTGGCTCGTAGGAGGGATGATTGCCGCTCCTTGTTGCCTCTGCTCGTGTAGAATACCTGCGATCACGCCTTGGTAACCTGCTCAAACACCACACAGGCACACAAACACAATTAGTCGTCCTTTGATCCTTTTTACGACCAAGAACCCATTTTTTTCCTAGTTCATATAGACGGAGAACTTCTCTTTTTTTTGTTTGTTTTTCGGACAAAATATGGGGAAGATGATGAGTTCTGATACTAACCTTGAAAAGGGTCTAGGCCACGGTATTTGAGCTCCCGGAACTCCTGGCAGAGTGAGCAAAGTGGGCACAGAACGTGGGCGAGTCGGTCGGTGACTGGCGTCTCTGCTATCTGAAACGCGTTCCGGAGCCTCCTTCTATACCGGACTCCGATGTTCCAATGGCATATCACCAGGAACAGGAAGAAGTACAGAAGTGCACCCGTCAAGCAACCTATGTATATATCCACACATAGTAAAGTTCGTTAATGCGAACACCAAATTTCTACATGGCCCCACCTATCACGAGACAAAAAGAAAATTAGGGCATGAACTTGAGGGAGCATCATCAACTCATTGAAGACCAAGATGCATCGGTTAAGGATATATTGTAAGCCATTGTATACGTAGCTTATGAAACGACACAAAACAAAACAAACTTCGGTGGGTGTCATTGCATGATTGAAATAGTGGCGAGACGGCTGAAGATACTCATGATCTCTAATAACTTGTCAGACAAAGCAATCTTACGAAAAATCTAAGCTGTTTGGTAACGCATCAACAATATATTTATGGCATATTTCTTAACATCCAAAAACACACAATTAAAAAGCCACTGTCACGGCATTTCCCGCATTTCACCTATGTATGTACTATTTTCCTTTGATGTTACTAACAACCACTTACCACAGAACAAGCTCAAGTTCTAGTATATACCGCACCATGCATTCAGCTGACAGTTTGACAATTGTAGGTAGTGAAAAACATGAATCTTACTAATACCATATTCTTTCTTAATATACATATGCACACATCATACTTGCATCCAAATATACAGCATAGAAAAAGCAACAACTTACTGGTGCTTCCATTATCCAATATCTCAGCAATTTGGCCGAATGTTACGCATGGTGCTACTGTTGTTATTATTGCTGCAAGAAATACATGTAATATTTTTTTGTGTTATTAGACACAAAATAGGAGTGTGGAAAAATATTTTATGTGCTTATGTAGATTATTGTGTGAAAAATAATGTCCAAATACTTTATGAATCTAAATGCAATATGCACATAAACTTTCCCAGGTCAGAGTGTGGACAAAGATTTACCATTACTTTTTCTTTGTATGGGATCCACCTTTGCACATTTTCTTGCCTCTGGTAGTCCCTCTTATACATTGAATGAAAAGTGAAGTCTTCTTGATGGCACAAAGAAGTAAGTATAGTGTCTATTAACGAAATGATCATTTAGTTAATTAAATTAAACTATAGTAACTTTATCACTAGGATTTCGCTTTTCCAAGTGATCTATATAATTGGACGATCAACGAGAATGCTTCTTGAACTACACCAGTCAAAAGAAGAATGTTCGTTTTGACTTTATAATAATTTCCCGCTAAGTGAAATTATTCACCAAAACATCAAAAAAGAATTTACCATTGGTGGGATGTTGATAGCAATCAAAGAGCCCACTCCTCCACGGAACCCCAACGAACGGAACCAGAATCACCTGCGGCCCTTCTGGCTGCAGCCTACTCGACCCAGCCACCGGAGCCACCAATGCTGCCGTCGCCGGTGCAAAATTGTTGTTATGCACCGGAACCAATCCATTGTTTGCTGATGGTAGCGGCACCTGATGATCCACCTTCTGCGGCGGAAACATGACTGCCGGCCGTGCGGCGGCCGTGTGGCTATTGACATGGGCTCCCGGCTCTCCATATGGCCCGGTAGCTGCATTATTAGGCCCAAAGTTTCGGTCGGTTTCTTGTTTGTTGCTATTATTTTGAAGAGGCACGTAAGGCACAATCTGGTTGTCCGAGACGGTTGCAGCCACCAACGGGGGTGCTGGTGGGAAAACCACCGCTTGCGTGGACTCTATGTTGTCGGGGTGGCACAGAGGCGGCGCTGATGGCTCTAGGTCGACCTGGGAAGTGAGAGAAAGTGGAGGAATTGTGGGTTTTGGCGATGGTAGTGGTGAAGTTGAGGTTTTCTCGTGGTCATCGCTGTTGGTGTTGTGAGTTTGCGGTCGGTTGGTGGTGAGAGAGTCCGGCGGCGGGGGGTCAGTAGTTGCGGCGGCGAGCGGCGGAGAAGTAGGGTCACCGTCCCATAAGGGTACGGGTTTGAGGTTGGTGTTGGATGAGGTTGGTTGCAGCTTTCCCATAATGTATCGCCTGTTCTTGCTTTTCACAAGAGAGGGTTGATGATTTTGCATGCAACGTGGGTGAGTAATGTTCTTGCTTGTGCTGGTGTTTATATATGCAAATGTTCACAAAGAGGTGGAATCACCGGAGATTTATATATTATGATTTCATGCAGTGGTCTGTACCACGCGAGGCCGTCAAGCCAAAGACAATATCAAACGTCTGCATCAAATTCTTGTTTGAACTTCTCAAGGTGATGTATGATAATCTTATTCCAAAGCGAGGTTAAAGCTTGACTACAAGGTCTAATGAAGACAACATCAATTATCGTCGGAAACAACCTGAGAATCGATGGGCATTAGACTGTTTTTATGTTTTCAATGATCAAACCCCGGCCAAATTAAAAAAAAGCAGATCAAATTCTCTTATTTTATAGAGCACTTTGATTAGGTTTGCAGATGTTCTTATTCTTTTTCTGTCCCTTTAATTTGTCGTTGATGTTTGTGTTGTTATCGGGCGACAATTTCCTAGTAATTAGAAGCATTTGTCATCATTGCTTGATTAGGTGTGAATGGTTGTGCGGATTTCACACGGAGGATGGTGAAGCTTTTGTTCAAATTTGTGTGGAGGCACCGTTGCCATCTCTTTCTAAGCCAACAATGTGTAATAGTCGAGGAGACATATTTGCGTGGTCGGGGTGAAGCGAGACCGACCGCACGGCGAACCTTAGATCCGGTGAGGCCCACTCAAGCGGGAGAAATAAACATCTAAAGAATACCAATTCATTTATAATTTTCTTTAGATAACAAGCAGAGATCTAGTATTCCAAGAAGTCCTTGTTATACCCCCATTGCATTGCTTTTCAAACAAGTATCTATTTTAGTTATGTTTCCATCATTTCTAGATGGCCTCATGGAAAACATGGTAAACCAGACTATCATTAAGAGAATTTAGCTGCTTGATACAACCTAATTTACTATTAGCCGAAAAAAACTTTAAAGTATAAGAAAGATCGGATTACTTATTGATGTAACAACGATCACTACTATCGGTCAATGAGAAACATAAGTCGTTAAGTAGGGCTAGACCTATCTAACTTTGTGTATACCCTCGACGTAGTTATTAACAAATCATTTCCTTTGGCAACAGTCCACGTCCAAAACACCCGAATCTCTCTCTATTTTCCAATCTTATTTTGTTTCATCCACCACAGGGCTTCGCTTGCAAGCAAACGATGGCGGGCAACCGCGAGCTCCTTCAGCATCGAGCAATGGCGATGAAAAACCAAAGCTGCTGTAACTCAAATCTCTTGAGCAGCCCATGCCACTCAGACCGATGCCACGGGCGATGGCATGCTGCTTGGGTGGGGAGAGAGCAAAGGATCGTCATTTCGATGCGTTCAACACCAATTGAAATTCACACATGGCTCAAATTTAGTGGAAGGTCTAACTAAAATTGAGTAAGCTTAGACCTACACGACTTTTTGCCACTGATAAAGTGAGATTCGATTCTAGATCTAACCTTACGAGCTTCACATGCCAACAAATCGACAATAACTGTCACGGAAGGCCATTTCGTATTGCCAATGGAAAATTTTTCCATGAATAATTAAAATCATGTTAGTTGCAAGTAAATGTAATTTTTTTAATGCATTCGAAAAGATAAATCAAGATTTAGTAATATCAATGCAATTCCAAATTACCCAGCTTCTTGGGTTTAAGCTTTTCTCTTTATTTGTTTTTCTTTTGGGAAAAAAACCCATGTTTTATTTTTCATATGTTTAAATCCTTGTCTATGTTTGGATAACTTTTTTTTTGGTCGAATGAGACAAGAAGAAGAGACAAGGAAGATACGAAGGGATGAAATGATACGAGTTTGAGACAAGAAGGAGAGACAAACAACTTAAATCTGAAGAACTTATTCGTGCAGCGTCTTGTTTGCAGTTTTAAAACTGAGGCTCACCTTGACACATCATGGTGTCTTCTTCATAGCTGTTTCTGTTCGTTTTATAATTGTGTTGAAACCATCGAAACTTGTCCAAATTAAAGAAAATGTAAGTCACATATCGGTTGAATGTGACTGAAAGTAACAAGAAAAGAAAAATCATAGAAAATGAATGTCTGTTGTACGTTGATGTTCTGTCACACACGATGTATGCTGCAAGGGAAGATAATTGGAATGACGACGACTGTGATAAGTCTATAGTCTCTACTCATCCAATGGAAGAAGAAAAGGCCCCAAAAGAGGTAAAAGAAGAGTCCTAGCCAGGGGAGATTGTGAAGTATTGATCATGGGATTAAAGCCGCAAAACATTTAAGGAACATCGTCCTGAAATTGGAATCACGCCGCATTGATATTGATACATTGATTGACGTGAATCGGCCACCGTAGTTGTAATCTAAATGCAAACAGTGTTTCATTCATGACGTGTTCATTGCTTTGACGTTATCGCGATAGTAAAATCACACGAACTTGATATTGAGAGAGCTTTTCATTCCAGAAAATATATAGTAGCATCGCCATTTTGCCATTCATCTTCACTTCAAGCAATGCCATGTTGTCAGTCTATTCCCCAGACGAAACACACGCTCTACCTACACTGTCCATGTATCCACAAAACACCAACTTGTTTGTCACCATTTGGGGTCTTCACTATCTGTTTTTTGATTGCTATACTTACTAATGCTTAACTCTCTTTGCTAAACATATTCGCCATACACAGCGGTAACAAGTCCTTCCGCAGAACAGTATTACACTATAAATGAACCCTCTGAATGACCTTAGAGGATGCGCGAATGTTAATGTAATTAACTATCGAATCCAGCCTCCCAACTTCAGATCGCCTACACTGTTGACATGCCAGGCTAAAATTTCACTATGATTCTCTCTTAACCACGGCAACGCACTGGAATATATGATACCATCACCTGCAAAAAAAAAATTGACATAGCAAAATCAATGTCACCTTAGAGTAATTTGACATGTAGGTATCCAGCATCGAGAAACCAGTGGGCGGATTATAATTCTACCTCATCAGTATCGGAAGGAATGATCATGGACCCAAAGCTCAGCACCAACTTGATCCAGCGAGCTTTTGCTTCCTCTGGTGATTGCGGTCAAAATTCATCTCGACCATTGAATTCCGAAAGGGATGTGTCTTTCCAAATTTTAGGTCGCTCCGTCCAATCATGTACCTATTTCCTGCTTCTGGCATGGTGAAATCAGCCGGATTTTTGTTAACTGTACATTGTTGAACCTCAGAGTCCTTCTGTGAAGGATGCAGGGTTCCATAGCCATCTTGCCTCGCCGAATTGTCCTTCCCTGGACTTTCTGCATTCAAGTGCAGAGGGAAGGCCACATTATTTGGAGTATCCAGGAAGTTTCTAAGCCCGTCAAGGGTTCGACTCGATCCATGATTTACGAGCAAATTACCACCGGGTAATATGCATTTTTGTGATCTGTAATTGTATGCTTCATTTGATATGGCTACTTCAGAGCACTTTTTCTTCCCTTTCTTGTGCATCTTTAATGATTCCTGAGCTGCAACCTCAGTGGCCCTCATGAATCTTCTATCAGGCTGAGATAAAGGAGTGGGCTCATCAACCGTTGGAACTGCAGAAACATGCTCACTAAGGATACCTTTAGCCCAATAATCAGATGACGGATGCATCCTGTTAGAAGGCTGCTTGTATGACTGAAAGTCCAACTCGGCAATCTCCTTAGAGTGATACTTACGAGAAAAGGATGGTCGGTGATGCAGTTCAGGATTTCCATCCAAATTGACTGTGTGTGTTCCCGCATCCATGAGGCTGAGTAAATGCATCGCCGAAATCGTCTCGGTGGAACACTGCGCCGTAGATCCTGACAGATTTTGGAGGTCCATCCCGCCCTGTCTAGTGTGCTGTGTTTGTTCTGCATTTATGTTGGAAGAATTATTCCTATGATCGTAAAAGCCAATAGCTTTCACTCTCAAATACCTCGGGCTGTGATCCCCCTTAACATCTAAAACGTGCAGTGTCCTAGAACCATGCAGAAACTCATCTGACCTAGTAGGCAAAGCCAACTTCTTCGGTGGAATGTCATATGAAAAGGGTATGCAGTTTGGTGTTGCGGTTGATAGATGTGCCACTCCTCGGTTGTGCTGGGGAGCAGAATCACAAACTCCATCAACTGAGACTGAAGATTCGTCAACCCCAGAGACGAGGCCCACACCCACCATCTGCTCGTTTCTTTTGCAGTAAGGACTGCTAATATGCCTGCCGGAACCGGATAAAGAAAATGCAACCCCACTTGATGGCTTCTGAACAAACTGAAGGATTCCACCAAGCCCAGTAGGTGGGCAATTTTTCTCCATTTGATTCCCATTGGAACACATCGTATTGGGCAGAGAAGAACCATTGACAGATCTCTGCTTGGCAGGTATATAATCTTTGCCCATGTTATGCCTGCGATTTCTAGCCTTTTTTGGGTGAGGTTGCTGTTTATGATTGCCTTGGTTCAACAATAAACTCCAGTCCCTCTTCCGTTTGGTAATATTTACACTTTGAGAACCACCTGATCCAGCGGTCGTTTCTACTGGTTGTTCAGCATTTTCAGCATCAGGAAGGAACCTCTCGTACTGATTCTTTGCCATGAGCTCGACAATTTCCATCGGTATGTCATCAAAAGTTCCTTGTTCAGATAATTTCTCAGCTCCACTATCAAAGTGTTGGTTTGTCAATGTGCACTGTGTCTGAGGACACAAAGTCTTCCTGCTGTTGCTTGTACCTGAAATATCCTGCACACAGAGAAGAATAAACAATCATTTTCATGAGGATAGTGCAGAGAGAACTTGCATTATGCCAATCTCAACCTTGGAGATGAATGGGAAAGCAGAAGGACAATTAGAGGTCAGCAAATTTCATCACCTTTCGACATAGAAGCCATACACTACTTGAAGTGCATGACTCGATATTTGGGAATAGGGAGAACTTCCTTGTATAAGCTCAAGCAAGAGCAAAGAGAAAAAGAAAATGGAGCTGAACACCACCTTATAAAAATTAATATTGGTCATGAGGTGGTTGATACAAGTCCCCCCATTTAGAGAATGTAAGTTGCACAGTAATTTTTCAATCTCTGCTTTAGAAAGGATTGAAGGACCCTATGGATAAGTGGAAGAAAACTATACTAGACAACGTATGAGATAATACTTCATGTACGCAGAAAAGTTGTCAACAACAACTAACTAATTTCCTCCCTCCTCACTTAAGGCATCAATTCCTTCAACTGTAAACGAACAAGAACTCAATGAGAACTTTATTTATTGCAGTAGAGTAAAGCCCATACCATTCGCGGCATTTGGCGGCAAGTGCTGCTATCAAGATTTAACTTGTTCTTTTGCTTGTCATCAAGAAGAGGCATCCTGTTTGTAGCTTTTTTGCTGTTGTGATCAGTAAGTATTCCCTTTGCAACATCTACTTCACATGTAGAAGTAACATTTGACTCCACATATCTGGAATTTAGATTTTCCCTCACAATGTGGCCCTCTTTAGGAGACGCCTCCTTAGAAAATGAAGAAGCTTGCCCGAACACAACCTTGAGAGGACGATTCCTCTTGACATCAGGCACAACCGAATGGCTGTTGAGAGATAGAGCTAACCCATCTTCTACACAAGCATCTTCAGCTGGTCGTAATTGTACAGCAGGAAGACAAAGGCTTGTTGTTCCGGCATCTGTCCTAGTAATTGGACCTTGTCTATTTGAGCTATTACTCGAACCAATCAGAGAGGGTTTTTCGTTGTTTTCTTTCTTATTCTTCATACACATGCTTGAACTCGTATCTCTGGAGGGCGCTTGGGTAAAATAATTTGTTTCCACCAGTAGGTCAGAAGAAGGAATGGAGTCGAACCTGGCGGTGATGGGCGTATAACAGCCCAATTTGAGACATAAGTTGTGAGCAGAACTGGCCATACCTGCTTCGGTTTTGTCCAGAACACTTTTTGATACATTTTCCTTAGAGGGCGCTTGGGACAAATCTTCGATCACTAGGTTCCTCTTCATTTCCTTCTCAGGAAACTTCAAACTTCCATACTTATTATTAGTCTGATTCTTGATAGCAATCCCGGGAACCATCTTAGCATTTGCTCTGTACTTTGATTCAGATTGCAAAAGCACATTGGCATCTTCAACACCTCCACTGCAATTTAGTGAATCACTGTTTTCCCTACTTGCAGTCATTAGTTCTGTGGCTTTTCCTTCTTCATCTGAAATCAACTTCCTTTTTCTCTTTTGATCCCGAAATCTACTTTTCACAAGTTCTGTGAAAACTGCCTGACCTTGCACAACAGTGTTTGTCTTATCCAAAGGTTCAGACACTGCATTCCTAGGAGGATAATCTGTTCCAATGCGATCAGTGGTTGTACTTTTGCTTTCTCTCAGTAATTCGGTGATCAGGCGTGTCTTTCTGGTTTTTCTACGAAATAGACCACGACTTTTATCCCAATTATGATTGTGAGAACTCTCTCTGAGCCCTACATCTTCACTTTCAGATAATGAGTTGTCACACTCATCCAATCCCAGGGAGGGATTGCCGCTTTCATAGGCTGTGAGATAATGAGGCATCTGATCAGCCACACTAACCGTTCTTAATGTCTCTTCATGGTCCTCAGTCACCCTTCCGTCCTGACCATTGCCAGAAGCTTGTTTTCCTGGTTGAAGATTTTCCGAAGTATTTCGAGCTTCTTGATCAGCGGAGCCTTTGCATTTTGTATAGTTGTAAACTATTTCAGAAACCAAAAGAGTCACTATGTCAGTAGAAGGTTCAACTTTTAACAACACCGAAATTGATTTTGTCCTGCAAATTAAGACAATTATCAGTCGTTTTATTTACCTTGGACATCTTTTACACTTTCCTGGCCCAGACATTGATCAACTTCTGGTGCAACAGCTCTTAGTCTGGTAAATTCTACACATTCCAGACTTTTGTTATCTTCAAAACCATCTTCTTCATGTCCTAGAGGTAGAAAATATTAGTTCATCTCTTGGAATGAATTATCAGGAGCTAGACACAACAATTTCATTAACGTACCTTTTCTGAAAGTGTCACTTTCATCATCTGTTTTGCCATTTTTATCAGCAACTAATGAAGCATAACAGTCACTCTTAGTCAGGACAGCAGAAGTATCAGGAATACCCTCTCTTTTCTCAGTAACTTCCAGCTTCAAGGTTTCCTGAAAATCCAATACAGGCTTTGATGGTTCGGAGGTGCTCCACAACTGGGAACAAGGGCCATCAAAGATGCATCTTTTACTGCAGCATTTAACAACGGTGCCAGTTTCCTTTCTACCAGCTTTAACATTGATCTGCTCGAGACAATTCAGGCATCGCCATTGAAGAGGTAGTGGAGGAAGCTTGCAAACTTGCTCCTTTATGGTATTAATGTTTCCATCTGCTGTAAATGGCCAGCAAATCCTCTCATCTTTTCTGCTCATTTCAGATACATATTCACTGGACAAGCAAAGGCACAAATTAGTTATGGTAGATAGAAAAAAAATATTTTATCAGACAAATATACTTATGTATAAATGTTTACTGTACTTCCGCATTGATGGAATTGACCTTTCAACAATTATTACGACTCTGCTAGGTGGAACTTCAGCGTGAGAAAGTAAGTGTCTTTTATCTATGTGATGGGCAAATAATACAGTGCTTCTATAGGCTATAGCAGAAGAAAGATTAGTAGGTCCAGATTATTCTTCTAGAGCAAGCTAAGGAGAAGCAACTAAGTCAGCGTAAGAGAGAGTGAAGACAGTAAATAGCTAATGCATGCCAATGGTTTAGTAAAGAAAGAGTGAATTGCTAACACATGAAATCTTGATCACTTAGCTGCTGAATGCATCCGCAAGCACAATTCGAGAAGAATGCGACCTTACATGATCCGAGATGAATGAAGAGAATTATCCAATTAGCGACAGCATCTACGTAAGTTACAAGCGAGTCTTAGAAGAAAGTAAATCTTACCGTATAGAGAAGCGCTCGCACTTTCCAATATAATTGCTATCAATGGCACTGGAAAGATCTATACATATAGACTCAATTGGGATAAACGATCTCGTCGGTTGAGAGGCTTCTAAACGCTTCTCCATCTTAAATAAAATCGCGCCTAAGCATGCAGATATAAGCTTACTTAGGAAGCTAAATAAACATGATTAAATATATACAGAAAACAATCTTGAAACAAAATGAACTCTTATATCACATAACTGTAAAGCATGTATACCATTTGGACTAGGCCTTATAGACAGTGACAACACGGAAATAGGTTATGGCAATTGTCAAAATTAAAATACGAGGAGCAAGGAGACGAAAGAACTCTCTACGCCTACACACATGATATCAACTTATGCACGATAGAATGTTGCAATAGCTCTTCAAAGGTTAACAAAACTCAAAACCCTAGTCGGCCATTAAAGATTAGCTTTAGATAGGTTATGGTATTGCTCTCATAGCCACAAAACACACTAAAGCATACAAGATCAGCACTCATTTATGTTGCAAATAGATAAACAAAACACCCATAAGACAAATAAAGATTAGGGTTTTGCTTTGGAATGAAAATCCCAACCTCACACAGTGAGTTAAAACTCAAGATCCATGACGGCAACCAGAAACTCCAGCTCAAACATCTATAAAAACATCAAAACGCATCCGAAAACCAAGAGTATAATCAACACTTGAGATTCGGATTAGGGTTTACTGAATAACCACCAGCAACATAAAAAAAGAGCTACCTCACAAGAATCACTCAAACAGCAAAACGGCACATAAAATAATGGAAAAGAGAGAAGTTAGATAAGCGACGAAGCAATACCCAGATTCAGAAATTCAAAGTAAAGCACATATTTGTGCCAAGCAAACGGCGAACTATTCAATATATGCCTAAAATTAATCAACCTCTCGAGCTAATTCAACATGGGTTTATCAAGAAAGTACAAACCCATCGGAGAACGAGTACAAAACAGAAGGAAACATTTCAATTCAGAGAGACCTCAAATCTGTCCGAGCACCAAATCAGCCGATGCCGCGTCCAGTCCACATAGGCTCTTCACGGCTTGTGGACAAGATGCTATCGAACGAAAGAGAACCTGCAGGCGATGACGGAAACGACAGCTCTAGAGAGAGATCTGAAGCTGGTGTTGCAGAATTTGAGTGCGCAACGTGGAGAAACCCTAGCTTGCAAGGCGAGAGAGGTTTTCGATTCTTGAGGGTGAGGGTGAGGTAGAGGGAGAGAGGGAGAGAGAAAGGGGAGAGAGAGCGAGAGAGAGAGAGAGAGAGAGCTCTTACCGCTTTTTGTTGTATTTTCCCTGAAATGAGGTTGTCGATGTATTAAAATTTTGAAGTAACTTGACTTGACCATAGCAAAAGGGTTAGGGGGGGCAAAAACAAAAGGAAAAGAAGCAGCAGCTAGGCCACATATGAAATATACCCATACATATGGATCACACAACAAATACAAGTGCATGCATTTTATGCTTTTCTTTTCTATTTGGAGATACTTTTCAAGTACTTCAATTGCTCAAACTTGCTTGATGAAGTTATGCAAAAAGAAAAAATCGAAACGCCGCAAAAGAAAAATCTAATTTTTCCCCCATTCTCTTTTCTCTACTTTCGGTCATCGTCCATCAACTGTTGGCCGTTCTTACCTCGACAACATTGTGCCCCTCACCGTGTCATCCTCATCATGCACAGTTGCTAATGGATCGCGGTCTCTCTCTCCTCGAGCTAGGCAGCATGGCTCACGGCAACGGTAGATGGTGTTGTGGGCCTAGGGCGACATTAAACCTGGGGGTCACATAGCATGTATATCTCATACTTTCTTTTAGCATATACGAAACGTTTCTTTATTTGTATACAACTTTTGAAAAATAATTAGTTCCTCCAAACACATACATGTGTAACAATATTCTCTTGTATGTATCTTAGGACATCATCGCTTAGGATGTTTCACGGTTCAACAGTAGAACCAGGTAAGGTAGAACTACTTGTCTCCAATTTAAAGCTATGTATGTATTGTTTGCTAAATATAAGCCCGTCCCACGTATCCCCCTAGCTAGACCAATTTTGTCCTTAAAAGACTCTATGTTATTATCCTCAAATTTGGAATTTATGTGGCGCCTAAGATATGCATGTTAGTTATCCTTATGTCTGGGGTGGTCTTGTATTTCTTATGGTTCATCAATCTGTGTCCCATAAATAGAAAAATAACTTGTAAAATCATAACAACATATCGAATATACATTTAAGAAGATAAGTCTCGAGATATCTTATGTATGCTTGGACACAAATTGACACACACATTAAGGGATAGGAGATTTGCTTCCCTTGTACCATGGAGGAAAGCGTTTTTGTTCGGCTGTCAAGTGTTGCGTTACGCATATTGAAGATCTAGAGTTGTAAGAATGTATATCAAAGACATAGATTGTCACAGACATTTCAGAATGCGCCTTCTTTTGCTATTTTGGTGCTATGATATGTTGTCATTTTATGGATATCGACAACGGGTCAACTATCTTCTACGAGGTCACGAATTCGACTCACATTGTGTGTGAAGTTTTGAACGGTTCATGCCTCATTGCCTAGCAGCGACATATCTCATGTAGAAACATTTCGTAGCTACTAGCATCTTGGTGAAACCGTGGCAATAGAGTTGCCAACCTCAGACCTTGACATCGCAGCCGGCAAGGAGTAACTATGACTCGCATCAAACATTCCATAGTGGGTTTGTGACATTTACGGTAACGCACAAAGAGGGTCGCTAGCACTAGTCGCTCCTCTTTTTTACTCTTTAAAAAAAACGTTTTAACCACAACTTAGTTTTAAATTTGATTTCTTCAACTTTTAAAGTACTCCAAGCAGTGTAGAGCTGCTACAACTTCTTAAAAGTAGAACTTGTTCTCTAATAACGCCTCCAGATCACACAACTTTTTTTAGGGATAAGAGGTGGGGAAGGGCAACAAAGCAGCTATCCTCTCTGTGCGTAATTGTGAAGCTTTCACACCCACTACAAAAAAAAAATTGGTGTTGAGCATGAAATTGTAGCCCCATCGATGTGCTAGAAATCAAGAAGTCTCTCCATGTTTGACAGTGAATGCTCAACGCGCAAGATGGCTAGAGATTCGATCACAATATAGCTTGAACTTGTGATTATGAAAAGACAATGTGACCCTTTTACAACGGAATTATCACGCTCTATGGTTGAATCACACACCTTATTCTAAAGAAAATTTGTATAGACCAAATCAAGTACCTAGAGGTACAAATATGTTGGAAGAGACCCAATAACAAGTTCTCTGAGGGTGGTGGGATTCGCCGTCCCCTTGGGACCTCTCGGCCACTTTCGATGGTCATCAAAATACTTTAGCAAATACATGCTATAAATTACGAAATTCATATGAAACTTTTACATCTAGCCACTTGAGTTAGAGCATTGCAAATATTTATTTTTTATATCTCCCCTAACTTAATTTTCTGCATATTAGTCAAAAAAATATCCACATTTTTTTGTCATCCACCTTGAAGAGAACCATATCGTGAACGACCCGTGACAACTCGGACGACGTAATCTACTCATTTTATGAGACGATCCGATATAACAAATTAGTCGATGGAAAAGAAAAATCCGTTAAATCGTGTTCTTTTCTCGTGCAATTTTTATCTAGATCTCACGTTTCCTTATCAACAAAGACTCAAACTTAGAACTATTATTCTTTGATAAGTAGCTGTACAGCCTTTTTTTATCCAGATCATGCCTTATTTTATATGAATATTTAAGTCCACGTATGGATAAAAACATATCTCGAACGTACATTACACTGTCCAAAATCTCGCGAGCATCATGCACGCGCCATTTGGACCGTTATGGAGCGGCCCCTTCCGTCACGCGACGCGTGTCGACGATCGGTTGGCTGCTCCAAAGATGCCTCCGCATGTAAACGGCTCGTGATTGGAGCGTGGGTTACACCTCCCTGAGGAGAAGGTGGGGGACGGTTGTTAACCTTAAAGGGGACATCAAAGGTTTCTACTGGTTTCTGGCCACTAAAAACATTAAAGTGGGCCGTGTCGCGCTAGCACCCATTTGCCTCTGTTGCCCACTAAAAAGTTGCTAGGGTTTCTTCCGGTTTCCAGTTCTGGCCACGTCACGATAAAGGCAAAGAATTATGGCAAAAAAGTAAACGAAAAATGAAAAAAGAAAGAAGAGATATTCACCTAAGAGAGATAGCTAGGGAGGCGTAGCAGCCCCGCATCACCGGGGAGGGCCGACGATCCTCACCCAAGGCTCGACAAGGGCCGACAACCATCACCTAGTCATTGGCGACGGCAGCAAGCCTTGATATGGCAATGCCAAGCGATGGAGTCGTCATCGCCTGAGGGCCTGCAAACCCTTATCAGCAAAGACGGGATGGTGCCATCACTCCAAAATGCTGGCCCTCTCCGGTGTTCCCGCTCTTTGTAACATTTTCGGATTCAATTTTGTTTTCCTCCTTTTGATAGTTTTTGGCTTCTTTAAAGAGAACATTTAACTTTTCTTAACAAGGCACTGCATCAAAGTTATGTCTCTACGTTCGAATTTATTTTACAAGGCCACATTTACTTTTCGGACTAGCGTTGTCATAAATATTGGCAACGGTGTCGCCACAATTACAACATGATATTGAGTACAAAATGTTTAAGAGTTGATTGCATTTTGTCCTAAACAACAAGGATTTTTCATGTAATTTTTCCTTTGGAGAAAGATCTCATTGACAATAATTGAAAGATTCTCTAGCTTCGTTTGAAAAGAATAATGATGGGGGGAGGAATAGTAAAAAGAAGTGGGAATTAGAAAATAAAAAACAAAAAGAGTTTCACATTGAGCATCTAGACAGCAGGAAAATGCCTAATATCCTACCAAACAAGGTCGTTCGGGTACTATAAATGAATATAGGTTATGGTCCTTTTATAGAATATACGTCACTAGTGTAAGAAAAATAATTTCACAAACGGCTTCATCCATCATAGATTTAGTGATTATAGCTATTCACTCTTTTATCAATCTTCCAACTAATGATGAATGAAATCGCTTGTGAACTTTATGTTTAAATCAGCAATGTATGCTCGAATATTCCATATGTTATGTTTTGCATTTGCACGGCTATATCTAAAGTTCAAACTTGGATGTAATTACTACTATGAATTGACTCTTCTAACGTGAAATGTCATCTTCTTTTCATGAGTCGAAAACAGATAATACACACGTATACATTCGTACATAGATAAATACATAGGATGACTTCTTCTTCAAAATTAGGAGGATCTCAAGCTAATAACTCAAGCTAATACACCAAGGGCAAGGTATACTAGACATAGTGCTCTCTAGTTTATTGTGGATTCAACTCTCAAAGAACTATCATTAAGCCCTTGACGGACTTTATGTTTCTTTACAAAAGTACCTTTAGTCTCATGAGTTGGTATAGAATGAGGTAGCTATAATGACAAGATATCTGTACATATCATGACATCGATGTTGTTTCTCTATTGATGGTGGATCTAAATAATAATTGATAGTTTTAAAATTTCTATCAGATGTGCAAAGCTGGCTACCTAAACTCATGCATGATGCATCACCTATAGTTTTCTCCTCTTCTGCCCCCCCAAAGATGATTATGCATGTGCTTCCAAATAGGCAGTTAATGGCCAATTAATAATAAATTTGCGTCAATATGAAATGTACAATCCTATAAGTTCATGAGATACAAATGTATGTCACGAGATATTGGTGCTATGTAGCCAAGCTCGGCATATGCGACCATGACCAACTTGAAAAAAATATCTAAGACATTGGTATTCGGTACCCTTTGAATATCTGACTAATCTTATTGGATGTGACGGTCAATCTCCATGACCAACTCGGTATCAAAAACATTCTTTGTTCTTAAACCCACTAGCACACATTTCTTATCTTATAGTTTTCTATAAAATCATGAACACTTTGTCCACAAAGGACTTACTTTATCTTGTGAATGAATGACTTAGGGTTCAGAGGTTTCTCTTTTGTCTTGAGCTAAATCTTTTTGAAGGGAAAATCATCGGCAATACTGTGTAAATTAGTCAGTGGAATGAACGAAATGTCGTCTGTGTATATACCCTAATAAAAGAGGAACAATTTCTTTGACCATCTCTACATTATAATGCAAATCTACGATTGATTTCAATTTCAAACTTTCATCAATGAGGTTCATGAAAACCCATTTATTTTGTTTCTTAAACGAATCGTAATCATGCAAATCTTCAAACATTAATTTTTTTCCCAATGATGCATTTATCTTTTCAGATTCTTTCCTTGTGAAGCGCGTGATGAAGGGAAGTTATGGATTTATATTGTGTACACAATGCGTTTAACTTTTTTCTGCACGTTCCACGATTTTCCCCATTGAGATAAGCGATTAGTCAGTTGCTACAAGTAAAACTACCAGTATATCTACGGTGTTAGATGTGAAATGTGTAGAAAAAAGGGTACACATCATGTGTTACTTCATGTATATATAATATATCCACAAAATCATTATTGAACGTTTGGCAGGATTCATTATAGTGGGGACAATAGGCCCCAATAAGCTGAAAAAATATTATCACTACTTACTATAATTACAAATAAAATCAAAGAGAGATTCAATGAAATTTTGACTTGGAAATCTGAAGCTGCTTTTGGGGATGCCCACCACCAATTACCCCTGTTTATGCCACTACATGCTGAAATTTGAAAATGGCCAATTAGTGTTTTGTTGCCTTGCACTAGAAAAGAATTTGTATTTCATGCTTCAAATGAAAGATATCTGCAGAAATAACCAGAAAAAGAGCTGATAAAAAAAACTATGATATTTGACCACTGTAAAGCAACCATTACTTTATTAATTACTGATTGGTGATCGATCTTTCCCAGGGTTAATGCAGGAAAGAGTGATTCTATGTAATCTTTTTTGTGCAGCATACTGATCCCGTGGTCACTTTCATTGAAAAAGACATGTTTTCTTATGAAACGACTACCAACTTAATGCTTGTCGGACACGAAAACATGTAAGTGACAAATATTAGAGGCATTATACTCCTTAAAGAACAAAAAAAATAAGGCACATGAACCATGATTATTTGTTTCAGGGTGGGTGAGTTCCGGATCAGAAATCTAGAACCTATCCCGTTAAAGTCGGATCTGGATTTTTGGGATCGGGAACCAAACCAATATACTTTAAAATTAACCTAAAATCGAATGGTTAGTTCGCTCATTAAAGGTTATTTGTTTCTATCTTTGGTGATTTAGTTCAAGATCATGTTCTTCTTCTCTTTTTGGCCCGTTCTACTTGTATGATCTAGTAAAAATAAATATATTAAATGGCTGTTTTTTTTTTTAAATGGCTGTTTTGGAGGCGATTCCGTAAGGCATTGCCTTTTCTGTTTATCATCGTCAGACTACCTTGACAAAAATCTTGAAATTGAAAATTTACTATGAATATCATTTAATTATGGGAGATATTGATTAACCAAACTTAGGTTAGTCTCAATACGTTAATCACGGGCCAAGATCTTCACTTTCAAAAAGATAAATAAAAAGATAGTTCAACCCTCATGTGGAAGGAGATATAAACATTTTTCTGACACTTGCTTAGGTTAAAAGGAAACAGAACTACAAATATATATTAGTAGCACCCTTCGCTTAAATCTGAGAATTATATACTATCAAAATTTCTACAGAACTAATGTATTAGCCACGAGAAATCCTATTTATCTCCTTCAATAGCTTAACACTCTATTTTTCGGTTTTCGACTGTAGAATAAAATATCCACAAATAATAAACTTTTATCCTTAAACAAAATAGAGATGATACCCACAGTCGAGCAAGCAAGTAAACATATGTCACGGGTTTATAGAACAAGTAAATTGGAAATACTCAGATACCAAAACTATATGTTTGTTTCATGAAAAATCAATGATTTCAAAAAAAATTATAAAAAATGATTACTTGTATTACTTGAAATAATTAGTTAATAAAAAATATTTTCATTATCGATGATCATTTATGTTTAAACATTTTTGAGAACACTAAAATATTTTTCGTTTGTTCGTATTTGTAAGTGATATATACGATCATTTTTAGGAAATTTTTTTTTAAATCATTCATTATCCGCCACTACAAAAAAACATGTTTTTTCCGACAAAATTTCCAACGAAAAATTTAGAAAAATTCGTTGGAAAACAAATTTCCAACGAATTTTCCAACGAAAAAAAATTCGTTGGTAATAAGTCGTCGCAAATTTTTCCAACGAAAAATTTCAATTTTCGTTGGAAAACTTGTGGCTAAATTCGTTGGAAACGAATTTTTTTTCCGACGAATTTTTTTTTCGTTGGAAACTACAAATTTTTTTTTGGTGGAAAAATCTTGGAAATTTTTTTTCCATTGAAAAAAAAAATTTTGTCGAAAAAATCGTGGAAATTTTTTTCCATTGAAATTTTTTTTTTGGTCAAAAAATCGCCCTCGCCGCCGGCGAGGGCCAGCCTCGTCGCAGTTGACGGCCGAGCTCGCCCAGATCTGGGCGAGCTCGAGCTCGTCGCCGGCGACGAGCTCGAGCTTACCCGAAGCCATCGAATATTTTCTTCCTCTCTGTCTATCTCTCTCTCTAACCCACGGACCTTCCGGCTCCGTCGATGGCGCCTCGCCGATTCCTCTCCTCCCTCTCCCTCCTCCTCCTCCTCCTCCTCCTCCTCGACCTCGCGTCCGCTTCCCCGTCGCAACCGCTCATCCGCCTCTACTCCGGCGGCCGGAAGTTCCTCAGGGACGACGGCCTCTACTGCGAGAGCTGGCGGCTCGCCGTGGAGACGAACAACGCCAGGCGCTAGACCCAAATCCCGTCGCGGTGCGAGCAGTTCGTCCCGGCCTACATGACCGGCGACAGCTACGCGTCGGACTCGGCGGTCGTCGCGAAGTACTCGTCGGAGTTCGCCAAGTCCGTGGAGATCGCCGGGGACGGGAGCGACGCCTGGGTGTTCGACGTCGACGAGACCCTGCTCTCGAACCTTCCGTGCTACGAGGCCCATGGCTTCGGGTAAGTTCGACCAACAAAGAAAGCAAGAAGAAGAAAGGGAAAAAGGACGTGCGGGTGGAGGGTGAAGGGGGTGAGAGGGTGAGAGAGAGAGAGAGAGAGAGAGAATGTGGAAATTATAGGTTTTTTTTTAATTCGTTGGAAAATTCGTTGGAAATTTCCAACGAATTTTCCAACGAATATAAAAAATGCCGAACAATACCGGGTTTTTTTTAATTAGTTGGAAAATTCGTTGGAAATTTCCAACGATCATTGGAAATTTCCAATGAATTTTCCAACGAAAATTGTACACACTAAAATAATTGCCCGGAAAATTAAAATTCGTTGGAAAATTCGTTGGAAATTTCCAACGAATATAAAAAATGCCAAACAATACCGGGTTTTTTTGAATTAGTTGGAAAATTCGTTGGAAATTTCCAACGAAAAAAAATTCGTTGGAAATTTCCAACGAATTTTCCAACGAAAATTGTACACACTAAAATAATTGCCCGGAAAATTAAAATTCGTTGGAAAATTCGTTGGAAATTTCCAACGAATTTTCCAACGAATATAAAAAATGCCGAACAATACCGGGTTTTTTTGAATTAGTTGGAAAATTCGTTGGAAATTTCCAACGAAAAAATATTCGTTGGAAATTTCCAACGAATTTTCCAACGAAAATTGTACACACTAAAATAATTGCCTGGAAAATTAAAATTCGTTGGAAAATTCGTTGGAAATTTCCAACGAATTTTCCAACGAATATAAAAAATGCCAAACAATACCGGGTTTTTTTGACTTCGTTGGAAAATTCGTTGGAAATTTCCAACGAATTTTCCAACGAAAATTGTACACACTAAAATAATTGCCCGGAAAATTAAAATTCGTTGGAAAATTCGTTGGAAATTTCCAACGAATTTTCCAACGAATATAAAAAATGCCGAACAATACCGGGTTTTTTTGAATTCGTTGGAAAATTCGTTGGAAATTTCCAACGAAAAAAAATTCGTTGGAAATGTCCAACGAATTTTCCAACGAAAAATTTTTCGTTGGAAATTTCCAACGAATTTTGCGACGAAAAATTGGTTGTTGGAAATTTCCAACGAATTTTCCAATGAAAAAGTTTTCGTTGGAAATTTCCAACGAATTTTAAAACGAAAAATTGTTCGTTGGAAATTTCCAACGAATTTTAATTTTCGTTGGAAAATTTGTCACAAATTTTCCAACGAAAAAATTTTCGTCGCAAATTTTCGTGGGAAAAATCCAGTTTTTTTGTAGTGCGCGAGACACATGGAGCCTTAGGCAAATGCACTTGTAAAACAAGTAAATTGGAAACACTCGCATCGTAGCCTACTTAAAAGTACTGACCTTACGGCATACGCTTTCTACCTTATTATATGTGGAACCTTACTCGATGTATACAGTAGGACGCTCACGTGCATCGACAAGATTCATCGAGTAGAAGATTTCAATATCCATGTGATCAAAGGCGAGATATAGAGAGGACTATGAAAGGCACAGCGAAGAGGCGGCAAAGAGCCATGGTGCTTCTCTTTGCTCAGAGATGAAGAGAGGAATCGACAGAGACGAGACACGCTTATGAAGAGAGAGCCCTTGAACATAATTGAGAGTTACTTGTCCTAGGTCGACATGGATTTTCTATTTTACACAATACTCCTTCCCGTGCCTCGATAAATCTTAACATTGATTTGCATATGGGAATAAAGTGGTTGTCGGCAATTGAGAGTTGTCGATCAAAGGGAGCGCCGTACAAAGTAGATGACCGTTAGGGTAATTAACCTTAATCTACATGTTATGGATCAAATGAAGTTGTGATATGTAATGTTAAAGCTATATTGCAAGTTTAGAAGTTTTGTCACTATAATGTTGAAATAACAAGATTATATATTCTAGTTGAATTCCTTATAATTGAAAGGAAGAATTGATTGACTGGTGCATTGCTTAAATAATCTTAATTATACTTTAGATTGGCAGTATCTCATTGAGTAATGATATATATCATTAATTTGTTGCAATTTGTTGAGCTTTAAATTAAGTGGATTTTTAGACCCAAAAAAATATTGAGTGAATTTCATTGTTGGGAAAACTTTTCTATATTTGAGTAACACGATACTTTCACTTTGTGCTTTTATGACATATGGATAAATAAGATTTTGAAGTTAACAAAATAAGCTATACATTTTTTTAAATATATTTGAAAATTGTCTCTTTCGTTTATATTTTGGAATATAACTCAATTAAGAGATAAATGTTTGGAGATAACAAATTAATAAGCTAATGCTTATTGATCAAATGTGGACCATGTGGCAAAGCCATGTGATGTGTCTTGCTACATGGCAATCGCGAACGTAAAAGTTTAAGTGCTACGTGCCGACTACAGGACCGAACATTCTCTCATTTCGGAAATTAATTATACATATAGTAAAAGAGGGTGCCACGGTATACATTGAAATAAATCTAGGAGATGTTATTACTTATTACATCTCATATGAAACTATGATTGAAGGTGCGTGTGGGACTAAGTCACGGCGTCTTTAATCCCCCCAACGTAAGGTATCACTCGAGCGTGCATGCATGCAAAAATTATATTAACTATATGTTCGAGTGAATATTAGGTTCCGTTCTTTTCGCGAAAAATGAGTAATTTAGATAATATTGTCTTAAAAATGATTGTTTATCTCGTTTATAATAAATTAGTTAATGAAAATATTTTCATTATCAACAACAATTCATATCTAATCATTTCCGTGGACGATGAAAATATTCTTCATTCATTCATTTTTGTAAATGATATAAACAATCATTTTTTAAATATATAATTTTCAAATCGTTCATTTTTCGCGAAACAGACGGAGCCTTAATATTATTATGAAACGGGACAATAAATGCATGGAATATGAACGTGAAATTAAAGAGATAACGCAAGATAAGAAAAACACTCTGCGGTTCTTCTTGAAATTCTCAGAGGGGCCAATTGACCCCGCCCAAATTATTTTCCCGTCAATTATCGTATACAAGATTTTCGAAATTGGCCCCACTGACCCCACAAGATTTTGATTTCTAACCCCACTAAAAATATAATCCAACCAATTTGATCCGATGTCCCCATTTTCGAAAGTGTCGAGTACGACTAATGGAGCTTCTGACACCTTTTAGGTTTAACTCATAGTTAGTGGATTAAAGAGTTAACCTGTCAAGAAATGTCATGCCATGGAGCTTATGAAACTCGATAATTAGCTTGATATCAATAATTTGCTCTAATTCGAGTTATCAAATTCAAAATCGAACTCTTAACCCTAAAACTTGGGTGTCGTTTATTTCGCAAAAAATGAATAATTAAGAAAATATTTTCCTAAAAATTATCGTTTGAAATAATTAGTTAATAGGGAAAGTTTTCATTATCGATAATAATTTACACGTAAAAATTTTCGTGAACGATAGAAATATTTTTCGATCATTTATTTTTATGATAGATACAAGCTAAAGGTAATTGGTTTTCGGTCGGTCTGGTCTAGTTCTCGAGTGAGTAAATGAAACCGGTGGCTCCCCCCACCATTGCCATCGGCGAAGCACCACTCATGCTTCCAAACCAAGCCACTCCTTCCGATGACGCTCATGGTCGTCCTACTCATTGCTCGTCCAAATCTAGCCTCGTCCACGGCTCGCGATGTGGCTCGTCCACAGATCTAGTGAGCCTGGATAATGGAGGAGTGGTTTAGCTTGGACGAGTCACTGGTCCAACTTTGGAGCTGTGCCTCTTGATCTGGCCTGCGAACTTCCAAATGGCATGATGTCCATGGCCACAAGCGACGACGGTGAGGGCTCAGCTTGGACACACGAGCCTGGATGGTGTCGTCGGCGACTCCGCTAGTCCAAATGTGGAGTCCATGAACTTCCAAATTTATAGCTAGCAACGACTTAAAGGACGGAAGGGGTGGCTGGGCTTTGGACAAGCGATGCCAGTTATGACCATGGACGAATAGATTTCTCTTAGCAATGAAGCATAGAAACTAACTCACTAGGCAATGAGGCAAAATGGGAGTAATGAGTAGGGTTTTTTTAGATTTGTAAAAGATTAAAAAAAAACTAATTAATTAGGTTCGGGTAGAGGTGATCGATTTCAGGGCGAACATAGTCTAGACCCGAAAACTGGAACCTACCATGTTATGCTCGGTTCTCAGTTTTCAAAATCTAGAACTTACCATATTTTCCCTAGATCCTATTCTGGAATCTATTCCATTTTTCATGTTCAGTTCCAAGATCTATTCGAGAGCCTAATTTTTTTTTCTTTTTGTTCCTTTTTCCCGGTTGCACACCCCTCTGACAAAGTCCCACTGGAAGGAAGGAAGGAACTCGCAAGAAATCAAACACCCAGGATCCCGAAGCAAGAAATTGACGCATCAAAAGTGACCCAATGCTCAATTAGAGAGGGATATAATATTTACGGCGCAAGGGACGATAAGAATTACTTTACCTGGAAACTTGGAGCTGACTATCGATTTCTATTAGCACTTGACAAAACAAAAGACCAGAGAGGATCGGAGAGAACGAGGGGCGAAGATGGCGGGCTGGTGGCGACGGTTTCCTGTTGACACCGTGCGAGCGAGGAAGAGGAAAGAATCGAAGACGACGATTGTTGATCAAGCGGCGAAGTGAGAGAAAATGAGAGAGAGAGAGAGGCGACAGTCTTGGAGAAGGATGGGTTTTTTCTTTAACCCTACATAAAACTAGTTCCAAAACCGATCCGATCAGTCCGGTTCCCGGGTGGCCCTTTACTTATAACTGGAAACCAGATCGATTATAACTGGATCCCAACAAATGGAACCGATTCTCAGACCAGTTCAAATAGGAACCGATTCCTGGACCTATTTTTGGGATAGTTTTGTCCGACTTCCAAATAAATTCGATCTGGTTGCGTGCCCATAAGTCCGAGTGGGCAATTCCACCCTTGGAATTAGGAATCTGATCAAATTCACCGATTCCAATTTTATAAAACTGGGCACCTGATCAATGACTCTGGAAATCACCCAGAATCGGCCGATTCAGTCCGATTCGATTCGATACGAGTGACTTTCGGTCCGGACAGTTTCTTTTGCTTATTCCTAATATAAGATATCATTTTACGAAAATATTTTTAAAATTATATATTTTCTTCCGTTGCTTCTCTCTCTCCATAATCTTTCCGCACGATTTCTTGAGGGACCTTCCTCCCCACCTTCGTCCCGTGGCCAATTCGTACCACTTTTCTGACTTCGCGCCAAGCCAACCACTGCTAATGTGGAGTGTCGTGTTGGGTCCTCTTATCTGCCTCGGATAGAGAGGGACCCCTTTTGCAAATCGATCCACCAAACTTACCAAATTGCACTAATTGCACTAAAACTCAAACCAAGTTACCCCCACCCCCAAAAAAAAAGCACTTACATTGCAATTAGTGAAGCCAGAAAGTTAAGCTGCTAGGGTAAGACCGCTCTTTAATTTTCTGATCGAGAGCTTTCTTCTATCGATCTCGTGCTCTTTCCGCTTAACTTATTGATCACCGTCTTCGCACCTTTGAAGTTAGGCAATAAGATAATGAAAATTGTCGAAAATTTGCGCTCACATGTACAAGCGCGGGTAATCTATGCTCATCGTAAAGGAAATATGTTTTCGAAGATAGTGCTTGAAGGCGATTGATGTTGGGCGTACCTACTTAGTCTATATTAAAGTATAGAATAAGGTAATTATCCAGATTTTATCTTCAGCTTCCTTACAAGTTTCCTCCATTTTGCTATCAGCACCTCAGCCAACTCTAGCCAGAAGACGTTCCCTCACAAGGTTAGTTTAAAATATTTGCAGGGTTGGACTTTGCTTGTTCTAATCCAATCTGGCTCTCTTAAAATATATAGCCAATAAAAAATTTCTCGTTTAAACTCGCATGTGGGTTGGTTCGACAATCTAAGTACCGTCTTCGATATTAAATGCGGGAAATCGTGTTAAGTGATTCAGATTACTTGTTTTGAAAGGCTTTATTCCATGTGGAGAAGGTCGGGTCATTATAAATTGTACTATAGCAATATCCCTTCCTGCAGATCCGTAGTTTGCGCGCAATCAAACTCATACCCGATCTAACGAGACAGACGAGTACAAGATGTGTAACCTTTCAAGGTCTCGTACCGGTTGAGGCGGGGCCTTGTTAAGTAATTCGCAAGTAGAATCACACTTTCGAACTCACTCAAAAAAACTCTTTTTAGGATACCGATTCAAGCAGAATGGATCGAGACGTTAAATGACGCATTTTTTTTTTCATTTTATTCTTTCACACTGCAAGTAAAGTAAGTGCAAATGGTATCTCGATTTTCCCTTTATTTCTACTGAACTCTTCGTTTAGCCTTCACTCACGCATCTTATTCGATTCGCGAGATTAGTATACAAGCCGGGATTTTCCCAATTAGTTTATATCAAGACAAGTGATTTTGCTAAAATGGGTCTCTATTTCCGTAAATTTTCGCAATCTGCCAAATAAATTTTTTTTTAAAGATTCCCTCCTTCGCTATCTGGCAATTAGATCGAAAAAAGGAACATGAGATCGCTGCTTCCGCATCCGCACCTTCCTCGCCCGGCTCTCTCCTCCTCCTCCTCCTCCGCCCCTCGGCTCCCGCCAACGGCCGCGCGCGTGGTGGCCCGCCTCCCGCACGTGCCAGCCATCGCGCCCCGCCCCCGCCCCGCCCCGCACGTGCGAGCCCACCCGCCACCTTCCTCCTCCTCCTCCTCCTCCTCCTATAAATACGCCACCGCCGACGCGGGCGCTCCTCCATCTACGGTGAGCAAGATGGCCGGAGAAGCTGTCATCGACGCCGAGAAGCTTCGCTCCGATTTCGTGGAATTCCTCCGCAGCAGACGATCCGAGGAAGGTAAGTTCGACGCCCTCCATGGACGCGACGCTCTCTTTAGCGCTTTCGGCTTGAACTGGTACTGCCGTTTCGTTTGAGGATGAGTGATCGAGTGAGTTGCGTTGCTTTCGTTCATGATGTCGAGGCTCGACGCCTCTGTTTTGGAGCAGTTCGTAGCGCGGTGCGAGCTGTTGTGAGATTCGGAAGCTTGTTTTTTTTTTTTTTGGTCGGAAGGAAGCTTGTTGAATCGGTGTCTTTTGCTCGATTATTAGAGTGCGCGGGCAAAAGGACACTACTACAAATTGCATAAGCTGCGTACGGAGGATATTTTATGCCATAATTTTTTTCAAAACACTTTGACGACAAAATGAGAGGGAATAGATTACTTAAGTGCCAATTTGATCAGAAATTCGATGTGATATTTTTTATTAATTTTCTGATGTCAACGTGACTCGTCGGAGGATGAGTGTTATATTTTTTTATTTTAAATAATTTTTTTCCTTTTTTTAGCGAGGAGGCCTCGCCCATGGCCGGCGAGGGGCGGCCATGCCTGTCGCCGGCGAGGGTCGCCTCGCCCAGATCTGGGGAGGCTGCTCCTCGCCGGCCATGAGCTAGGCCGCCCTCACCGGCCATGAGCTAGGCCGCCCTCGCCAAGCCCTCCCCGGGCTTTGCCAGTGACCGGACCGGCCACCGGCCACCGGCAATCGGTCGGTGAGGGGAGAAAAAAAAAAAAAAAGAAAGGAAAAAGGAAAGAAGAGGGAAAAAAATTATTTAAAATAAAAAAATGCTTACTGTACATGTCAACTCATCCTTCGGCGAGCTAGGTCGGCGTCAGAAATTAATAAAAAATATCACGTCGGATTTTCGATCAAATTGACACTTAAGTGATTTATTTCTTCCGATTTTCCGAAAAAAAGTTATGGCACTAAAGTGTCCTTCGTACACAAGTTATGACATTTGTAGTATCTTTTTGTCGAGTGCGCGTGTGCTTGGAGGATCAGGTGTCTTAGTTTTTGTCATTTTGAAGTGCGTGTAGATCAGTTTGTGAATTTGATCTGGAGTGGATTCATCCGTCGATTATGGATTAGAAGGAGCAGTGAGTGAAGAATTAATTGTTGTCAATAGCCTTTGGCGAGAAGACGGAAATCTGAGATACAGTGTTATTGGATTCATTCATTCAAGCCGATTCATGCTTTTATGTGATAGAGATTTCTGGAATGGCATATTCTGTCTTCTGTTCTTTGGAGATCCAAAACGAATGACACTATGAAGCATTTTGCTGACATTTCGACAGAACAGAGTGACTAGAAGCTTGTCGAAAACAAATGCGTAGTTGCGAATGGTAATTGTCTCTGTTGTGCATTTCAGTTGAGCTTTCCGTAGAACCTGCAAAACCGGTGGAGAGTCCTTTGTATCAAGATGCTAATCCGCCTAGTTTCTGTGAGGTACGCAATTTCTATGGGGACACGTCAAGATCATTTGCCTCTGTGAGACTTCTTGCCGTGGAGTCGTTTACATCTGGGTGTGGAATTTGTTTAGGCAATGGAATCTTGTCCCAAGGAAAACATTGAGAATCTCAAGGAGCTACTTAAGGAGGAAAATCTTCGCTTAATTACTGAGGTAGTTCATCCCTAATGGCATTACAGCGTCGACAATGTGTCCATTAAAAGATCATTTCCCATTAGCCTTTGATTGTGGTTTATTGCTATAATTCAGAAAGGAGAGCAGGGTCGCTTGCCTGTACTCATCATAAGCATGAAAGAGGACATCGTCCGAAAGAGGCCTGCTATTGTGTTTCTGCACAGCACACGCAAGTGCAAAGAATGGCTACGCCCTTTGCTTGAGGTAGCTACCTTCTGGCATCAGACCTATGAGACTCTCTGTTCATGACTGAGGAATAAAGCATATGCTTACTCTTGCTCCTTTTTCCTCCAGGCATATGCTTCTCGAGGATATATTGCTGTTGCTGTTGATTCTCGCTATCATGGAGAACGTGCCAGTAGTCTGACCACCTACAGCGATGTCTGTTTTGCTATTACTATGTCTACTTATTCCTTGTTTTTCCTTGATTCTGCATTGACTGTTCAAAGGGACATGGTCTCCCGTAAATACTGTCAATAGATTAGTAAGAGAAGAAATAAAATACACTTCAGCAATTTGGTCATAAGGTGCCTCACTATACAGAAATGCTTTCTCTAACATCTTCTATTTATAGCTATATGGTTTCCTTTAAGGGAATGATATTTCATTTAGTTTTTTCGTCTATTTAGATAGAAAAATTGTCATGATTTCTTTGCCAAAAAAAAAAAAAGAAAAAAAAATTGTCATGATTATCTGATGAGTATAAAAGATGGTTTTTGACTTTATCAAGAAAACCTTTCATTGATATATCTCTGTCTGGTTATCTCGGTCACAATGCAGGCTCTTATATCATCATGGAAAAAGGGTGATACCATGCCATTTATATTTGACACAGTAAGTCCTTCTAAAGTTTAGTACTTCTGCATATTTGATGATCCTAGCAGCGTCATTGCCATAGTTAGTGCATTTCACGTGATTGACTACAGAAGTACAGCTTATTTAGCTCTGGGTATTGAGGGCACACTTGAATCATTGCAGGCCTGGGACTTGATCAAATTGGCCGAATATCTCGCAAAGAGAGAGGATATAGACCCTTTAAGGATAGGGATCACCGGCGAATCACTTGGAGGTTGATTAATTAGAACTTAGAAAAGGTCAGATGCCGTAAGTGATACTTGCTGTCACCTATCTATTTGACATTCTACATTGTCATCCAGGAATGCATGCATGGTTTGCTGCTGCTGCTGACAAACGCTATTCTGTAGTTGTCCCTATTATCGGTGTGCAGGTTAAAAGTACATCTGTTTTAATAGTCAATGTCTTTCGTTTTCTCTATCTTTTGCTAGGTATCAAGTCAAAAAATTTCAGTATTAATGCTGAACAATTATGCGCAGGGGTTCCGATGGGCCATAGACAACGATATGTGGCAGGGTAGAGTTGACAGCATAAAACCTGTGTTTGAAGGTAACATCAAGGCTTTTATGCTACAATAACATTATCGATATTGCTTTATTTCCAGCTTCTTAGGCATCTAATCAATTTGTCTTGGGGCAATTTGTTTGGAAAAATAGCATATGCTATAATTGTTTATAGAGGAACTAGTTCTGCTCTTTTCTGCTTATCATGGATGCTTTATTGCCAAAATCATTGTTCCGAGAGTATTTACATTTAAGAGCTTAACAAGTTCAAATTACACATTTTTGGATTATCTAGATAAGGATTTAATAATTTTAACACTAGAATGCAATCGGTTTAGTTGCTCCTACACCAGTAAAAATTATCCATCTGGTATACCATAATAGTACAGGGAATGGCAGGTGTACTTGTTTTATCGGAGAACGTTATCCCTTCAAAGTAGCACATTGTCAATAATCACTATTTGTACTTTTGATGCTGATTGAAAAGCAAGTAAATAGGCATTTATGAAGTTACATCGCAGCATATGGGAGCACATGTGTTCTTGGCATATAGTTTTCCTTGTAATAACCGATTGAATGAAAATTGTGATATGAGCATCGTCTGCTAGTGCTGTGTAGCATGAACTATTGTCTGAAAATTTTGTTCTCTCGGAATACTTTGACGAAATATTGGGGGGCCAGTCAGCCTCTTTAACCAAGTCTTGGGAAAAATCTAAGTGCGAACAACTCAATAATGCTTCTAGTTTTTCACTTGCAGAGGCACGCATTGATTTGGGAAAGAGCACCATAGACAGAGAAGTGGTGGAGAAGGTTGTTTTTTTACTATCTATCCAATCTCGGTTATCTAGTATATATATTATTGTCAGGTAGTTAGTAAAAAATCTTAACATTTAATTGCTTAGAGTTCTGTTTATGCTTGTGTTCCCTAATTTTCTAGAAAGATTTTCCCTCTGTTCTAATCATTCCTAATGTCAAGCTTCTGGTGAATTGCATTCTGATATGCCATTTTAGTAATCCTACTTATGCATCCAAAGAGCACGCTGCTTGTCATAGTCATATGCTTTCTCGATTACCTCAGATTATACATTTAATTTCCTTCAATAGATGTGTCTAAACTCTTGCTGGTTTCACGTTTATGTTCCCGTTAAGCAGGTATGGAATAGGATAGCTCCTGGTCTAGCTTCTGATTTTGATGCCCCCAACACAGTCCCAGCCATTGCTCCACGGCCCCTTCTGATGATTAATGGTAAAGTCATTTCTCACATTGAAGATGACATCTTAATATTATGCACTCGAGATCTGCAGATGTTGTTGGTGACATATAATCATTTCAATATTTAAAGAACCATGTTTAGATTCGTTCGATGTGCGCGACACATATCTGGTGATAATTTGCCCGTATAGAATCCTTGAAACTTCTGTTTTGTCTTGATGTACGTGGAACTCAACTCACTGTTTGTGCATCATAAAGACTGAAGAAAATAACTTGGTTCTGAAAGTTTGTAGTCTCTTGTTGTTTGCCGTCCCATATCAACTCTGGATTTCTACTATTTTCCATTTATGTTCTTCCTTACCGTAGTTTTTACATGAAAGACATTTATTGTCTCTGTAGACCAAGTGCTTTCTGGACCAAATGAGACTCAGTTTTGGAAATCTTATTTGATGCATCCGAATAATAGACGTATTTCCTTTTCCAAGATTTTTTTGTTCCTTAAAGATGAACTTTTTGTCCTTTTGATCTTGTTTTCTGACGTAAAAATCCAAGCTGGGAATCAGGAGATCTGTCAGCTGCTCAAGTGGTTGGATAACAGATGCATTGATGGCTTCAGATGCTCTTTGTTGAACTGCAATTCTGCTATCCTGCCAATAACCTGATAATTCTTGTTAAGGAAATTAAAACTATCATCATGCAAATTGACAATTTCAGGTGCAAATGATCCACGCTGCCCTCTTGCCGGCCTGGAAGTTCCAAAATCAAGAGCATCCGAGGCTTATGAGAAGGCACATTGTCCAGAGAATTTTAAGGTGACCTGCCTCGTCGCTTTCACAGATTTTATTTGCTGTCCTCTAACTAGAACATCAAACGCAGTCAAGGTAATGAATACATAGGGGAAGAAAGGAAGCTTCGCTGACCCAACTCCTGCATTTCATTAGGTTCGACTGTTCTTTTCCTGACTAGGCACCAGTGCTAGTAGTACACGTAGGAAAAAGTTTGTTTCTTATTAGAAGCAGAAGTTTTCAGTCATCCTGACTTCGAACAAAGCAACTGGCCTCTGCACCTCACCCCTTGCGCCGGCGTTCGAGCTTAATTCGGCTCTAGGGATTCACCAACACACCTTCTTACTCAATGTACAGAGAGTCCAGCCCTTTGGTTCTAAAAAGGAGTAAAAAATAGAGAAGAAGAAACCCCCCACACACACCTCCACAGTAGCTATGTGGACGGGTCACGATAGACACGTGTCGGCTCGGAAGCGACAGGTGGCGATTTAATCATGATGACGGGTGGTGGTTTAGTCATATGATAGGTAGTGGTTAAACCGTTCCACGGGGCCAATGGGCATTTAATTTTTTCAGGATGACCCATTGTGTATGAACAATGTGTCTGGCCGTTCAGGAATCGCTGGCCGTTGAATGTACCCATTGGGTTGAAGTGCTTGACCCGTCGGGCTTATCGGGGGCACGTATCATTAGCCCAACGGTCAGCCAAATCCATCGTCACCAGCCGGCACACATACACTGTACAACTTATACTTTCACGCACCCGCACATGCCCCTACGCCAGATTCCAATATTTTTACTGTTATGGTTTGATTGAGAACCCCACAGCTTCCATCGAGAAACTGATCTCTCCCTCCCAACACATGCAGTTAATCGCAGAACCCGGAATCGGACACAAAATGACACCGCTGATGGTCAAAGAAGCTAGCGATTGGTTCGACAGGTTCCTCAAGCAACAGTAACAACAATCTTTGCTGTTTCTGTGGCTATCTGTTGCTTCTCATGTATTTTCAGTATCCTTCAGTTGTTGTGTGTCGTAGCGGGTGCTCTCCGGACCCAGGCCTTTGGGGTGGATCCCCGGTGGCGTACGGATTGTCGGGTTGTGTGTATTGTAAGGGAACTCACCTTTTCCCCTATTTCACCGATTGCGCCAACTCAATTCCCCAGTTATGCTGTCTGAGCTCGCCTTTGAAATTTCCCCGGCGGCATCTGCACGGACTCAAATGACCTCTCTACCATAATTAACACCAGAAAGATTACCTGGAGAGCATGAGTATCTGTTGACCACATCCCCACATCTCCATGGATGCGGAGATACTTTATCGCCGAAGCATCAATTGAAAAACCCTTCTGCTGCCCTGACATCCTTATCCCTGTATTCTGCACATCCATTCTTAGCAACTTTCCCTAGAAACACACCGGTTTAACTTCAAGTGCTTCACACTCACACCTTTTACCGTGCAATCTCTCCAAGTTCATTCATGTCCTACGAACGCGTTACTAATACCAGCATGAGACAGAGTTTGAACTTTTGCCCTGCAAAACTACTACACCAAATGCCTCCTTACAATCATTTTCACACTTAATTAAAAATGTACGAACTTAAGCATTCCGGACAAGTGTATATGTGCTGAATTTGCTTCTCAAAATGGTATGTCACGCAAAGTTTGATACAGTACTACAGAGTGTATGCAACTGGATTCTTGTAAATTAGATTGTTGCGTCGTGAAACAGACAAAATCTTCTACAAAGGGGAAACAAAAAATAAACTTGCACGGTTAAAAATCGGCAACACTTCCTCTAGGCACTATAATGTACGTCGCCCACCCATGCCCAACAGAAAATACAGAAAAAAGAGAAAAAAGGAAAACAAAACAAAATCATGAAGTGTCATACTGGCACGGAAGGAAGAACAGGTCTACTCAACTTGCTCTTTGAAATTCTAGAACAGAACATGAACATTAGCAGCACAAACGATAACAGGAAGAGCCTGAAATACGTCCTAATCTCTTGCATACCGAAATCAAGCACCTCCATCTTCTTCCCGTACCTGCTGCTCCTGTCCATCAAATACCCCTCGAGGTACTCATCAATCGATTCCAATGAGCTCGGTCTGGAGTCTTTTATGTGGATCTCCTCTAGGTATCGGGGGCCATGCTTGAAGATTGTGAAGAACGCTGCCGACCAATCACTTAGAACTCTCTGAAAGTGAACACAAGCGTACATTTAAGGCCACTTACCTTCATTCATTACCAACCGCGGAGTGAGAACTTAAATCCTCCAGTTTTATTTGGTCTCGCTGTAATGACAGCTAGAGTGAAACAAGATTAAGAAGTGAACTTACGTTGTAAGTGCTAACATCCGTCGGATTGAACATTCTGAAGCAGTCCTTTGGTGATGCTGCTCCATCTCCATAGATCTGTCATACAACATTTCGGTCAAGTGATTGTGAAAGCCACAATAATATAAGCCCGTCTCAGAAAAGGTAAAGTGCGCTATGAACTAACCTCAAAGGTAAAAGCCATGGGCACCCTCGCAACAACGTACATGTAATCCGTGGCGGTCCCATGCGCCAGATACCTGAAAACAACTGCTTATCGGAATATGGGCAAAAGTAACTAGAAAGCATTAGACGTTTATCTACATCCTATGTGGCATGGAGACGTTATGAAAATTTTAGTCTTCAGTAGATAGGGTTAGTTCGGGTTGTGATCCCTGACCAACGTATATGCTTCAAGACCATATATAACGTGGAGATATACCCAGAATAACTCGATCTACTATGATGAAAGAGTTCGCTCAAGCTGGACAAGAATAAGCCATCTAGTATAATGGCATCCCATCAACCATTGGGTGCTAGGCTATTTGAACCTAGGCAACGAGTTGAATGCTCCACCAATAAGGAACAAGTAAATTTTGGTTCTAACTGAAACTGTCAGTTTGGGCCAGTTTAATGAAAGTATTATTGTAAATTCTATTTAAAAACGGAACTAGGTCCTTCTTGGAAACACGACCTTTTGCCACTTAGACATCCTTAAGAGCCATTATTAGTTGCAACCAAGCTCTAGTTTGGTTTTGTATCATTTTCTGGACAGCATACAAACTGAAGTAATCGACTGGCTTTAAAAAATTGAGAACACAAAATGAGCCTAACACTCCGCTTGTTCCGCTGAAAATGAATTATATGAAATATATTTTCTTGAAAATGATCATTTGTATTGCTTACAAAGATGATTTAGATATTAATTATTGTCAATAGAAAAAACATATTTTATTAATTAATTATTTCAAGCGATACAAGTAATCAATTTTTAAAAAAATATTTTTCATATCATTCATTTTCCAAGAAACAAACGAAGCCAAAGCGATAGATCGCTTTCAAAAGTCTGTGGAATGTACAAGAGAATTGGGCGCAGAGCATCTATTTAAAAAAACCGAAAAGCAAAATGTTTTAGTCACTCCAACAGACTCTACATATTCACCAACTCAAAGGAGGAGATAGATTTGACAAGACTATGGAGTTCCAGAAGAAGAGGATCCCTTCATTACTAAAACACTATTGCTCGGCCAAGGACCTTATTTATTGGTTTTGTTGCTTTACTTTTCGATTCTGGGTCTCCAGATGCATCATTTAATTTAAGTCTCTTTAAACAAGAAAATACACCAATTACACAAAATTGATAACAAAAAAATACAAACCCGACTGATCCTCCACCAGAGCCAATCATGCAACGATTCTGGCAGTGAAGAACATTCAGTTCCTTCAGCAACAAGGTCATCCGAGTAGAAGACAAGCCCAGAGGAGTTGTATTTTTGTGGTCATAGGGCATAAACAAAGCCTACACAATCAAGAAAAAGATTATAAAAGACCTTCACAGCTTAGAACACACATCACAATTGGCGAATAAGAATGGCAGATGGGAAGAGCATAAAAACGAATCAAAAGCAACCTTAAATCATTTTTTTTCTCCAAAGCAAGCAACCTTAAGGTTGATTTTTCTATCAGAAAATCTTCTACATAAAAACAATTTAGGCCAGATAAAGTCATTTTTTCAGGCAGAGATGAGCATGCACATAATTGTACTGAAAATCAAATTGCATACACACTTAACTACACTTAACTGGAAATAGACTGTAAATTCATGGCCAGATTCACCATGCCCACGTACAAGAAATTATAAACAACTTCTACCTCTATTCTGATGGATCTTTAGAACATGAATTTTTTTTTTTTTGACAAAGCTTCACTAATAAAGGAAAACAGATGACTACAATTTTGAGGTCTAAGAATGAACAAATCACCCACGTTGACCAAGGACAAAATTGTCCAAAAGTCACGTCAAGCACATTCACTAAGTATGTTGCTCCCAAACATCTAAGAAAATCCAAAACTTAGTGTAGTAGAACAGTCCCATACGATGTAGTTCACTCAGCAATTCAACAAGCCAGAAACTCTAGATTCTAATCTGCTTGAACACAAGCAGTGACATGAGATAAGCTTGGCTGCCCAGCTAATTTTACTAGTAACAAGACACAACCTCAATAGAAATAAAGGACTGAATTTCCATGCAAAAGAATGTTGTCATCCTAAGTTTCTTTTCCTTTTGGGCCATTGGTTACCCTAAGCTAGAAGTAAGAATAACACAGATTCCCCACCATGGACCTAATGATTGAACAATAAAATTAATTGTAAAATTTTCAGCCAAAGGAAAAATATCTTCAAATGAGGTGTTGAGGAAAAGGCTTCTGTACTTTTCCTTCACAGTAGGGTTAAAAAAAAAATCCGTTAATGAGAAACATTGGTGGAAGGAAAATTTGCAAATTAATCGTCCATCAATACCTTAAATGCCAATATTACTGGTAAAAATACATCAGACCTGGCAAACTAAGACTTTCTTACATGGAAAAAAAAATTCTAAAGGAGGCTATAACTAAGTGCATAACTTATCAATAATCAACCAATGCAGTTCTTGCACAGGTATGTATCACTACTCTAAATACATTGCCACAAGTTAATAATGCAGTTACCAGTGCTAACAACTACGTGTACCCAAAACAATAAATGCAAACGCATAAACAATTTAGACAAGCAAAAGTGAGAAAATAAAAGCATTAGCAGGAAATGGATCAGACATACTTCCATTCCTGAATGTACATTCACCCATATGTGAGGATTGAATGAAGTTGCAAGTTTCTGCATAATTTGAGATTCTGGCTCACTAAAAGGACCAATTCCTGGATTTTCTTCATATGGATCATAATCCTAGAAAAAAAGAAACTTTGAGAATCAGAACAACATTTCACAAGAGAATAAAAGTTCAACTCCCTGAAATCTACAAGACTTTAATGAGAAACAAATGGAGTTGTGCCATCATCGTCTTCAACAATATAATTTTACAATGCAATCATGCGCAATGTAGTCCAAATAAAGTGCTATGCCCTGCAGTGAAAATTTACTAAATGTAGCCTCAATAATAAGAAACAGCTAGGAAAAACAACACAGAAGGAAAGATATGAAGTTAAGCCATTCTATTGCATTATATACACTACATAACCACATGCAATGGTATAACAGGACTAACCTTCTCCTTTTTGCCCCAATCAACACTCCAATTTCTGTTTAAGTCAACTCCTCTCCCTGTAATAAAATTGAAACCGATGTAAATTCCTTTCTTACAAAAATATATAAGTCTGAAGACAACAGAATTACACAATACCATTTCTTCTTTCGCAAAGATCTCCTGCTTCAACAAGTCTACGGCCATTTACGTTCTCCATTGGGACTACCTAGTATGAATTAAAAATTCAAGAATATTAATTGCTCTGTGATCTTGCAAAACAAGAAATATGTTCTAGGAACATTTTTATACATCGTAGTTGTTAGTGGCATGCATAAAAACATGACATTTCATGCTACGGATCGATTAGACACAAAAGAAAATAGCTCCAAAAGATATTCTTGTGCAGCTAAATAGAAGATTCTAGGCCACAGAGGGGAAAAGTCATTCAGTATAAAATGTATCATACTACTGAATTAAATAAAGAAACAGAAATGAACAGCTGATTCAATCAAATTGAACAATTAAAGATCCATCCTTTTAATGCCCTGTCAGCCACAAGTAAATGAAACAAGAAGTCCCGCAAGTAAGGAAAACTACTGATTTCGCATGCACCTAAAACTGTTCCAGGAGCAGAGACAGCAGCTCCCTGCCTTATAATAGAAGACCTTGTGACAGAAGTGATGAGAAGTTTACCTTTATGATGAGTTTGTCGAGGAAACTGTTTAAAGAAACCGAATCTACACTTGGTAAGAATTGTTCTTCAGTCAGGATTGACAATATCCTCAAAGCCACCTCAGATGTAATTAGCTCCCTTCCATGCTGTCCAAAACTCTGGAAGACAAGTAATCATCTGTCAAAAACACCAGCAGTTACCAAGCTGAGATCGTCTATACTCTACAAGTCAAGCTGAAAACTAGAATTAAGAAGGCCGTGTTTAGATCTTTTCATGCCTGCCTATAGATATATGGCAGAGCCTCAATTATCGGGATGGTCATTTCTACATGTCCGCCAGAAGAATTGCAATTGAAGTACAAAAAAAATATTTTAAGCAGAATTTAAGGAATGTAGAAACTCCAGAAACTTACAAGAAGAATCCGAAACTTCGACTTCTCATTGCTTTCTCTACAATTGTGGCAATAGGTAACAACGGCTAGCTCTGCTCGATAACCTCTATTCCCACTTCTAAGATTATTCATCTGTTAACGAGATTAAATTAACACGAATCGATACTCAACTCTAAGATAATTAATAAGAATGAAAGAGAGAAGGAGCGAGCTGATGCCTCACAGAAAGTTTATCTGGATGACGGCGGACCAAAGCCTTTATCTCTTCCATCAAACGAGCACTGACAAGCAAAACACAATGCATAAACTCTCTAAAGTAGTCAACGAACAGTACAGGCAAAGAAAAAGTTGCATTATTATCACAGCTCTGCCAGTATGATCAATCAGAAATTCACATTCGACGGGTAGCACTAACAGCAAATTGAAATTAAGTTCAAATGCAGCACCCAAAAAAAGAGGAAAATCCTGCATTAATTCGCGTCAAGAAATGCGGACAACTCGTTGACCTAGCGCGCACAAACAGCATTAATCGATTACGCCATCTCAATGATTGCAATCGACACAAATCTATCGCAAGTACTCATAACAGAAATATCGCCCAGGACTGACGGACGGATAGCACCACTTGAAACCGTAAAGGTAACATTTGACTCGGGAATCATCCAAAAACTAGCACAGAACATTTCCACGGAAACCGAACTACCGCAATCAGCTGATCGGCCCAAAAACGGAGGTATCGCTCGCGTCCGCAACTCCAGCGCTCGTAAACTCGTAAGTTACACTCACGATTAGCTCATCCGCCAATCCAAGAGATTAGCTGAGCGATCTCGGAATCGACGAGAAAAAGGCAAAAAAAAACCGAACCGCCATTACCTGGAATGGTAGAGATCGAGGTCGATGGGAGTCAAACGAGGCGCGCCGCGGTTCGCCTCGCCACGGGCGGCGGCGGAACCGAAGCCGAGCAAGCAAGCGTGGAGGTGGAGGAGGAGGAGGAGGAGGAGGACGGCGGGCGAGAGAGGAGGGAGGAGGCGGCGAGCCATGGTGCCGCCAGCGACGGGAGGCCGGATCGCGCGCTCGACGGACTCACGTCATTCCACCACGCCGTCGCCGCCGACGCCTCCGCCGCCACCGTCGCCGCCGCCGCCGCCGCCGTGTCGTGGCGAGCCCGATCGATTGGCCGTGGTGTGAAACCGGAGAAGAAAGGGAGGGACGAATGTCTTTGGATGACGGAGATGATGGAGAGAGAGAGAGAGAGAGAGAGGGAGGGAGTGGGGGGAGGCGCTGTGCGATTTGACCATTCCGGATTCGGCGGTGACAATGATATTACCGACATTTTGTCGTTTATTTTTCTTATTTTCTTATTTTTAGTTTTTCTTATTATTTTTTTTTCGCGTTTTGTCTCTGTGCTTTGATTAAGCAAAGCATCGTCGCCTTCTGATCTTTATTTTATTTTTAAGTCTTTTTTGTCCGCTTTCATTTTTTTTTCCGATGGACGGCCAATTATTGAAGTAATTAAACAAACGGTCCCTGAACTCTGGACTAACATGTAATGCGGTTCATGAAATTTCAATCTTTTTTAATGTGATGTCTGAATTTTATCTCAATGTACAATGTGGTTTGGTAAATAATCTGATTCTTAGACTATATGAAAATATCTAATATTATCCTTTCATTAATCCAAGTTCAACGGCACATTGAATGTTTATATATAGTGTGGAAACAAAAGATCAGGGATCACATTGAACAAATTAAAAGTTCATGAATCATATTGTATATTGAGCTAAAATTCAGAAATTAGAATGCATATTTGCCTAAATTTCAGTGACTATTTATGTCATTTTCTCCTAATTATTTGGTGACGATAATGAGAAGTGACAAACGCAAAGAATAGGATAATAATTGGGGCACAAGTGGAGAAATGGGGGTGCAGTTAATTTGTAGGACAAGGTGAAGGGAGTGGGCAAACTTAATGTGTCTCTGACTCTTTGAGATCTATTTCGATGAGGATAATATTAACAAGTGTCACAAGGCGACTTTCGAATATATTTATAATGTATCTATCGAATAAAAACATCTTCATCATTTTCAAAAACATTGTTTTTGCTCGTTTTATGCATAATCAATGCATTGAAACTGATATTTTTCTTCATTAAGCATGATTAACAAGCTCTAAGGAAACTCATTAACAAAACCCATGTATTTAATGATAAATAGTTTAAATTATAAGATTGTTAAGTATTATGCGTCGAAAATTGCAATGTTTCTTTGACAAAGGGGAGAGATTTCAGAGCAGTTGGATCAATCAAGCATTTTTATTTTTATAAATCTCATTTCCTAAGGCATGACCAATGCCCCATTCTCTAGAATCCCTTTTATGCTATAGAAACCCCCTCATTTCTCATGTCAAATGACTTAAAATGGACTCCTCAACACAATTCACTTAAAAATGCAAGCTTTATATGCTTCAATATCCTCAAGGGACTAGCATAATAGCACACTTCACTATCAAAATATGCCAATTTGCTAAGAGGAAGAAGAGAATATTCTGTGTCTTACTTTGCATTGATATTCAATCTCGGGCACAAGCTCAATATTATTCCCAAAAAGAGAAACATAAGCTCCAGTTTGAGCTCAGCAGATACAGGCTTGTTCACCAGAGTTACTGAACTTGTGAAGAGAATCCATCTGGAGGGAGGATAAGCTCAACACAAAATCTAGCAAATGGCATCGGATTGTATAGCAAATGACATACCAACTCTGTTCTCTAGCCCGACTACGGCTTCATTAATTAAGAGTTCGTCCCGACAAAGAACCATACAGTTACATCTTCATATGAAGAGTCCTGGAGTTATTTTACAAGCAGGCTGGTAAAGACACCAATACATCAATCAAACATGTGCAATTGATTGGTTTCAGCCTTTCTTCGGCATGGCGGCGAGTCTGGTGTACATTCTTGCCATGGATTGGTATCCTCTCACATCACCCGATCGGAGTAGGTTTCCTGCAAACAAAGCCAAGTAAATCATGCCATACGTAACCCTAGCCCCATACGTTTGATATCCTGTGTGTGTTGAGCCTTCGTATCATTGGCCCTTGGGAACATAACTAGAAAATTATTTGAGCAACAGCCAAGATTGTATTTGACATGAAAAAAGCCATAAAAACATGAGATACATAACCCAATCACTACGTTTTACTAGTTTCTTGTGTTGTGTTATAACCTGAGAAGGGCTTATCTCTTGAGCCATACGTATATACTAGGATTTCATTGCAGTTGCACTTTGTTCTACTCTTCAGCATTTGGACAGTATATCAAGGACACCACCTCAAAAGCTCTAGTCACCCACACATACACACATGACACACTAAATAACAGGCTCACCAATTTTTTTTTTCATCGGAAGAGTCTCAGTATTCACTGATTCACATCAAAGCATCCATTAAACTGATCCGGAACCACCACTCACAAAGCAAACACAACAATGGACAGCTATCTCGCAAGAGCACATCAACATACAAGCTCACAGAATGTCGCACACACGAACAGATGCTCTCGAGGAGCCTAATTCCCATCAAAGATGATTCCAAGAGCTCAGTGGGAAACATGGGCAAGAGAGTTGCCTAGTGAGAAATAAAAGGAAAAGAGAGGTTGGCCTCACCACACATGGTGGAGCAGAGTAAAGAGTTGTATTAAGGACAGTAGTAGAAGAACATGACCAGCTGACACAACAATGGATTCATGCAGAGCAGGCCGTCCTGCCCAGGGGCCCCACATTCTCATCTGAGGGATTTTACTTCACGAAAATATAATCTCTTTTCTAATACACTTCTACCATTACAAGCATGACCAGGACATAAGGAAAAAATAATCCACTGTTACATTGAACAAGTACAAGCATTTGTTCTTTATTACCATTCTCTATCACTTCATAGTTGAAATTATCTCTTTTTTGCCATACAATATATTGGCCAACCAGGAGGCAATCAACAAACCCCGAAAGTGCTTGATTGCATGCAGGATTAAGATGAATAGTTCTTAAGGTTCCTAATAGATAGAGCTTGAGTTGAATTCAAAGCATTATATCATACCTAATTCATCTAATCTCCAAAATCTCATGTGTAAAGTACAGACCAACAGAATGTGTATATGTCAATACTCAATTGAGGCAAGACATCCACCTGTCCTATATATCTGATCCAACTAACTCACCACTGGAAATAAAGCATGAGATGAAGTATTGTTTGCGATATATTGTAAAAGGAGCATGAATGATTCCCACTGAAATCAAATGCTCTCTCCCTCAATAATTGTCAAATGAATACAAAGGTCACACTCTTGTTATTTCGGGAAAAGTTCGATCATAATCAGTTTTGCACCTCCTTCTAAAAGCAACCTATCGAGAATCCCTGCAAGATGTGGAGGGTTCTCCTTTTCGGCAATAATATAACTAGTCTATGTCAATATCATGGAGGAAGGAGGATGATTGTTCTCATATGAACTACACTACAAAGTTTTCTTCTTTTCCTGTTATCATGTGGTGGAGAGGGAATTTCAATTTTCTCTTTTTGGCCGAGGGGAGGAAATATTACTCGAATGAAAAGCAATGGCACAACTTCTTGTTCTTGTTGTTATGGTATTATACACAAGGTGGGAAGGGGGAGTGATCTCCGAATCCAGATTTTAATACGAGAAAGGTGACTCTACCAACTTTTGGCTCTTGGTCCTTACTCTGCATAGTTTCTTGTAAGTTAATCAACATTCAATTAGATACTATTTAGGAAGCAACACCGCCACATTTTATCATGAAAAAGTGAACATGTAAGCATACAAGTATGCAGTCCTCACAAGAGGTGCAAGCAACGAATATTAAACACCGCACTAGGTCACTTAGATAATAGGCATTACAAAGACTTTAGGTAAGGAAATTCTGGTTGAGGTCAATGCACAAATGAAAGAATAATGAATATTTAGTTACAGATCTTATATCTGTTTTAAAGAAACTCATTGATACCTGAATCGCAATTTAGTGGGCTGTCAGGCTCAGGGTGGGCCATGAGAGCTATTATAGCCCTGCAAACAGACTGAAGTGTCCAAGCAGGACTCCATGCATTCTTCAGAATATCAAGGCATATCTCCCCAGTCTGTAAAAAGTAAATTAAAATGTCCATCTATAAGTCAAACAAACACTTACAGCATCTCATACTTATGCATCAGGTACCTTCATTGACTTTCCCAAGCTAGTAGTTATCAGAAAATCTATTAATTTAGAGATTCTCTGGCAACAGAATTTGGAAAAAATTAACTTAAAGCAAGTCAAGATTGGTTACTGATTAAGTGTCAAGGAAGTCTACAATTCTCAGCTTCTGCACCTCTATCTATCTTTCAAGTGCCAGTTAAATCAGAAACCTGAACTACCGACTCTTTCCGGTTTATGATTCTGAACATAATAGATATTGACTAGAAGAACCATTAATCGCCAAACAACATAGTAAATCAGTCTGCCCTTCAACCTATTAGCATGCGCTGCAACTATTTCTAGGTAAGTTATCATCGATAAGCATTCCTATACAAAAATTATACCTTGAAGTGCACGTTGGGGTGAAATATCTTAGTCAGGAAACGAACTTGAGGCGGCTGCAGTGGATACTGCTCAGGTATAGCAAAGGCGAGCTGGAAAACACCACCCTCAAAAGGAGTCTCCGACGGTCCCTAATGAAAGAGAATCACCATTTCTGCTATATGAGCAACAGCACCATTCCCTTGACAATCACCCCTATCAACCATTCAATCTCACCTTGATAAGAGCAGTCCACTTAAATATGTTCGAGTCATCGCAAACCAACTGAATGTCCGGATCAGCTCCCTTCTCCCGCTGCACCTCTTTGTATTCCTTGAACAGCCTCGCCCTTGATGTCTACAAATACAAGCACACATAGACATTAGCATTCACACCCAACCTGGGTTATAAAGAAAAAGCAGAAACCAATTCCTCCGCTTATATATAGTTGCAGGAAATCAAATCTTCTGCTTTATGAGATACACGACATCACAAAATGATTTACTCGGTACATACGTGTGATAACCTAGTGTAAATTCCACCATAAAGAAGAAAACTTTTCAAAATGATTACATCCTGGGTGCATAATTTTGAAAACAATAGACTTCACTCCCCATGGAACGGAAACAGCGGAACAAAGAGCCAGTACTCATAAGTAATCAGTAATACCTGCATTTCGAGATATCCCCGCGAATCAAGCCTGCTACAGAAAATCCAACTTCCACCAAATTCAACTGCAAAAATTGAAACACGAGTGAACCAATACATCAAAAAATTCAACGATAAAAGGAGATCATGCCTCATGCCGTCTAACATTTGGATATATATTTCGTGCATCCTCACCACTCCCAAATCACTCCCTCACATCCGGGCCAATTTCTCAAGAATCAAGCACGAAAATGTACCGGCGAGCACATACTCGCCTACCACCACAACGAAAGTGATTAAAGCCAATCTTTTGAGCATACCCAGCAAAAGAAATTTGCTGGTTTTTATCAAATTTCAATCCAACGATTTCTGGGTAATGAAGAATCGAACGGAGAATGAGTAATTCGCCGTCAATGAAGAGATCGGAAAGCTCGTGATCGAAGAGCATACCTTGTCTCCGACAAATTGCGATTGAAGTCGAAGATGCTTCAAGCTTGGGACGAGGACGGGGACGGGGACGAGGACGAGGGCGGCAACACGATTCCACAAGACGATACACGCAAACTCGAATGATGACTGAGAATCAGAAATTGACTCCCATCTGAAGCTTTTGGTTCCGTCTTTTTCTTCCTTTTTTTTTTTGTTCGAAGTGTTTTTCTTGAGCTTTTCCTGTCTATCACGTTGTTTTTCTCTTTTCGCACTTAACGTTGGTTAACAAAAACAGGTTTATGTACGTTTGTTTCACGAAAAATTAATAATTTAAAAATATTTTTCGAAACATGATATTTATATCACTTAAAATAATTAATCAATGAACATTTTTTTAGTATCGATAACAATTTATATCTAAACTTCTTCGTAAATGATAAAAATATTTTTCATTCATTTATTTTTATAAATTATACGAGCGATTATTTTTAAAAAAATAATTTTCAAATTATTCATATTTCGCAAATCCTGAAAGGAAAAAAAAATAATTTTTTAGACATCAACATACAATTTAGATTAATACGGATAAAATCAATTATTTCAAAATCAAAATCGGCACAATTTCAAAAACGATCACCGTAACTCTTTATTTTGCAAGTATATATTCTTTTGCTATTCATACTCATTGATTCTTCCAATGGGATAGTCTATCCCCTAACTTCGAAATTGCTTTGTCTTGATGCCTCGGACATGGCTCTTGTTTAAGCTTTTTCAATTCGATACAGTTGTTTTCGACCAAAAAAAAAAATAGTCGTTGATTATTCTTACATTTTCTTGCTCAGCCACAAAATCATTACATTCAAGATGATCCCTTTCATATCAGGTGATAAGACTAAGAGGCGAGTCTTCGAGAATTTGTCCTTTAATAATGGTATTTGCATACGTCTAATGAATAGTCGTAATTTTGCAACTTTTGTAATAAATAAATGAGCTACTTTTGTAAGTTTTGACTGATTTTTTTTAAATGTATAAATTACTAGTAAAAGGTATTACATAACAATAAAACAATTAAAGATATAAATACAACATTTTTACAAATTCTTATGATTTAAATGGTTTTATTTAAATTCCTTCCGTTATAATACAATTTTTGTAAACTCGTGATAATGTCATTTTAAAATTTTACTGTGGTAACACCAAATTCTTTTCGTAATTTTTAAAAGAAAATGACGATATATACCCGTGCTTATCCCATATCGAATATTTCTCATTCTGCATATAACCGACCTTCTTGTAAATCTCATGTAAGAAGTAGAGAGACTGCAGGTGTTTAGCCTTATTAGGCATGAAGTTTCAACAACAAAAATAAGCCACGGGAGAAGTGTATTGAAACATTACTCCCTTCCTCTTCTTTCGTCTTCTCTTAAGACCAAACTCTCATCAATATATTACTAAGCATTTGACTGGTGAAGCTGTGAAACTGCCTGTGTTGCAGCAGACGTTGTGATTGTGCTGCGAGGTACCGCACCTTGTACGTTTGGTAATACAAGTTTTAAAGCTGCAGCACCTCGAAGCTGGGTGAGGTACTTTCCCAGAAACTGTTATAACTACTGCAGCTTTGACTTTGAGGGTGCTGCAGCCGTGAAGAATTTGCCAAGCACCTCGAAAAAGCTGCAACACACTTTTTTTTAACAGCAGTAGCTGCTGTGAAAAAGCTACACCAAAGAACCTTTTAATGACTAGAGGATGAAAATATAGATGACGAACTCCATTAAACCTGTCCGAAGAAGACGCCACTATCTGAATAAATATCTTCGAATTCTATACCAAACAGCTGAAAATTAGCAAACAATACGCAGGTCAACTTATCATAAGAGTAGCAATGCGACAGTTTACAGGACTTAGTTGAACTTCAAATCTTGCCACATAACAAGTATTTAGGGTTTATATATAGGAATCATGACTTATGAACCAGTTACCTCTCATCAGGCTTTTTGCTGCTCTCTCCAATATCAAGTAGAGGACCTTTGACATTCGTCGTGGTGCCGGAAATTCTGGCCGGGTTTTCTCTACCTGAACTGAAGTTCCAGAAGCAATGATTTCATGCTTGGCAAGTACACGCTGCAAGTCATCACGATTCATCCATGGATGACTAGATCAAGTTGGGAGTAATAAGCCACCCCTTCTTATGAAATTTAACATGTGCATATCTTATGAGTGCTAGAAAGAAGTATTGAACAAACACAACACTAGCACGTGAAGTAGTATTGAAGTGGTCAAATTTTAGTTTTACAAGTCTTCAATAATGTAGTAGTGGAGTCCTAGTTTGTAGGGGTTTGTTTCTACACATTTTAGTTAGTAGGATATGTTGGTGAGTCTTTGTTATTGTTATCTTATTGTTATTTTCTTGCTGAGTAGTTTTCGATGTTATGCCTATTTAATAGACTTGTGATCTGTTGAGTAAATAGTATGAGAGTTTTTCAGCAGCAATTTTTTTTTGTGTGTCCTCTTCTACTCTTTGCTCTCTTTAGAGATTATTGAACCATACTTGCCACTTGTTCTTTTTCAACAATCTGGTATCAGAGCCTGGTTCTGGGTATTTTGTGAGCATCTCTATTGCCAAGATGGGTGATCTTCAAGTCGTTGGCGGAATCAAAAAGCTCAGCAACCAAGACTACAATTCTTGGTCTACCTGCATGATATCTTATATGCAGGGCCAGGATTTGTGGGAGGTTGTCAATGGAAACGATATGAGACAACCTGAGGCTGAAGATGCGAATGGGACATTGCGGAAGTGGAAGATTAAAGCGGGCAAAGCCATGTTTGTTTTGAAGACAACAGTCGAAGAGGATGTGCTGGAGCACATCCGAGATGCAGAAACTCCCAAAGAAGCTTGGGATACGTTCGCCAAGCTGTTCTCTAAGAAGAACGATACGAAGCTCCAACTCTTAAAAAGTGAGTTGTTGTCGATGGCACAACGCGACATAACGGTCGCTCAGTACTTCCACAAAGTGAAGACGTTATGTCGAGAGATTACTGAATTGGATTCGGAGGCTCCGATTGGCGATACCAGGATGAAGCGGATCATCATTCATGGTTTGAAGCCAGAATTCAGGAGTTTTGTTGCTGCTATACAAGGATGGCAAACTCAGCCGTCGCTTGTCGAATTCGAAAACTTGCTAGCTGGTCAAGAAGCATTAGCTAAGCAAATGGGAGGAGTCTCGTTGAAGAGTGAAGAAGAGGCACTCTATGCCAACAAAGGCAAGTGGAATTCCAAGCGGCATGCCTACGGTAGACCCAAAAAGAACGATAAGTCATCAAGATGAAGGGAGCGTTTGTGCATGGAAAGGTTCTAAGAGCCACGGCAATAGCCAAAAGTTTGAAGGGAAGTGCTAAAACTGTAATAAAAAAGGTCATATGGTGAAAGATTGCTGGTAAAAAAAGAAGGCTGTCGAGAGTAACGCTGCTACTTCAGAAAACGAAGACGAATGGGATGCTGAGGCTTTCTTTGCTGTAGATAAGGAGGAGCTAGCCCTTACTGCAACAACATTCAATCAAATCGATTATGAGAATGATTGGATCGTTGACTCGGGCTGCTCAAACCATATGACCGGTGATAAAGAAAAGTTGCAGAACTTGTCGGAGTACAAGGGAAGTCGGGTGGTGGTGATGGCAAATAAATCAAAGTTACCAATAAACCACATCGGTAATACGGCCGTCTCTCCCCAATGTAGCGATGCCGAGGTGCCACTCCAAAACGTCTATCATGTTCCAGGTATGAGAAAAAAATCTTCTCTCGATAGCACAATTAACATCTTCTGGCCATTTTGTTATGTTTGGTCCACAATATGTGAAGATATATCGAGACCTTGAGATTATATAAGAGCCGATAATGAAGGGACGAAGAACGGAGTCTGTCTACGTAATGTCTGCGGAAACCGCATATGTAGACAAGACGAGAAGGAATGAGATGGCAAACTTATGGCACATGCAGCTAAGTCACGTTAGCTATTCCAAGCTAGATGTGATGATGAAGAAGTCGATGTTGAAGGGACTTCCATAACTTGAAGTGGGAATAGACACTGTATGTGCAGGCTATCAGTATGGAAAAGCACACCAGTTGTTGTATGAAGAGTCCAAATTTAAAGCGAAGGAACCATTAGAGTTGCTACACTCTGATGTGTTTGGACCAATTAAGCAAGCCCCGTTGGTGGGATGAAATATACGGTGACCTTCATTGACGACTTCTCGAGGTACGTGTGGGTTTACTTTTTGAAGGAAAAATCTGAACCTCTTTCAAAATTCACAAAGTTCAAGAAGGTAGTGGAAGCGGAGGTTGGTTAAAGAGTCTGTTGTCTGCGCACCGACGATGGGGGAGAGTACATCTCAAATGAGTTCACAGATTTCGTTTAGGAGTGCAGAATACGCCATCAATTCACATGTGCTAGCACTCCGCAGCAAAACGGGGTGTCAGAAAGGAAAAATAGGGATCTGGCAGAAGTATGTCGAAGTATACTTCATTCAAAGAATGTTCCGGGACGGTTTTGGGTGAAAGCGATGAAGACTGCGGCCTTTGTGACCAATAGGCTTCCTCAACAAAGGTTATGCTTTCGTTCACCTTTTGAAAAAATATGGAACATGAAGCCTGCTTTTGGTCATTTTCGAGTTTTTGGATGCGTGTGCTATGTATTTATACATGACCAGTTACGTAGCAAGATGGAGAAAAAGGCTATTAGGTGTATCTTTGTAGGATACAGCAGCTAAAGAAAAGGGTGGCGATGTTGCGATCCAACAACCAGGAAATGCTACACATCTTGGAATGTGGTGTTTGATGAAGCTTCCTCATGGTGATCCTCGAACAAGGAAGTACTACTGGACTGGGATGTTTTTAAGGAAATATTAGAAATTTCTCAATTCAAGTTGAGTTCAAGTGAAACAGAGGTTACAGACGACGATGTAGATGTTGAAGAAGGCATAGCTCAAAATCCTTGGCAAACAGGTGTATACCAAAGGCCAAGCAAAGAAGATGAGCTAAGTGGAGCAAGTACACCAACTACACTTAGAAGGTCAACAAGAGCCCGAAAGCCAAATCCTAAGTATGCTAATATTGCCATAGTAGAATAGGCAAATGCAAAAGTGCCTGAGACATTTGAGGAAGCGCCTCAGAGTTCGGAATGGATTAAGGCTATGGAAGAGGAAATTGCTATATTATAGTGAAATCAGACTTGGGAGCTCATACCAAAGCTAAGAGATTTGAAGCCTATTTCTTGCAAATGGGTGTACAAGATAAAGCGCCGCACAAATGGACCAATAGAGAGGCACAAAGCTCGTCTGGTAGCTCGAGGATTCTCTCAATAATATGGACTAGACTATGATGAAACGTTTAGTCCAATTGCAAAGTTTACAACTGTACGAGTCTTACTGGCACTTGCAACAAGCACAAGTTGGAACTTGTTGCAAATAGACTTGAAAAATGCATTTTTGCATGGGGAGCTAGATCGAGAGATCTACATGAGCCAACCAATGGGCTTTCAGAATCAAGATCATCCTGAGTATGTGTGTAAGCTCCGGAAGGCTCTCTATGGGATAAAACAAGCACCGATGGCTTGGTATGGTAAGATTGCTGAATTTCTTACTCATAGTGGTTATTCGGTGACATCTGCGGATTCTAGCTTGTTTGTCAAAGCTAAAGGAGGGAAGCTAGCTATTTTGTTGGTATATGTGGATGATTTAATCATCACAGGAGATTGGAAAGAAGAAATTCTCCAAACCAAGGAAAATTTGTCAGTTCGCTTTCAGATGAAAGAACTTGGACAGCTCAAATATTTTCTTGGTTTAGAGGTCGACTATACTTAGGAAGGAATATTTCTCCATCAGCAAAAGTATTCCAAAGATTTGTTGAAGAAATTTGCAATGCTTAGATGCAAGCCAATCTGAACACCGATGGAGCCAAACGCCAAAATATGTGCTCACGAAGGGAAAGATTTAGAAGATGCTACCGTGTATCGACAATTGGTGGGTAGTCTTATCTACTTAACTTTAACAAAACCGGATGCTTCTTTTGCAGTTGGTGTAATGAGTCGCTACATGCAAAATCCAAAGAAGACTCGTTTGGAATCAGTTCGTCGAATCTTGAGATATGTGAAGAGCACGCTTGGTTATGGTATTATGTACAAGAAAGGTGGAGATTGCAAACTAGCTGGCTACTGAGATGCCTACTATGCAAGTGACCATGATTCCCGGCGTTCAACTACCGGGTTTGTCTTCATGCTTGGGTCCGGAGCAATTTCTTGGTGTAGTAAAAGACAACCAACGGTGTCTTTGTCAACCACGGAAGCAGAATACCGAGTAGCAGCGATGGCAGCTCAAGAAAGCACTTGGCTTGTGCAATTATTAAAAGACTTATATCAACCAACAGAGTATGGTGTCTCTTTGTACTGCGACAACTTGTCGGCAATATGTTTGGCAGAGAATCCAGTTTTTCACGCAAGAACTAAGCATGTGGAGGTGCATCATCATTTTATCAGAGAGAAAGTCTTGCAAGAAGAAATTGAGTTGGAGCATGTCAAAATAGAAAACCAAGTTGCAGAGTTGTTTACAAAAAACTTGAGTAGCAACAAGTTCAAAAGTTTCTGTCATCAACTCGGTATGGTGAAAAGAGTAGAAGCTGGTGTTGAGGGGGAGTATTGAACAAACACAACACCAACACGTGAAGTAGTGTTGAAGTGGTCAAATTTCAGTTTTACATGTCTTCAATAATGTAGTAGTGGAGTCCTAATTTGTATGGGTTTGTTTCTATACGTTTTAGTTAGTGGGATATGTTAATGGGTCTTTGTTATTGTTATCCTATTGTTATTTTTTTGCTGAGTAGTTTTCGATGTTATGCCTATTTAATAGGCTTGTGATCTGTTGAGTAAATAGTACGAGAGTTTTTCAGCAGCAATTTTTTTCGTGTGTGTCCTCTTCTACTCTTTGCTCTCTTTAGAGGTTATTGAACCAAACTTGCCGCCTATTCTTTTTCAACAAGAAGTTTCACATCTATGAGCTATGAAGATTCAAGATAGAGCCAGCGATGACGGAGCTAGATTTGGCTTCGCGTGCGGCCGATCATCTTTGTCGGAACCTCGTCATCAGGGTAGAGAGAGAGAGAGAGAGAGAGAGAGAGAGGTGACTGCAGCCGGGGCTCGACGACTGATTCGCATGAGAGCGGACTTCGACAAATGATGAAACTCTGAAGAATTCATTCTGAGTCCAAACCGGTTCTTCATATGCAACCTTCACTCACCGTCAAAGTCAACAAGCTCGTACGCAGATTCAAGTTCCTCTCAGCATCGCTTGCTGCTTCATCCCACCGTTGTCACGCTCGCATCGACGACGAAGGTGAAACTCCCGTCGTTATCAAGCAAGCGGCAGAACAGAGCTGCGTAGCTTCCCTCCAACTCTGCAACACTATCCCAAAGCTCGCCCGAATCCACACCCACATCATCAAATCCGCCCTCCACAACCATAGGTTCATCGGGACCAGTTTAATTACTCTTTATTTCAAGTCAAGTTCTGACATTTCGAAGGCCTGGAGAGTCTATGATAGCTTATTTTCTAAGGATGTGGTTTCTTGGACTTCGACGATATCGTGGTACGCAAAGGTGGGTAATGGGAGGATTGGCTGAAGCTGTTCTAGAAATTCGGACAGAAGAATTGAGCCTAATAGTTTTACTTTATTCGCGGTCATGAGGGCGTGCTCAGAGCTCGATAGAGCGAATTAGGTATGGGTTTGACTCCAATCGCGTTATTTCTAGTGCTCTGATTGACATGCATGGTCGGTATTGTTTGTTTGAATGAAGCACGCCGGGTGTTCGATGAGTTGCTTGAACCATGATGCTATTTGGACTTCTGTTATCTCAATGTATGTGAGGAATGATTTGTACGAGGAAGCATTGGCGTTCTTCTATTCCATGCAAAGGAACCACTTGAATCCGGACTACTTTGCATTTGGAAGCGTATCGATTGCTTGTGGCATTAGGGGAGGTTGAAACAGGGCAAACTAGTACACTCCAAGGTCGTCACTTTTAGTCTTTGTGGGCGTGTCGTCGCTGAGAGTAGCCTTGCGGACATGTGTGGAAATTTTGGGTCGCTTGATGATGCTCGACGTGCTTTCGATAGGATGATCAACAAGAATTATGTTTCTTCTAGCTGCATTGCTTGGAGGGTAATGTCAAAGTGCAACGAGACAGTAATTCAGTTTTCCGGGAAATCGGTAGTGCTAATCTTATGATTATGGAACAGTTATTCGAGCTAGTGCACGTTTGGCAGCTGTGAGGCCAGCAAAAGAGGTACACTGCCAGTACATAAGGAGAGTTGGCTGGACAGATGTTATCAGAGAATCACCTTTGCATGATTTGATTATTGTGTTGTGTGAATGTTGAATATTCCTGTGCAAATTTGCAATGTTAGTCGCGATAAAACGACACCCAAGATCTCCAATAGCTAGAATCTAAAATACATTCATCGAGTAAAAGAGATTTGCGTACCTAATTTGGAATCCATCGTTCCTAATGCGGAATAGCGATGATCCTTTACACAAGTCTCCTCTATCACCCTCTATATCACTCTCTCAATGAGACTACCTCTCACAAATAACGTTTGCTTCTTATGTAAAATAATGTATGTGTTAGGGTTAGAGGAGGGACTTAAGCTCTATTTATAGAATTTTAAGTCAGACCCTCTCATCATGGACTGGGCCTTACTCGATCTACACTAGCCAATTCTACATTAGACTATTTAAGAAACTTTATATCTAACATTACTAGACCAAGCTAGTAAAAATAGTTAATTAAAATCTCAATTAATGTAGCCCACATAAAAAAAAACTCTTACATTCTCCCATTTTGGCTATATTAATTGAAATTGTATTGTATATGTGCACATTTATGTTGGTCTAGAGATAATTCTTAATAGTTAATCCGATTTCATCAAGTCTCAAACACTGAATTATTGTGATAACTGCATATATACACATAGAGCCTTTCATGGTCACAAATGTTTTCAACTCTACTGATATGGATTCAATATGCTAGTGTGGCAATTAGATAACACCTCAAAAAGAGTAACTCCTTATGTGTCATCTCTTTGTCAGTCTATATTCTCTTTCCTTAGGTGTCATAAAACCGGATGTTTCACTACAGAATATCATTGTGGTTCGAATGAATCTACATATATCTTATCTTTGTAGTTAACTTACTTTATGTGTAACAAGATATATCCTTAAGGCTAATAACCGGATGCCCCCAACTCATGGTTTACACAATATCTTGAGGTTTTCACCGGATATATGTATTCAACATGATAACAATGCATTCATAAACACCTTATTGAATGCAAAGGAATTGATACATATCAAAATATGTTACTCAAAGTAACAAAACACATATGTAAACTTTACTGGAGCAAAAACAAAAGTAGCTCTCACTAAACATCAGCATCCCATGATGCTCTTAAACCCATGTAAATGATATGCCGTTCAAATACACAAGAGCAAAGGCCTTTAATTAATGGATCTACAACCAAATCATCTCTGAGAATATGTTCTACTTTAATGTCAACATTCCAAATTGTTTTCTTTATGGTCAAAACTTGACTGCCATATGTTTAGGCCCCTTAAGACCTCTGTTGTTGATAAATAACACTACAGAGTTATTATCATAATAGAACTATATGGGTCTATCCACAAAATCAAATACGGTAAACTCTTTAATGAGGTTCCGAAGCCAAATAACCTGAATAGCTGCTGAAAAGCACACTATAAACTTCGCTTGCATGGTAAAGGATAATATAGATTCCTATTTCTCGCTTTTCCATGATATCGCACATCTTGCTAAAATAAATATGTATCCAGTTGTCAACTTCGATTCATCTTGACAGCCAGTAAAGTTTGCATCCGGATACTTTACTAGCTGCAGGTCCTGAACATGTCTATAAATCAATATAGTCTCTTGTCCTCTTTAAGTACCTCAAAACCTTCTTAGCAACAACCCAGTGATCGTGTCCTGGATTTGACTGATATTTGCCTAGAAGTCTTGTTGCAAAAGTAATGTCTGGTTAATGCAAACTTGAGCATACATGATACCTCCAAGTGCACTAACATAAGGTACATCTTTCATTTGGGTTTTCTTAATACCAGAATAAGGATACTATGACAGATTCAGTTCAGCACCCTTAATGTCCGAAACAATTCCTGGCTTGCAAAGCTGTATTCTGAATCTTTCTAAAATACGATCAACATATGTCCTTTGAGATAAACCTAATATACGACGAGAACGATCCTAATGGATCTCAAGGTCATTCACGTCAAAATTTTTTGACAACATCCGTTTTGTCTCATACAATAATCAAAGATTATTACTCGCAAGCAAGATATTGTCTTCATAGAATATGAGAAGAATAAATTTTCTCCCACTAACCTTGCAGTATATGCACTAATTCACTTTGTTTTCAATGAAAGTGAATGAAGTGACAACACTATGAAACTTTAAGTGCCATTGTTCATAAGCTTGCTTGAAGCTATAAATTGATTTTTTTTCAGCCTCCGCACAAGCTTACCTGAATCATTTGTTGCAAAACCTTCGGGTTGTATCATAAAGACATCCTTATCAAGGTCTCCATTCAAAAAAGCATATTATCATTCATCTGGCGTCACTTCATATTAAAATGAGATACTAATGCCATAACCACTCCAAAATAATCTTTAAAAGAGACTAAGGAAAATGTTGATTTAAAGTCTACTTCTTATTTCTAAGTGAAACTCTTGGCTACTAATCTGGCTTTAAATTTCTTAATCTTTCCTTTAGAATTCCTTTTAGTTTTATACACACATTTGCAGCCGATGAGTTTATGACCTTTGAGCAACTCAACAAACTCCCAAACACCATTATATTTCACAAACTACATCTCGTCTTTCATCGCATCCAACCACAAATCTGACCAAGGACAAGAAACAACATCTAAATAAGTCACTAGATCAATTGCTTAGCCAATATAATAGTTATACTCTCCGAGATAGACTATATAGTTTGGTGAGTGGAGCTACTATAACTTCATGCTGCACCTGAGAGGTTTGAAGAACTTCATTAGGAACTGTCTCAATAACATGATCTTAGACCTTAACAGGCTCAGTGTGTGGTATAGAAGGCTCCACAATCATTTGCATTGGTAGAGAAATAGACATAGTAATTCCCACCTTACTATTATTTTTAATAGTGTATGAGCAACTACCATCTTTGGCCACGTCAAATTCCAAAAACTTCGCTGTCTGTAATTCCACAATTCTTGTACCTCCATTAGGACCGTAAATTTGATATCTTTCAAATGATCTAGTTAAGATAGGAAGTAACAACGAGTGGTTCTAGAGTCCAACTTACTTAATGTTGGATTATATAATATTACTGCTGCAGGATAATCCTAGACTTTAAGATGATTCAAGCTAGATTTACACCCAATTTATAACTCAAAATGAGTCAATGGAACAGTTTTAGTAGGAACAACGTTTACTATGTGGAGAACTGCTTCAAAGCTTCATCCCACAAAAAACCAAATAAATTGATCTTACTAATCATACTCCTCATAATATCCATAAAAGTGCGACTGTGCCTTTCGACCACACTATTTTGTTCAAAATCAGACATAGTAAATTGAGTTACTATTCTAGAATCCTCAAAGTATTTGGCAAATGGCCCTTTAAGCTATCTAGCATTGCTATGATTTCCATAGGAGTCACCACCACGGTTAAATTTGACAACTTTTATGACTTTTCCCAACTTTTTCTTGATTTCAGTCTGAAAAATCTTGAATTTGTCAAGACTCTAACTTTTCCTTAATCAAGTATAGATAATCATATTGGGAATAGTCGTTAATAAATGTGATGAAATAAAAATTTCTACACAAGATTGCCGTATAGGGTCCACTAATATCAGTGTGGATGACCTCTAACAGGTCAGAACTATAGGCTGCAGTTTTCTTCTTTATTTTAGTTATCTTAATTCTACAACAGTCCATACAAGTCTCTAGGTCACTTTTTAAAAGCCGGCAGAATGTCGGCCTTTATTAGCCTTTCCACTCTTTCCCTAGAAATATGACCAAATCGTTTATGCCACAACGCATGAAACTATACCTTAGGTAAAAGCCTTTTGGAAACAATATTGTCAGTCGTATAAGCGACGTACGTATCATTAGGAGTTAAACACAATTTGTATAATCTATTGGATATATTGCAGCACCTAACTTTATTTCAAATATAGAAACAATATTGTTCTTTATTTCAAAAGAGTATCTTCACATGTCTAGGCATGATACAAAAACTAAATTCTATTTAAAGGAAAGTACATAAAATGTGTTTCTTAACATCAAATTAAAATTAGTGTCTAAAATTAAAATGACATCTCCCACAACTCGACGTCGACTTTATTGCTGTTTTCCATAATAAGCTTTGATTCATCTTGATTTTGCTTCTTTCGGTTATGAATCCATGTATGGTAAACGCAACATAATTTATTACACCACTGTCTTGCCACCATGAACTAGACGGAGCTTATGATAAGTTAGATTCATAACCAAATGCCAAAGAATCATTAATTACATGCTCACACTTGGATAACCAAAAAAATTTTAATGCAATACATGTTATTGCCATACCATCTATGCACCAACCTTAAATCCAAACTTTGTGATTGACTTCTTGCAACAACATGTGAACAATGAAATCCATAGATCTGAAGCTTCTAGGAAGTGCATGTGAAGCTTTGATTGAAATTCTGCGATCCAGCACACTTGACTTGACTTAAACTTGCTTTTTCTATTAATTAAAAAGAATAGAAACAAAAACCAACGAGCAATACTCGTTAAAGTTGTTTGTTATTAGCGATATTATGAACCAACAACACTACAATATCATAACTTTGACCAATTATATTGTTATATGATATTGCGTCATTACCTTTTGTTGTTTCCAAGGTAGAATTAATTTTGTTAAAAAATTTGCTACCTCAAATTACAAAGGGGAAAAAATTAAGACATGACAACATGATGGACATTGTAGTTCACGAACATGACGGTACACAGGTTACGTGTTTCGTAATGAAACAAATAAACAAGATGATTTATATAATATTGATATTAAATAGTAAAGATAAAGCGAAATAAATTTCAGGAAAGATGCAGTGGAGTGTAACTTTTCTCCTCATGGTTCTCTTAGTAATTGGTTCCGCCTTGATAATGACCTACATGTGCAGACGTTGATGAGGAAGACGCCTCATATATTGGATCTTCTGAATGAATGGATTCTTTCCTTTTCATCTCGAGAGGATTGTACTATACAAAGGTAGTAAAAGGAAAATTATTTAAAAAAGTTCTAAACATACTTTATTTGTGCAAATTCAGTACTTAACCTTTTAAGTGTATCAATTTTTTTTGTCGAACAATTGTGACAATTGAATCATAAATCTTTTGGCAATTTACTAATGTAATCCGTTCAATAAATTTTTGGTCAGAAACTGCTAATACGCTGGTTGTCCTATATAACATGGCAAGTACTAACGTTGATAATTTTTTTTTATAATTTTTTAATATTTTTCTGAATTTTTAATATTTTTGTTCTTTTCTTTTCTTTTCTTTCTTTGTTTTTTTATTAACTCTGGGTCGGTGAGGTCATCAGCCGACCCTCGCCTAGTTTGTGCGAGGGCGTGGGGCCCTTTTCGAAATCTAGGTTAGAGCCGAAGCCCTTGCTGGCCATAGGCAAGGGCCGCAACACCTTCGCTGGCCACAGGCAAGGGTGTTGGGTTCTCGGTCATGGCCACCAAGGGGCAACGGGCCTCGCCCAAATCTTGCCTATGGCCAACGACCTTGCAGGTCCAAAGTAGGGAAAAAAGAAGGAAAATAAAAGAAGAAAAACAAAAAAATTAATAAAAAATTTTAAAATTTGCAAAAAGTATCCACGTCAGCGCCTGCCGTGCCATGTAAGATGGCTGGCATCCATGTCAGCAATTTCCAACCAAAATTGGCTGAATGGGCTACATTGGCAAATCATCAAAAATTTAATACTCAATTGACATAGTTAAAAGTTTTATGACTAATTTAATAAAAGTGTAATAGATTTAAGATTTTTTTGATAATTTTCCTGCTGTAAATGAGGTTGATATCAATTATTTAGGATTTTGTTAATAGTTATGTCTGTCGTACCCTTTGTTGATATGGAGTTAAGTAATAGCTAATCCATTCAATTGTGGTACAAACGATGTATTTCTACAGTAGGAAAGAAAGATGCCGTTTGAAGATGCCTTGATGCGAAGCGTATACACAGACAAAAGTAGTTAAAACAATGTATTATAGATGTTGGCAAATTGACATTAGAATAATGGGAAAAACGGTGCCTTTCTTACAGCTCATTCCGTAAAGATTCAAGCAAATGGTCGTTAGAGTTGTTTGCCACTATTGATGAATATCATGAACCAACCATACTACAATATCATGATTTTGACCAATTATGTTGTTATATGTGTCCATTATAACCAAATGGTTTCTGCTTGTTTCCTAAGTAGAATCAATTTTGTTAACATGTTTAACACACTACCTTAAATTACAAACTTGATAATATTGTGGACATTGTAGTTCCTAAGGATCACGATTTACTTGTATGTGTTTTGTTATGGAAGAAATAAACAAGTAAATTCATATAAGAACAAAAATTAAATAGAAACATAAAAAGGAATAAATTTTAAGGAAGGATATGAAATGTGTTTAATTTTTTCCTCCGTAGAGTGTAACTCTTTTTCCTAATAGTGCTTTTAGTAATTGGGGGGCATGCTTTAATAAATCCCTCCTTGAGAAAAAAAAATTGAAATCCAGGAAATAATCAGGTCGGATGTCCTCTTCATTCGGAAGGGGGATTGGGTAGTGATTTATTTAGATTAAAAATGTTGAGGCATAGAAAGATCGATCGGGGCTGTTTGTGCAAAGCCCATAAATCAAGAAGGGGTATCACACTCATCTATAATTGCAATTGTCTTGTGGTAAGCAGATTTAGACTTCTTTGACTTGGCTTCAGGCCAGGGATAATTTTGTAGTCTCCCTTTCAAAGATTAGAAGATGCAACAGGCAGCGGTCAAACTTGGATTTTCTACACTACGTTGGCGTTTTCTTTCAAGTAAGATGGACTATTTTCTTCTCATTCCCACCTCAGACTACATGCTTTCAGGTTTCCAAAATAATGATGCATCACCTAGGCCATCAAAATTATGATGCATCACTCCGGAAACGAAATAATTAAATGATCCAAATTATTTGCACAATATAGATTAGCATATGCATCTTTCTTGTATATATTTGTGTAAATCTATGGGAACTATTTTATTCACTTCCCCGACAAAGTGGCTGTCTCGTGGACAATCGTTTTTATTCAATTCTTTTTGTATAGAATAGAGACCTTTATTTATTTAGTCAGAATGGGTTCAAGAAATCATTGGAAGCAATGGGTTCAAGAAATCATTGGAAGCAATGGGTTCAAGAAATCATTGGAAGCACTAATTTCATGTGAGCCCAATGCATTACAATCATTAGATTATGTGGGTCTCACATACTAAAACCAATCAACATCTATACTTATTTGAATAAGGTGAATCTTATAATTTTCTTATTGAGTATGACCGCTCTACTTTTGCTCCCAACGAGATGACCTGTTTTTGTTGAGAGAACACCAGAAGCTTGGATTGAAATTTGAGATCCGGCACACTTTACTTGACTTGCTTTTTCTAATAATAAAACAATATAAAAGAAATCTAACGAGCAATACTCGTTGAAGTTATTTGTCATTAGTGATTGGATATTATGAACCAACCATACTTTACTATACTATCATGACTTTGACCAATTAGATTGTTATATAATATTGCATCACAACCAAATGGTTTTTGTTTGGTTCCTAAGTAGAATCAATTTTGTTAGCATGTTTAATACACCACCTCAAATTACAAACGGAAGAAAATAAGACATGATAATACGGTGGACGTCGTAGTTCATTAAGATGACGGTGTACTGGTTACGCGCTTCAACGTGAAAAAATAAACAAGAAGATGCATATAAGAACAACGGTTAGAAAGTCATCTTAATGAACTACGACGGGTTCGATTTGTGCTTAGTTTGTTTTTGGTTTTTGAAAAGTTATATTCACATTTACCTTTACCAAAAAAAAAAAAAACAACGGTTAGAAAGTAAAGATAAAACGAAATAAATTTAGAAAAAAAATATGAACTGCAATTTTTCACATAAGAGAGGGTAACTTTTTTCCTAATGGTTCTCTGAGTACTTGCTTCCATCTTCATAATCACCTACATGTGAGAGGTTGATGAGAAAGGCACCCCCTATATCGATCTTCTGAATGAATGGGTTATTTTTCTTTCATCTCGAGAGGATTATACTAATACTAAGGCACTAAAATAGATTGATATTCATTATATAGGTATTTGTTAATGAATTTCTGTAGGACACTTCTTGAATATGGAGGTAAGTAATAGCTATTCCTTTCAATTGCGGTACATAAGATGCGTTTCTATAGGAGGAGAGAAAGATGCCGCTTGAAGATGCCTCGATGCGAAGCTTACATACAGACAAAAGTACTTAGAAAAATGTATTATAGATGTTAGCAAATTGACCTTAGAATAATGTTACAGCTCATTTGACAGGGGGACATCAGCTTCATTTGGCTTTTCTATTTTGTTGGCTAGTTGACGCAGGTTAAGTTGAAACCACTGCTAATGATCTGTTTTAGCAATGTCTAGAGATGGTTGTAATTTTTAGTAGCTTGGTATACTGGTTACATGTTTGTCGTTAGTGATTGGATACTGTCCACCAACTATACTTCAATAACACGACTTTGACCAATTATGGTGTTATATGATATTGCATCATAATCAAATGGTTTTTGTTTGTTTCCTAAGTAGAGTCAATTTTGTTAACATGTGTAACACACTACCTCAAAGTACAAAATGCAAAAGAAGTAAGATATGATAATTTGGTGGACATTTTAGTTCATGAGGATGGTGGTTTACCAGTTGGTATCTATTTCGTCAAGGAAGAAATAAACAAGTAGATGCATATAAGAAGAAAAACTGTATAGTAAACACAAAATGAAATAAATTTGTCTATCTAGACTTTAATTTAGAGCGAATGAAATAGCCCTATACCTTCACTTGCTTGGAAGGCGAAATATTTAGAGCGAATGAAACTAACTCCCATTGTTAGATTGAAAAATGTGAACTTGGCTACATAGGTAGGGTTTCCTCTTCATCTGGAAATATATATGAATGGGATAGTCATTTATTTAGATTAAAGAAATGTTGAAGCATAGAAAGATCGATGGAAACTTTTTTGTGAAATGCCCATAACGGCATGCTAATATAGAAGGGGGATCACTTCTATACTACATTACTGTTTTCTTTCAACTAAGATGGACTATTTTCTTCTCATTCCCACTTGAAGACTAAATGCTTTTAGGTTTTCCAGAATAATGAAAAATTAAGGTGCATCGCTCGAAAACTTATTATGGTCCAAATTATTTGTACGATATACGTTATCATATACATCTTTCTTGTAATTGTGTATTGGTGTGGGGAACTATTGTTCATTTCCCCAGCAACGCCACTATCTCATGGATAATCGTTTTTGTTAATACTTTTTCATGTGGAATTGAGGCCTTTATTTATTTAATTTATTTAATCTAAATGGGCTCAAGAAATCATTGGGGACACTGGCTTCATGTGAGCTCAATGCATTACAATAATTAGATCATGCGGGTCTCATCCAGGATCTATCAAAACCAATGGAGGTTTGGGCTCATTTGAATCCGATGAATCTTATCATTTTTCCAGTTGCCTCGTGTAGCACAGAAAAAAGAAAGTTAATCGATGATTTCCTTTTTCACTCTCTGCTCGTTTTGTTTTTGGGGTAAGATCTTTCGAGACATGCATTAGTAATGTGATCCAACTTTGCTCAACTTGGGATCGTGGAAAAATGGAACTTCTGAGACCGAAGCAGTACAATCACGTCAAGTTTAGGACGCAAAAAGTGTCATTCCCCTCGCACAAGTGCATGCTTCTAAATAATGTGAAAAATCTCAAGTTAGTCTTGTCCTGCCTAGTGTTACACTTGGACATGCCCGAACGAATCAATTTGGCCCCGGAACCATATGCTTAGTACACGATCTTCTCCAAGATTTTGATTTAACAAAATCCGTCGTATGATGTACCAATGTGGGTACATCGGTCAAATTAAGAATGATGATGTGACGAATGTTGGTAAATCAGCCAAATTAAGGTTGGTAAGTTCGTATAAAAAAAAAGTTAGCGACTTCAACACATTGGTAAGTCACATAATGGATAGATTATCAAAGTCACGGGTAATTTTGAAGTATAAATAAATGTTACTCTTTCAAGACCAAAAAAGATAAAAGTTGATGAGTGAATAAAATTAGTTGGCATCTTAATGCCATGCCATCCAGCACAAATCCAAAACAGTCCAAACGTTGCTATTGGCATCCTGTGATAACATGTGAACAATGGAATCCATAGATCTGAAGCTTCTGGCAAGTGCATGCGAAGCTATGCTTGAAATTTGGGATCCAGCACACTTGACTTGCTTTTTCTTTTAATAAAATTATAGAAAAGTAAATTGAGGAGCAAATACTGGTTAAAGTTGTTTGCCATTAGACACAATAATATGAAATAGTTATGATAAGACGAAATAATTTTTAGGAAAGAATATGAAATGCAATTTTTTCTATTATAAGATTTTGTGCAAGGATTTTGCAAAGATTATGAAAAATGAATTTGAAAAGAGTATAATAAGTGAATTGAATTTCTTTCTCTAGTTTCAAGTTAAACAAATTAAGGTTGGGACTTTCATTCACCAAAATATATATATGTCAAGAAACTTGTAACGAAATTCGGCATGGAGAATTACAAGAGGAAAGACACATCCATGCCTCATTCTACCGAGCCGGATAAAGATCAAAAGTTGTAAAACCGTATCGAAGCGTTATAGGTTCACTTCTCCGCTTGACTGCATCTAGGCCAGATATATTATAGAACGTGTATATATGTATTCGATTCTAATCAAACCCTACAGAATCATATATTACTATTGTGAAGAGACTTATGAAATGCATTGAAACAATTCCTAACTTCTATTAATCCCGATCGTGCCCATCTCCTAAGAATGTCTTCATTCTTGCCTTCCTTGGAGTGGTCCGTGTATGCATGCATGCCATTTAGAAAAAGGGCGTCGTTCACTTAAGCTTCCTTCTGATCCAAATCCATCGATCTCTCGCCCAGATCCCTCAGGAACCCTAATTGATCTCAAATCTGAAATTTTGAGATTTCTCACCCAAAGCCCCCCATTGATCTCGCGCCCAATCTGTCCATTTCTAGCCCAAATCCCAAAGCCAGTTAATCATATCACACTGTATTACTCCCCCGCATTTCAAAGGCCTCTAGCTCTAAGCATACTTCTCAACTCAGTATCCTCGCTTCCGTTTCCACCTCCAACTCCATTCCCCATCAGTGACTTTGCGTGCTCGTGAATTGTCTCTGTTCTTCGCGGTTTGGAAGGGCAAATCTGGGCGAACGCCTCGGGCAAGCATCGATGGAGCGTGAGGTCGATGGGGCTTTGGATGAGAACTCTCAAAATTTTAGATTTAAGATCAATTAGGGTTCACGAGGGATTTGGGGGGAGAGATTGATGGATTTGGGACTAGAAGAAAGCTCAACTGAATGACGCCCCTTTTTTAAGGTGCAGAGCTTTCTTCCTTTAATTTGAAGTCCCGCGCACATATTAATGCTGGCTGTGCCACGTAGGACGATCGGCACTTACTAAGTATTCACTTAAGCATCTTCCGGACTAAATTTGTTGAAAGAATTACATTGACAAATCGTTAAAAGGTTTGAAATTGAATTGACAAAATCGAAAGATTTAGAACTGAATTAACCTCCGTATAATAGATTTAGAACTTTTTGGACAATTTTCACTAAATAAATTAAGGTTTAAGGAACATTTAAACATGGAAAATGTTGCTCACTAAAAATGGTGTTGAGCAAATATGGATAATTTGGCATAACAAAAAAATTCTACTTCAAACCTTTTAATAAAATTAAAAGTGATGTTTTTTTTTGTTTATAAATGAAAGGAAAAATGCTTGAATCCTAGCAGCACTTTATGTGCCATTTGAATATGTTTGTCTTTGAGACCAATATATATATATATATATATATAGATGTTTGTCTTTGTTTTCAATTATAAACAAGAAAATCATTTGACTTTTTTGAAGTTATTTTGAGTTATTTAAATGTTTCTTAATTGAAAGCAACGTTTAATCACGCCTAATAATATTTCTTCATTTAACATCATTTTCGTTAAGCAATGGTCGTCCCCATGCATATTTGGGCACTTACGTACTTGAAATTGGCCAAACCATTGGATTGAAGAATGTCAAGATTCTGATCTTTAATCCCTCCTTCACGGGTAATATGCATCATTTATCAAGCTCCGTTTGCATCGCATAAAATGAAGAACGAGCCTGGTCGTGATAAGCAAAAAGCGAGAAGAGAAGGCACCTCTGCAATGAAGTCAGTGAGAATCACCCCTCAATGTCATGGGTCAATTTGTGAAGTCTATCTAGCCACAACCATGAAAGTTCGAAGCATCATTGATGGAAAACAACACCAATGTTTCTTTTGTAGGGCACTCAAAAAAAACAAAGAGTAGACAGCAACCCCAGGAGAGGTCTCGTATCATAAACTTTGACGAGAATGCTGAACACAAGAAAACATAAAAGCTATAAAGACCGACGGAGCTTCACTTTCGGGCGAAAACATTCTACAAATATGGCAGAAATACCAAATATAGGATGATAATACCAACATCAATAAAGGCCAAGCAATTTACATTTCACAAAATGATATCAGAACAGCAGGACACAGTTTTCCCCGCTGAAAAAGAGTAGCTCCATATGTACACCTATACAAACTCACTCATCCAAACTTCACCCCCTACAAGTACATCTTCTGAAGATGAGAGAGCCCATCGCAACGGCGGCATGCTCAAATCGAAAGCCAATCATCCTGCTAGGTCAAAAATACAAGTATCGTTGCCACGAATTCTTCTCTCAAGCACACTCAAATTCTCATAAAAATCTGCTGTGGTGATGAGCACCAACTCTAACTAAAGAAATTCTATAAGAATTATATCAACTTAATGACGTGCACTTATTACCGGTTCGGCTCGATAAGAGATAAAAGGTCGAGGAGATTTCCTTTTCTTTCCCTTTACAAAGAATGTACATGATCTCAATGCCAAACAAGTAGCGCCAATACACGGCCACAAACAGAAGAAACTGCCGAATATGTATAATAGAAAAATTTGAAATAAAGAAAATCAAAAGAAATCATCTTAACAAGCAAAAAACATGATTGGCAAGTACTACTGCTACATGCTACCAGCTCTGCCTGGAGTAGATTTCGCAGACGATTTCACTTTAGCCATATCAACAAGATCTCCGAATAGCTTGTCCTCCGGCTTGGAAGGCTTCATGGGCGGCACATACGATGAAGTGGACACCTGGTATGAAGAATTCCTTAAGCTACTGTCGTCTCTAACTGATAGCCCATACATCCGCTGGTCAAGGTACTGAGCACCTTGTTGGCCATAGCCGTAGGCTGCCACCTGGCCGCCATACATTTGCTGGGGATACATATAAGCCATCTGACCTACTTGCATTGGCTGAGGAACCATCCCCATGTAAGGACCTCCTTGGATGTGCTGAGGCGGTAGTCCTACCATTTGGTTTGTCGGAACAACCTGGTTATTCAGCAATGGCATGTGGCCACCTGCAACTGGTTGCATGTACATGCCCATCGCTTGCTCATTCCCCATCGGATAAGGCGCCTGGGGATGCAATCCACTCGGTGCAGGTTGTGAATGCATGACCACCACCTGCGAACCTTGCATTGGTTGGGGGTACTGAGTGCTTATCACTTGACTGTTATCCACTGACTGAGCTTCCCAAGGGGGTGGTGGTAGCGAATCACTAGTTTGAGCACCTGCAGATTGTAAGCTTAAAACCGTAAGCTCAAAAGCTTGTAAGATTGTTTGTTAGGAGTTCAGGTATGTCCACAAAGAAGAGGTCTAACTCTTGCCAAAAGGACTTAAGACTCATAGCACGTCAGTAATCTGGAAAAGGATACTAAGCACGCCCCTAGTATGTGCCAAATAAGGCAGTACAGTACAAGCTGACAAACAAAATACACATTACTAAGAAAGTAATGTCAGGTACTGATGAAGAAGCAGAAGCGCACCATAGACAGGAGAGGGAGGCTGTTGCTGCTGCGCAATATGGCCATTCCAAACAGGAACAGAGCTTTGAGAATAAGGTGATTGATCATGCTGGTTCGATCCCATGTTTGGCATGCTGCCATTAGCATAAACTCCAAGTTGTGGAGCTTGCAGATTCTGCTGCTGTTGGAATTGAGGAGTAGAAGGATTGCTTTGTGTAGTTGAATAGGCACTCTGGGTATTGATGGGATTAGGCTGGTTGTTACTGTCCGAAAACACATCAAAAAGAATGAGCGCATTCTGCTGCGACTGAGCCGCAGTTGACTGTGGTTGTCCAACAGGCACAAGTGCTAGTGAAGTCTCTGACTTTGGAGAGCTGTAGTCCTCTCCACTGAGAAGGTCCATTTTTGGATTGATTTTAGCTGGAGCAGCAGGACCGTTAGAGGAGGAGGGAGCGGGAAGCAGCAACTGATTTAAAGTCTGAGACCCTGTACCAGCACTTGATGTTGATCTGCAGAATATCCCACTTCTTATAGCTCATTTGGCCAGAAACTATGAGCAGAATCGTCAAAAATTTAAATCAAGATGGTCACCGATCCTCTAATAGTATAATACTGATACTTTTAGGTAAAATACACGCATGTACAATTCAGTTTTTCTTTCCTCTCCTGGACGTTTGCAGAACTTTCAACTTATTTTGTATCTTACTATTAGTCTATTAATGATATAACATGTCAATTATCAATAAGTGATTATGTAGAATCACATCCACAAAACCAAGTACAATATTTATATTAATTTTCATAAGATAGCACAAAAATATAACAAAATTCAATTATTAAATACAATATTTTCACGAAGTCTGTAATTTAAATGGTCTTATTCTACCACGTAAATCTTTTCCATTAGAATAGAATTTGTGAAGTCGTGATAGCTTCATTTTACATTCTATTATAGTAACTCCGAATTCATTCATGTACTTTTAAGAAAAATGACAATTTATACTCATGCTTATTGTGTATCGAATAAATTTCTTTCTGTATAACACTAACAGAACCGATCTCTGTGTAAATCTCAAGTAATAAGTCGAGAGAGACTGCAGGTGTTTAACCTGAAAAAATGGCTGCTTTCTTGTCAATCTAGACTAGCTTATTAAGAAAGATCCCTAGCCATCCTATGAGCAAATTGGGGAGACAGAAACACTTGGAACTCAAGAACTGAACACATAACATTGGACAGCAATCTCCTAAACTTTAATCAGCCTTATTAGACACGAAGTTTCAACAGCAAATATTCAAGAACTTAGGTCAATTTAAGCCACAAGAGAAGTGTTTGAGAGAAACAGGCTTCAAATATTTTGTACTTGCATATTCACAATGAAAACATGTATAAGATGTATTCGTACATTTCTCCCTTCCTCTCCTTTCTTCTTCTCTCAAGACCTAACTCACAACAATAGTACTACTTAGCATCTGCTTGGCAAAGCTGTGGGTCTGTTTCTGCGTTGTAGCACACATTATGTTTGTGCTGTGAAGCACTGTAACTTGTATGTTTGGTAATATATCCTTTACAGCTGCGACACCTCAAAATTGAGTGAGGCAGTTTTCTAGAAACAGTTATAACTGCTGCAATTTTGAGGGTACCGCAGCTGTAAAGAATTTGCCAAACACCTCATAAAAGCTGCAACACACTTTTTTCACAGCTGTATCTGCTGTGAAAAAGTTGCACCAGACAAGCTCTTAACAACTGGAGGATCAAAAGATAGATGATAAACTTCTATAAGGCTCCGTTTGTTTCGGGAAAAATGAATGATTTAGAAAACATTTTGCTTAAAACGATCGCTTGTATCGCTTGAAATAATTAATCAACAAAAAATGTTCTCATTGTCAACAACAGTTTATGTTTAAACATTTTCGTGGACAATGAAAATATTTTTCATTCATTAATTTTTGTAAGCAATATAAACAATCATTGTTAGGAAGATATTTTCCAAATCAGTCATTTTCCACGAAACAAACGGAATCTAAATTTATAAATATCCCCAAGTTTTTCCAAACAGCAGAAAATTAGTGAACAATATCAAGATCAACTTATCACAAGAGTAGCACTGCTCAGTTCATTCAGCTGAACTTCATATTTTGCGACATAACAAGTATATGGGGTTATCTATTGGAATCATAACTAATGAACCAGTTACCTTTCATCAGGCTTTTTGCTGTTATCTCCAACATCAAGTAAAGGACCTTTGACATCCGCCATGGTGCCAGAAGGTTCTAACTGGATTTTCTTTGCCTGAACTGAAGTTCCAGAAGAAATGACTTCATGCTTGGCAAGTACACGCTGCAAGTCATCATTCAAAGCTAATCCTTGACGTAGAAGTGATTCATCCCTGGATTACAAGATCAAGTTGGAATTGATAAGCCATCCCTTCTTATGAAATTTAGCATGTGCATATCTAATGACTACTGTAAAACATCCCAGCGCAAACCAGATGAAAAGCATACATCTTGAGGAAGAGTTCACACTTTCTCACACCAACATCATGAATCTACCACTGTGTCCTACAGCGCTTATGCTGGATCTAGTCTTATAAGCAAAGAAAACACATCTAAAGGTTTCCTCTTCACCAACAAATAAATTGACAACCACTAAAATGTCCCACCTATGGACATGGTAGCTTTAAACACAAAAAAGGAAAGCTGGAGAAGATGATAAGCAACAAAATACAGTCAGGAAAGAGGGCATAAGAGCCTTACGATGTTGAATTCACAAGGTGCACCACTCTCTGCTTGTAGGTGCGGCACTGCTCTACCAAGTCAACAATGACCTCCTGCCTAAGCCCCTGCAGATTTTTGAAAGAAAAAACTAGCCAATAAGAGAACAATTGTAACTGCAAAAGAAACACCGCTGGATGGTTTCCAAACTAATGGAAAACTAAAAAGAAAAGTGAACTTCAACCTTACATTATTTCAATAAGATACTATCGGCACCCCTAATTCAACTGCTTGATGCATAAAAATACATCCTTAATTAAGCATCACAAATTGAAAAATATACCTCCTTGTTCCCAGGATCTATGGCATTCAGCATTTCTGCAAGCACATCCATGATCCCCCGTGCATTCTGTATTTCTGTCAAGCTACACAAGAACATTAAGTTATGCATCAAGAAACTCAAAGCATATGACAGAAGTAAGGTGCTCCAAAATGTCCTTTAACAGGATATACTAAATTATCCCATTTACCTAGGGCTACCATTTCAACCAAAAAAAAAAACCTAGGGCTACCATCCTTTAAACATCAGTGCACTAAAAAAGTATGTAAAACAATAATCAAAGTGTTCCTTTCATCAATTGTGCAGACTGTCTAAGGATCACAAGATAGGACCTCTATGATACATACAAGCTAGAAGACAATAATGAGCTTCATTGAATTCGCTTGAAAAAACAATTATTATATGCAAATTACGTGTCAATATATAAATTTTTTGAAAAACAATTCAGGTGCATCACGTTAACAAAAGTCAAATTGAGTAAGCCACAGAATTAAAGAAAATAAAAAGTACTCAACAAAAGTCTCACTAAACAAACTGTCTTATGAAGAACAGATTTGCCACTTAGAAGTAAATACAAATGTTAAGTTCCACACGGTACTATAATATGAGCAGCAGGTTTAAAATTCTTTGACATAGATCTGTAAGAAATAAAAATTCTTGAATGGCAAGAGAAAATTTATCAGCATTTCGACGTATTAATGCACCTCAATGTGGGAAACTCAGACTCAGCAGAAGACTCGGATGCCTCCGCCCGGAAATCAGCATTGCGGATATTTTGTGGATATGATGAAAGAGGTTGTGTTTGTGGAGGTGTAAAAACTGGTGCAGAACCCTCCCCTCTCTGAGGGAACACTGCTCCTGCTCGCTGTACCAAAATGAGTGGACTTAGTGAATAGTAACTAAAATGACATAACAACCAACACCGGAAAAAGGTAAATGGTCTAGTACTGTCAAGACCTATATACATCATCCAAATCACAAATAAAACAAGTCCATTCCCAAGAGCAGAAAAAAAATACCAACAACTCCTGGTAGGCAGCATAGTATTGAGGATATCTTGCCCTTGCTCCTCCAAAAGCTTCTTGCCAAGTATCTATCAAGATCAGTATCTTCTCTTTGACATGCATATCGGGCTGAAGAATCAGGAATACCATGAAGTTTCAGCCAACAAGCACCTTTTAGCATCCAAATGCATTAAAATTTCTTACCTTCTTCTTCACTATTTTCACCATCTCATGAAGAACATCTCTCTCAGCTACATGCATATGAACAATGTCTCCACAATTCTTTATAATTGTCTCTAATAACTATTAAGACAAAAAAAAACCCAACTGATCTGCATTAGACAAAGATCCAACAAGCATTTAATCCAAGAAAAAAGAATTCGTAATGGACCTATAGCAGAGTTTTTATCCAAACAATATGAAAATCAATTCAGCTACTTCATAAAATGAACAACCTTCTCCAAAGAAAACAAAGTGAAGGTATGAAATGCAATTCTCACTCAACACAACAGAATAATGCAAATCGCTCCCCTTTCTAAAAATTCCTTCCTGTGACTGAACAGAAACATATTGCACAAAGCAAACAAGGTTACCACATCGCCTATACACTCAATGACAAGATTTCATGGGGTCAAAAAAACACTAAAATACGAAACTTCTACAGCAGGTAAATCAGATTGTAGACGGTGCTTTTAGAACAAAACAAGTTATTCCACAATATTCAAAACCTCTAATACATCTTCACTTTAGTGAACCCAAATATGGGACAAAGAATTAGCACAAAGATTTTTTTTCCAAATTATTACAAGCATATTCTCATACTCAGGACCTTTTTCAGTATTCAAAACTATTAGACTGCTTCGGGCGGCCCATGATTCTTGTTTGACTGACCTCTGCTTCTCATATCTTCTACTTCTAAGCTACAACAAAACATGGATACTCAAAATCGCAAAAAACAAGCCCACATAGAACCTTTGTTTTATCTCTACGTTCACTAAAAACTTGTGAGTAGCTTTTTTAATATCAAATTGGACTGTAGTATCCCATAATTTGCTATTTGTGAGAAGTTCAGTTTTTTATAGCCATAAGGTCACCATCATCGTTGAACATGAGCAAAAATCCCACTCTCTTCTTAAATAACCACTTATCCACTTTCTTCACCATTCTTTCGTCTCCTCAATAGTTGATAACCACTTACTCTATCCTTTTTCCTTCTATCCCTTCTTGCACTTACATATGTCTGTGCCTCTATACTGGTATTAATTATAGTTTCACTGGTACTAAACATTTCCTCAGAGCCAAAGTAGGACCAACACTTTATGAGTACTATATTGCTTCAAAAATCGCAACAATAACACGAGCACATTCCCAACGAAAACAGAAGTTCCGTTGTGCTTGCAACTTTAAAAGGAAACCAAAATCTGCAAAACCTACCGTTAAAGCCAGGAGTTGAACCTTAGGATTCCTGCTTCCAAGACGCTTCTTTATGCCTTTAACTACATCCTTAGCTTGCCTGCAAGCACAGTAGATGAACTCATGCAATCAATCAGGACTGAGCAAAGATTTTTCCAACTAGGGAAGATTGTGAAAATTTCAATACTGACGAAAAGGAGTCAGGCAGAAAGTCTCCGTATAGACTCAATCTAGGTCAATTACTGAGTTTAACAGAACCAAACAGAGGGAAAGCAAATAATACATGTTATGGGTAGACAAAGTTAAAATTTGGAGGACCTTGCAACCAAGAGTGCAAAACCTAATTAAACTTCAAATCTGGCCCAATAAGTCCTTAAGCTATGTGTGGGAAACCCTAGGGGAAGGGAAAGGGAAGGAAAATGCCGATAAATTTAAAAGCTTCCCTTCTTTCCTTTATCACGAGAATTTTACAATTTCAAAATTTTCTATCCAAATTTTCATTCTCCAAATTTGCCAAACAGAGCCATAATGTTTAGCAAAAGTAAGAGGTGATGAAATACTTAAGAGTTTGACTGATAAAAAGTTTCTCGGGACTGTCGTAATTAAGAAAAATTCCAGAATCAGTATTAGATGAGATGCTTCTCAACTCAAAGAGCTTGGACTGGACAAAAATAGAGAAAAACGATACCGCCCCCATCCCCACCCCAAAGGAAACCCCAAAAGACAAAACTCAAAGCACACTGCAATGGTTAATATCAGAAGCTTGGCTAATAATTTTGAAGTGGAAACCCAACTGGTAGTTCGATTTATTTGTATAGGAAGGCATCCCATACTCCAATATAGTGAGTAATATGAGACTAACAACTAGCATTGACAAGTTTAGAGAAGACATATTTCTCCTTCAGCGAGTGAAACAAACCTATACCGGTTAAGCAGGAAAGGGAACATTCCTAGCAGGAGAGAAGATGATAAGACGCCAGAAATACAAGCAATCAAAATACTAACTGAGAAACATGCTTCAGAAAACCATCACCAGCTACAGTTGAATCACTACGCAATAAAATATTCATCCACATTTTCCTTTCTTGCCATTAATTGTTTCGCCTTCTTGATGAAAAGAACAATTCCAAGCAAATTCACAAGACCGTTTAAGCAATTCAATATTAAGCCATCCCATCACAGTCACATTTGACCTTTATGATTTTGACACCTAGCACAAGTCTGTATGATTTATGACCACAACAGCTTCCTAGTTTCATAAACATTAACCCTGATAATGATTGATTAAGCAATGACTCAAGAAAATCCAATGTCTCAAAATCCCATAAACTTTCTCACGAATAGCCTAAACACCGTGGCTTGATCAATCTCAGTTTCTTCACAAAGTACCTACATTCAAGTGGCCAGGTCTTAGATCACAATGGGTCCAATCAAAGTTATTAAAGGGCTTTATTTGAGAATTTATGATCACGCCTTGTAGAGTGGAACAATGGAAACTTGGAGTCATTGTGTATGTTGATTGCAGAAGCAATCGGAAAATGTCACGAACTCATCATGACATGTCAATTATATATACAACCCGTCACGATTAATAATCTTTGGGTTCCCTGATAATAACAGCAAGCTTTTAATGGTTTCATGTACTGGGACTCACATAAAAATCCAGGGAACCCCCACAAAAACGGTTTTCCAGTTTTCTGGTCAGGAGGGAGAAGAAAGCATCCAAAACAACTTTTTCCTCTCTATCAAAACCCACTGAGTTAAATTGAATCTATTCTCTCATCCATTCAACTGCGACTTTGGGTTGAGATATAAAAATCAGACATCGTTACTAAAACCAACGTTCACTAACTTTATAATTCCTTCTACACGAACTTCTCTCAAAAACCAAATGAATCTTGTCCAACCTCCAGACCATCCAAAACTACTTCCATAGCTACATGATCAAGTAAGCAGAAGACACAATGACGAAACCGATTGCTTATGTGCTCTTGCAATGCGATCGCCATGCGAAATTGATCTCACTTCATCCATCCAAACAAGACAGTTAAGCATGGAGATTCAAATATTTCGTATTTGGACGATAAGCATCGTCAAGAACCCTTTCGCACTAACTCTTCTCGACAACCGAAACAACTATTCGATCAAATTCCAACCACCGCCCCGAGCTTCCAGCGCAGGAACTTGATCAAACCGAGCAGAAAAGAGTAGCAACGGAAAAAAAATACTTCGACAGCAACACGACAACGACGAGATTAGTCCGCAGAGCGGCTCTCACCCGGGGTCGTGATTGAGGATGTCGCAGATCTCAATGTTCATCGCCCAATCCGGTCCGATGAGCATGTCGGTCGTCGCTCTCTCCACCATGGAGTTCACCATCTCGACGAACGACAGCAGCACCAGCAACACAATGGCCGATCGGAACCCCTCGATCGGCGGCGGCTGCGACCGATCCCAAGGCTCCGTCAAAAGAGGATCAAAAAGGAACTCCGGCGAATCGCGGAGCGATCCGGCGAGCCTCGGCCTCTAGCCGAGCAATCTCCGAGCAGAATCGACGGACGGAATCGTCGTCGTCGTCCGTCGTCTTCAACCTCTCGTTCTCTCTGCGCCCTCCGTGAGATCGCGAGATTTTCTTTACCTTCCGTTGAGGAATGATTTTTTTTTTTTTTTTTTTTTTTTTTCCTTCCTTCTTTTTCTGCTCCGCTCCTTTTTTTTTTTTTTTAACTGCTCCACCTCGATACAGCGATCAAAGGAGGGGGGCGAACGACGTGTCGCCACGTGTCCGTGGGCCAGCCCTAGAAGGGTTCGACGGCCGTTGATTGGGCCGACTTTTTGCATCGGACGGTTATCACGCGCTCGGCGTGCTTTTTTCTCTTTTTCTGTTTTTTTCGATTTGGGCGGCATGGAGCTGCACAAAGCGACAGGGCTCGCGTGGTCTTCCGGCGTAGCAAATTTATGCGGTTTTTGTTTGTTTTCTTGTGAAGCTAGAAAATATGCGCGTAGATGCGAGGAATAAAAAAACAAATTTCTCACAAAAAAAATGAGAAAATTGCTTTCATTGCGAAATATTTGGACGGTGTAATAATAAAAAAATTTATTGATAAAAGAAAAATGGCACGAACGGTCCATAAATTTTAATCCGAAGTACAATTTGGTCCGTGAATTTAAACCCAATATGCAATGCAGTCTCTGAAATTTTAATATATCTAATATTATTTCTGATTTCTTGGTGCATATTCAATTAAATATATGAACTATATGAAAATGTTTATATAGTCTTGACCTAGAAATCATATTGAATATTAGGTTAAATTTCAGAGATTATATTGAAAAAAATAAAAATACATAGATCACATTATATAGTGGATCAAAGTTCAAAGGCTATTTATTTTATCACTTAATAAAAATTACACAATATATATAAATTGTACTACATTTGTATTAAAGTTGCACACCCGCTACATGTGTGTGAAAAATTAAATAAATATTATTGGCTCGAAAAAAGAGAACATGATTGAGAGTAGATAACTCGAGTAGCTAACGTCACTTTTCTAGTGGAGCAAGTGGATATTGAGTTGTGGACAGAAAATATGGTTATAATTTTCTTATTATTTTATGAAAGGTATTTTGGGAAGAAAAAATGAGTCAATTGAATGTTTTACCTTACTATATAGAAGATAGAAAGAAATATTCGAAATTTTGAAAGTGGTGTTAAGGTAGAAAAAGAAATCCAATTTAAAATTGAAATAAGTAAAAAGTAAAATAGAATTATTAGTTGACGTACTTATCTAACAATAATTCATTTGTCAAATTACTAAAGACGCTCTTTTGGGAACGAATGATGGGTTTGTAATCCATTAAAAATTTAAAAGTATGAACATCTGTTTACTTTTTTATCAATATAGATAAATTACAGTGAAAATCAATTGAAATACGTGGGGATAAATTTAGTATAGTGCTATTAAAAAGAATAGGATTATATTAAAGAGTGACACGCGAGATTTATTAATTAACCGATTAAAGAAGTTTGGCAATTTTCTTAATGCAATAACCTTTGTAGTATTATGTGCAATCATTGTATTAGAAAATGTAATATTTGAAATTAAATTTACTTAACGAGTACACTGGGACATATATAAATATTCTCTCAATAGCATCCATATGGAAACTATCAATATCTTTTAGCTTCCTCAATATTAAAAATGGATAAGATTGCTTTGTGAATTGTTCCTTCATAGATAGAGTCAATTCATACTTTAAAAAAAGTTTGATTGGCAAAACATTGCTTATTATAACGTGAAAAAATAATATTATTTAATAAGTTGTATTTGTATGTAATTTTTGGGAAAATGATACCAATGGTCCTTAAATTTTGGACCAATATGCAATGTGATTCATAAATTTTTAATTTGTTCAATGTGATCCGTGAACTTTACCTCAATATATAATGTGGTTCCTAAAATTTTAAGTTGTATCTAATATAGAATCAATAGAAGAACAATACTAAATATTTAGGGACTACATTTAACACGTACCTAAAGTTCATGGATCACATTGAATAAATTAAAAATTCAGGGACCACATTGCACATTAAGTTAAAGTTCATGGATCATATCGAATAAATTAAAAATTCAGAAACTATATTATACATCGAGTTAAAATTCATGAATCATATCAAATAAATTAAAAATTTATAGATTATATTGCGTATCGTATCGTTATTCTTGTAATTTTTTGGTAGTTGCCTGTGCCCAACTTTTATAAAAATGTAAAAATATCATTTTCAGGATTTCGATGACATTGGCCTCTTGTGGCTGTGGACACTCGCCTCTGTCAATAATTTTCAGTTCTTACAGGAAAAAGGTATCACCGTTTCTGCTGGGCTTCTCTCTGTCTCTCTGTCTCTCTCCGGCGGGTGTAAAATGGAGTCGGAGAACCATCCCGACCGACGCGAAGAGACAACCATGGCTAAGCATTGCGGTGCTGAGTCCGCGTTTGCCCACGTGCCTCGAGCTCCCGAAATCCCGGTTTATGCGGTACGCCACTGAATTTCGCTTTCGCTTCCGAGACACTGGGGTTACCGAACTCTCGGGAGCCGTCCTGATGGCCACAACGCGTGATGCACGCAAGCTGTTTGTTATGTGTTGGCTGTTGGCTTGATATATATGGAACCTCACCATGAAAGAAACAAATGGGAATGAGATTCGGTCCTCCTTTCTCTAGCTGTCTGAAAGTCTTGATGGTTTTAGGCAACGGGCTACCAATTTTTTGTCAAGCGACCAGTTTCTCGGGATTGCTCGAATTGTGTCGGGGGGACTGGAAAATCGCCGTTTTATGGCGAACACCGAGCATATGCTACTTAGGAATCACTTTGAGAGTAAGTTTCGTGTTAGGTGCGAAACAGGGGATGTGAACGTAACAAAATCCAGTGGATGTGCTATTCGGATGTAAAAATTTTCGTGAACTTTTGCTAATTGTTCTAAAAGCTTAAGCGATTAAATGAAGGTGGGGTCTATTATTTACTGGGTGTTGCAGCTATTGCTACTATTTTCAATTTATGGAAGAACTTTGCTGTTGCTTCGATAAAATAGGTGATGACTGCATGCAGTGAAGATCCCAGCCCTGTGAAGCTGAACCTGGGTATGGGTGTTTACAGGACAGAGGTGAGTCTTTCTTGGGTCATGTTAGTGTTTTACATTTGAGTGTGGTGTGAAAAAGCATCAATATTCTGTCGCTCCTTGCTCTTAACTACTCCATTCATGAATCCGTGGTCATAAAATTGCTAGTAGGGTTTTTCTCAATGAGAAAAGTTGAAGGGTTTGCTTAAACATTTTGGTCACTTGGATGTGCTCACGCCAAGCTACCATTAATGCTATTCACTGCTTTTGTGACCGCAATAGATTAAATGCTGATCATAGTGGCTTTTCGTTTCTTCTTGTCTGTATGATTGGCAAAACAGGACGGCAGACCTCTTCTTTTAAATGTGGTTAGAAAAGCAGAAGAGCTCCTTCTTAGTGACCCGTAAGGTGCATTTGCTTTATCTTTCATGATCCGATGGTGCGGAAGTGAACAACTATTTGCACATCTTACAGGTCTGCTAATAAAGAATACTTGCCAATTACTGGACTGACAGAATTTAGGGAACTGAGTGCTAAGCTAATATTTGGTACAGACAGGTATAACAGTTTGATTCTGCTAGATAACTGTTTGGGTTCCTCAATATTTTTTCCGGTTTCACAATATCAACGCGCAATACTTTATCTATTAAAAATTTGGTGTTGCGATACTTATATTTACTTGTGGCAGTGGACCGACTTGTTTCAATCTCAATTCTCGAAAAATTGCATCTTACCCTATTTCAATATGGGATCGAGCACTTGGCCCCCTAGATTTATTGCATTGCGTAACCACTATTAACTGTGATTTTGCAACAGCCTTTACCTCCTGTGTTTGTTTACACCTGTACATTTGAAGTGACTTTTGGGCTCTAAAGTGGAAAGTGACTTCTTAGAAGCACACATTGCTATATGGCAGCCGTCTCATTCACAGAGAGAGAGAGAGAGAGAGAGAGAGAGAGAGAGAGAGAGAGTTCATGAAAAAGGAGCGGTAGACGTTTGGATCTGGTTACTGAGCACATCTCAGCTGTTGGATTGCTCAGCCATGGTAAAGGGAATGCTTAGTTCTAACAGTCATCTCAAAGACATGCAAGACATGGAAGATGTATACAGGTGATGATTGTCTTAAATGAAAGCTGAGCTTGGGAAACCCCTAAGGGTTGGCTGAGTTGTTAATCCCTGTTCAAATCACAGTGTCTTCCACTTAGAGTAACCTTGCCGTGCCAACTGCCCTGCAAGTGGAGTGTCGTCTCTGATGCATGTGGACTGGGGGGTCTGCATGTATCTGTGGTAATTGGTCAAGTCAGAAAATTTGGATACCTTGTGTTACTTAAAAAAACGATGGAGGCAGAGAGAGAGACTTGAGCCTGGAAGAGTGCTCCATTTAGTAAGGGGGCAAAGTCTGCACTACCCTCCATAGATCAAGGATATAAAATGCATTTCACCCCATAATTTCGCAGTTTTGTATCCTCGTTGTGGAGAGAGGACTGGGGTGCTTGCTTATAATGACATGCTTTATGACAGCCCCGCAATTAAAGAAAATAGAGTGACCACCGTGCAATGCTTGTCTGGGAGTGGCTCATTGAGGATCGGTGCCGATTTCTTAGCAAAATATTATTACCAGGTAAATGTTGGTTTCTCCAAAATTTTATTCTTGATTTTGCTCTAATGATGATTGGACATTGTTGCATGTCAATTACCTGAATTGTTTTGCAGTCCACAGTATACCTTCCTGAGCCAACATACGGTAACCATCCAAACTTCTTCATAGCAGCAGGGCTTTGCTTGAGGACTTACCGCTATTATGATCCAGTGACAAGAGGGCTAGACTTCCAAGGTTTTTGATCTTTTCCACTTATGACCTCTACTTTTTGTTATAATCTGTACCTCTCATTTGTTTGCAGGCCCAAATTTCCATGTCATTTATTGTCCACCTTTTACTATTGCACTTGCTGTGGATTTTCTTTTAAGTTAATTAGACATGATAGCAATTTATACTTCAACAAGCACATAAGTTCAATCACAACATGGGCAACCCTGCTCGTCCTTTAAGGCATTGACGTATCTCTTCAATTTTGTTTTTGCTTTCAACACCTGGAGTAGATGATAGCAAGCCATGCTCTAACAAGCACACAACTTCAATCACAACATGGACAGCCCTCCTTGTCCTCTAGGGAATTGATGTTTCTCTTTTGTTTTGCTTTTGTTTTCAACACCTGGAGTAGATGTTTGTGTATTTCACTTGTGTCATCTAACAGGTGTCTTGGAAGACCTTGCTTCTGCTCCATCGGGAGCTATTGTGCTACTCCATGCTTGTGCACATAATCCTACTGGTGTTGATCCAACGGCTGAGCAGTGGGAGGAGATCAGACAGATTATCAGATCAAAAGGGTTGCTTCCATTCTTTGATTGTGCTTATCAGGTTAGTGGTCCATCATATTAATCTAGGAGGGTTTTAGTCGAGATTCTGTTAATCTCTTTAATAGATCAGACCCATATGCACCTTAGATTATTGCAACATATTCTTTCTGCTGTTTTAATTAACTCTGCTAAACTATGGTCACTGATTTCACTTTCCACTTTTGTTTGCCGGTAGATATTTACTAATAGTAGTAGGATGCTGTGTATTCTTGAAGTTGTTTGATATGCGGAAGCAGTGGCCATATAATGTTTGTCTATATGTTCAGGGTTTTGTAAGTGCAAGCCTAGAAGATGATGCACTAGCTGTGAGAAAGTTTGTTGCTGATGGTGGTGAATGCCTTGTTGTCCAGTCCTACTCAAAGAACATGGGACTCTATGGAGAACGAGTCGGTGCACTCAGTGTAGTAAGTTATCAAATCAGAATCTTAGCAATAGATGTCCACAAATGTGGGAAGTTGCCTCTTATGTATTCTGTAGTGGAGCAGTGGAATGGCCTTCATGCTTTTCCTGTTATTTTGTCATAACCCCTTATTCATGTTGTAGGTTTGCAAGACTGCGGATGTGGCAACCCGAATTGAGAGTCAGTTGAAGCTTCTGATTCGACCCATGTATTCAAATCCTCCAATTCATGGTGCTGCCATTGCAGCTACCATCTTAAAAGACAGGTATAAAGTACCTCAACTTGTACAAAGGGTTTTTTTTTCACTTAATTTGGAAAAAAAATCAGCTTTTTGCTATGGAATGTCCTTGGTGAATTCTTTGGACATAAGAAACATGGAGAGGTAAACACTTTTTGCTTGGTGCATATATTTAGTTATTTCAACATGGAGTTTTTGTGAGATTGAGCAAATTGCAGCACTGCATTCTGCTTTTGAGGGCAATTAAATGTTTACTTAAAGTTGTCTAATTTTAGATATTCCATGTTTTGCAATCTAGTCAATAAAGATGTGCGAAACATGTTTTCCTTTTAGAAACAATTGAAGGGTCTATCTTTCTTCAAAAACATACTTTGAAATAAGTTGTGGAACAGCACTTCTAGATCACCATTGAGGCCTTTTCACCACGGTATTGGTTGTTTACACTTATGTTTCTTGAAGATTACCAGTACGATTGCCATATATGCAGCATTACAACTGGGTTTGCTGTTTTATGTTGTAGCGGTGCTCTTTTCGGGAGCTCCTTTATCATTAGATTTGCAGCACCGAGACGGTATAAGCAATACCTTAAGCAGTGGAATGTGCTTTCTCGAGACGCGCTTTTATAACTTAGAAGAAAATTCTACATTTAGTAAAATACTGCAGATCTTGCAAAAAATCTGAATTTGGTCAACTTGGATTTTAGATGGTGAATAGGAACCAAAACATCGCCAATAAAATTACTTAGAATGAGGTTTACAGCTTTAGCTCTTCACCTCGCCTTCTGGTCCAATTTCGAAATAGTTTAATTAAGGAAAAAGTTTGTTGAATGGAGAATATTGGTTAAGTGGCCCTCAAAAAAATCTTGCTGGTAGAATTCATTTGAAGTTTGAAGAGGAGAAAAGATATTTGTAAATGCTGCTCAATTGTCGATAATACTCATATGTGCAGGAATTTGTTCAATGAATGGACACTTGAGTTGGAGACAATGACTAAACGGCTCACATGCATGCGGGAGCAATTATTTGATGCTTTACATGAAAGAGGTAGACACAAATCTGCGCGTGCACACGCTTACCTGGTATTACTTGTGTGGTTATAAAACTAGAGAGCTGGTGGGAATGCAGGTATATTAGATCAGGCAGCTTCATGTTGGAGTCCAACTTTGACCTCACTTTAAAAGTGGCATGCAGCCACTTGTAATGCAATCTTTACTTTGGCAATACTTGTTAGGATATGATTGCTTGTAGCTTGCCAGTACTTTAGAGTTAGTTTTATGGAGGTTAATTGCATTTCATATTTTCGTTTCGTGTACTCAAATGTTCAAGCACACTTCTCCTTGCTGACAGGGACCCCTGGTGACTGGACTCATATCCTCAAGCATGTTGGCTTGTTTACGTTCTCAGGGTTGAAAGAGGAGCAAATTGCTTTCATGACAAGGGAATTCCATATTTATATGTCATCTGATGGGTGAGAGGATCTCTTCTACTTGTCTTATAGACGTAAATGGAAGTCCGTCATGTACAAGATCTTATTACAGGATCTTTGGCTTTAATCAGGAATATACTTTGGCGGTAGGTATATGGCCATTAACTTGGAGGTTTCCATTTTCATGTACGTGCTATATTCTCAATAGTGGAAGCTTGAATGAGGAATGTTTAGCAAAATCTTGATTCAGAAATGTTTAGTAAACTTCTTTACTATGAAGCATTTTTCGTATCTTTTTAATTTTCTCATCTCCTATGTTCCCTTCAAATATAATGAAGGTTTAGCTGACAAACCAAAATACAATAAATCATTAGTCAGAAAAAGAAAAGTTTCACTTTAGGCATTCCATCGATATCTCGCATCTTATATCAAGTCTTGTGCAGGAGGATCAACATGGCGGGGCTGAGCGCCAATACAGTCCCTCACCTGGCCAACGCAATACACGCTGCTGTTACTCAGATACCATGACTAGTCCGCAACAATGGCCTTCCGGTTAGACCATCCTACTCATCCGTCGGACGAGAAACTCGAGCTTTCGATGTAAATGCATCTAGGGACACATCGAGAAATGCTCGACGGTTGTTTGTTGCTTAAATTCGGAGGTCGTGTCGATTCTTCCAAATGTGTGGAGTTGCAAGCTGATCTCCATGCATTTGACAAAACCAGTTGGAGCTGGAAAAAACAGTGTTCTTAGCATTACACTATCTCTAAGAGGTGTGATGGTTTCCTCTTTTAAGTTATTAAGAGGCTGTGGTAATGAGCCTATAGCCTAGAGAAAGAGGGGCTGATGTCCTGGCACTAATGATGATTTCCACTCTGTGGAATCACATTCAAACCATGGGGAATCCCATTCAATGACAATCTGTTTTCGTTTATGCTTTAATTGTATGGACTTTTTGCTTCCTTCAGAGTTGAAATTATTTAGAAATTCTAAAGAGGCATGTGCAAGTTTCTAGATGGTCTACTAAAAATAATTATAAAGTGAAAGGAAAAGGCCAAAATGGCTCCAACTAGGCCTCAGCAGCCATCTTTGAACACTTTCACCTGCTTGACTTGTTGTCCCATTCCTCTTTTCTTGATGCCAAACTAAAATACCTTTCTCCCTACACAAATTCGAAAGGCCACGTTAGACTCTTGTCCGCTTCCAAAAGACAATCTCAAGCATACGAAGCGTTCAGTTCACAGTCATCGGTCCATATTTACGTGATTTCGACACGCACTTTATCTTAGAACTGTACTTTATGCTAGAACCCAAAGCAACCCTTGTTAAGTGGCCAGCGTTGTGATGTTTTCAATGTGCTCATGATACTCTCCCTCCTCCACAAACACGGTTCGGGTTTAAGCTGGATTTGCAAAACTAATTGGATTTCATTACTTTATGTCCGAGACGAGAACCGTCATCCGAGTACATACAGTATACGTGCTCAACTGAACCTCGATGACAATCGCATTGAGCGGGCCGTTCCAATTGCGAGATTCAAAGCGAGTCTCTCTCTCTCGCATCCAATTTCAATACGAAGAGATGTGACTAGTTCAAATCCCAGAGCTAGCGGTGACGTGGGGCTGACCTGTCCAAATCCCTTTTCGACACGTCTCCATCCCCGCGGCGTACTTTTGGTCAACGTTTTGGCCAAGTCCCATCCTCGCCTCGCTTCCCGAAACACGGCAAGCAAAACGAAGGAACGAGGAAGGAAGTCTCGTTCGATCCCCCCACCCCCCTCTCCATTTCCTCTCGCGTTCCCCTTCCCTACTTCTCCCCGGAGATCTGAATCCGGCGGCGATGAGCCAGCCCGCCGCCCGCCGCGAAGCCCGGCCGCTCCCGGCGGAGCCTCCCTCCGGCGGCGCGGGCGGCGGATCCGAGGCCGTCGGCGAGGGCGACCCCCGCGTCCCGCTCCTGAACCTGGCCACAGTCAGCGTAAAGATGGACTCGGTGCAGCAGTTCCTGTCGCGGTCCCTCTGCAGCAACACGCTCCTGAGCAAGGACCAGATGGACATGGTCTCCTCGGAGATCGCGTCGGCGATCCACCAGATCATAGTCAACGGCGGCGCCCTGCTGGCCTGCTCCCAGAACCCTAGATCAGATCCCGAGCCGGGGCCCTCGGATCCGAAGCCGCCGGTCGGGAGCCCCGTAGGCCCCTCGGCGGCGGCGAAGCCGCCGGAGGTCGAATTGAAAGATGAGAAGGACGAGCTCGAGCCCGATTGCGAGATCGTGGAGCTCGACGCCGTCGAGCTCCTGGCTGAGCATGTCCACTTCTGCGACATTTGCGGGAAAGGGTTCAAGCGGGACGCGAACCTGAGGATGCACATGCGCGCGCACGGCAATCAGTTCAAGACGCCCGAGGCGCTGGCGAAGCCCGAGAAGTGCGTGGAAGACGTCCCTCGGAAGACCCGGTTCTCTTGCCCCTTCCAGGGGTGTAACCGGAACAAAGGGCACAAGAAGTTCCGGGCCCTGAAATCGGTGATCTGCGTGAAGAATCACTTCAAGAGGAGCCACTGTCCGAAGATGTACTCGTGCAACAGGTGCAACAAGAAGAGCTTCTCAGTGTTGGCCGACTTGAAGAGCCACCTGAAGCACTGCGGGGAGTCTAAGTGGAGGTGTTCCTGCGGGACCAGCTTCTCTAGGAAGGATAAGTTGTTTGGACACATGGCTCTGTTCGAGGGTCACATGCCCGCCTTTGCCGCTGATGACGAGGAGAAGGCGTCTGGGGTTGTTGCTATGATGGAGGATGATGAAGATGAGGATGCCAAGGTCGAGGACGAGGAATTGGCCTTGAATTCGGTTGACAATGGTTTCTTTGAGGGGTTGCTTGATGGGTTTGGATCCCTTGATAGCCTCGCTTTTCAAGATGTCTTGAATGGGATGGGCAATGGCATGCAGGGGTTTCCCGGGGCTTGACGTGAATCTGGTGGATGAACTTGTGTTTCCGGGTGTTCTTGCCTTGCTGTACACTTAATGTTTCTGTAATAATGCTTAGGATGATTCTGTCTCGGTTGTTGTGTTTGTTATCGTTACTATTATTGATCATTGTAGCATCTGTACTTCCTGGTCGTTTCTCAATCTGCAGTAAAGTTTTCATCTTTACTTAGCGCCCCCTTCTGAACTTGGGTTGATTGATTTAAGCAGGATGCCATCATTTTACTGGAGTGATTAGCAGGCCTTCGTCAAATGACCACCCGCTGTCTCATTCTCATCCATGACTTTTGATTGAAGTGTTGATCTTGATCTGCATTTGCTGATGTGCCTGGAGCTCCCAATATCCCAGTTTATGTGTTGTGCGACTAGCATTGCCTCACTTGTAGCTTGACCTCGACATTGAACAATCAAATTTGAGTAGCTATCTATAATTGTTAGCAATTTTTTGTCGTGTAATAATAGTGCCTATGCAAATTATGCGGGCAAGCTGTTCGTTGAATTAGCTATTCTTTGATCTGGAATCTCACCATGAATGAGACAATCGGAACCCGATCATGTCGCTTCTTTAGCTGTCTGAAAGTTTTATTGTGTTTCAGCATTGGGCTATCATTTGTCAAGCAACGATTTTGCACAGATTACTTGCACTGTCGGAATTCGTTCTGCTGTATATATCAAGCACATTCCTTAGTACTCCCTTTACGTGTAAGTTGCATGTTACATGTGAAACTTGGTCAACGTGTTGGTCGAGTCGGGCTTGAGCATGCTCTTGTAGAATGACCGGTCTGTTGTTTGGCTCTGCTAACCTTTGTCCTTAAAAGCCTCTCCCGAGCTTGCACATTACTTGAAAAACAAGAAACTTTATGTGTCAAGGTTTGGGCTTTGGTGGACCTGCCGAGCTGGCTAGAGCTGTAAAACTTTTTGAATGATGTATAAGATTTCACTGAGAAGGTAACAAGGGCGTGCTGGTACCGATACTGATACCTCCCAATACCAGATGCTTTCAAATCATCTTTTAAGATTTCTTTGCCTGAAGTAGTGATTGGACCACGGGGATCCTAACTCATGATCGGGTCGAGAACTTAACCACATCAAATAGAAGAACTGAACCCTGTAATAGGAGAAATATTAGTGGAACAACTAGAAGCGGAAGTATTAGGATTCAATCCCCTGATTAGTGCCCTCCCACTAATTAGCAGTTTGTCCAATCAAAAGACGGACATGCATCGTGTATTCAGCATGCTTCTTAAGATCTTTTTAGTAAAACTAGTTTCTGGCTATTATGGTCTTTTATGTGTGGAGACCGACTTTAGAGGGTGTTGCTACTATTTGCAACTCATGGTTGCCTGTTGATGAAGTAAGTGATGGTTGCATGCAGTAAGGATCCCAGCCTAGTGAAGCTTAACTTGGACGGGTGTTTAAAAGATTTCCTTGTAGCTTGTAAATTTCTTCGATTTGAGTACTTTTGTGAAAAAGTGTTAATTTTCTGTTGCTTTTAGCTCCTCAGCCTACTCATAACTCCACTGTCACTGAACTAGTGTAAGATGTTTGTTCAACGAGAAAAGTGGAAGGGTTTGTTTACACATTTGAGTTTAGTCACTTGCATGTACTCATAACAAGCCATACTTGGTGCTATATTATTGTTTGTGGCTGCTACAGATTAACACTGATGCATAATGGTTTTTGATTTCACTTGCCCTGTTAGCATAAAAAAATGAATAATCACGGTGGCAACCCTCTTTTTTCAGATGTGGTTAAATAAGCGCAAGATCTCTACTTTAATGACCTGTAAGCCGCATTTGGTCCATCTTTGGTGATCTAATTGTTTGGAAGTGAACTACCATTTGCTGATCACTGGACTGACAGAATTTAGAGTATTTGCTTGGCCAATTTTCATGCAGATTAGTACAGCGTTTTGAATCTTCTGTACAATTGTTTGCAGGGATTAAATGCTGCTCAAGCATCCATCGTGCTTATAGATGCAGATACTTGTTCTATGAATCGACAATTGAGATGAAGACGATGACTAGCCTTCTCATAACATGCGGAAGCAATTGTCCGATGCTTTACATGAAAGAGGATTAAAACGGTCTCTCTCTCTCTCTCTCTCTCTCTCTCTCTCTCTCTCTCGCCATATGTGCATGAACATGGTATAGTTAAATAGTTCTGAACTTACTTAAAAGGCGGGACTGCAGGCATTTTGGCTCTACTAGCCTAAGCTGCTGAATACTCAGCAGATTCCTGCTGAAGTCCCATCTTGGACCTCATTCTTGGCATTTACTTCTAACACGATTATTACATTTGGCGGCGGTACCTGTTGGGACATGGTACCTCGCAGCTTGTTGGTGCTTTAGTTTTAAGGTTGATTGTGCCTTAGATGTTTGCGTCCACGATATTCCTTTTCCATATACTTTTGATCTTTTCAGGCACACCTTTCTTTTCTGCCGATAGGTACCCCTGGTGACTGCCGTCGTATCATCTATCAAGCATGTTGGCAGGTTTACATTCCCAGGGTTGAATGAGGAGCAAATTGCTTATGGGGCAAGTGGATCTGGATTCCATGTTTATCTGTCATCCGATGGGTAAGAGGATCTCTTCTATTTCTCTTACAGACGTCGAACGGAGTTTGTTGTGCTCAAGCTCGTCACGGGAACTTTGGCTTTCCTTCAAGCACTATGTTAAGGTTTATTAATGTTTACCGGGAGGTTTTATTATCTGTAGTTGTTTAATATTCTCACGGAAGCTCGAATGGGGAACGTTCAGCACCCAACGCAGATGCTTTACATTTCTCGCAGAAGCTTCCTTTTTCGTTCTCGAGAAATGTTCAGACTCTGTTTGGTGCTCGAATTTGGAGGCGATATATCGTTTTGTTCAAATGTATGAAGAAAATGACCGCAATGATCTGTTTTCTTTTCACTTGTGGTTTGCTTCAACGCGCCACGAGTTCCTGCTCTTGAGCAAAGGTATGTTCGCAAGCTCTTTTTATTGAAGTTGTATAAAAGATCATTTGTAATTGCCGCACCCTCGTAGACGCGGGTCGTTCGACGAACATGAGATAGGTGAACTATACCGATAGGATTATTCGCTTTATTTGTAATTGAGCCTCTCGGCGAATGCAACGATGCTGAAGATGTCGATCTCTAAATTCCCTGTTCATGAACTCTGTGTCTTCCATCACACGCTTCTCTGGAAACGGATCTTGGGTTCTCTGTGTCAATGGCATGATGCACAGTAAATTTAGCCCGCATTTCTTTCCAGCGATGAAAGGTAAATGTGTCGAAGGAATCTGAAATCTGAGAATAAATGTAAAATATGGAGATGGTCTGATAGATGTATGCGTTTATGCAACTGCGCCGAAGGTGGAGATGAAGTGTAGAGCGTTGGATATTTCTCCTGGAGTGACTTATGGTCCATCTACCACAAACAGCCCTAAATAAGGGACAAATTCCACCAAAGTGGAAACTTGCACGTTCAATCCTAAATTTATTGCAGGGGTACCAATTCAGTAAGCTTTCTAATTTTGTCAATGCAATCTTAAATATTCGCTTGAAATTTCAATGCGATCCTTCCGACCAGCTGTCCTTGGATCTCTTACGTGGCGATCCACGAGTTGTAAGAAGATCGACGATGACCGGACGATATGTCAACCATTTTCCGGTGGCAATAGGCACGGAGGATTACCTTGAAATTTCGTGCAAAGGTTTAGGAGTACATTGAAAAAATTGAAAAATGTAGAACCGAACTGACATTCGCACAATAAATTTAGAACTGATTGGGTATTTCCCCACCTCTAATATTTCTAAGATACTAATTTGAGTTGGTGATATACACAAACGGGATATAGAAGGGGAAAATTGTCGAAAAGTTTTAAACATATTAATTCAGTTATAAATCTTTTAATTATGTTAACTGAGTCCTAAACCTGTCAAGGTTTTACCAATTGAATTCATCCAGTTAATTTTAGCTGGAAATTCCTAACGTGGACAATTTCTAATAATTTTTTAAATATTTATATTTTCTTTCTTTCTTTTTTCCTTTTTTACTTTTTTTTCTTTTTTTATTGTTAACGGCCGACAAGGGGCTGCCGGTCACGGGCCGAGACCCAGCGACCCTCGCCATTGGGGCCTACGAGCCCTCGATTGCTGCAAGCGAGGGAAGGTTGTTTCAACAATAGAAAACCCAAGAGACATATTGACGGAGCATGTTCTTTTGGTGAAGCTCGAGCTCTACTGGGGCTGGATTGACGTCCATAGAGAACAAGCGCTTGTCGGAAAGCCAGCATAGATACACTTGCCTGCAAATGAAGAGTCAAGACGGATAATTATTGAATTATGTTTCGAATTTGCACTCAAAAGAGAGCTGAGCATGGCTGGGCAAATAAAATCCAACCGGTTGTTTCTGTTTTGTCTCTTCCTGCATTTACGTTTGGTGCGTACGTGCTGGCTCGAAGTGAATAGGACGGTCATGTCCTGATTTAGTGCGATCTTGGCCGCAAGAGAAGACTTCCACACGCTGCTCAATAAATGCAGGGAGGACATTAAAACGAAGCCCTCTTGTCTCCTAGCGGCACGAAGTTGAAATCTTGAAGATAAGCCAAGAAAAGAGAGAGATAGAGAGAGAGAGAGAGAGAGAGAGAGAGAGAGAGAGAGATAGAGAGAGAGAGAGAGAGAGAGAGATAGGGAGAGAGAGAGTTGTTCTTGGAGGGTCCCTTGGTCCTTCGACAATTTTAGTCATTGCGTCCGGATGGGACTTGATCTGTTTCTCTTTGGTGCAATGTGAGATATGTGTGCGAGGTATTGTGTGTAATTTAGACATGAAAATTTCGAGTGTGTGAGCGATTATAATTATATAATTCTTTGATTAATTAGTTGATTATTTACTGGCTCTCCTTATAAATCTATGTTTCAGCATTCGGACAGAGCCATGCAAAATTTCCGATGTACATTATTGTTTCTTGTAATTATTTTATCTGATAATTTCATCCGTTTGTGTCTCGATATAATTGCAAAGATTCAATCCGTTTTCATAACAATTTTTATGATGGTGGCAAGTGCCATGATAGTTTATTGTTCTTTGAGCTTACAAGTCAAGGCGTTGAGCTGGTTTCAAACCTCCTCTTCTTGTATGAGTCATCATCGAGATTCTTTTCGATGAGGACTCGAGTTCGAGATAGGTCTGTAAAACTAATATGAGTTTATCAAGCTTACGCTTGCGACAAGAACTGTCATCCCAAACTTAGTTCACTATCTTTTTTACTTCCTACCATTCCATCGGATCGTCACTGGTCGAGGAGCAAGCATTACTGAGTGTGATACATATTCTAAACGGAATCGCATCATTGCATTAAGTAGGTCTTTTGTGGGTTTCAAGTGAGCCTCACTCTATCCAACTTAGTAGATATAACACATTCTATGAATTATTCTCCTCGGCAAGTTCACACATTGGAGAAATTATTGGTTGCTCTCCGATCACCCCGTTTGAAGTTAGCCAAACCAATGAAATCTCATTTTCAATCATACCAACTTAATGACCCATACATGTCTCATATTTCTAAAATACATCAATATTTAATCTGTCCTATGAAAATCCGTATCCACTTATTTAACCAATTTTAAGCTCTTCATGTGTATATGTTATTTGGATAAATATTTCATATCACAATTTAAAAATAAATTAGCACAATAAAAAAAGTCAGTAAATAAAGTAAAAAAGGAAAAAAAAATTATAGATTGAAATACTTATAAAAAACTAGAAAAGTTTGCATGTATTGCGACGACACATGCTATGAATGCATGCTTAATTGATCCAAGTCAATTTAATCCTTTTTTTTCTTCAAATCCAATTTATCACTAAAACATTTAAAGAGTGGAAGATGCATAACATAACTACTTGTTAATTCAATCTGTGGGTGAACAAGACATCGTCAAAATCATATAAACATAGTCTAATAGGATGAGTTTCTTTTTAAGAAAAATGAGTCGCAACTTAGCTTAATTCTGTCACTTTCGATTTTATTAAGGTTAATGCACGTCGTAATCAAACTTGAAAAGCCACGTACTGAAACTCGAGCTTTGCCGAAGCTCAATTGGCATATGCAAAAAATAAGCGCCCATCAGGGGCACTAGGAGAGCCAGCATAAATAATGAGCACTATGACTTGGCTACAAACGACGAGCCAAGATGAAAAATTATTAAATTATGTCTCGAGTTTGAGCTCATTGAATAAACATGGTCCAAAATCAAAGCTGTGACAATGCAAAACGTCACGTGCAACATGTGTCCTTTCTAATTGTATTCTTTATTTAATAATAGCATGTGGAAGCTCAATAAAATTTGTTTCCTTCAAAATCTCGTACAAGAAAATTGCATGAATTAAACATCATGGATATTATATAATAATATCAGTTTTACAACTTTGACACATCAATCGAGCAATGCATAAAATACAAAAGTCCTAGAAAGAAGGTCGAGTCAACTAGCGCTACTATTCCCTCATTAATCCAAAAGCGAACCATCATCCAATTCAAGGGTTGATGGTCTCAGTCATAATCTCGTTCCCTTCATTGTCACGTTTAGGGGAAACATCTTACAAACTGAAAAATAAAGGAATGAGCCGAAACCTAGTAAATAAAATCCCTAGTTTTAAGTTAGGAAAATCATCTTATCATTTCGCCTGGCAATAACAATGTAAATGCATAACAACCAGTAAATATGCTAAGAGCATGAATAAATGATATCCCTTTCCCATTTGGATATGCCACAACAAATTCATCAATTTATTACTCCACATCATTTCAGTTCAGATGCAAGCATATGGCATAACATGTAACACTCATATTTATGCGTTAGGGTTGGATTTCGGTGCTGATTCAAAACCAGGTGACAGCGATGGGTGAGTTGATATGGCTCTGAGGAAGCACTCGCAGTACCTTGCCAACGGAAACGAGTTGAGCCATCCGCGTCAGAGCGGGTGTCGCATGTGCAGGATCGTGGGGCATGGTTTCTCTGTGAAGAAGGAATTGAATGGGAGGTATTGGGTGTTCACATCTGCGGGAGTGGTCATCGATGATGACATAGTAACAATTGCAGATAGGCGATACCGTAAAGGGTTAAATGGCATTGATAGCATTTTTCATTGATTAAGGATTCGCCAAGCCTTTTCAGAAGAGGATTGAATTTCTCGAACTTTCTTAAAATTTTCAAACCTGGACACGTTCGAATACTCTGCATCAACAAACAAACAGATGAAAAGCACATCAGATAGATTCTTTTGTCGAAGCTTGAGAAAACTATGACACTTAATCATTCGATTCATTATCTTGAAGTATTCCAATCTTTGCTTGCAAAGCATCTTCCATGGCAGAAAAGTCCAGCTTGTACCTGTTTTTTTTTTTTTTTGGTAAAGGTAAGATGTTTATAACTTTTCAACGCAAATATACAAATGGGAGCTGAACACAAAGACCTTCAAACCAGGATGGACACAAAGTGTCTGACCAGGTTCAACGGTGTTACAGCAAAAGCTAACGAAGACAAGGGCCCTGAAAAACAAGGCTAAACAGAGACCAACTAACGAGCCAAAGAACTACAAAAGACTCTAGCTACCATCAAGTGAAGATGGAGTCGGAAATGCCCCAATTTGCTTGTATTCTTCTATTATGAGGAATATCTTGGACCGGCTTGAAGATGGAGTCGGAAATGCTCCAGCTTGTACCTGTTTGTGACCAATAAAAAAATGAATCCGTAACTGATAGAAAAAGAAACATGGCATGGCCCAAACCAGAAAAGCTTTTTCGATTACACAAAAAAAAAAAAACCAGAAGCTGGAGTGAGATCGGGCACCGGAAGCTGCTCAGCGTTGGTGCAGAAGGACGGAGAAGAACAAGACGCAGATGAACAGAAAAAAGAAAGAAAAAAACAAAAAAAATTGCCCCGGGATGAAAATGCCCCCTTAGAAAGTGGCACGTGAGATGCATGTTCTTGTCGGGTCCTTATTTGAGACAAATTTGACAATTTCAAGCCCTTATTTAATACATTATGCACTCTAGACCCTTTTTTGATAAACGGATTTAACTCCAAGCCTTTATTTGGAATTTTCCCGAACATATATGAGATCAGCAAAACAAATTCAACAATTTCCATATCCATAATATTATAGCACATTAGAATGGCATTTCTCAATCAACCAAGTTAAAAGTGTCAAGTAAATTGAACTAAGTTAACTCTAGAGTCTTCACTTACCTCGAACGGAACTTGATCAATTCAAAGTTCTAGATGGAGTCTTTCTTTCATACTCAAACTTGAAAGTAGAGAAGATCAAGTTTTCCCCGATTATGTTTCTCAGCACCTCAGAACTAATGTGCCAACTCTTAGGTAAAGAGAACACAAGTGTAAGCTAGCATGAAGAAGGAAGGCTACGTGTGATAAATTTACAAAGTTTTCATTTTACATTGCCATGTGTTGTACAAATAGAACATAAAAGTGGATTAGCTCATGTGAGAAGTAATGATGATGCCTAACCTATATGTATGAGTGTCTTCACCTTAAGAAGACAACTTAACCATCCATGCAAGAGTAGAAGAGAACATGTGGCCTCTCATGCAAAGTTTCTTTCTTTAAGAGACAAATGGCTTCATAGGTGGATTCATAAGAGTGATGAACACGTTTTGTGAGAAAGAATCCTTCTTCCTTCGGCCAAGTGGGGAAGAGTTTGATTACTAATTTCTTATGGTAATGACACTTCGTCTTTAGGTGTCAAGTTAGCATATGGTCTCACTTGGAAGAGACACAAGGCTTTGCATGTATCCTTAGAAGGGCACGTGAGCATTATGTGTCAAAGATTGAAAGAGTCTTGACACGCAAAGATAAAAACAAGTGGCTCTCATTCTATTTAAGAAAAACAAGTGGCTTACTAAGAGTGATTAATATTGTGAGAGATCTCCTCCCACGGCCAAATAAGTAGGTCTCTATTAATATAAATAAATTGTGATTAGTATTAGCTAACTACGATTATAAATAAATAAATAAATAAATAATGTACTTTATGAGACTTGATTCAACCAAAATTATAAATAAATCGTATTGAATGCTAAGAAAGTCTCGGTTTAGTAAATTCAAACTCGAAAATCATATAATTTTGAAAATGTCCGCCCCCATCGACAAATAAGATGACAGTAATTTAATTAGCAACACTCCAATAATCATCGTATACGTCAACGCACATCAACTGAATTTCAACACGTTGAATTCGGGACGAATACGTTCGCGGGAAATCATCCTTTGCGTCTCACAAGCTTTATGATCCAACTGAGATTTCTACATGTCCACCCGATTTCTAATCTAAATAATACTTAATTTTATAGCCAAATTATTATTGATGGACACGGAACATTCCCAATACTACATCAATATGGTTTTGAAAAATCAGGACGTGACAAAAGCGAGCTAGTATGGCTGGACAAATAAAATCCAGCCGATTGTTTCTGTTTTGTCTCTTCCTGCATTTACATTTTGTGCAAGCGTGCTGGCTTGAAGTAAACAGTACAGTCATCGCCAGATTAGGTGGGATCTTGGCTGCAAGAGAAGACTTCCACACGCTGCTCAATAAATGAAGGGAGGGTCCCTAGCTGCACAATGTAGAAATCTTTAAGATAAGCCAAGAAAAGCAAGATGGCAATCATTATTCTTGGAGGGTCCCTTGGTCCTTTTTGTCAATGTATCCCGGAAGGGACTTGATCTCATTCTCTTTGGCGCAATGTGAGATTTGTATTGGGCGTAATTTAGCAGTGGAAACACTTGAGTGCGGAAGCGATTGTAACCGTCTAATTCTCCGATTGATAAGTGGATTAATTATTTGCTGGCTCTCACTCGTGGACATAGGTTTCGATATTTGGACCGAGCCACGTAAATTTCCGATGTCAATTATTGTTCCTCGTAATTATTTTCTCTTATAATTTCATCCTTTCGTGTCCCGACATAATTGTAAAGATTTGGTCCGTTTTCGCGACATTTTTTTATGGTAGTGGCAAGTGCCGTGATAGTTCATTGTTCTTTAAGCTTACAAGTCGAGGTGTCAAGCTGGTTTCGAACCTCCTGCTCTTATATGAGTCATCATTGAGATTCTCTTTGACGAGGGCTCGAGTAAACGATAGATTTGTAAAACTAACGTGAGTTTACAAGTAGAGTATTTTTGGCTTTGGAATCAGGTCGATCCAATCTATATCGACAAAGTTATGATCATTTTCCCGAACTAATGCAGAATCGAAATTTCTACTCGTGCTTATGACGTAGTCTCCGTGTGTGCAAGTTACTCACCCAATCATATTGTTCAAGTAGTCAACTTTGGGCTACATCAATCCCTAAAACATTTAATGAGTGGAAGATGCATAACCACTTACAAAACATCATCAAAATCATATAAACATGGTCTAATAAGATAGAGTTTCTTTGTATGAAAATTGGGTCAAAACTTATATGAATTTTGTCACTTTCAATTTATTAAGGTTCATGAGTCATAATCAAGCTTAGAAAGCGCCAGACGATTCACTTTATGACATTCCACGTCGCTTCTCCCGATCAAAAAAGTCGAATGTTGCACTAGAACGGTAAAATTTTTATAAAAAAAAACGAGGTCTAGTAGGCTAAAAAATGAATCGTCTAGCCTAATGAATCTGAATAAAACGTTACGTAAGTAATTATTCAATGGAATCAAGATTCCGCAAAGAATCATTAAGGGGAATCATTAGACCTGCTCATGATTTGTAAATATTGAGGGCAACAATTAGCAAACAAACCATGAAAAACGAAAGATAGGGGCACAAAAAAGTCATGGCGGGTCATTAAGTTACGGAGAGAAAGAGAGTCTAACCCATTTAACGTCCATATTCATTTGAGTTTTGGCATGTTACTAGATCTCATTAATTCACATAACGATTTAAACTCATGAAATATCTTAATTAAAAAAAACTCATAAAATATGAAATTTTTTGGTCGAATAAATTAAATATGAATTTTTTTTAGTCAGAATAAATTAAGTCTGATTAAAAAGTGAGTTTATAGCTCATTTTTTGCCAGTTGTAGCTGTAGATGTAGGGAAGGGGACCAATGGTCTCACATTTCCCAACCACTTGTGCCACGTGACCATCGCCATGTTGTCCTTACTCTCTTTAGTCAACGCTTGGCCATTCTCTACATTCACCGTCCGCCCGCCGCCCTCCGATCGCAGCGCTCTAATTCCACGGCCATGAACCCGCCGGAACCTCCCGCCGCCGCCGCCGCCGCCGCCGGCGATACCGATGCCGACCCTAGCGTCCCGCTCTCCAGCCTCTCCACCGTCCGCCTGAGGATGGACTCGGTGCAGCGGTTCCTCTCGCAGTCCCTTAGCAGCAACACCCTCCTGAGCAAGGACCAGATGGACATGGTGTCCGCGGAGATCGCGTCCGCGATTCACCAGATCATCGTCAACGGCGCCGCCCTGTTCAGCTTATCCCGCAGCTCCGGCTCCGATCCCGGGCCGGAGCGCTCGCGTCCGAAGGCGCCGGTCCGAGGCCCCGCGCGCCCGTCGCCGGCGGAGGTCGAAGTGAAAGTCGAGGAGGACGAGGTCGAGCCCGGTTGCAAGATCGTGGAACTCGACGCCGCCAAGCTCCTCGCCGAGCACGCCCACTTCTGCGACGTTTGCGGGAAAGGGTTCAAGCGGGACGCGAACCTGAGGATGCACATGCGCGCGCACGGCAATCAGTTCAAGACGCCGGAGGCGCTGGCGAAGCCCGAGCGGTGCGTGGAAGTCCCCCGGAAGACCCGGTTCTCTTGCCCCTTCCAGGGGTGCAATCGGAACAAAGGGCACAAGACGTTCCGGCCCCTGAAGTCGCTGATCTGCGTGAAGAACCACTTCAAGAGGAGTCACTGTCCGAAGATGTACTCGTGCAACAGGTGCAACAAGAAGAACTTCTCGGTGTTGGCCGACTTGAAGTGCCACTTGAAGCACTGTGGGGAGTCTAGGTGGAGGTGTTCCTGCGGGACCAGCTTCTTCAGGAAGGATAAGTTGTTCGGACACATGGCTCTGTTCGAGGGTCACATGCCCGCGGTCGCTGCCGATCACGAGGAGAAGGCGTCTGGGGTTGCTGCTATGGAGGACGATGAAGATGAGGATGTCAAGGTTGAGGACGAGGAATTGGCCGCGAATTCGGTCGGGGGTGGTTTCTTTGAGGGGTTGTTTGATGGGTTTGGATCGCTTGATAGCTACTCTTTCCAAGATCTCCTGAATGGGATGGGCAATGGTGTGCAGGGGTTTCCCGGGGTTTGACATTAATCTGGTGGATGAATTCATGTTTCGTGGTGTACTTGCTTTGCTGTACACTTGATGTTTCTGTAATCATATTGAGGATGATTCTGTCTCCGGTTCTGTGTTTATTACCCCGTTACTGTCATTGATCATCGTAGCATTTGTACTTCCTGGTCGTTTCTTGATTTGCAATAAAGTTTTCATCTTTACTTAGCACGCCCTTCTAGAACCTGTATTGATTGATTTAAGCACGGCGCCATCATTTTACTGGAGTTATTAGAAGTGCCCTGCATAACAGAATTCGATGGTTTTCGTTCAAATGAACACGCTGTCTTGTTCTCGTCCATGACTGTTGATTGAGGTGTTCATCTTGATCTGCATTTGCTGATGTGCCGGAGCTCCCTTTATCCCGGTTTATGTGTTCTAGACTAGCTTTGCCTCGCTTGTCGCTTGACTGAGACATTGGTAGTAGCTATCTGCAATTGTTAGCAATTTTTTCTCCTGTAATAGTAGCGGCTGTGCATATTATGCAAGCTAGCTGTTCGTTAAATTAGCTGTTGTTTGATCTGGAATCTCACCATAAATGAGACAATCGGAACGTGATTATGTATCAAAGTTCAGGCTTGGGTGGACCTGCCAAGCTGGCTAGAGCTGTGGTCTTTTGAACGATGATGAGATTTCACTGAGAAGCTACCAAGGGGATACCGTTACCAGTACCGCCCCTATACAAGACTGGCTTCAAAAAAGGAGCCTCCCATTTACTTGATTATGAACAAAAATCTTAAGATAACCACTTGCTTATGCTGCTCGATTAATTTTTGTTACACTGTGCCATGCTGAGCTTAGTCCGATAGGTATAGTTCTCTGCCCGAAGTAGTGATGGACCTCGGGGATCCTAACCCAGATCAAATTTAGAACTAAACCACATCAAATAGATTATTGAAGAACTGAAACCCAGTAATAGGAGAAATATTAGTGGAACAACTAGAAGTGGGAGTATTAGGATTCAATCTCCTGACTAGTGTTCTCCTACTAGCCGTCTGTCCAATCATGAGATGGACATGCATTGTGTATTCAGCATGCTTCTTTTTAGTTAACCTAGTTTCTGGCCATTATGGTCTTTTATGTGTTGAGACCGACTTTAGCGGGTATTGCAACTATTTGCAACTCATGGGTTGACTCTTCATGTTGCATTGGTGAAATAGGGGATGGTTGCATGCAGTAAGGATCCCAGCCTAGTGAAGCTTAACTCGGACGGGTGTTCAAAAGACTTGAATTTTCCTTGTAGCGTGTAAATGTCTGAAATTTGAGTATGTTGTGAACAAGTGATAAATTTCTGTTGCTTTTTACTCGGCCTACTCATCACTCCAGAGTCCCTGAAATAGTGTTAGAGCTTTGTTCAACGAGAAAATTGGAAGGTTTGTTTACACATATTTGGTTTAGTTATTTGTATGTCCTCATTACAAGCTAGAATTGATGCTATATAATTGCTTTGTTTCACTTGCCCTGTAAGCTGGAAAATTGATCAGAAGATCTCTACTCTAGTGGCCTGCAAGCTGCATTTAGTTTGGCTCTGATGATCTAATTATTAGGAAGTGAACTGCCATGTGCTGATAACTGGACAGACAGAAATTTAGAGTATTTGCTAAGTAGGCGGGACCGCAGGCATTTTTTCTCAAGCAGCCTAAGCTGCAGAGTACGCAGCAGATTCCTGCTGAAGTCCCAATTTGGACCTCATTCGGAAGGTGGCATCTGGCAATCGCTTCCAGTGCGATTGTTACTTTTTCCGGTACTTGTTAGGACACGGTTCCTTGCAGCTTGTGGGTGCGTTGGTTTTAAGGTTTGATTGCGTCTTAGATTCTAGCATCCCAGATATTCCTTTTCCATGTACTTTTAACTTTTCAAGCACCCCTTTCTTCGCCGCGGATAGTTATACGTGGTGATTGCCGTCATATCATTTACGAAGCACATTGTCAGGTTCACATTCTCAGGGTTGAATGAGGAGCAAATTGCTGTCGGGGCGAGCGGATCACATGTTTATCTGTCGTCTGTTGGGTAAGAGGATCTCTTCTCTTTCTCTTATAGACGAGGAATGCGGTTTGTTGTGCTCAAGCTCGTCACTGCAAATCTGGCTTTAATCGCGAAAATCCTTCATTCAGTATGTTAAGGTTTATAAGTGTTTACCGGGAGGTTTCATTAGTTGTAGTTGTGCTTCGAGTTTACTTTTTCAAGCAACATTCGATTGCGTTCGGTGCTTAAACTCGGAGGCGACGTCGCTCCGTCGAAACGCACGAGGAAAATGACTGCAAATGAATCCAACAACCAGCAGGTGAGGGGAAGACAATGCTCTTGCGAATTACACTAGATCTCCAACCAAACCTTGTTCTTACAGTCCTATTGCATGGACGTGGGCTGTTGCTTCAATACCACCACAAGTTCCTGCTCTTGAGCAAAAACATGTTCGGAAGCTTCTTTCCATTTACAGCTTGTAAGCCCCTGCACTGCAACAGCAAAACAACGGGCGCACATATCAAACATATATCACAGTCCAAATCGAGTCAGACCAGAACATAAGTAGAAAGTTGACAAAATTACATAAACCCAATTCATGTAGATGAATACCATCATACGAAATCGAATGTGTGAGCTCCACGGTAGAACCCACGCGATCAATGGATACGATGGTATCGGTACATACAGACCGAGTCTATGTTGTAATTTCTTGCTCAGTAAGTCTGCGGTTTGCTAAGTGTACAATTATACATCACTTCAGAAAATGTTTTCTTTAGTGTTTGTGATTCGGCACGAATTATGGGTCATAACCCCTTGCTTTCTTCTCAACGCCAAAAGATTTTCAATAAACTTAACGGCGTGTCAAGTGGTCGTCAGCTCGTACCAATGAACTCGTGGAAACCATCTTGCAAATCATTGAGCACAGAAGTGGAATTTATCATTTGATCTCAAAAATCACTTCCTTTGTTGCATAGAACATGCCTGGTCTGAGCTGCCTCACTCTCCCATGGTTTATGTTACTCTTCAACCGAATTATTTTCAGAAAAAAGAAGCCGAAGCTTATGAGTTGCGAGCAACCCCCCTTCATGCAACCCTAGCCGATTTTCTTTCTTTCTTTTTTTTACATATTTAGTCGAAAACAGATATCCCGTGTTATATAATGCACGTTTGAGTAGTTAAATTACTAGACTTTACCCATTTAGATGTTGGCTTAGATGATTACGGAGTTTGCTGCTCTTCTAGTGATCTTGGGATCGATCGTCGTTGGAGCTCTTTTCTAAGAATGAGATCCTTACCAAATCGCTTAGGGAAGAGTGCCGTTGAGATCGCCCAAGAAGGTAGACCAGTCGAGATTAGGGATGTGCAAAAGAACTGGAACCTGCCTGGAACCAGTGGTTCCCAAGAGAACCGGTTGGGTTCTCAGTTCCAATTTTTTGGAACCGGTGGGTACCGATCCGGCTCCAGGTTCCAGGTGTGGAACCACCTACCCGCCCACCCGTACCGGACCGGTAATATAATAATATATATTTTTTAATTTTTAACTAAAAAAATCTGATCAAAAAAATTTTTTAAAAAGAAGAAAATTTGTTATAATGTCTAAAGGTCTTGTGTAATTGGGATAACATTGATCATTTTTTCCAATAATTAATGGGTATCCACTTGATTTATGGATGATGTGGTTAATATAACTGATTATAGTGTATGAATTGTATGAAAAGTTATGTTATTTTCTTTTTGTTTTATTGATCCTATGTTGATCCATAGATTATTTTTTATTTGTCCAGGAAAACTTGTTGAGACCGGTTTCATAGATCCACTTGGGAACCGAACCGGACCGGTGGTCCGATTCTTGGGTGGATTCATGGAACCGACAGGTGGATCTCGATTCCAATTTTTGGAACCGATACTGTGGCAGGCGGTCCACGGTTCTGAGGTGGGAACTGCTCACCCGGACCATGCACACCCCTAGTCGAGATAGCCGAAAGTTAATCTGGATACCACCGGACTACTATACCGGAAAAAAAAAAGAAAAGAAAAGAAAGAAAGCCGACTGATAAGATAAACCTGCAAAGAGGAAATAAACAATCTGGAGTTGATTACGCACGAGGACCACGCTCGTCCGCTCGCCGCATAACCGAAGAGACAGGCGGACGAGTACATACACAGGCAAAAAAAAAACTGTCTATGTATTATATATACACACTTATTTATCGAAAATACAGCAAAAAAAAAAACAAAGGAACCATTGTACATGATGTATCTAATTAAATACGAGCGTACAATCTGTCATTTTTTATGGAAAAAATGACACAAACAGTCTTTGAGCTTTACTTGATTCGCAAAGTGATTTCTAAATTTTCATCTTGTTTAATGTGATTCATGAATTTTTATTGCATATTCAATTTAATCCTCCCCGAATCATATGAAAATGTTCAATATTATTCTCGAGCTTGAATTTCTAGAAGGACATAATTCAGAAAATAAATTAAAAGCTCGGGAATGATATTAATATTTAGTCAAAATTTAAAAATCATGATTAAAATTTATGAATAATTTATGTCATTATCTCTTTTTATTTTTTTGGGGGACATAATTTATCATTATTTCTTTCTTCTTCTTTTTTTTGGGTCAGAAAGCATGCCGTGGAACGACGGAAAAAGCAAACCAGAAAACAGAGGGAAGGGAGCCCACAGATTAAAGTCACCCCCGCCCACTCACCATCACTGTCTATATAGTTCGTCGTCACCGTCACCTTCACCTTCACCGTCGCACCATGATCGACGCTCCTCTGCTTCCAAAGCTTCGATCTTGAAGAGACCCTGAACCCAACCGACGCTTGCATCTTCTCCGGTAGAGACCCACCCGTCTCCCCTCCCATGGCCGACTCCGTCTTCCATCACGTCGCTCGCGCTCCCGAAGATCCCATCCTCGGGGTAAAATCTCTCTCTCGCTCTCTCTCTCTCTGTCTGCGTGATCCGCATCTGCTCCTGGGTCTCCGCACGAGGAAGCGGCGTCGCGAGTGGTCGCGATGGCGGGTCTTCTTTGGTACTCGCTTGCCTGCGTACGATGATTCGATCTCCATTTCGGCGCTGCGCCTGTCTGTCTGGCTGTGGGTTTGCCTTGTGTCCAGGCGGCTGGAGGTAGTGACTAGTGAGTTGTTGGGTCGTGATGTTTGGCTGCAGCTTCTTGGGTGCTTTTATGTTTCTTTTTTTTTTGTCTTTTTTATCTCCGGCGAAGTTCTTGATGGTATGGTTGAACACGGATGGTGAAGTCGTTTGAAACGTTGGTTTATTGTGAGGCGTCGAGGTGTATTGGGGAAACTATCTGTTGACGGATCGCTGCTTGTCGGGAGCTGCATGAGATGCTAGACTGATTGCAAAGAGTTGCCCGTGTCCTTGTTGGGTTTTTAATCTAATGAGCGAGTCATCTGCTCTGAGAAACTGCTTTGATTTCTTTCATTTTTGGAGTTGTCTTGTCTTACAGACACCATACGCCACGCTTTGAGATTCTGTTTCTGAACCCAGCGCTGTTGCTAAACCATGTTATGTTGATCTTTTGTTTCCTAGGATTGTTTTGTCTTGTACATCTCGATAGTGAAAGCTTTGGCCTATCGTGCTTGAACAGGTGACTGTTGCATATAACAAAGATACTAGCCCAGTCAAGTTGAATTTGGGTGTTGGTGCCTACCGTACAGAGGTAAATTATCTTCCATCTAAAACAGTATGATGTATCATTGCTGGACTTAATACACTCGAAGGTACAGCTTAGTTACCCAGTGCATGTTCTTCCTGGGTTTTGGATGCTTTTATACCTTTCCTCTCTGCTCGTGATCATATGAGGAAAAATTTATGCCAATAATTTGCTTCTCTAGATTGCAAGGGCGGATTCATAGTTTCTCCTTTGTGGGGGCAAACTTAACAAGTTATCATAAGGTCATAACTTATATTGATTCAAGCAAAGATGATGCAGCTTGTTTACTTGAAACAGACTGCTTGATCATTTAGTTAACATTTTTGCTTGTTTAGCTAGTATCTTTTCATAAATATATAATGTCTGACAGAATTCTTAAATATGGGGCCACAATGGAGAAAATATGCAGATCAATAGCTTATCTAAATGCTTCTTTCAGAAAATTTTGTGCTGGCAGAATTCATATAATTTGAAAATATTGGATAATGTTAATAATCTGATTAAAAGTCAGTGGTGGCGATTGTCAGCAGTTCTTGCTAGAGTGTGCTTAGGTTCTTATGCACAAAGATGGATTGGTTTTGCTTCAGCATGATATTGGATGAATACAAACTGCCGCTTGGTTAGTTATGTTCTATTGCTTGTGACTCATTGGGCATTAATGGCAAATAAGCAGTGATTCCTAATAGGCGCTACCTTTAGGTATATGGTAGTTGGGACTGTAATCTCAAAATCAATCTTTTAAGGTTTCTGATAAAAAGATGGATCTTTTTTTTATGAGGTGAAAAGATGCAGCTGCACAAGTGACCCCTGAGCTTTCGTTTCAGATTCGTTCAAAGTTGCAATAGTTGTGAAATGTTTACCTAGTCTCAGGGTTGACTTAGTACCCTGCAAGTTGGTTTTCTTAATAAGGAAATTAATTTGTCAGAAGACTGTATGTTTCCTATCCTGATGCAAGCTTCTTCTCTCTTGGCTGTCTATTCATGTGAATGACAGGAAGGAAAACCTCTTGTCCTCAGTGTAGTAAGACAGGCAGAGCAGTCTCTTGTTAATGATGCGTGAGTTGTCTACTTTCATACTTATCTGTAACGGAATTCAGGCCTGTCATTGTGATTCATTGATTGTACGTTCATAAATTCAGATCACGGGTGAAGGAATATCTTCCAATTATTGGATTGGCAGAATTCAATAAATTGAGTGCAAAGCTCATCTTTGGTGCTGGCAGGTAGAAAAGTTCACTTGGCATGATATGTTCGTTGTAATTCAATCATTTGACTAAATTCTCATCTTAGTTGTACCTCTTTTGTGTGTTGCATCTTTTTTGCTGTTGAATAGCCCCGCTATTCAGGAGAACAGGGTCACCACTGTGCAGTGCTTGTCAGGTACAGGTTCACTGAGAGTTGGCGGTGAGTTTTTGGCGAGGCATTACCATGAGGTATAGCACTATTTATTTATCCATTTATTCATCTTGCACGGAATCAAAATGACTAGATTATACACTTACGAAAGATCCGTCTGTACAAACATTTCCTTGGTTTTTGTTCAGCGCACGATATACATTCCCCAACCAACTTGGGGGAACCACCCGAAGGTTTTTACTCTGGCTGGATTATCTGTAAAATACTATCGATATTATGATCCTGCAACACGTGGACTTGATTTCCAAGGTGAGTTACTTTTTAGCTAGCCTATTATTAAGCTCTCCAAAGATAGATTTCTTTTTTTAGAGTATAACAATCTAGTCTCTAATGTGTTGTAGGTCTGCTGGAAGATCTTGGATCTGCACCATCTGGAGCAGTTGTCCTACTACATGCCTGTGCTCATAACCCAACTGGTGTTGACCCAATTGTTGACCAGTGGGAGCAGATAAGGCAGTTGATGAGATCAAAAAAGTTGTTACCTTTCTTTGACAGTGCCTATCAGGTGGGTTGTCAAACAGATTGATATACTTAGGATGGATACATTGTTTCATATGAAACAACTGAAGAAATTTTTATCTTGGTTTAAAATTCTCTCTTGAAACCCTAGGGTTTTGCTAGCGGAAGTCTTGATGCTGATGCACAATCTGTTCGTATGTTTGTGGCTGATGGTGGTGAGTGCCTGGTAGCACAAAGCTATGCCAAAAACATGGGACTCTATGGAGAGCGTGTTGGAGCCCTAAGCATTGTATGAGCTATCTGTCCTTTTTCAACTGTAGAAAATTGACTCCAAACCATGTTTCATTTCCAGTAGATAATCTATTTGAAAGTTTGCTTCAGTTGCTTGAATTTCACTTTCTAATGTAGATTGCATTTGTGTAAGCAAAAAATGACAGAATGACTGATTCATTTATCATGTCTATATTTGTGTTGAATATTGATTGCTGGTCCTGATTATGTTTGAACTCCCATTTTAATCTATAGGTATGCAAAACATCTGATGTTGCTGGCAGGGTCGAGAGTCAACTGAAACTCGTGATTCGGCCTATGTATTCTAATCCTCCTCTTCATGGAGCCTCTATTGTTGCCACAATCCTCAGGGACAAGTAAGGAGTTGAGTTGTGTGCTGACACTGCAAGTGCCATGCCATAACTTGTATTTCAGAAATTCTTTATATACTCAAAAGAAGTTGATCAATTTACTTCTCTAGCCACTGATTTCTCTTGATTTTTCTTTCTACCCTCGTACCTTGTGCTAAATTACATTTCCTCATGTGTCAGTCTTTTTTTTTGTGGAAACTATAAATATGGTTTGAGTGCTAAATTACATTTCCTCATGTCAGTCTTCTTTTTGTGTGGGAACTATAAATATGGTTTCACTCAAATATGTCTACCTCATATGTGCAGGGACATGTACAATGAATGGACTATTGAATTGAAGGCAATGGCTGACCGCATTATAAGCATGCGTCATGAACTTTTTGAAGCCTTGAAGGCCAGAGGTGGGTGCTTTTTTGAAGTTTTATATCTGCTGAATTGAACTTGCTCAGCTATGTCGATTTATTGTTGTTTAGCTGAATACCCTTAGCTGTTTGGTTATGTCATTTGTCGCTCTTCTTTGTGTATTGCATTCTTCAATAAAATCCTAATCAATTGTGTCAAAAGATTGAGTCAGCGAAACCTGGGATTTCTCCCTCCTTGTCTATCCCTTCCTCCTGAATGTGCATGATAGGTCATGCATTTCGGCGGCCAAGCAGGGCCGCGTCTCATGAATTTCAGTGGGGCAAATGTCTCCACTAAAGTCTAACTTTTGTTGTACTATAATATACTTTTTGGGTGGGTTCACTTCACATATCTTTGCCCAATTCAACTCAAAACTCACTCATACTGTAACTATTACTTGCTGCTTTGCTTGCAAGAGGAAAAATTTACTGATGCAATCAGATTATTCGACTTACCGATTTTTTGAACTACATCTTCATAATATAGGTTTATGCAAATTTCATAGTAAAACGCTTATATTTCACGAGTTTTCTTATAGGGATATTATCTTATCATTTCATTGCATCTACTGCCAGAATCTCTGAGCAATGCTACTGCATTTATGAATATAGCTTCTCATATCTTTGGTTGATGAGGTTGTAATTGGCCTAAAATTGCCTGGTTTTCCTCGACTCTTTAAGAGTGAGCTGTTCAGATGAAAAAATGTTTGTGCACTGACTCTGACCAACCACGGGGGAAATAATTTAGAATTATTTCACCCAAAGAAGGTTCCTGCTTAAATTGTGTAGTTCCTAATTAGACAGTCTGAACCATTTTAAATATGTTTGAACCTGCCTGTGAGTTGGGTCTACTGTACTCATAAAGGCTGAAAGGTTCTCCGGTTACTGGTTTTTCTCTTTTATAGGCACTCCTGGTGACTGGAGTCACATTATCAAGCAGATTGGCATGTTTACTTTCACCGGATTGAACTCGGAGCAAGTTGCATTTATGACACGAGAATATCATATCTATATGACATCCGACGGGTAATGAATTCTATACCCTCTTGGCTGGTTTATCTTGTATTCGACTATTCATTCCATTCGCTGTTCACGATAGTTGCTTTGAGACCATTATACCATCATGATTCCATACTTTCAGTTTGTCTGACACCTCCGTGTAAGAGCATTCTCATGCCTTTTTTTAGCAATATACCCTTTCCACAAGTGCTTCCTATGAAGTTTCTTTGGTTATAACCACTTGGTAACAATTAAACTACGCTCTTTAACGTAAAACCCAAAACAAGAACATGATTAGTGTGCACAGAGTTGAATGGAAATCCATTTTTTCTCATAGCATTCTTATATTAAATATGCAGGAGAATCAGCATGGCAGGTCTGAGCTCGAGGACTGTTCCTCATCTGGCAGATGCCATTCATGCTGCTGTTACTGGTTCTTCCTAAATGCTCACAAGCATCATTCTTGTAAGCGTGCACGTCCTCGTTCACGACGTGATCAGTTCATTACAATTTTGCTTACTCTTGCTTGTATCTGGTTTGAATAATCTGACCCCGACGAGTCAGGCATTTGAAGCATCCTCTTTTGTGCTGAGATCCGGAATTTAAAGACATGTTATGACAAAATATTAGGAATTCCCCATAAATTTGTGGATGTCATTAGACCTGTGAAAATGGATGATAAACCATTTAATTAACCTCACCTCTATAATTCTCTTTTCAATCTCTCTTGCCCATTCTCACGCTTGTTCATTACGAGCTCTCACCTCAACTTAGATGAGTTTTTCTAAATGGACAAGTATGAACAACAAATATGGATCGAATTGGGTCTGAATTAAATATAAATTGCCAAACTTGTCTCATATAGAAATTAAGTAAAACGAGTTAAATGTATCAATTTGAACCGGATCATTTTTTACTAAGATTCACTCATTTGACTGACGGGTCTAAATGTAAGGTCAAGTCGCTGGCTGTACGTACATTCATTTTCTTTTGCATTCCGGTCAGTCCCAAGGGGGCCAGCATCAAATCATCTACTTGTTAGTCGACAAAGCAAAATCAAAGCAACTCTGTTTTCTGATGTTCGACTAGAGCTTAGTCCTTATGACAAACTCCCAACAAATTAATTGCAAGTCCAGAGAGGACAAGAAATGGTTTTACCGAGGAGCACCGTGAACAAGCCAAAGACTGTAAAAGCTCTGATCACCTCAAAGATAAGCATAATAAAAGCTCCTTCGGTAAAAAGAGTACCAACAAATATAGACATTCTCGTACGGTGCTCGGCAAGACTACTCGGCAACAAAAGAAGACAGATTGCCGGGCGGATCCGAGCAATTCTACAAAACCTGTCCCAAAATTGATTAAGAAGTTTGGGCCTTCGACTTTCATCGGCCTACCTTCTGAGATTTGTTTGCACGACCAAAGCCAGAGTCATTCGCCCTTGAGCGAGGGTGCTTCCCACCTCTAAAATGTTTTCCTCCTCTGAAAGGAAAAAAGTTTTATCGTTACGAGAGAGAGAGAGAGAGAGAGAGAGAGAGAGAGAGAATGTTAATAAGACACGTGAACAAAATGTACGAGGTGACGGATCAACCGCACAGTGTGCATACTAACCTTCCTCGTCCACCCCTAGTATCCCGAAATCTATCCTGGCCACCACGAAGCAGGCCCCAGTATTCCTTTTCTGCCTCACCTGCGAGAATGAGATTAGCGGATCATTCAAACATCGTAATACACTTTGCAGCTTACTGCACTCTCACCCGTGTATGCAAAAGACATCAGAAAAAATTCAAGATCTGATGAAAATGAAAAGAACTGAGACCAAATACACTTGCCAAAAATTTGCAGCTGCTCACGCAGTAATATTGTCTAAAGAATTTACCAAAAATTGGAAAAGAGATAAATTGTGCAGATTCAAACAACTCGAAGATAAATATCAATTAAAATTCACATCTAACCATAAGAAGAAGATACCACTCCAACCGTTATGAAATGCTGGCAAAGGGAAAAAGGAATAAAAAAAAAGGCTCTAATAAAAGAGCATCTCCAAGTCTATTTTATAGGTTATCATATAACAAAGACCAACCAAAAAAACATTTCCTACTGCTGAAACTATAATTATTATACTTTCACAGGGCAATACCCACGGTCTTGAAATTGCAGAGGGCACTTGAAATAGAAGCTAACATTTTCATCAATAGGAAACTAGATAGAAACTCAATATGGTAAGTGGCCACAAATTTTTCCATCAGAATACTGTCATTAATGGGAGGAAACAAGAAGCACCAAGTAAAAAGAAAGTCACTATCTACCTGTAACAGGTTCCAACGTGGCAACATAGTTTTTAACCAAAAGACCACCTTCTTCAGCAAGAACTGCAGCAGCGCGAGCTTTTTGGGCTGCTTCAGGTTCTTCAAACCTTATGTGGCCCGATTCATCTCCCATCTTGAAGTCAACAAACTTCAGAAACACCCAGAACCATTAAAAGTAGTCAGATAAACGGAATAAGATAACCACTACATCTGTCAACAAAAGAAATTCTCCTGTTCAAGGAGCCACTAACTAGACGACCAAAGCATAATCAAGCCACCGGCCTTCGCATTGTAAAGAAAGAAAAGTAAGGATGTGTTTAGCTTTAAAGGTAACTGAAAAGTGCAGCAATAATTTCCTCTTATACACCACAACTAAATAAGCAAATTAGCGCATCTCCACAAACCAGAAAGAATTAGAGAAACGAGCAAAGTACCTTAACAGTGCCAAACTTCCCAAAGACACTCTTCAGATCCTCACGCATTACCACATTCATGTCCTTCTTATAGGTAGTGGAAGATCTCTCCTTCTCTCCATCCTTATGTGAGGCACCTTCAGCAGACTGCTCTCCACTTTCATGCTCCTTTTCGCTACTCTCTAGACCATTATTTGCACCTTCTGTCGTATCTTTCTGCAGCCCAGCATCATCATTGACATGTTCTGATGCTGCCTGATCAGCTTCAGTATTGATCTTCTCTGAAGAATCTTTAGACCCGTCAACATTTAACCCTTCTGTGTTTTCACTTGCTGCTGGCTCATGAGTGCCATTTTCCTCAGTAGAACCTCCATCTCCAATGCGCTTCAATGTGAATGCAACAAGTAAGCCTTTTGGGTAGCTGCAAAAATAAGAGTGGATGTCATCATGCTCAATATATCTGAAGAAAGTAGGAAAAAGAAAGCACAAGCTTAACCTCTACAATCAAGAGGACCTCTACAATCAAGAGGCAATGTCTTACTTCAGCTGTGGATCAGAATTATTCTTGTTGTCTGAACTCATGGGAGGAGTATTCTCAAACTCTTCCATCAGTTTTGCTCTTTCAGCATCAAAATCCTTCCTGAAGGGCACAAAGGCATTAGCCATACATACAACAACATAACCTCATCCACAAACCCAGCACTATCAATTCAACAGACCCCTAAACACCACAAGACACACGAAAAGGTGATAACAGCTACAGAAGAGGATTCGCCTGTCAAATAGAACATTACAGTACAACAGCCAGCTCTACACCCCCAACTGTATCAAGCTAATGTCTCTTCTAGCAACTACAGTTTTACTAACAGAGTTTACCAAATGCAGAAAGTCTCTTTTCCAGCAACTTGACAAAAGATATGGAAGTGTGGTTAGGGTGCGGGATACTGGTATCTAGTGACTCCTCAAATCTCAGGACTATGATTTTCCAACACCAAACACAAGAAAACTAGTGAAAATCCTATGAAAATCCTCCAGCGAAATATGTAAAGCACGCACAAATACTCATCTCATTAGCTCAACTTCACAATGTTACTAATAATTAGTCACTCATAAAAGAACTCCCAACTATGATGATCTAACACCAAACAAGTAAAGTGTCAAAAATCTTACGAAAATCCTCTCCAGCCTTAGTATCTAAAGCACAATGATCGCACAACCATCCATCTCATGAGCACAAATTCACTTGAGTGAAAAGAGAATGACAATGTGATGTATCTTTTGGCAGAGTGCCCAAAGTAGTGCAACTATACATAAGGAAACTTCGAAGTTTCAAAACTAATAGGATCTTTTTAAAAGCCATGAGTCGGGTTTGTAAATAAGGAACAGAATTTTGTGTATAGATTATGCGAATGGCACAGGTCGATTCCTCACACCACCAAGTACAAAGCATTTCATGATTAGGCCACCCACTAGGGCTTTGACTGATGTCTTACCTGGTTCATGAAATTAGTGAGTTATTTCAAGGCTCAGGATACCAACTTAAAGTGGGCTTCCTCGTCATAAAATACAATTGGAGCTTTTATGCTCTAGCAGAAAATTAGAATGGAAGGTTGTAGTAGCAGGAAATTGAGAGCCATTAGTGTCAAAGTCAAACAGCAGATTGAGCTCTACAGTTTTATTGCAAAGATCAACCCTCAGGTACTTTTTCTGACATAGCTATCAAGACATCACATTACAAAACAGTTCCACAGACAGTAAAGTTACAGTGAACTAAGCACTTGCATGTCATTACTTGGTCCATCATCGACCATTTTCATAATGATGAAATAAAGTTACTAAAGCTTATGTTATCATTACACAATCCAACTGCCTGGAACTTGTAAAATAGCGCAAAGGTAAGCAAAGATCACTAAAGTAAATTCCCTTTAAAAACAATTGACATAAAAAAACTTACTTTGGTTTTAGCTCTAATTCAACTCCTGCATAAACTACACTCTCATTCAAAACCCTCTCAGCATCTTCCTGGGTTGAAAATTCAACCAAAGCTGTGCCACAAAATACCCTTTTGTCTGCAACATGGCGAGGTAGCCTCACACTATTAACCTGAAATAGAGGGACTCAGAACCATGTCCACATTCACAAAATGTAAAAAGAAGGGCATTACAGGAGACAAAAGAAAAGGAAAAGGTAAACCCAATCGAAGGCCTCATAAGTTAATTCTTGAAGCTCCAACTTCTACATTGCCCTATATCTCACTATGTCTCAAGAGATGGAAGATCTCAAACAGAATTTTCATCCACAGAACTAGTCAGGTTGGAACATCGATTCACTACATAGGTATAATGGTGACTTGGTAATCATCCAGCACATATATAAAAGCAACTTTTGCACAGATTCAGAAGGTCAAGTGCTTTGAAAAGACCTGGAAGCTTAACTCTGTCAGGGTAGCCAAAAGAGCACAAGGCACATGCTGAAGCGCAAAAGAAAGGCAAGACAATGGCTTTTCGCCTCTGAGATGTTTAGGCGAGACGCCTTCAACAAGCCACATACGTTTCTCACCTAAGCCATCAGGGGCACAAGGTGCCAGGTGCTCGAGTAATATAAATTGTGGGTTATGGAAACCCAGGGGAGTCTTTCTTTTACATGACACATATATCATTTTATTTTAAAAACATAGACAGAAAAGAGATCCAGAAATGTAATTTTCCAGAAAAAAGTAATTTTTAAACCTAGAAGAATGTGTTTGAGTTTGTTTTCTTCTAAGTTGTATGACATTATGTTTGGGTTACTTTTCACTCCATCCCTATGGCTAAGAGCACAGTTTTCTTGCACAGCATTTATTTACATTTCTTCTATAGTTCAAAATTTAAATAAATAAAGTCTATTTTTTCTCAATTGTGCCTTGCTTTGCTTGGGTTTGCGCTTTTTTTTCGCCTCGCCTTAAGTAAGATAATCCAAAATTTTTGTTCGCGAATATTTTACCCATCCTAACCGACAGAATTGACCAAGTCGAACTTCGCAATCATAACCAAAGAAGGGCACAAGCTGTTCAAGTTATTCCTTAATATAATTGACTATAATTTACCAACAAAAGCAGCTTTCCACGTGCTCAGGGAAAAGAGAGGATAAACATGCTGCTCTAGCATGATCTATGTATCCTAGAACCTTGCTCTTGCAACCACTCGACACAAAAAGGAGAACCAGATCACCACCAAAAAAAATCAAATAAGATCGTGAAAACACTCCTTAATCGACCAACACAAATGAATAGATGTGGTAGAATGAGTACTACATAAAACTCAGGAATGCAAACCTACCTATCACAGATGAAATCCATGACAAGGGACAAGAAACGCTAAACTTGCAAAAAAGATGCAAACAGAGAAGTATGAAGGCTGTCATCACCTTCGCAAATTGAGTGAAAAAGGATTCCGCATTTTCCAGCTTTATATTATACTCTAGCGGTGATGCAGCAATGGTTCTTGTATCTACTTGCTCAATCACCTCTTCAGCTTTCAATTCAGCAATCCTACCGACTCTCTTCCCTGAGAGATAAAGAAAACATAAATGACAGAGTATGCGCAATACCCTAGCATCCCAAAAAGATTGTACGTGATCCAATGCTTACTAAGGTCATTCTTTCCATATCCAGGAAGTAATTTTTTTAATGCATCTAAAGCAAGTCGTGTAGCTTCATATTTCCTCAATAGCCAGTATGTAGGATCACGAGCAATCCTCCTATACTCCTCCCAATATCAACATGTACCCTCAAGCTACTTAAACCTAGGGAAAGATATTTAAAAACTAATCGCAGCACTATCTCGTCAACAATCTTACACACTGAAAGAACCCCCCCCCCCCACCAAATAAAAAAATAATAATAATAATTAAATGGGTTAAATTGTAATGAAAAGAGAGTATCTCGCAGATGTATAAACATTATAGAAATGAATACACAGAGAAAATCACCATCTTCAGAAAGTTTAAGAAATTCAGACTTCCTAAGGACATCAGCCACTGCCTTCACCGTATCCTCCGGTATCTCTTCGGGCTTGAGGGTCTCCAATCCCAGATGGCCCCTCATCCGCGTGAACGAGCAAATCAACGCTAGACTGACCACTGCAGCACAGTTAAGCTCCACAACAACAGACAAGCAGCGAACTCCCAACTCATCGGAACCAACCAAAACCCGCAGACACCAAAAACCCACAAACGGCTATAAAAATAAAGAAGAAACGACGTAAACACGTGACCAGAGAACGCAAGCAGCATAGGATACGCCCATCTTCGCTCTCGCCGATCGTCTTCTTGAGGAAATTGTCCCTCGGAAGATTGCTGTCGCTCAAATAGAACTCCACCTGCGCATTTCGGCAGATGTTAGCAGGGCCTTAGGCGAAGCTAATCGCTCCCGAAATCCCAAAAAAAAAAAGCGCGAGCGCGAGACGATTCGAGGAGTTCGGGAGGACCTGGCGATGAACTTTCTTGGCTGTTTCTTCGTCCAGCGACGGCGACGCCATTGATTCTTCTTCCTCTTTCCTTCTCTGCGTGACCGGAGGAAAGAATGGCGAGAGAGTTCGCCGGTGGGGGGTTTTGGAGGCTCGGAAGAGAGAGCGACTCCGCGAGAAGTGGAGGTGATTTTATTAGGGTTTTAGGGGAAGGAGGAGGAGGACAGAGGGGTTGGACCGGGTTCGCTTCCGAACCGATTGTGGATCCGGTTTCGTTCTCCATATTCCGGTTCGCTTTGGAGTTTCTTTTTTCTTCCTTCGGGTCGAAAAGAGAGAATGAAGGAAAATACAGTGTCGCCCTTTTGGAGACATCTGTGGAAAGTTAAAAATGTATTACTCATTGTACTCACATATATATCAGGTTAAAGTTTTTCATGGTATTCTCTTCGTATTCCAATGTAATTTTCTTGCCATTTGGTGAATTTTTACGGTACGTTGGATTTGATGCTCAAATTACAATCAAGAGATTGATTAGAATCGAGCTTTGCTTCTATTCTGCATATTGCATATTGTTTTTTATTTATTATTGTTGATGAGAAATAAACGGTAGAATAGTATGGTAACTTCACGTATTCAATTAAATGTCCGTTACAAAAAACAATGACAAAATCGGATGGCTGAGTTAGGGGAGTGCGTAAAAATAGCTCGTCTATTTGCCATTTGGATCTCTGCCCACCTCTTCCTAAGCATCGGTTCATGCTAGCTTGAGTTTGAAAAAGGCATGAGGCAAAGTGGGACTCTGAGCTGTGAATGCCCAAAATTCGCTCTTGAAGTGAAAGATTCGTTTTGCGGTCGTTTAGAACTGCATTTGGAAGGGAAAGAACCGAGCTTGCCATAAAAACAAATGACTGAACATGTGCTTCGGGTCCAATTTTGACACAGCATCTGATTCTTGGGTAAAGCTGACACAGTGGGAAAGTGGAGATCAGTTTAAAACAAAGTATCACCCACGTTCATTCAGGTTCACTTGACTCTGAGCTTCACTGAAGCTACTTTAGAGCACATGGACGTAGAACGAAATGTTGCAAGCTTCTATTATCAAGGATGATCGCATTGATTCAAAATATGGATCTGGGTCTAGAAAACTACTAGGCAAGACAGACAATATTTAGCTTTTAAGAGTCTGAAGAAAGAGCAGAAGAGCCATAGTGTGAGACGAAATCAGCAGATTCTGTTTGATCTGCAAAAATTCATGCATCGACCTCTCTCTTGGAGTTAAAATACATGGCAACCAACTCTCAGAGCTAGTCACCATAGCAGTTCAACGGAGGCCTAACAAATACCATAAAGTAGGGAAAAGAACTACTGCAAACCCATGAAAAACCCCACCGCAAGCCAAAAATGACAACAGATTGCAATAGACAGCTACACAAACCACCAACCAGAGCTGCAAACCGATGCAAACCAACACATAATGCATTCTGCTGCGTCGTAACTTTAAGGAAGAAAAACGGATGCAACCTATGGTCAACTCTAGAAACAGTACTGATCTGACGACCAATTAAACCAAACACCAGGGGCCAAAAGGCCTGCAAGTAGCAAGCTTGTAACAGCCAGAGCTGATGTAAGCAGGTAAAGGCTAGCAGCGCATATGAAAAGTAGAATTCAAGAAAGACTCTTTCCATACAACTCGCAAGACCACATGGCACAAGATGATGTCTCATCAAGTTCTACAACTAAAATATTCAATCCACGAAAGATTGAGGAAGTTGTATCTGTAAGATTCTTCATAGGACACATCTCATAAAATTGCACCACAGAACATGAAGTTTCCCCTTCAGCCTTTCTGAATCCAACACTTCCTCTCTACCAAGTGCAGCCAGCACTTTTTACTATCATCAATAGTAGCTAGTTCCGTATAGGAGGGGAATGAATGGTGAAAGGATGGAGATCATTCATCTTTGAGGAAAGACTCCTTCTGGCCTAGGAACATAGCTGAATGACTAAATTCCCTTGTTGAGAGCAAACAACAGCCGACCACAATGCAGAATAACATTATCACATGAAGTCCTCCTCCAGTTCCTGTAAAGACTTGTTCGCAGAGGCAATTTGCTTGTTAGATGTCATATTTTCAGCAACCATCAAGCCCTTGTAGCTCCTTAGTTCTGCCTGCCTCTCTTTTTCAAGCCTTTCCATTTCCTCTCGTCGTTTCTGAAAAAGATTATTATACTTCATGATCTAGAGCTATCCAAGAAGACCAGGAAATTTGGTCCAAGACTCATAAACACATAACAAAAAACGGGTAGTTATTGTAACAGTTAAAACACTAGCACCACTTTTAACCCACCCTTCACCCAACCAAAATAAATCAACTCGTGAAACCATTAAAGTGACATACAATCTGGGCTATGACAAACTACAGAAAGTTCAATGCCCACTCTCAAACATTATCTGAAGTAGAAGCTGAAGGCTATGAGCCACTAACAAAACATGACAGGTATTGTACAGCAATCAGAGCAGAATGCCAATTTTGTATACAGAACAGTAAAAACAGAATGACAGTATATAAGCCTGTTTCTTTAGGCTAAAGTAAAAGCAAAAAGTACTTTTTCTGCTTTTCCACCAAAATCAAAAAATATTATACAAAGTTTAACAAATTATGAAGCTATATAAGAATCTGGATGTCAACATCTATATGGTGTGACAGTTTCGGGTATTTCAGGTTAAAAAAAGTTCAAAGTGTGTCTATCGCAAAATTTGGATTAAGCAAAAAATATAAGTGAAAGTCTATCCAAACACGCTCTAATGAAACAAGCATTGCAAAAAGAACAGCTTTGGAGGACGCAAGTGTTTACGGGAAACTTTCCAGCTTTATGACAGATTCCCTTGACATCTAGAAGGAAAAAATATATATATATATAATTATTAAAACCTGAACAGTTCTCTACTCTACCCATGCACCAAACCAAACATCTATCCTATGTTCCAAAGTCACGTAAGATCAAAACACAGACTGCTGTAGTTTATTGTCTACCCAACATGAGGTGTGCTGCTAAAAGAAGGATTTCCAAAGCAGTCCATGGGGAGAACCACTATTGAAGCCTCTTCCCACCACAGTTTCCAAAAATGCAAGTATGTCATACTTAAAGAGCATCAAAACCTAAATGCACCCAATTCAACCCAACATGAGGTGTGCTGCTAAAAGAAGGATTTCCAAAGCAGTCCATGGGGAGAACCGCTATTGAAGCCTCTTCCGCCGCAGTTTCCTAAAAAGCAAGTATGTCATACTTAAAGAGCATCAAAACCTAAATGCAGCTCCAATTCAACCCCAAAGAAATGTTCTTTCTTCATGCCTCAAAATTAACTTTCTATGACAACTGATCAATCTGGAGAAATTTACAGCTACCCATCAGCTTTGAGGGACAGATGTTACATCAAAATACAATGATGACTGAGATAAAAATAGAAGTGCAGGAAACAGAAGAAAAGGTATATATTCAAACACAGAAAGGATTTACTTTATCTCTTAGCTGTTGCTTTCTTTCTGCTCTTTCAGCTGCATTGACTGCCTCACGCTCAGCTGCAATCACAGCCGACATATCAAATAAGCAATCTAAGCCAATATGTTTATATCTATGGCTGACAACATGGTAGGGTTGAATACCCAAAAAAACAGGAAAATTCATACCATATAAAATAGAGTTCTCTATGGGGAAGAGTGATTAAACCTATACGTTGACCATAGAGATTTGAACAATCTAGATAAATTACTGAACAGATACTCCCAGAAGTCATAAAGTACATGACACACATAAATTACCTTTTAAGTCAGGTTTCCTTTCCACTTTTGTCCGGTTCAGTCTATTGACCACATCATTAAGCCGTTTCTCAACTCTCACGGTGCGAACCTGGATACGTTGTTAAGAAGAAACAATCTGTTAGAATCAAATATGAACCCAGTTCAGAAAAAAAAAATATCAACTTCGATAAACAATAGTTTCAACAAAAAGTATATACCAATATGTGGGTACAGCAAAAAATAACAGAGGGAAAAAGACTTGCCATTTTGGGATTGTAGAAACCAACTTGACCAACATCCATGGATGCCGTTTTCTTCAGATTTCCCCAAGGAGTATAAACAACATCAATGTTGTTTATCTTGTTGCCTATGGATACAATTGACATGGGAACACGACGAAATATTAAATAACCATCAGGAACAGTTCAAGATGTTTAACAGACATGCAAAATGCACAAACTCCAAGCAGGCCATAAATCTCAGATAAACAGTCTGTCCTTTAGTCTCTGATAGCTAAATGGTCAAAAAAAAAATGCTTTGAGAATAATACAGAAAATGATAGTGGTGTTGGTACAGTAACAAAAGTGCAGAACATTTGCCTTGGATAGAATTTGCTTTGACAAGCTGAGCACAGTCCTCCAGCACACCTTCACTAATATCATCAATTGTCTGGCCTTTGTGCAGTCTCAAATACACATGAGCAGAGGACATTTTATCAACATGGAACCTGCAAAAGACAAACTCATATGAACAAAGTTTCACTTGGTGTTACATTGATAAGCAAAGAAACAATCAGTTAGCTTCGTCTAAATTCATAGCCATCACTAGCTCAAACAACCCCATAAAAAAGTCAATAAATCTTCGAAAGGATCTTAGTGTTAGACTAGACAAAAAAACAGAAGCAGTGCAGAGATCTCACTTCAGAATGAGTCATCAGCCTGGTATTCACAAAAGACTGGACATGTAATACCTTTCCTAGAAAGTCATAGATTCAGCTAAAAGTATAACGCGTGTGAATAAGAAGCCTTTTGTTAAAGTGCTTAGATGCTAGCAAAAGAAACAGAAAAGGGACGACTACTTGATAGAGTAGATGTTATCAGCATAATTATTACTACATACTCAGATGAAAATAGAGTTGCTAAGGAAAGCAACAATCTTCATGTCATTCAAATAGTTTGGAAAACAAAAATGCAACACCCTCTCCACTGCAAGAACCTATCTTCTGATGCATAAAGGAGGACATTCAAAAAGAGACATAATTTATAATTACTCAGCAGTGTAACTGTCAACTAATTTCTCAGTAATCAAAAGATGCAGTGAACAAGTTCGAGAAAGCTTTCAAAAGCCAAAGACAGGGAAAGAAAACACAATAGCAAGTACACAAGCGACCTTAAATTGAAATAAACAGTGACATACTTTGACATTTCATAAGATTGAGTTACCATTCAAGCCAATATAAAAGTGACAATATGAAATGCAAAAACAAGTTAATCCTACCTATGTCACCACATTCATAATTCAAAAGGAGAACGTATTATTATCTGCTTTTCCAAATTGACCAAGATTCCACTCCATTTCTTTTTCTTTTCTTTTTTTAAAGTATCATGATTTCAGCCTCTCCCTTTAATCTAATTCAATCCATTTTCCAAATTGACCAGGATTCCATTCCATTTCTTCTTCTTCTTTTTCAAGTATCATGCTTCCAGCCTCTCTCTTTAATCTAATTCAATCCATTTTCCAAATTGACCAAGATTCATGCTTTCAGCCTCTCTCTCTCTCTCTCTCTCTCTCTCTCTCTCTCTCTCTCTCTCTCTCTCTCTCTCTCTCTAATCTAATCTAATTCAGTCCATCTTCTAGGGGCAACAAACAGATAGTCCGCCGATCAAGACAATTGCAGAATCGCAATGCCGATACCAACGGGAACACGACCACCCATCCCAAAGCCCCTTCCCAAAAATTCCATAATTCGACCCGCCACAGTCGATTTCAACGCAATTTCAGAGGGCCGATCCGAATTCCAGAGCACCCCCGATCAGCAATCCACAATCGAAACAGCGAGAGACGGAACCGAGACAAGGGGGAAGAGAAAGAGAGACAGAGAGAGAGAGAGAGAGAGAGAGAGGGATCGAGTACCAAATGTCTTCGGGGAAGCCGTACTTGATGAGCTCCTCGTTCTCGTACTTGTCGAGGCCCATGAAGAGCGTGTAGTCGCCTGCCTCCGGACGGGCCTTGAAGTAGAACACCATCGTCGCCTCTCGCGCGCGTCCGAGGGAACGAGGAAGGAACGGTCCGATCGCCTAGGGTTTTGCTGTGGAGGAGGGAGGCGGGCGAGCGAGCAAGCGAGGTCGATCGAGAGAGAGAGAGAGAGAGAAAGAGAGTCGAGCAGGTTGGCGTAGGAAAGAAGGCGGGCGAAGGAAGTCTATCCCTGGGAACCTCACCGCTCCTCCCTCTTCTTTTGTCTTCGCTTCGAGCTTCCCTCTCTCTTTTGAGGAAATCGCAATTTCGCCCCTGTTCTTATCTTTATTTTGCAAATCGGTCACCTAACTGATCTTTTTCTTTCGATTGCATCCACCAACTTTTTCTTTATTAAAAAAAAATCGGATAAGTACACTGGAAGTCCCTAAAACTTATTACGGAAGTGCAACTGAGTCCTGAAAGTTTCAAAAAGTGCAATCGAATCCTAAAACTTTCAAAAAATGTAATCAACGGAAAGACTTGATTAATTTAAGTTTAAGAATAACATTAAGCATTTTCATATAGTTCGGAAACTAATTTGAACATATATCAAAAGTTTAAAGATCACATTGAATAAAGTGAAAATTGAGGGATCACATTGCATATTCAGTGAAAGTTAAGAGACTATTTGTGTCATTATCTCAATTATCAATGAGGAACAATTTTTCTTTTCTTTTTTTTTATTTCGGTACAAACAGAGCTTTAGAATTGTGCGTTCTGATTCTTGTGAAAGTAATTCATTCTTATGAAGGTGGAATATGATTCAGAACTTTTCTTCCAAGCATCTCAAATTCTCAACTATAGAGGAGACAAATCTTTCATGTTTGCCAGGAAAGCTGATCACAAATCAAACTATCCATACTTGCTAGCTTAGCAATACATACACACAAACACATTTCCCAGAAAAGGCAAGCCTAACTAGTCACTAAAGTTGCACAGGTTGTCGAATCCCATGTATTCATGGCGCTCGATCTTCCCGATCATGTTGGATAATCCGACCCCGCCTATCAAGAAGTGCAAAAAAGGAAACAGAAAAGCGAGCATTGAATCAATGTCTCGATCTCTCGGAACTATAGCGAGAGAGGATGAAAGAATTGACTTGCGGAGTATTATTGGGTTGATGCTCACCTAGCAAGATAGCACTGACGAATATTGTGAAGCACAAGATGAAGATGATTATCGATGCCCTTCCGGTTATGATTATCAGCTTCCTCACGATGTGTTGCCCGACAAAGGCAGCGACAGTTGCCACGAGAATGAAGTACAAGGCTGCGAGATAGCATCAGATAGTATCTGAATTAGGATCAATGAGGCCACATATTATCGTATCTAAGTTGATTTGTTGAGTAGGTTGAGCTTTTCTGCGTTTGCTTCAACAGTTTCTGAATATGGTTCTTTAACACTGATCGTCCGCAGTTATGTGGGGTTATTAGAAGTGCGAACATACCGTAGGAGACTGGAAAACGTTTCAGCAGATAGTACTCGACCACGGACATGGACGAGGAGTAGGACATCCCAAATGTGGCGGTGGCACTCGAGACCTACACAACCATGCAAAGATTGGCTAACAATTCAGAGCAGTTACGTTTCTCCTTCCGTCTTGAAATTAAAGCGGGCACGGCTAGTAAAAACTGTTCCGATATTGAAAGTCTAAAGCGGGTTTCTTCGTCGGATTTGTTATACTGACAAAACCGCTCAAACGTCGTGCTTTTCTCTACTTTCTGTCTGTTTGATGTTCCGCAAAAGAAATTTAAGAAGTCATTGAAAGAACTTGAAGGAAGTTCTTAAAGTTCTTTAACAATCTTGGAGGTTCTGAAAGTTTCACCTCAGGAGGGATGCCAAGCTCCAGAAACAGAGGACCCATGACAAATCCTCCACCGATTCCTAGCAGTCCGCCAATTATTCCTGCCAAAATGGCACAGGCGCAATATGATAAAAGCTCGTGCACTTGCCAATTCTTGCCCTTTTCACCCTTCGATGCGATCACTCTCCATCCTTTGTACAAGCTGATCGCCTCGTATGCATACACTCCAATCGACACTGGCAGCTGCAAGTTCATGGATTTTTAGTCCAACCAAATTAAAAATGTCGGCTCCAAATTAGCATCCAATTTGAAGCACAAAAGAGCGGGCATTTTGCCATTATTAACTTTCAGCTTTTGCATTAGAAACACTTTGATTTCATATTCCACCAAACTTTGCAGAAAATGGTTGCACTTTGCAACCACAAACTCTTCATTTTGTCATCACATTTGCATCATGGACTGTTATTGTGGCACATTCTTTCTTAAGAGGGTCAAACAGAACTGATTAGTGATCGAAATTCGGAGTACTTGACAAAAATCCTATAATTCAGGGTATAGAGTACCACTGTTTATTCTTTTGCTAGAAGTGCAACGACACCGTAATTGAGATCTAAAGGAAGTTTGTCTTGTTTCTATGAAAACAGAAATGACCAAATTTACCTGTAAAAAGTTCAGAATCCAGTATGCGGTTGAACAGGTTGCTGTTTGGTTCTGTCAAATTAGAATCGAGATTTCAGCACTTGCCCCACCATACTCAAGAACAAACAGGCCTTCTGTGAAGTTAATATACTTGCCAAGAGAAGATATGACGAACATAAGTTTTACCATGGAAATTTGCAGAACGAGATACGCAACCCAAACAAAAGTAAGAAGCGCAACCTCCTTCCAGTGAATGTTCTCAAGTAGCGAGACCTACCAAAGTCATCCGCAAGAAAGATCGAAGTTCAAATAATTAACACATTACACATACTGATTTCAAACGGCCAGGCTTGCAAAAAACCTGTGTCTTCTTGGTGTTGAATTTAGAGCTGCTGCTCGCCGCTTGGGGAAGAAGCTTTTGTTCCAGTTGGGCGTCGATATCATCATCTGCTGAATCAAATTAAAAGGAAAACTCGAGATGATTGGCGACGATCATTATCTTGGGGAGTTGAACATAACAAAAACAGAATGAATTAGTGAACTGACCACTCGACTCCAAATGTTTAGCTGCCTCCTAGAAAATGAGCATAAAGTTTGAAAATAGTGAGGACATGGTTAATATATACACCTTATGAAGCAATTCTCTGTAAAATATCCTAGTGCATTGTGGTAGCACTAGCAATTTTGGTTCCAGGAAAAACTTTAATGTCGTCGGAAGCTTTCCTTAATTCAAGTTTGCACAAGGATCTACCTTTTTCAAAACGGTTTCCCTCCTCCAGGTTTCTAAGGCTTTGAAGAATGCTTTGGTTGAGGTGCCTGAGGACAAATCGAGGGCATCATTTAGGTCAAACATGGAAGAACAGATCGAAACATAAAGAACGCTATGTAATGTAAACAATTACCCAGTGATAAGAGAATAATCAAGATCGTAACCATCCAGTCGGCAAATATGAGGTTGAATATGACGCCTATGCTAATGCCAAGCATAAGCATTGGCTGGATGAGCAACACTAGATCGTAGTCGATTATGGGAATGTCAAGGGTAGGATGCCTCAACTTGAGGTTGTACACGACCGTTGAGATCGCCGCACCCATGATCATGCCTGACAGAAACAACGATGACAAATAGAAGTTTAAGTTCAAATCGACACTGCTCGTGTATAAATCGAAGACCAACACAAAACCAAGTTCAAGCTAAAGAAGTAAACCGTTAAAATGGAAATCGTAAGTCTAGTACCCGTCAAATTGTATCAAGTTCGAATTTTTCTACTTCATGTGAAGACAGGCATGGACTTGGAATTCAAATTTTGTTTCCTTCACCATTTTTTGCCGGAAGGTCTGCTTTGGTTTCTGTCTCTTTTACAGATTTTATCCAAGTATATTAGCATAATCACTCAGTCCTGACTACTTACACTTTGATATGGCGGTTGATGATTTGGGGTCGAACCCGATAACCAAGGTCAGCATGGGAACGAAGATGCCGCCACCGCCAACGCCACCAACACTCCCAAAAGCCGCTCCGAAGATTCCAATCACAGTACCGACGACAATCCGCCACCCAAAATTCATCTCCTGGAGCGAAAAAATTGCAAGTTAAAGCTACTACCCTTTACACATTTATTACCTGGCTATGATAACGGAAATCAAACGGACGAGTCAATTTCATGAGCAAAGTTTCCATGTGGCCTTTAAGAAAAAGTTATGTTCATGCAGAGCATCGTTTCAAATTTCTGGTGAATGGTAAAATTACCGGCCAGACATGCTGATAACTAGATTGATTCAGCTTCCATAAGTAATCCACTGCTCGGAGAAAGTAATTGCTCCCCGTTTTTTCCGTCCCGCCAAGTCCCGGAGACTTAAACCGGAGGCTTCTATCTGCCGAAACAAACACTATGGCCACCAGAACTTGGAACAGTACCATCAACACCAAGCGAAAAGACTCGAACTTGGAGCGAAACTCAGGCATCGCGGCTTCTGTATCTGCTACAGTGCGAAAATGTCGATGGCGAGGCAGAAAACAAGATCGCCGGAGAAACTGTGACCGTGCGAGAGCGAAATATCGTAAAAAACGGTTGGCCGACATATCAAAGAAAGATGCTCCTGTAGATATGGAAACGGAAGGAAAAATCATTTTTTTCCTGAAGGAGGGACCCACCCTCTCTGGCACGTTTTGAAATGACAGAACAGGGGACTGTGCTAAAAGGCTTTCTTGGGACTCCAACCACACGTTTCACGGCATATCCTCAGGAGCCACGGGCTCCATTGCAGCAGTGACTGAAAAACTGAACCCCTAAAAAAGCGATCTTTCCATTCATGTGCATGGGGACGAACGCATGGCATAAGCTTTTGTTTGGTGGGGAACGAACCAAATAGGGGAAAAAGCCTAAGCAGACGCCTCACAAAAAGCGAACGAGGTGTCACGCTTGGCTTAAGAGACGATGGCCCGATGAACTCATCGTCAAGATTCTGAAAAGAGTAAGCGTTAAGTTGCTGCTTGCTAGTCATGACAAGAAAGCAAAAACTTTATATTGGCCCCGAAAATGACACACTCAGGCATACCATAAACAGAAATCGAAACGCGTAAATGGAGAAGTTATTGATTCGCACACCTGATTTGGAATCTATCAAACTTAACGCTGAATTGATAATGATTTCCAAACACGAACTCAAGTACTTCTCCTCTATACCTTTCACCAGAACATTGACTTAATGAGATTGTCACTCACGAGAAGAAATTCCTCTATAGATCCGTATGTGAATCAAATTGTGCATCATCCGGTTAGAGGAGGGACTCAAATGCTATATATAGAGTTTTTGGTCACGGGCCCTCTCATCATGAACTAGACCGTACTCGACCCACACTAGCCAGCCCCATATTAAACTTATTAAAAACCTATATATCTTACCTTTATTATATCAAACTAATATAATTAATCTCAATTAATAAAGCCCATATTATGAAATTCTTACATTCTCTCACTTTGACGATATTAATTGAAACAGAACTGTGTGCATACCCTTATGTTAGTCTAGAGATTATTCTTTATAGTCAATCCAATTTCATAAAATCTCGAATACCGAATCAGGACGATAACTGCGTATACTTACACAGAGCCTTCCATGATCACGAATGCTTTCAACTTTACTAATATTGATTCAATATGATAGTATGGCAAATGGACAATACCTCATAATGAGTGATATTTCGTCGGTTGTCCATTTTGTTAGTCTAAATTCTCTATCCTTAAGTGTCACAAAATCTAGTGTGTCACCAAAGAACATCCTTCATGGTTCCAACGAACCTACATATGTCTTACTCTTATAGTTAACTGTATCTTATGTGTAACAAGACATATCATTAAAGTTAATACCAAGAATGTTCCTAACCTGTACTTAAGATTTACACAATACCTCATGATTTTCTTCAAATATGTGTACTCAACTTGATAAATTTACATTTACAAATACCTCGTTGAATGTAAAAAAGTTGGTACATATCCAAATATTACAAAATGTAACAAAATCATATACAAACTTCATAAGAGCATCACAAAACTAAACAGCTCCCACTAAATATTTGGTAAAATTAATCCCTAATTTTTTATGCAAATTGCACTAAATGTTTGGTAAAATTTAGGTATCAACACTTCATCCCACAGAAAATCAAGTAAATTTATCCTACTAATCATACTTCTTACCATTTCCATAAGGGTGCGATTGCGTCTTTCAACCACATCATTTTGCTCAGGACTCCTAAACATAGTAAACTGAGCCACTATCCCGGAATCCTCCAAGTATTTGATGGCCCTTTAAGCTATCCAGCATTGCTATACTTGCCATAATACTCTCCACCTCGGTCAAACCTAACAACCTTTATGATATTTCCTAACTATTTCTCGACTTCGGTACAAAAAATCTTGAACTTGTCAAGAAATTCAAACTTTTCTTTAATCAAGTACAGATAGCCATATCAAGAATAGTCATCAATAAATGTGATGAAATAAAATTTTATACATAAGATTGTCATACAAGGTCCACTAATGTCAGTGTGAATAACCTCCAACAGGTCAGAACTTCGAATTGCAGTTTTCTTCTTTATCTTGGTCATTTTACTATATAACAGTCTATGCATGTCTCTAGGTCATTTTTAAGAGCAAGCAGGATGTTGGTCTTTATCAGTCTTTCTACTCTTTCCTTAGAGATGTTGCTAAGCCGTTTATGCCACAATGAATAAGACTGTTCCTTAGGTAGAGGTCTCTTAGAAATAACATTTTTAGCCGTATAAGCAACGTACATATCATTAGAAGACAAACACAATCTGTCACACCCCGAACCCCAACGGGCTCGCGACACCCCTTCGACAGTCGTATTGAACGCGACATCCTAGGACGCGTCACCGACCCAAACGAAACACCCAGAGCCATACGCAAGCGGAAGCGAAATTTAAACAACCTAGACAAGAAACATTCAAGGAGGGGTAGCCAAAAGGCACGTACTCAAAACAAGGATACATTTAATAAAACTTACAACCTTCACACTTACACCACCTTAAACCGGGCTACTAACATCGAACCACGATCATCAAAAGGGCGGTTGTTAGGTAGCCTAATTTCACTATTAAAAAGGAGCATCCAAAAAGGGACGAAGCATCAATGTCCAAAACCACTCCCGGTCTCTGAACCGCACGTGACGACTATTTGTCACTCCAAGCCTGAAAATATTTAACAACGGGAATAAGATAAATCTCAATAAGCAGACAACCTAAATCCCATCTAGGCCAATGCGTACCCATACAAGTCTCAACATGCAATCTAACCATCGACAAATTGGAATCATATAACACATTTACCTCGCTTCTAATCATGCACCAACTCTGCATATTAGTCAAATTGCTAAAATACAATAATATCCCAAGAACATATTACAATCGCTTGAGCGTCATATACACGTGCATTCAATCAATTCAATCAAGCACCTTCCACATGCATGTCCATCCGACTATTCATGACCCGCGTAAACACGCCTCAGGTCCTTTCTCACAGCCCACGTCAACACGCCTCAGGCCCATTCTCACAGCCCGCGTCAACACATCTCAAGCTCAATTTTCTCCAATGACCCGTGTAAACACACCTCAGGTCTAACTTTAACCAATGACCCACGTAAATACGCCTTAGGTCTAACCTGCCTTCACGGCCCGCGTAAACACGCCTCAGACTATTCTCACAAGTGTATGCGCCACATTATTCAATCAATTATCACGTCTTTCACATAATCAAATATCACACAACTATTTCCAAACAACCACAACCCAATTCGCCATACTTACACTAAAGAGGCCACAGTTCCACCAATTCACGTTGCATTTCAACAAGTACCTACAATCACCGTTGAGCGATCACAACCAACTGTCAACTCAACCTGTGCAACCCATAATTTAGCATCAAAACAGCCCACTAGGGGAGACAACAACCATCCACAACTTAGCACACCATTTCGACACAAAACTTGCCCGACATCAATCCATCGAAGTTGCCATAAACCCGATTCGTAACAATCCCTAATTCAACACATACGAATCACGTTCGAGCACCTAATCCACTCACAAAGACAACAACAAAGCAGTCCCCAACTCGACACAAGCAATTCATCATGAGTAGCAATTTCATGCAAAGATCACAACAAATCAGCCATTACATGGCCACTATTCAACCTCATTTGATCTACATTTCAAGCTATAGATTCATCAATGTCAGCCCATAATTCCAGCATTCTACCCCGCCATGATTAGTCCCTAAATTAGCCTCTGAACCACCACAAAGCACCGACAAATTCCGACCATGAACAGTCCCTACGGTCAGCCACCAAATCAGCCCTTAATCTGCACTAATTAACCCCTAAAAGAGTCTAATAATACCCGAAGTCCTAGATGGAGTTTAAAGAGTCGCTTACCTTGAACCTAGGCTAGAGAAGGGCTGAGCAAGGAGCGGTGAGGAGCTCCGGCCAAGGCGGCAGCAGCTCGGCACAGCCGCAACTCCGGCGGACGCGTGGCAGCTCACAGTGGCAAAGGACAAGCGACTACTACTCGAAAAAAGTGGTGAACAGGGGGTTGAAGCAAGGGCGGCGACTAGGCTTACGGGCGGCTGGGGGTTGAGACAATAAAGTAGCAGCGGCAGTCGATGGAGGCTGGACGACGATGAGTGACGGATCCGGTTGACCTCTGCTTCGACTTGACTAAGGCCACATGAACAGGGGAAGGAAAGGGAGAGGAGGGGCGACAGCGATGGCTCCGGGCTAGGATGAGCAGCCGGACGGCGTGCGACGACCAGACGAGTGGCGGCTAGGATGGATAACGGTGGCGGCCAGAAGGGGAGCAAGGCATATAGCCGAAGCATAGGGTAAGCTAGAACAGGCGAAGGGGGAACTACAGCGGCAATAGGGGAGCCAGCGGCGGTCAGTGACAGCACGGCAGATGGGTGGACGATGTGCAGTAACCGGAAGAGCTACGGCGACACGATGGCTGGGCGTCAAGCTGGACGCACGTGCGCAGAAGAGGAAGGGGAAACTCGATGAGGCAAAACAGAAGGGAAAGGGTGATGGTCACGGCGGCTCTAGTTGGGGCAAGCGGAGGCGCGAAACCAGCAACCGGCAATGGTCGAGCAATGGGCAGCAAGAAGAATGCAAGGGTAGTGGCGTGGGGACGAATGAAGAAGAAGTAGAAAAAGAAGAGAAAAGAAGAAAAAAAGAAAAAGAAGGAGAAGAAGGAGGAGCGAGAGAGAGAAGACGTGAGCGTGAGGGAGGAGGGGACATGCATGGGAAGAGGCGCGGTAGAGGAGAGAGAGAGGGAGAGAGTCAAAGAAATCGAGTGCAATCCGACGATCCACGTTCAAACTCGAAATCTATCCGACAGTTCACGGAAAACTCTAATTTATAAATTAGGAAAATGCCAAAAACACTAACTAAAACATACTACGAGAGAGGTCTATTAGTCCAAATCCATATCCAGTCCAAATTTCACATTTCACTAATTCCAAGCAATGTCAACGCTGGCCACAATAATATCGACACATTCTAATTAAATTCATCACAAAACTTCGAGAAATTAGACACCAAAGTTCGGGCTCTAAATAACGATCAAATTTGATCGAGTGTGATTCTAGTGGGCCGAATTTCGGAATGTCACACAATCTGTACAATCCACTGGACATATTACAATACCCAACCTTATTTAAATCAAGAAACTAAGAAACAGCGATGTTCTTAATTTCAAAAGAATAGCCATATATGTCCATACACGATACGAAAACTAAATTCCATCTAAAAGAGTTTACATAAAAAGTGTCTTTTAGCATTAATCTAAAACAAAATGTAGAATTAAGATAACATCTCCCCCAAACACGATGTCAACTTTCTCATTGTTTCCCACAAGTAAGTCTTGATTCATCCTAATTTAGCTTCTTTCGATTTATGAGTCCTTGCATGGTAAACGCAATATGATTAGTTGCATCACTATCTAGCCATCAAGAACAGGATGGTGCTTCTGATAGGTTGGATTCACAAATAAGTACCAAAGAATCATTACATGCAGGCTCACGCTTGGAGAACCAAGTCTTGAACTTTCCACAGTCCTTCTTTATGTGACCTTTCTTCTTACAAAAGAAGCATCGGTCATCATTCTTCTTGAAGAATGTTTTCTTTGGACCCATATCGTTAAATTGATCGGTAGTTTCATAAGTACCTTTATGAGTATGATTTTTGAACTTTTTATCCTTCCTCTTGTGGGAACTAGAAACATGCAAGGCAAGATGCCCTCTTTCATTCTTAAGTTTTTATTCCTCTACCACCACCTTAACTATCAGGTTGTTAATCGACCAAGTCTTATATTGGAAATTGTAGTTTGTCTTTATAATTCCAAAATCAAGTGAAAGGGTGTTCAAGACTTGATGCACAATACAAGCATCAGGAATCGAAACATTAAAAGCTTAAAGCTTCGTCTTTAGGTCTATCATCCTAAGAACATAATCTCTAACTCCAGCAGTACCATCGTACTTCATATTGAAGAGCCTTTGAGGAAGTGTACCAACCTCGGCATTAGATTGAACGCGGTTTCTAGCCTCTAAGGTTGCTGTCATTTCCTTAGCAGTATAGTGTCACGACCTAACCTCGGCTAATGGATTATTAAGACTAAGCCTAACTCGGACCCTCCCAAGCTCTACCAATTTACAACTCAGGGTTTAAATTTTTAACATACAAATATTTTTATGCTTGGAGTCGCCACTAATTATTTGCGGTAAGTCTATTAGAAACCTATATAAAATATAATGAGATATGTTTTATTAATACAAATCAAAGATTCTAAACTCGAGGACTTGATTATACTATATCAAGTCTAACGCCCTTTTAGTACCGTTTTTTAAAAAAAAAAATGTTTAAACAGGCAGTCTGGATCCATTTTATTACCTAGATACCAATATGTAGGATGATCATGCAGATGCGCATTCCACCAATTTAATAACCAATAAGGAAAGCAGTAAATAAATTGCTAAATTAGGAGAATAGTATATCTTAAAGCATATATATTATTAGATAGAAAATCACACAAATAGCCCAATTATGATTTCTAATTAACAAAGCCATCCACTCAATGTGTTCTTTAGAGTTTTCTATTTATTAAGATGAAAACTAACCTACGTGCCATGACATGTAAAGTATGACATGTGGTTAATTAAACCTAACATGCAAACTAGATGACATGCAATTAAATGACCTAACTCTAATGACAGGCGAATAATATTTTTTTGTATTTTTTCCAATGAAATTCGGAATTAAAAAAATACCTAAATTAACATGCAATCTATTCTAAAAAAAAAAAGCAACTTTATTTATTCTAGAACAACTTCTTTTTTTGGTATTTTTTAATTAAAATTCGAAATTAAAAATTACTCAGATTAACATGCAATCTATCCTAATCTATCCTAAAATAACTTATTTTTTGGGATTTTCATGGAAATTTGAAATCTTAAAATACCCTAAATAATATATTAGGATTAGAATAACACCTAATTTAAATTAGGAAATAAATTATCTTAAGTCTCAATTTAAACTAAATAATTCTCCTCTCTTCTAGATACATTTAGGATTCCTTAAACATGCAAAACTTCTAATTTAAATCATATCCAACATATTTTTTGGATTTTCTTTTTAAAAGCAAAGTAAATCGCACGCAAGATAACAACCAAAGATCAACCACCCATACGATCCGCATGATCTTTCTTATCATATTCAAATTAGAAAAGGAAATCAAACTAACGATCATATCTACAGGGTTATAGATATCGATAGGGAGCCGATTATTTGAATTTGGAAAGCAAATAAAATCTATCATCCCATCCAAGTGGTTATGGATAAGATAACGATTTTTGTATTGCCGCATATCATACCTTAAGGTTAAGGTCAGATAATCGTCCAGATATATTGTCAAATTAGGAAAAATTCCTAATTTTTGGTATTTTCAAATATTACGAATATAGCACACATTATCCTAAGGCATCTAGCTAATCACGTAATACTCACGGAATATTCAAAATATTCAAATTAGGAATCTAAATATTTTGAAAATATATCGGATAGAGATTTTTACCTGATTTGTGGATTTCTTTCCAAATTTAAATAGCCAGCGAATCGGAATTGCGATCGTTGGTAGGTGACCGGCGACGAGCGATCGATGGCGGATGCGGCGGCGATGATACGGTGATGCTTAGTCAATCTACAAAACAAATTCATGGGCCACGCTGGTGTAAGGACGCCACAACCACGCGAACGACAAGAAACATCGGGACGGATCAGGGACGGCGCAAGGTGGTAAGCTCTTATTCGACTAAGTATCGGACCAACGAGATCGTCCAAGACGGCGCTAAATGGCAATGAGGATGACGGCAAGAGCCATAGCTCACGGCCACAGGTCTAGCCGTGAGCACAATGGTGACGGTGGGGGTCGACGAAGGACTCGCTGGAGCGGCAAACCCCGGGGGGTCTTGGCAGCAACTGGACGGCAAAGGAGGTAGTGGCTCGCCAGGGTCGGGTCGGTACAACAACAACATGGCATCGAGTAGCAACTAGGCCAGGTGCAGTAGCAGGTCAGGCAGCACGAGGAAACTGAGCATCTCGGGTGTAGCAGCTGGACAGCGCACGTGCAGCGAAAGTCCAACGTAAGAGCAGTGACAACGGCGTCGGGCTTTAGGATGGCAGTGGCATCGGTCATGAGAGTAGCAGTGGCAGCAGCAGGCGATCGTCGTGCGTAGCTCAAGCCAACAGAGGCAGTTGGAGCAGTGCTAGGCCAAGTGTGGCAGCAAGGGTAGGAGCGACCGTGGCTGGGCGACTCAAGCGCAATAGTGGCCGAACAGCTCAGGCACGACGGCTACGCGGCGAGGCAGGCAAGACCAGCAGCGTTAGGCAACAGTAGGGAACGATGGCAACAACAGCGAGTGACGGACAGTAGTGGCGAGACGTGAACGCAAGGTGGGCGCAGTGTGGCAGCGCGGGTGCCGGGCAACACGGCGGTGAGAGGGCACAAGCACGATTGAGCCCATCCATGGTCCTCTTTCACTCTCTCACTCACGTGTGTCTGCTGTGCTCTCAGGGATCGTGTTCTGGAAATTGTGAGAGCTTCCCCAGATTATGAGGCATAACGACATATTTATATCGCATACCTAAGTTAATTGGATGGGTTTTCTAATTCTAGTGGGCTTTGGCTTTGGCTTTATCATCTAATTTTATTTTAATTCCAAATGGGTTGAATTAATTTGGGCTTTTCTCTAATTAAGCTCAATGGACTGATTTAATTTCAAATTAAGACAACCAAGACCCATTACCCCATCCTCTGAATGAACTGAATTTCGCTCGACGCTCGAGCTCGATTTACCAGATGAATTTTTAGCTTACTTGCCGCTATCGGTCCCATACAGAATGCAATTAACCTATATGAACCTAAGCTATATGCTATACAATTTTAATATTTTTGTTTAGGGGTTAAAATTTAATCCTTACTTTTTTATGCAATTAATCACTAAATGGTCGGTCAAAATTAGTCAGCTAGCAAACCACTTTTCAAGTGTTCTTGAATAGATCGCTTCATTGTCAATAAGCTTATCCAATTGCTCTTTTCCTAGGCAGCATAGTGCGCTTTCTTAACTTCAGTACTGGTGACAGTAATATCTGCCAGCTTTTCTTTAGTAAGAGCAATATGAACATCCACTAGCTCTATTCCAAACAGAAAATCCTCTTTTCATTTCTTAAAATTCAATCTAATGAGAACCTCAATGGAAATGAAATCGTCATTTACAGAAAAGGTGACTAGAAAATAAACAAATAATAGAATTAGCATCACATGAGTAATTATCCATAGAGTTACATACATCATCACGTAATCACCTTTGGGTAAAAAATACGACATGCAGTTATTCACTCTCCACATGATAGCGGCCAAGACAATATATTCCTATCTTTCATGAAATCACTACATTTGGGTGTATAAACACTATGATCAGTCACTCCTCTATTCCTCCATGAACCAATACAAAATCACCTCTTTTGGGAGTATGACCACACATTAGAACATGACACGTCCCACCTAAATATGAAACCGATATTTCTCAAATCCAATCAAGTGTGCCACTTTGGCGGTCACTATCCAACTAAATCCTCGAAACTCTCTCATACTAGAATATGAACTTTATGTTTCACATTCACTGTATACATGTAATTTTAGACCTAAAGATAGGGGTATTATCTCTAAAATTACATATCATGCTAATTATATTATTCCATTCATTGATAAATAATGAATTACACTCTACACATTCCTTATGTGGTGATATACATTTGAGCTACCATATGCATTTCAGAAACTATAGAGAAATACAGGAAAAATAAGCAAAAATACCCTAAAAATACACGTACATGGGGTTCTATATGTATTTGCACATCCACAAAAAGCCTTAAACATGTAAAACAAATATACCAAAGTGTAGAGAATTTCGATACAAGCCCGTCGGTACCAAAAACGTCCCAAATGGGCATCGGACGCGCCCTCACATACCGCCGAAAGACGCGACGTGTGCGTGCCTATTCAGCCAGTCAAACCGATCTGAACCGACGGTCTGACTGATTAACCTGTCCAACCTATTAGCGGTCAACGGACCGGTCCAATCGGTTGACGTCAGCATAACGTTATGTCGGCGATTTCCGTGGTGGGACACGCCAATTTATCATAGCCATGCGTGAGGGCATGTGCGCCCTCATTCGGCGACGTGTCGCTCATCAAACTTCTCGTCTCAATGAGTAGATTCCAAATATGCAATAAAATTTAACTTTTATCGGACAACAAATTTCGAAAATGGGCAAAAACTTCTCGGACAAAACGAAAACGGTCATAATCTGCATGTTTTGGTTCTAATCTATGGCAGGCTCTGATACCACATGTCAACCACAAAAATGGCACATCCATGAACACTATAAACAGAAATCGAAACGCATAAATGGAGAAGTTATCGATTCACGCACCTGGCTTGAAATCCATCTAACTTGACGTGGAATTGGCGACAGTTTCCAAACACGAACTCAAGTGCTTCTCTACTATACCCTTCACTGGAATACTGACCTAATGAGATTGCCGTTCATGAGAAAAAATTTCTCTCTAAATCTATATGTGAGTCAAATTGTGCATCATCAGGTTATAAAAGAGACTTGAATGCTATTTATAGAATTGTCGGCCACGGGCCGGGCCGTACTCAACCCACACTAGTTAACCCCATATTAGACTTATTAAAAATCCATATATCTTACCTTTATTAGACCAAACTAATATGGTTAATATCAATTAATAAAGCTCACATTAGGAAATTCTTAAACTTCATGCACATACAAAGTGCAAATTAAGATGCATGGCAATGGCAATGGCAATGGCAATAGGAGGAGATTTAGAAGGCTTGTTGGATTCGATTATAACTTGGGGTTCGAGTTCGGGACAAAGGACATGTTTGGCTACACCTCGGATTTTGCTCCTTCGAGATCTGAGTTTTGTAGCTGATTTTGCATACTACTATTTCGCTTTATGGAGCATTTTCTGTTTTCTTTCAATTCATTGAAGGCTGGATGAAGCTCCAGAGACCTATTAGGCTCGTTACTTCCTTTTATTTTTTAGGAAAATGATATGAATGATCCCTAAACTTTGACTAAATGTGTAATGTATTTCAGAAACTTGTAATTTGTTCAATATAATCCATGAATTTTAGTCCAATATGCAAAGTTGTCCCTAAACTTTTAGGTGCGCATGATAATCCATTATTCTGTTGTTAGGAACAGGTTTGGAACAGAAATTTATTTGGTAATGCAATCTCATTTTTTTATTTATGGAACAAATTTTCAGTCTAGAAATAAGTTTGGAACATAAATAAGAAGTAAAAAATTTCTACTTTTCTATTTCGAAAAAAAAAAAAGAAGAAATAAAAACCCTTTTCATCATTCGCCCTTGCCTCCCGCCTCCTGCCGCCACCCCCTGTCGGCCATCGCCTGTTGATGAATTGAAAAGAGCGTAAGAGAGAGAAATTTTGTGTCATTATCTAATGAATTTCGGTTCTGAGAATATAATTTTTGTATAGTTATCAAATGCATATTTGTGCTTAAAAACTTGTCGATGGAATAGAAATAGAAAAAGGTCAAAAATCTATTTCTAAAACATAATGGTTATTATCCGCACTCCTAATTTATTTAATATGGTCCATAAACGTTTTGTACACGTTCAACTTAGTCCCAAAACTTGGACCATATGAAACTATACAATGTTGTCCATAAATTTGAATCAATAGAGGACAATATTGAATAATTTCATATAATTCAGAGACTTAATTTAATATATACCAAAAGTTGATGAATCGCATTGAATAAATAAAAAGATCAAGGACCACATTATATCTTTGGTCAAAATTCAAAGATTATTTATATAAATATCCCTTATTTTTTGCTTAGTAACTTAAGAATAGTTTTTCGACAAATTATTTTGTGAAAGGAACGGTTAACGAACAGGGATAGGGTTCTCTATGCTTGATCAAATTTAGATAAAGGGGGCCTAATTCCCTAAAATATCCTAAACTTTAAGTCTAGACCCAAATCTACTCCAAACTTTTTTTGTCACGTAAAAAATCACAAACTTTCAATGAATTCCCAAATCTACCCTCTGTTACATTTCATCATATCTACACCGTTAAAGTCAACTATTGTGCCACGTGTCGATCTTTCGTTTTTTATTTGACTTTTTCGCTCTCCTCACTATCTCCTAAGCGAGAAAATATTGGGTGGTCCGGGACCTCCACGAAGGAGTGGTCCCAGACCACTCAGGAAGCGCCACATGGTCCACGTGGCGCTTGTGGGGCAGACTCGCCAGCCCACGATTTTCTCCACAAAAAATAATTTCCATCCTCTTTTCTAGCCTACACGCTAGCCCTACGTGCCCTCTCCCTCTATTCGGCAATTCTCTCTCCTCTCCTCTCCATCCTTTCCTTTCCTCATCAGAAAACGAAGAAGAAAAGCAAATATATTTCCTCTCCAGCGTCTCCCTCTCCGGCAAACGCACTTTCAAATTTTGAGTCTCTTTTTTGGCTTTCGGATTTTGCTTCTCCACTGGTTTCTACTCCAGCATTTGTCAAGCGGCCATTCCCTGCCATCGCCGACGAAGCACATTAAGGCCACCCCTCGCACGCTCGAAAGGGAGTGAGGTAGAGGCCGAAGGGCGGGTGACCGCCCCTCGACAAGAGCTTCGGGTTCTCACAGTTTTTCGAGAGCAACAACAAGCTTAGGGACGAGGTTGGGAGAGGGCTTTTTTTTTTTTGTCGAAGGTGGCAGCTCCCAAGGCGAAGGCTCCTGCTACCACCAAACCCAAAGCAGCTGGTAAGCCGAAAGCTGTGGGTGTGAAGAGAAAGGTGACTGAGAAGCCGAAGTTGAAGCCCACAGCAAAGGCGGTGCAGACTTCTGCGAAGGTGATGCCCTGTGAAGAAGGTTGCCCCGTGAAGCTAAAGACAATGCCGGTGAAGAAGGCCAAGAAATGAGTCGGTACTATCTTCTTTACTAGGGTAGGGGATGGTAATTTTGTAGTCGAACATGTTGAAAATATATCTCGAATTTGAGCGCGAATTGAAAATTTGAATATTTTGGATTGGATATTTTGCGGACATCCGAAATCAAGCAAAGCAAAAAAGGCGTGAGTTCCGGATTGGAGTTGGAGTCCGCGGTTTCAAATTGGAAAGTCCAAGTGGACTTTGATTTACACAATGACTCGGTCAATGTGTCAGAAGAAGAAAGAAATCAATGAAAAGCAGAATTATTTCCTCTATTGGAGTCGGCAAGAAATAAAAGAAAGAAAATAGAAAGAATAAGGGCCTGTTTGGTAACGTGCCAAACAGTGAAAATTTCTGTTCTTTTATTTCCGGAAATAGTTGAGAAACAGAAATGCATTTGGTAAACTTTTTGTTCCCGGGCATATTTTTGCAAAAATTTGTGCCCAGAAACAGTTTTGGAAGAGAAATAAGAAGTAAAAAAAAGTTGCTTCTTGTTTCTCGGCACAATTTTGAAAACGAGTTCTTTTTCTTTTTTTCTTTTCTTCTTTATGTTGTTATTCTTTAGGCTGTGGCTGGCCGCCAACGATCAGCCATAGCCCAGGGCCGACGAGGGCGTCACGGCCCTCGCCAGCCGTCGGCGGAGGCGAGGGTGAGGGCTAGACCCTCGCTACCTAGGAGAGGTGGCTCGCCGTCGATCATGGCGAAGTTGGCTTCGCCATGGGTCGCGACAGCAAGGCTTGGCCTCGCCCGATCTGGGCAAGGCCGACCTCGCCATCGCGACCCACGATGAGGTTGGCCTCGCCCAGATCGGGCGAGGCCGAGCCTCGCCGTCGCGACCCACGGCGAGGTCGGCTTCGCCGTGGGTCGAGACGGTGAGTAGGGGTGTCAAAAGTACCCGCTCAAACATGACCCGACCCGAACCGACCCGATCCAAACAAGAAATTTTTATATTGGGTCGGGTTAACCTTAGGTTGTTTGGGTAACAATTAAAACAAGACTTCAACTTATTTTGGATCTACCCGAGCCCGTCCGAAACAAGCCCACCCATTTGTCCTTCTTGTTCCAACTTCCAAGCGTGCCATCTTCTTCTAAAGCTCCAAACCGAGAAGTCAGTGACGGACGGAAACTTCATCGTCGCCTTCCGTCCTTCCTTCGACCTCCATATCCGAGGCTCTCGCGAGCTTCAAGTTCGCCTGCCGGAGATCCCTCTCCCCGCGACCTTTTGTCTCTCGCGAGCTTCGTACTTCGACGGCGACGACGGCGACGACGCCATGGGACAGATCTTCGACAAATTCCAAGGTACCATGACCTTTTGTCTCTCTCTCTCCCCGTTCATCTGTCTTGACACAGGACGATCCGGGGGGCGTCGTCGTCTCCGAGAGATCTGCTGTCGTTTCTGGCTCCATGGCGATTCTCTCTCTTTGCGTCGAAATCGATGTTGGTCGTGCGACTACACACGAATCGTCCAGAGCTTCTTTCCAGATAAACGGATCCGCTCGATGGGTCGCGAACAAAGAATCGGGTCGTCCCCTTTTAAGGGGACGAGAGCCTGTTTCCTCACTACCTAGAGTTTACTGGTTCTACGTACAGGCTGCCGATGACTCTCCTCGGGTCCTTTCGACCCGTAAGAGTTTCGGTTCGTGTCTCGCGGTGACGGAATTCGTGCCTGGGTAGACTAGATAGCTGTTGGGTTTTTTTTTTTTGTGTCTGGCGACAGACCCCGTTTCGCCGCATGTTGGGCTTTCTCTTGGGTTTGGCGCTGCGGATTGTGTGTTCCGTGTGGGAATCGGACGCATGTGAATTGCTGAACCTGCGTCTTTGATAGAAAAAGATACGGTTTTTGGCTTGCTTTCGTGGTTGTTTATCTCCGACGTGTTCTGGGTTGGCTTGCAAAGAGGGTTTGGAGTTTTTAAATTGCAGTTGAAAGTTCAGCTTCATTGGGATCTAATCTGGGGGACTTCGTCGAGATGCGTCTTGCGACGAGAGTGCTAGTCTTGCCTGAACGCTGTTACCTTTTTCGTTGAGTTGAGTATTGTGTGTTGAATTGAAAGTTTAAGAGGAGCTATTGTTTGCTTTTGATATTTGTTAAGGTGTGTCCCCAGGCACTTGTTAAATAGCCAAATGAGGATTGTGTCGCTTGCTTGATAACTGATGCCGTTTGGTATTTTTCTCAAGCAGTCGCAAACAAGCTTAAGATCCCGACGATTGTGTCGAGCGAGGTGTACTAGTATCTCTTCAATTTCTGCTTTCTCTGCCTTGTCCGCTCTGAGAGAAAAGAGTTGCCTCCAATAAAAGGTGTGCCTTCTAGCTAAATTGTTAAAAATCTTTGCATGTCTCAGCAATCTGGATTCTAGAGGCAAGTGGTATTTGTATTTTGTACAAATAACTGATGCCGTTTGGTATTTTTCTCAAGCAGTCACAGACGAGCTTAAGATCCCGAGGATTGTGTTGAGGTGTACTAGTATCTCTTCAATTTTTGCTTTCTCTGCCTTGTCCGCTCTGAGAGAAAAGGGTTGCCTCCAATAAAAGGTGTGCCTTCTAGCTAAATTGTTAAAAATCTTTGCATGTCTCAGCAATCTGGATTCTAGAGGCAAGTGGTATTTGTATTTTGTACAATATGACCAACCTTGTATGCTTTCAGTAGATTTCATGTGCTTGTTTTACTTCCATCTTTCTCCACTTAAATTTTACTGCTTCGCAAACACCTTTCTAGGATACTCATTGGAACAGCATGCCTTTGAAACTTCCATATATACTGTATGGTGGGCTGCTTTCTTTGTCCAGCACTAAGCAACAAATGGGTACTTTACACTTTAGATAAGACATAAAGATTAAGTTTAAATTGATTGTTGGTTGCGGTGAATACCGATTTATTGCTTCTTGAATGAATCAATTTGTGTCATGTTAGATTTTAGAAATCGCGGGTCCATGGCAATAATCAATGCTTAGCTGTTGAAGTTAATCAGTGTGATGCAAATGGGGATTCCCTTTGACTACTTTCTGTTGTGCTGTTCTCTTGTCTTGGTGTAGATATGCTATTTCCTTCATAACCATTATGAAATAGACGATATGCATGTTGTTCACCATGGTTCGACTCATCAGCCTTGATAGAGCTTTGAAAATAATCAGTGGACCGAAAGCTCTTTAGTGATGTAAAATGTTAATACGACGAAATCAGGTTCCTGAGGTAATTCATTATTTTGAAGCTGTTCATGCTTGCTCTTGAGATAGAAGTTACTTTACCATGTCAACTTTTTATGGCAATGATAGTTTTTGTTGATTCTGGAATGTTAATTATTTTTGCTGATTGTTAGATGTCTTCATCGACGGATTCTAGCCTCACAAATAAAAGGAAGAGATCCATTATGTGGGATCACTTTAAAAGGATTCCATGTATAGACAAGAATCAAGAAAAGGCTGAATGTTTATATTGCGGGGTTCACATTGGTTGTTCTAGTACTCAAGGGACTAGTTCAATGCATCATCATTTAGATAGATGTAAGGAATATCCATATGCAAACATCGAGAAAAGGCAAAAAAATGCCTCGGGTCAACCTGTTGGGGTTGGTAGTTCACCATGGAAATTTGACCAAGATGCTAGTAGAAAAGAACTAGCGACCATGTTCATTCTAGGTGAATTGCCCTTTAAGTTTGTAGAAAATGAGGGTTTTCGGCGATTTGTGTATAGAATCCAGCCAAAGTTCTCACTCCCTACGCGTAACACGTTGAGGAGTGATTGTTATGCGTTATACATGGAGGAAAGAAGAAAATTGATGAAATATTTTGCCGACACATGTCCTAGAGTTTGTTTGACGACCGACACATGGACCTCTTGTCAAAATTTGACTTATATGTCTCTCACTGCTCATTTTGTTGATGCTGATTGGAAGTTGCAGAAGAAAATCCTAAATTTTTGTCAAATCCCGGGTCATTCTGCCGAGAAAATAGGAAAGGCGGTTGAGAAATGTTTGACTGGTTGGGGGATTCAAAGTATTTTTTCCATTACCGTGGATAATGCAAGTTCAAATGATTTGGGAATTCAATACTTGAAAAGAAGACTTAATTCTTGGAACACTCTGGTATTGAGAGGTGAATTACTCCACATGAGGTGTTTTGCTCATATATTGAGTTTGATTGCGAGAGAGGGGTTAAAAGACATAAATGATTCCATTGTTAGAATACGTTCGGCTGTACGTTATGTGAGGTCTTCTCCTGGGAGGTTGAGACGATTTAAGGATTGTGTTGAACTAGAGAATATTGAGTCCAAGAGTCTTGTATGTTTGGATGTGGAGACTCGTTGGAACTCGACATATATGATGCTGGAGGCGGCTTTGAAGTTTCAAAAAGCTTTTTTCTTAATGGAAATTCAAGATAGCAAATTTGTTGAAGAACTGTCCAAGGCGAAAGGGTTGCCTACTAGTGATGATTGGGATTATGCCCGTCACCTTCTTCCTTTCCTGAAGTTGTTCTTTGATACGACTTCAAAAGTTTCGGGTTCTTCTTATGTCACTAGTAATGATTTGGCAAAGGATGTCTATGGGCTTTTTGGGATGATCAATGAATATTGTGAGAAAGAGGATAAAAGTTTGCAGGAAATGGCTAAAAGAATGAAGACCAAATTCAGTAAGTATTATGGCAACGTGAATAACATCAATCTTAATTTGTTCATTGCTTGCATACTTGACCCTCGACATAAGTGGGAATATGTGAAATGGTTGATTAATGATGTTTATGAGAGCAAGCAAGCAGAAATTTTATGTGATAAGGTAACATCATCGCTGACATCATTGTACGAGCAATACCGCACTGGTAAATACCCCCAAGGCAACTTGAGATTAAAGGGTACAAGGACAGTAAATGTGTCAAAGTCTCCCGTGGTTGGTGCGGACTTTATGACTGCAAAGTATCTTAGCCAAACGGGACAACAAATTTTGGAAGAAAAATCTGAATTAGATAAATATTTGGAGGAAGGATGTGAACGTTATAGCCCCGACTTTGATATCTTAACTTGGTGGAAAGTTAATTCTTCGAGATATCCTATCCTCTCTTCCATTGCTCGAGATATTTTAGCCGTGCCCGTTTCGACCGTAGCATCAGAGGCCGCATTCAGCACGGGAGGTTGTGTACTCGATGTCTTTCGTAGCTCCTTGACCCCAAGAATGGTGGAAGGTCTTATATGTGCTCAAGATTGGCTACGATCCTCTCCACTTTCACTTTCAATTGAGGATGACTTAGAAGAACAAGAAAATTTTGAGTCAGGTCAGAAAACATAATTGTGGAATATTTATTCTTTTCTATATTACAATGGATACTTGAGTTTTCATTTTGATTGTGAATTTAATGCAGAGTGTTCAACTACAATAATGGAGCCGAACTCGATATCGGTTTCTCTTGATGATTGATGAAGTTGGAAATTGGTACTTGCTAAACTAATTTTTTTTATTCTTAATGCAAATTTACTTGTGTCTTCTTTTCTAACTTTGCTCGACATTCTCAATTATTATGTAAGTTCCATGATGGGCTTAATTACTACTTATTTTTCTTGAATTGGGTGACCTTGAATGAACAGTTGAGCTTTGAGACATCTGCTAAGGAGGACTACAATGTTGATGCCTCATTTTTGTGTATTGCTAAAGCTGCTCTTTCTAACGAGCATGAGCAGGACATGTAAGTATAACTTGTTTACTCATGTCATATGTGATTGATTCATTCCAGTTTCTTATGGTTGTCTATCACTTCAGATTCATTCAATGTGATAACTTGCTGAATTCAATGGAATCTTCAATGAGACTGTTATGTTTATGATTTGCCCTTAACCATTTACATGGGATGCATTATACTTGAGTGTCTGGTATTAAATGTTGGTTGATTTCTGTGAAAAATTAATATTGTTCTGACAAGGCTTATGCTGGAATATTGTATTATCAGATCTCTTTGCTTTGTGGTGATCTTTCAAAATTGCTTGCAGATATTTCCAGGGCATCCCTGAGGCTATTTCAGACTCAAAGCAAAGAGGCGGATGTGCATGCTGATCAAGAATGACTTGACAATAATATTATAAATGGTAGCGGAATTTCTTCATTGTTTGGGATTCTGTTGATACCTCCTGCCATTCCACGATCTCGGCAACTAATTTTCCCAACCAAGATATCCTGCATTAGTCGCCCTATCTTTTGATTCCAGAATGTAGAATCTTGGCTGCTTGTTCTTTTTGGTTGTAATCCAAAACAGAGTGTTTGAATTTGATGTACTGGTTTAACCCTTGTTTGCCATCGGAATACCTTTTGATTCAATGATGAATCATTATTCAATTGTATTCTATGCTGATATGTTGAGATTATTGGTCATGCGCACTCGTCAAGTATACACAACAAGGAATTGTTTGATATTGGCTGCATATGTTGCACAAAAAGATACTTGAAAATGATTAGTATACACAACAAGGAATTATTTTTCTTGAATTGGTTGCGATGCTGCGTGAATCTCGGAGGCTAGTTTGCAAGTTCCTCTTCGTGGAAATGATTAGTAAACCTCTAAACACGAACCCGACCCGACCCGACCCGAACCCGAACCCGACCCGATTGTGCGGCTATATCATGTTCGGGTCTTGTTTCGGGTCGGGCCAAGCACATATATCCATTGTTTCGGGTCGGGTTGGGTATCATGAAAACCCGACCCGACTCGACCCGTTGACACCCCTAACGGTGAGGCTAAGCCTCACCCGATCTAGGCGAGGCCAACCTCGCCATCACGACCCACGGTGAGGTCAGCCTCACCCAGATCGGGCGAGGCTGAGCCTCGCCATTGCGGCCCACGGCGAGGCTCAATCTCGCCTGATCTGGGCGAGGCCAGCGATGAGGCAAGCAGCCAGGGCCGCAATGCTTTGGCCTATGGCCGGTCGCCGACGCCGGCGACCGGCGATGGCCAAAAAAGGGAAGGGTAGAAAGAAAAAAAAACAATATTAAACAATTTAAAATATTATTAATAAAAAGAAATTTTGTGTAGTTACCAAACATATTTCTGTTTTTTCTATCTCAGGAATAGAAATTTTGGATAGTTACCAAACACCTTCAAATGCTCAGAAATTGTTTCCGAGCATAGAATAAAAAAGAATCATTTCTGAGTAGAAATAGTTCCCGAGCACAGAATGATTGTCATGCGCACCCTAAAAGTATTCTTTCCTAATTCTAGTGGGAGTCACAATCAACAGGGGGAAAGTCCAAGCCAAGCTTGGTTGACCGAATTCTGAGTCGGTCGCGTTTTCTTCCTGAGTACACATTTGTGCCCTTGTTGATGACTAGAGCAGCGACGAATTCTTGAAGCGCCGCATGCGTGAGTGCTTGTTGTTCTGCGATGGTTGATGTACATAAGGACTTCTTCGTTGGGGCTTCCAAGTTCGATAATTACATCTAGGTGTTAGTGTTTATTTAGCCGATTAAATCTTGTGATAAGATTTGTGTACAATTCTTTCATGAGATTGAAAGATTTTTTCGTGAAGAATGGTGGGGCTAAACGCTGCATGAGCTATTAAGTGTAATTGGAGTTTAGAAAACACTTAAAGAGTTTGAGTGACTCGAATGTGGTTGTAATCTCTGTTGTATCGCTTGACCTATAGTGGAATTCTATGCTGCTCTCCCTGTGGACGTAGGTCGCTACGACCGAACTACGTAAATCTGGTGTCCGATTTATTTTTTATTCTGTCATGTTATTGTTCGATCGTTTGGCTTCCGCAACAGAACATTTTCATTCGCAGCATGAACCCATGTTATATGCTTGCTGTCCATTTTGCAGCCGAAAAGACAAGAGGGGATGTAATTTTGTGGTGTTGTCTCATTCAGCTGGGGAAGACCTTGTCATGAATTACTCAGGAAATAGTAGATGCTGATTCAACAGGGTGTCCAGTAGTCTTTTGTAGTCCTTCTTACTTCTATTTGGTGTGAAGTATTCGAAGATCTGTGATGCAATTATAGCATTCTAATTTCCGCTCGAAGAGGGTCTCGTGTTGCTTTGATTGTTTCTTGCTTTAATTGATGTAGGCTTCAGATCAATCACAGATGTTAGATTTTGGTTGTCATGGGGGTTACAGGTTCGGTATTGTTGCAGCTTCATATTCCCTGCTCGGACATCGCATTCAGCATGATTCGAAATTGCATGACCCCTATTTGGTAATCTGATTTAGGTGAGGAACACTTGCTTCTCGAGAATGATTGCTTGAAAGAGTGAATGTGAAATGCAAGCCAATATGTGAAATTTCTTGGGACTGCATCATGTTTCCCGGAGTTGTCGTTCAAATAAGTGGCTTAGTCTCCCTTCTGGAAATGTTTGCTTGATGAAAACTCTGAATGCTTTAAAAACAGTAGTCTGTCTCGAATAGGCAGCATACCAGTACATGGTGCTTAGCATTGCCAAAAGAGATGTGCAAATTGCAGATTTTCTGTAGCCTGTTTATTGAAGGCTCTTCGAGCACCCAAGTGCCGTGAGTTGAGCTTTAAGTGGCAACAATTTTATTCTTGTGACAAATGCTTTGTCTCTCGACTTTCCCTGGTTAATCAAATACAGTAAGATATCGAGGATCTTCCAGCTTGCTCAATATCAACAAGATTACAGTCTTGTCAATTTTTTTCTTGGTTTTGCTGAGCGACTAACGAGTGTCCAACTAAGAACAACACTGCAAGTGTTGATGGGGATGAATTGTGAGCGACCGGAGTTACGATCTAGTCCCAACTAACGAAATTCAGTATCTTTGTAGTAAGTAGGTGATAATCACTGTAAGAAAAGACCGAATCTTTCGTACCGGTACATAGGATTTCTGGATAATTTTCACTACAATGGTTTCGGTTGATTCCCAAGTTGAAAGCTGCTCATTTTGTCAAGCACCCAACAAATGGAGAGCTAGATTTGAGAAAATGGTACAGATCATACTAGACAGGAAGCGTCTTTAGAAAGTAACAAAATCAAATTATATTTGAACTGGTAACGACATGCCACAAAACAGCATATATTTTCGTATTGACCGAGACAATTAAGCATCATGTTCATGATTATGACTGTCAATAAGTTAATTTCTTCAATCTATAACCAAGAAAGGGGAGAGCTGAGGTCATGGAGGGAAAACATCAAATAAAGATTCAAAGTGGATCTCTTTTCTCAAATAAGGATCCCAAGTAGATAATGCTTCAATTAAAGACTCAAAGTGCCCAAACTAGTCTCAAATAAAGACCCAACTTGCCGACCAGCCAAATGATCACTGGCCGGCGACCGTCAGACATTTTCCGGTGCCAAAATAGGGGCAATTTTATCTTTTTTTTTCTTTTTCCTTTTTTCTTTTCTCTCTTCCCTCTTGTGGCCATCGTCGGCGAAGGCCGCCCTTGCCTAGGCGAGCGAGGGCAAGGGCAGCCTTCGCCGGCATCAGGCGACGACTGCCCTCACCTGGGCGAGCGAGACCAGCCCAACGCTGGCAAAGGCTGCTCTTGCCTAAGGCCGGTGGACGTCGCCGACTGGAAAATATCCGACGGTTGCCGGCCGACGAGCTAGGTCCTTATCTGAGACTAGTTTGGACATTTTGGATTCTTAATTGAAACATTGCTCATTTTTTATACTTATTTGAGAAAAGAGACCCGTTTTGGATCCTTATTTGACATTTTCCCTCTCACGGAGCTTGGATTTCCCAACAGTACGACAAAACCGTCACGAATTCTTTGGCCAATGTCCCGACAGACGCGGTCACCCTCTTCAACTATGCCGCGGTCCGGAACCAGAGATCGTCCAAATTACGCAAGAGCAACGTTGGGAGCGCGGGCTGACCCGGCACGGTATCTCCACTTGTTTAACGAGCGATGAAAGGCCATTAAGAAAAGTTGGATCTCCTTAGAATCTGCATAAAGAATGGTTAGCCCATAATAAACTACAGTAACGCAAATCTCGTCGTCTTCAGCTTCGCGGGGGCAACCTTCTTCACAGGGCGTCACCTTCGCAGAAATCTGCACGGCCTTCGCCGCGGGCTTCAACTTCGGCTTCTCGGCCGCCTTTCTCTTCACACCCACCGCAACTTTTGGCTTCGCGGTTGCTTTGGGCTTGGCGGCAGCAGCAGCCTTCGCCTTGGGAGCTGCCGCCTTTGACCACAAAAAAACAAAAAAAAAATTGCCCCCTCTCCCAACCTCGTTCTTAAGCTCGTTGTTGCTCCTGAAAAACTGCAAGAACCTGAAGCTCTTGTCGAGGGGCGGCCTTAATGTGCTTTGTGGGCGGCGGCAGGGAATGGCCGCTTGACGAACACCGGAGTGGAAACAAGCAAAGAAGCAAAATCTGAGAGCCAAAAAAAAGATTCAAAATTGGAAAGCGCATCAACCTGCCATTAGGCAAGGCATCCGCACGCGAATCCCTCCCATCATGCAACTCCAAGACGACCCATACGCCGATCGCCTGGACCTCTACCTCGAGATCAACGACAAAGTTGTCCCCACCGACGAGGACGACCACATCTCCGATGCCATTGCTGTCGCCAGGTCCGACGAGAACCAAACCGGGCATGGACTTTCCAATCCAGCTAAACACGCTGCTCCCTCACAACGACTGGCAATAACGCAGCGAGGCGATCTCAGCCATCACAGATCCGATGGCAGGGAGTTGCCAAATTTCGTGACAGTGAGCGAGGTGTTGAAGTACTCCCTGGCCTGGGTGACCATCCCCATTGGCAGAGACCGTCCAAGCGTTGAGCAAGTCCGAGTCAAAAAAAAAAGTTCGGGGATAAATTTGAATCTAAACCTAAAGTTGAATTTTTTTTTTAGGGAATTAGGTCAATAAAGTGAGCGGCTCGCCAGAATGGTGCAATCAAACAACTTTCGTAAATTTCATGCCAAACGAGAATCCTCATTTTCGTACCAAACATACAATCGGGAGAACAGAAAAATGTACGGGAGTTCACTATAACCAAACTCGAAAGTGAAAGCATTTTCGGAGATCAAACGCAACCGTCACATGCGTTAGTCATTTCAAGTTGTTCATTTCAAGTTGTTCTTCCCATTGATTCTCCGAAGCACGAAGAAATTGATTCTCTGATTCATAGAGAATCTTCTTACAAAGGATGACAAAAGTTGTATGAATCAAATCAATGATGCATCGCAAGTAGATTAAGCTAAACCGGCTCAAATGTTACCATCTGCTAAGGCCAGAATTGGCACCAAGCAAAAGGCACATTCAAGTTCCCCGCTGAATGCTCTGTTCCCAGTACACAGACCGGGGACGAGAAAATGATGGCAAAACGAATCGGACACTATGCGTCATACTTGCAAAGGTTATCGAATCCCATGTATTCGTGCCGGTGAATCTTTCCTATCATGTTCGATACGCCGACTCCACCTGACAAAACGAAAATCATAATAAAATTCCAAGGACAGTCTCATCAAAGAAATTAGAAGACAATAAGCTACTAATGGCGACACGAGTAGATTTTGAGACTAGGGAAGAGAGCATAGAGTACAAGACATGCCCTAAAGAAGTACCGAGTACTCACCTAGCGAGATGGCACTGACGAAAATTGTAAAGGCTAAAATGAAGATGATAAGGGACGCCCTTCCGAGTACTATAATAAGCTTTCGCACAATATGTTGTCCTACCAGAGCAGCAAATGTAGCGACCATAACAAAATAGAGTGCTGCATCACAAATGGTAACGTTCATGGTCGTCAGAAGACTATGCACACAATCTTTTCTGCGTTTCCTTAAATATTTGCAAATTAGTTTTGGGAAGAGTTTATCATGACCGTTGACAATCAAGAATTTTCAGCGGGTTATAAAGATCTTATATAAATTCCATGGTGCAGGAACTTACCGTAAGGAACAGGAAAACGATTAAGAAGATAGTATTCTACAACAGACATGGACGAGGAAAAGGTCATTGCAAAGGTCGCTGTGGCACTGGAGACCTGCATAAAAGCAACAGAAGCAAAAGGCATGAAAATTGAAATACTTTGTAAGCTTAAATTGTGGTACTGTTGTCTCTCCTTTTTTACTAAAAATCAGGTTGCCCTTACTCCCCAAAGCAAACACAAAAAGGAAATTTGATGCATTTCTCAAGTATCTTTCAGTTTGCAGCATCCCCTGATAGCACTCAATCAAGGCATGCTTGCATTTGGCTAGTTGCAAAGACTGCAACAGTTTAGTATACAGCAGTGCATCACAGGCACCTCTAGACCAGAAAGATGTTGCTAGTCTGTATTAAAGCTTCTTTATCAATTTTTAATTCAGCCTGCATAGTACTTATAACAAATTCCTGAATGAATTTTGGCAGGACAATCATGCCATTCTAGGCCAGCAATATCAGAACAGTGGTTAAGACTTGAGAAAAGTATGCTAGAATCTGAGTCGCATCATCTGTTTTTAAGCTAGGACAAAAGAGAGGTCAGTGAACAAACAGTGACATGTGTTGGAATGATACAGTAGTTATAACTTGATCCACCAAAAAAAAAAAGCAAAAAACTCACCTCAGGAGGGATTCCCAGTTCCAAAAATAGTGGCCCCATTATAAATCCTCCACCTAGTCCAAGTAGTCCTCCTACTACTCCAGCCAGGACACCACAGGCACAATAAAGGGCCAATTGGTGCACCTTCAAATTAGTGCCATGATCTCCCTTGGAAGCAATTACTCTCCTTCCCTTGTATAAGCTAACTGCCTCGTGAAGAGATACTGCAACAGAAACTGGAATCTGCATAGGTTGGGTAACGCTTCAAAATTAGTTATAACTTATGGGAACCAGTATCTCCAGACCATAATCAGATACCCAGTCATGGGCCAACCTTGATCATTACTTATATCTACCTATCTATTGAAAGTCAATTATCAAAACATCAAAATTAGAGAAACAAACTTGTCTTAACAAACCTGTAACAGGTTAAGTACCCAGTACGCAACAGAACAAGTAGCTGTATGAGTCTGTCACCAAGAATTCAATAACAGTATGTGTTAGCCCCCATATCAATGCAGACAGAGAAATTTTCAGATTCAAAAATTCTTAAGAGTTAATTAAAGGAAGAAGAAAACCTTGGCAATCTGCAGGACAAGAAATGCAGCCCAAACAAAGACAAGAAGTCCGAGCTCCTTCCAGCAAACGTTCTCAATGATTGTGACCTGCATCAGTACACCAGATTAGATACTTGAAAAAACTGTTTTACTGATTATAAGGTCAGCAAAGTCACCTCCGTTTTTTTTATGCTTTGCTGTGGGCCATTGCCTGGACCACCAGGAAGAGGCTTGTATTCCACTTCTGTGCTACCATTTCCTGAAGAATATGAAATGGTGATTTGGAACAATCAGAGAATAGATTCTGCAGAGAAGAATGTAAAACAAGCAATCTAAAAGAATTGCTCAAACTCACCAACAGAATTGAGATTCTTCACAGCTTCCTGTTGTCAGAAGCAATTACAGTTAAAATCGTTAGCATGGAGTTTGCCAGCATTGAAATGGCTATTAAACTCACAACTGCAAATAATTATAAAGATTCATTTAGTGGCAGGACACTTGAAACAATTTCTCAATCCATCTCCTGGAATAGTCTTACTCATAAAAAACTGTTTTGCCTCCAATGCATACATATTAAGAATGATCATCTTTCAGTAGAGGTGAGCAAGATGGATTGCCCGAACCGGGACCAAACCGGACCGACCAGTTTGGTCCGATTCTCGATTCCTAAAAGTGGAAACGGTTTCCAGGCGGTCTGGTTCCCAGTTTTAGGTTAGGAACCGGACCGGACCGATAAATATATATATTTTTCTAATTTTTCCATATATATTTATTTACATTTTAAATTTTTTGAAAAAAATAGAAAGCCTAATCTAATTTTTCTAATTTCCTCTCGACTTTACCAATAAGTGATTAGTCCAATTAGAGCCGGACCGGACTGGACCGATGGTCCCGTCCGGTCCACAGTCCCAAGATTAGCCGGTCCTGTCCCTGGTCCTAGAAATTGGGAACCGGTCCTCCCGGTCCGGTTCCCGGTTTTTGGGTTGGACCGGATTGGACCAGGAACCGATCACCCCTATCTTTCAGCACAACCAGGTTTTATCTTGGGTCGGACAGTTCAACTCTTTGCATAAAAAAATGCACATTCCAAAACCAAATACTGAACCAAATACCTTTTTCAATATGGTTTCCTTTTTCCACGTCTCGACTCCTTTTAAGAATGCCTTGGTGGAAGTGCCTGTAAAGCACAAATAATTATCGAATGTTAATTCTTTGTGGAAAAGCTAAGTTCTAACCAAAATTTTGTCTTTGACAATACTTTACCGAGGAAGAGAATAATTAATAAAACTGTGACCATCCAGTCAGCAAATATCACATTGAAGGCAACTCCTAAACTGATTCCCAGCATGAGCATTGGTTGGATGAGCAGCGCCAGGTCATAGTCAATTATAGGCATATCCATTGTAGGATGTCGGAGTTTGAGATTATAGTAAACGGTTGATCCTGCAGCACCCATGATCATACCTGGCAATATAAAAAATAGCAAATCAGAGTCTCCCCATTGCATGAAAATACAAGGCAAATTAAGCTGATGGCCAATGAAAGGCAGCTAATTCAAGAAATCAACAGCCAGACAAAATTGCCAATTTAAATAAAAAAATATCATTCATATACTTCAAATTATCAAATCCCAATTCTTGGCAGATCAAATTTTACAATTCAACACGATGATAATCAACTGAAGAACGAAAAAAAAAATTTGGTGCCAAGGACACGAGAAATCAGTTAGCTAAACAAATGAAACGTCAACACCATATTCAAGTTAAACCCAAAACTTCAATCTGCAGTAAAACTGCAGTGAGAGATTGACTCTTGTGTTTTAAAATCTTAAGTAAGTATGCATAATACCCTTTTTTCTTACATTTTGAAATAGCAGTAGCTGACTTGGGATCAAAGCCTATGATCAGAGTCAGCATGGGAACAAAGATGCCGCCACCGCCCACACCACCCACGCTCCCAAAGGCCGCTCCGAGGAAGCCAACAATGGAACCAACAACAATTTGCCAACCGAGTTCCATGTCCTGCAGGGCACAATCCTTCATTACAATCCGTTCATAATCCACCGTAAAGAAGTGTAAAACACATGACACATGGCCAGATCGATCGGCCAGATGAAGCGAAAGAAGCAAACATTTCAGCACTTTCATGTTCCAACAGGGCCGACATTGTAATTCAGGCGACGAATGTTTCACATACCACCTCGCTTGGTGATTTACCAGTCCAAGATGCTGATCTCTATGCGTTTGATCAGCATAAAAGAAAGATAAACAATCACAACAAACGTAAACTCAAACAAGATTTGCTTTAACAATCGTCAAAAGCATTCGAAACAAGCCAAACGCGCTGAAGCTGCAACATGGAGCTCAAAAATCCGAATTTACCGGCCAAACATGCTGATAACCCGCCCCATCGGATTGCCACAAGAAATTCACCGCTCTGGATAGGAAACCCGGAACAGTTTCGCCCGCCTCATCGACCCCTGAAGGCTCGCGATTCAGCTTCAATCCCCGCTCGGCGGAAGCAAGCAGAAGCGCGAACGTGAGGTTGACGAAGATCATGGTCACGGATCTCCGACCTCTCCATTGCGCTCCCCCAAGCATAGCCATCTGTGAAACTCCCTCTACCTTCTCTCTCCCTCCCTCCCTCCTTCCCTCTCTACCCCCGCGAATGAAAGGTCGAGCGAGGGACTATATCTCCAACCGAAGAAGCTCTTCCAAACCGGCAGCTTCCTCGGAGGAAGGACGGCTTCTCGCTACGCAACGACACGAGGAAAATCGTCGGCTTCCCGAGAGAGAAGACGCCGCGAAGGTGTCCGAGAACTTTCGGGGCCCCTCCGAGGAAGCCGACACGAGAGGACTACCGGTGGCGGAACGAAGACGAAGAGCGCCGATGATCGAGCGCGAGGTGGCCGTCGCCGTCGCCGTCGTCGCAGGGTCGGCTCCGGGGAAGAGCGAGAGACAGAGAGAGAGAGAAAATGCGAGAAAATCCGCTGAGATTTTTACGGGGCTGCAAGAGATTAAGCACACCTCTCTCTCTCTGTATGCCATATTTAAGAACTTCAGCAGCGATCTCTCTCTCTCTCTCTCTTCAAATTGAGATTCATTGAATTTTTAAATCTTTATTACCGAAATTTGAAGTTGATGACTTATCAATTTTTTTTTCCATTTTCGGCTTGAAACTAGGTGTGTACAAAAGAATCGAGATCCGCCCGAAACTAGACCGGAACTAGTGGTTTTCCGGTGTGGAACCGCCCACCCGGACCGGACAGGTAATATAATAATAATATACTTTATTTTTTTAATTTTTAACTAAAAAATCCGACCAAAAAAATTTTTAAAAAGAAGAAAATTTGTTATCATGTCTAAAGGTCTTGTGTAATTGGGATAACCTTGATCATTTTTCCCAATAATTGATGGGTACTCACTTGATTTTATGATGATGTGGTTAGTATAACCGATCATAGTGTATGAATTGTATGAAAAGTTATGTTATTTTCTTTTTGTTCTATTGATCCGATGTTGGTCCACTAATTTTTTTTTATTTGTTCAGGAAAACTTGTTGGGATTGATTCCATAGACCCACCCGGAAATCGGACTGGACCAGTGGTCCGGTTCTCTGGTGGATCCATGGAACCGACGGATGGGTCTCGGTTCCAATTTTTGGAACTGGTCCTGTAGCGGGCGGTCCACGGTTCTGGGGCGGGAACCGCCCACCCGGACCATGCACACCCCTACCCGAAACTATTGTGTTTTTGATCCTTTCTCTCTAACACCCTCCTCCGCTCGAGCCTTGTGAGGGTCATCGGATATTCTGCAAGATAATATATTTCAAAATGTTTTTTTTTCCTAATTAACATGACGTGTTTATTTACGCCTAGAAATGCTTACGACATGTGATACTATAACGTGGTCGATTACAATTTCTGCACTATCGATAGAAGTGCGTATCTAGGTCCCGAGCAAAACCTTAAAAAGCTCGAGGAGAGATAAGGGAATGAACTCCCTAGTATGGTGGAGTGATCTTCTCTCCCGAAAAGAAAAATAACGAGAGGAATTTAGGGGCCTGCATATTGGGAAAGGTAGACTTCACGTTAGCTTCGCCCGCTTACTGTCGGGGAGGCATATATAGCAGCCTCCCGCACCTGAGGTGATGCAGGAGAGCTTCGGCTCCTGCTTAGTTGGCCTGCATTTCGCATGATGTCTTTATAACCAACGCGTCAACCAAGTACCCCTAAAAATGCTTATGACGTGTGAGATTACAGTGGGGGCGATTACAATTTATGCACCGTCGAATTATCCATATTTGTATCCACATGTAAAGGATACATTAGGGATTGTGTGATTATTTTGTACATTAGGCTATATGCATATAACACGTGACATCAAACCCAAAAATAGAAAAAGAACACAAAAACTCACAAACTTCATTAGCTGTATTTTCTCCCTTTTTTTCCAAAGTAAATTACTATTTTCTTCTCTTGCCATCAATCAGTAAATTAATTAATTTTGTGACATTTTTTTCGGAATGCGTCGGATAATTAATTAGATAAAACAAGAGAACGTTAGATAGACACGGACAAATGTTTTTGGTCGCTGGCCGGCGGTGGATCTTTGGTCGACGAAGACACCAGTCAATTCCGAGAAACGTGCGGCCCCAAAATTCCCTTTTTTTTTTTCCTTTTTCGTGTTTATATTTGTCTTGTCTTGTTTTGTTTTTTTTAGCTTCTTGCTTTTGGAGTTAATTCAACACCGCATAAATTTTTTCGTAATTTTGTATTTATTGTATTTTCTTCAGATTTGTGACGCGGGGCAGGAATAAATAACTTAACTTCTGCAGTCTGCATAATTTTTCTTGCAAGTAGGTATTATCTTTGAGCTCTTAGGCCAAAGATCTTAATAGATCTATTTTGGATTGTTTCTGCAAAATAAAGATAAGATTGGTGTAAATATGGCGCCGGCATATTAATTTGGAATTTTCTCTGACGTGAAAATAATTTGGAATAAGTGTGATGCCGATGTATTAATTTAAGATTTTTTATGATATTAGCCCAAAAATATAAGGCGTCCCTAAACTTCTTTCGTGTCCTGAAATCGATTATTCGTATCATTTGAAATAATTAATTGACAAAACAAAATTTCGTCATCAATATTAATTTATGTATAAAATATTTTTGGTTCCTTCATTTTTTATTAGCGGTACGGGCGATTAAATTTTAAGAAAATGTTTTTTAAACAGTTAAATTTTCGCGGAATCTTATCGGATGGGTCAATAATGACCGCTGGAGCTTCGCTTAGCGAAAAGTCAAAGGTCAACAAAAGCTCGATCGATAGAAAGGAACCACACGGCGGCGCCATTAAGGAGCGCTGTCCGCATATCAATCAATGAAGCGTTGAAAGTTCGAATTCCCGCACGTGGCGCCCGCTTCCCACGTGCGTCCGGAAGAAGCCGAGACGCCGTTTCTGTTTCTCTCCTCCGTTTTGAAAAAAAAAAAAAAAAAAAAAAAAAATTTGTTCGGAAATTCGAGGTCGGCGAACCGCCACCGCGGCCTCATCGAGACGCCGGCAGTCGGGGAAGCGCTTTACAATCGCGCGGGATGTCGGGTGGGGGGGACGGGACGCCGCAATTGGACAGTGCGATGCGGGCAGTTCAGAAGCTCGTTGCGAGATTAGCACGAATTGCGATCCCACGAAGAAGTAGGCGATGCTCCTATCGCCAACCCGATGGCCCCGGCCCTATTTTTTTTTTTTTGGATTGGCTTCATTGTCGCGATCGCTCGCCGACTAAGCTCTCTCGTCCATCCCCCGACCAAACGTTAATGCACCAAACTAAAGAATGAAAAAGGACGGGGAGGTCCCAAAATTGGCAGAGTATGGTATGGAGCGCCTGGAAAAGCGAAATTCGTGCTCATCCTCTGAAAAGGCTGACAATAATGGGAGAAAAATCGCTCGTGGTCCATGAGGCTATGATCCAGGGGAGCGAAATTTGGTGGACCGAACCCTATGCTACACGACAGAGGAATGTCGTGCGTAAGTGATGATGATTAATGATTGTATTTCGCCCGACACCGGCGGCCAAGACAGCTACCTATGACTATTCAGGATTACAATAGGGAGATGCTGACTTGGCAGGCTGATCTTGGAGTGGGGATGAGCATTGGATTTTTTTTTTTTGGATTCCTCCGCATGAACGGTTTCCAAATCTCTCGTCGTTTTTCGTAATTAACTCTTTCGGTATATATTAAACCTGGCAAACGAGCGAGTCGAGATGACGTGTGGTTACTAAATATATGAAAAACGGGTGAGTCAAAATCACGTGTCGTTACTTGCTCATCGTTATATCTTCGATTCTCGACCTAAATTTATGGTTAGGGTGATTTTGCTCATCATCATCGCGCGCCACGAGTTGGTAAAATTCGGGAATTTTCATCGTTTACGAAATAAATAAACGAAAACCGTACATTAGTGACAAGATATGTGCCTGCTGCACAAAAAACTGAAAATTAATGTCTCGAACTTGAATGCGATTGATCGAGACCCAACTTAAAGCCGAAAGCCGGTTCATGATTTGTGCATGGCCTGAAACTCGTCTATAGTTAACCCGAGACCTAAGCCCGAACTTGTTTCGCGATTTATGGATGGTCTGGGCCAGACTTTCACATCACCTTCACGCCCCAGTCCATAACCCGACTCCCAAATTTCCTCACTAACTCAACAAGACATCCATAAAGCTGTTTATTCTTCATAGGTAACAATTTAAAGAGAAGAATTACTAAAATTAGATCATGGATCAGATCGGGTATGAATCGCTAATCTACATTGCATTTAAAATGAGCCAAAATGGATTAAATTGGTCAATTCGAGTTGGACCAGTTTTACCCGACCCAATCCACTCGTTGGATAAGCTTAATATCAATCCATAGTCTCCTGGCATTGATCACTTGCCCCTAGGTCTTGCCAACTTGACACGTGATGAAGCACCATCCGTTGATTCGATACATTTAGATCACCATCCGGCATGATTGTGTTTATTATCCTTATCTTACATCTCTCCATAAATACCGACGCACCATTTATTTTGAGAACGACACTTACCTCAGAGTCCATTGTATATATTCACCATCATGCCATAACAACTTAAGGTAGACATGACTGTCCACTCGAGTGTCTCCATCTTAACCTATTTGCTTTCCCATCATGCACAAAGTATGAATCGCATGCTTAAGGTATGTACAGATACAAACACGGATTGGTCTAATTTTCTAATGAAGGTATGAATCAAATGCCGCAGTGATATACTTGGAGAATATGTCAGTTTTATCCATCATACATTTATAAACAGCGTCCGTGTATGTCCAATCATAAAAGTTGAAGACGGTTACAGATTGGCATAGAAGTAGACCGAACTAGGTTCTATCTTTTCTAGGGGTTAGCATATAGAACTACCAAATTCGGGAACCGCTCAGATCAGATCGAACCAGCTGGTTCTAGACAGTTTCCAGGAGCGTCCAGTTCCCGGTTCCATAAAATCGGAATAGGTGATTTTTATCTAGTTTTTGGTTACAGGGTTAGAATCGAACCGTCCGGATCATACCGATTTATCTTTTAATTATTTCTTAAAGAAAAGCAGCGTTTGGTTGTGCATATGTGTAAACTCTAATCACCTGCCTCTCAAGCCTCCTCTTCCCTCATGCCAATCAATTAAGAAAGAAAGAAAATAAAACCGTGCACCTGTACATTGGTTTCGTTGAAACCCGAGAATCAGAACGTACGAGGAATCGATTAGTCCTAATGTTTTATCGTAGAAAACTTTAGGCTATTGTAATTGCGATCGCGGCATCACGTTGATTCTCAACAAGCAATTTTCAAGTAAAACGGAAAAAGGACATTGATTGGGGAGGGTAAATAACTGTAACTACTTAAGAAAAAGGTGACACCTCCAAAAAGAATTAAGAAAAATTAAATGGCTCAATATAGAAAATGTTCAATTTCATCGCACATCCTCCGACTCCGCCATCTTCACGAATAAAGCAGAGTGATAATCTAAACCTAGCTCTCTATTATTCACTAAAATCAAAATAAATAAAAAATAAACTACCAATTAATAAACAAACAAAAAAAAAACTAGAAAAACAAAACTACCCTGCTAACTTTCTTCACCGCTCTACAAACCATTCAACATCCGATGTGCCTACGAGGCATGAACAATACCGACCACTTCCGTGTAGGGGTGTGCAAAGGAGCTAGAAACCGCCCGAATTGCCTAAAATTGGACCGGATTGGCCCAAAACCGATTGTTTCCATGGGGACCGGTCCGATTTCCGGTTCCAATTTACTAGAATCGGTGAGTACCAATTCGGTTCCACCCGCCCACATATTAAAAATTCCATGCTGTAGTTATATTGTGATATCTGCTTATTTGATATTTATTTGATTTCACAAAAAGTAACATGCATGCACAAAGTCCAATGATTCTGGAAGTTGATAAGGAAAACTCTTATTAGATAAAGTGATGAAATGTTTCTTCGGATAATGGCTTTTGATTTACTTCCCTTGAGAATAACTTTGTCTAAATGTGTTCGTATGGAATCCGTACTTTTTTTTCTTGATTGTGTGATGAAACCGAAGAAGTGTGCACGTTGAAATTAGGTTCATCATGGTATTGATTGATGAATGCAATTTTGTAGGGATTACGGACCTATTTCATGGATCCACCCGAGAACCGATAAGGTGGATCCATGGAATCAACGAGCTGTTTTCAATTTCAATTTTTTGGAACTTGTCCTTAGTGGGCGGTTTCCGGTTTTAGGGTGAAAACCGCCAACCTAAACCATACTCACCCCTACTCCCTAGCATTACAATTCCTACCAATCAATCGCTCTTCTCATCAACTCCTGCTTTAGCACTTTCTCTGTTCAAATTCGATAACATTAAATTGGTACTCATGTTATAAATTTACCTTAAATTAATTTTTGGATCACCAAGAATCCAAATCGGTACACTCATGACATTTTTACCCTCCGTTAGCTTCCGTCAAATTTTTCCGTAAAATTGCCCGAGGTAGATGACATCTAGCAATAACTCAATTGACATGGTATGTCCACACAAAAATCCATATCCATTTATAATAAAACTTATCACAAATATGTTAATTTGAAATTTTTCTTGATATTAATTCTTTAGAAAGCCAGACCTTAGCTTTTCAAAGTTTCCCCATAAAAAGTAGGAGAAAAGGGTGGGTGGAAGGTGGGCAGCACTCTTGGCCAAGAAAAGAAGCAGGTCAAGCGTTCTGGAAAAGAAAAGTAGAAAGGTAGGCGCGTCACGATGATTACCTGCCGAACATAGGCAAGAAGGGGGGGCACCATTGACATGGGGAGATTTCAATGGTCTATCCCCACGCAAAATTTAAATGTGCTTTTCAATGCGTGATCAAAACCCGAATCGAGGTCGGGAATTCGCCGCCGATCCGGGGCCGGCTCCACGCGATCATTGATCCAGGTTTTGGTTAGTACGGCGTTTTCGAAATCGGCTCGAGCGATATCCCGTCTCGATAATCATTAGATGTTATTATCGCATGGGCAATCGAAAAGAGATTATTATTAATTATCGAGATAATAACAATGACGTGATTGGAGAGAACCCGCGAGAAAATCATGGGTTGAATCCCATGATAAAGATGCAATGGCACTCAACAAAGATTCTTGATCCACGCCTTATATGGTGGTCCACATGCAAAAGAAATCGTTTTTCATTCTTCTCTTTTAAATTAATAATAAATTCTTAACCAATAATTAACCAATTCTCTAATTGCATTTCCATCAGCCTCCACATGCAAATTGGCATAATTAAATTTTTTTCATTCAATCAGTTAAACATGTTTAGCATAAATAAATAGATGGTTTTAAATATGCCTGACAAACTTTTTTTTTCTCAAGAATCGACGCGAGATGCAACTCGAGGTGGGCAAGATTTTTTATAATATTTTTTTATTTGCCAAGTTGGAACAAAAAAAGCGAGTAATTAAAGTTTTTTAATTGGATTCAACGATGATGGCTGCCTGCCTGCAGATCGAGACAGCCATGATTCTTTATAGGTTGGCTTGCACTAATCAAAGGCGATTAAGGCTTTGTCTCATTGCTGATGAATGCGGTGCTCTCGGTAGAACAAAAACTAGGCAAGTGAGGTACTTCGTAAATCTACGTTCTTAAGGTCCGTTTATTTCGCAAAAAATAAAAGAAAAATAACACAAAATGTCTTTAAATTTTGGCTCAATATATAATGTATTTCTTAAACTTTTAATTTGTTATATATGGTGCATGAATTAGAACTTAATGTGCAACGTGGTCAATGAACTTCCAGTTTATTTTATGTGGTTCCTGGACTTTTACTACGTGTTTAGTTTAGTTCTTGATTATCCTTAAACTTCAATTAATTGAAGAATAATATTGAATATTTTTATTTAGTTCGGGGACTAAGTTGAACATCTACCAAAAGCCCAGGGACCACATCTAACAAATTAAAAGCTCAAAGACCATATTGCACATTGAGCTAAAGTTAAATGATCATATTAAACAAATTGAAAATTTGGGGATTACGTTGCATATTGGGCTAAAGTTTAAGGATTATTTGTGTCATTATCCAAAAAATGAATGATTTGAAAAATATTTCTCTAAAAATGTTCGTTCATATCACTTAAAATGATTAGTCAACGAAAAACATTTTCATTGTCCGTAATAATTATATTTAAATATTTTTATGAACGATAAAAATATATTTCGTTCATGCATTTTGTAATCAATATAAACGATCATTTTAAAAAAATTATTAAAATCATTTATTTTTCTAGAAATAATTAAATAAAAAAATTTTCCCCGTGGAGCAGTTGCATCAAAGCATCTCTTTTTGTCGCGCGAGATCCACTTTAGTGAATTATTGAATATTCCACAATTTTTCGGTGGTCCTTTCAGATGCCAACTCTTCTGTCACTATAGTTGAAAAGTTGGTTACTGGACCACTAAAAGTATATAAAGATAAAGATAAGATATATTGAAATAATATTGTTCTGAAAATTTCCAATTAATAAGAATCAAGATATTTTTATAAAAAAAATTAGAGAAGAAAAATCCACGAATTTTATATACTTATATGAATCAAAGGGAGAATTACAAAAATCACTTTTAATTTTGATTCCTTTAAGAAGTATGTTTCTCGCATTTCATCTATTACCTACGAGTAATTCATAAAAAATTTTCGAACTACTCCCATACAAAAAACCCGACACGCACCTACGCTTTCTCGCGCTATTCGACATGCTTGCTCGATACAACCCACCACTAGGTCTCCCCCTTTCCACCGTGTGCGCCGCCATTGCTCCCTTTGAGGCCGGCGAAGGTCACCGTGCCATCTCAAGGCCAGATCAAGGTCGAACACCCTCAACTTGGCGGCCGTGGCCGAGCTATACTACAGAGTGTTTGCGTGGTTTGTGAGCTCAATGTAGAGGTGCACCACAAACCGCGCCCTCCCAAGCTTAAGGCCGACCTTAGCGATCGCGAGTCGCAGCTCGGGCCGCATAAATTGCGAAAAACTAGTGATATGTAATAGCCTTAAAGTTTGTTTGATGCCAATCCATCTCGGGCAGGGGTTAAGATGGAAACTTGATGGAGATCCGAGACGTGTATGCTATTCCACCGCCAAGGCCCTTCTCTCGACCATCTATTTTCAAATGGAAACGGAACGAGAAAATTGAAGACAAGACATGCCTTTTAACTATTCAAGGTAGAGGTGTCAAAACCGAACCGAAAAATCGAATCGAGATACGAATCGAACCGGGACTTCCATCTTATCAATGTGCTTACCATAGGAACGGCCCTAATTGGCGAACGAGCATCGAGAAGTTGTCGGCCACTCAGTGTGCTGTTGATGGGCCAGGCCCATGAGCATCTGCGGCCCATGATCATGTGCCATTTCAACGAGCCCAAAAAGAGGATTAGGGCGTTCTTCACATGAAGGCATTGGAATTCAAGATTGCAATCCCAAGTTGAGCCTCAAGATTATAGAATTTCATGTAAGTTGCGGTTGCTCTCGGAAAGAATGGGCTTTTCCACATGGTCGGTGCGATCCGGAGATCGTGGGAGGGGGCTCGTGTTCTTTCTACATCCCTCGGTTTGGCTGATATCGAACCCCTTCGTGCTCTCTCGATTCGAGCGGATCGGTGGATTCCGGTCGGGGCCCGCGAATTTCCCCCTTTCTCATTGCCACATAGATCTAGATGTGATTATTTTCTTTAGTTCTTGTTAGGTACTAAAATTACATTGTGAGATTTGGCACTTGACTGGATTAACCACGTGGCCAATTTGCCTCCTAAACTAGCCGGCTCATAAGGCAAGGAGGTCCAAAAGGTCGATCGGGCCGGTCCGATTTGTCTTGATCGGTGGGCCACCAGTGAGGAGGTCGCAAGGTTTCTCCATGTGGCACGACCCAAAAATTATTAGCTTCGTCCATTTTTTTCTGCGTTCAATGCAATTTACATTGCTTGTTTGTCATCACCTTAGTTTTGTTGCATCAATCGGGCGTTTGGTGCATTTTGAGCATTCGATTATAATCCCCACAAGGTTTAGTTTGGTAGTCCTCCGGCCCCACATGTATTCGCCGATAAGTGATCTAGACTTGTATATCGAATTGGGAAGACGAATGCGTTTATCATTTGAGCAATCGTAAAATTTCTCGAAAACTGCGAATTAATAGGTCAAAAGTTAAAAAGAGCACCCCAAAAAACACGTGGAAAGAATTATGACACCACTTTGACCAGCATTGTCGGGGGGCGAATTATACTTGGCCCCCACCGGAATTTGATCTTTGTTACGCTCGCCCCCCTGGTTTTCCATCTCTTTGCAAAATCTTCCCCTGAAATCTCGAAATCGGTCGCGGCACCGTTCTCGGGGCCCCGACGACTCCACTCCGGAAATTTTCCGGCCAGAGGTCGAGCTAGCCTCCGGGGAACATTGGAAAGATTGGAAAAAGTTCGGGGCCAATTCCGAATAACTGCCGAAAATCTGGGGCCAGGATGTAAATATTCCCGCAGCGCGGGGGCGTGGGACAAAAAACCGCGACTCGCGCATTTCCTCTTCCTCCGTCGCCTCTCCCTCTCTTGCCCCGTCGCTGAAACGCCGATGGCGACGCTTCAGCTCCAGTTTCAGCTCCGGCGACGCTCGACGGCGGCGCTGGCGCCTCCTCCTCCGCCGTCTCGAGCTCCGGCTTCCAGGCTCCGTCGTCCTCCTCCTCGGCCTCTCCCGAGCCCTTCCGTCGCCGCCTTCTTCTCCGCCTCCCCCGCCGTCCGCCACGGGAGAACCCGCGCCGCCGCCCTCCTTCGCGCGCTCTCCGATTCCCGGCCCCCGTTGCCGCCGCCGTGTCGAGCGAGCGGTTCAGGTAACCTCGGCCTTCTTTCAGCCTTAAAGTTGCACGAGAATGGCGGGTTTTCTGTTCGGACTTCCCGCGAGCAGCTGGTGCGTCCGTTGTTGCATTGTGCGCGTTCGATCAATTTCCGCGTGGCATGCTTCTGTAATGAACTTTTGATATGGAGCGAAGCTTGTGGAATTGGAAGGGAGACACGCGTGGAAGGAACCTAATCGTGTGTTTGTCAGATATGATGTCGCAGCTCGAGCTCGAGAAGCCGGAGCAGAGGCCGGTCAAGCCGGCGAATGGGATTTTCTGGATTATACTCTTGAACCTTGGGATTTATGTAGCAGATCACTTGTTTCAGGTACTGAAAAATAATTGGGTTCATCTCGTTTGCGAAATTGGAAGCTGCCCGGCGTTGATTTCGGCTTGTTTACAATCTTGCTGCCAATTGCGAATCCTTGTCGAGCGGCAAGTCGAAAAAGAGCGGAGCTTGCGATGTTGTGTCTACGAATGACACGTTAGGGAAGTGTGTTTCGAGTTTCAAGGCGATGCTGCAGCTCCGACGGAGAAGTAGTGAGTTCTCGGAAGCTGGAGTAGGTCTATGAAATGCTAATCTTGGGATTGCGAAAGCATCTTAGGCCTTAAGGGACACTTCTCTGGTCTCTGCATTCGGTATAGTTACGGAAATGTAATCCTAAAAGAAAAGATAAAAGGTTATCTGCCTGTGTATCAGAGCTTAAGTTGCTCCGTGGTTGAACATGACAAAATCTCTAGAACCCAGAAGTCTAACATGTGAATCAAATGATGAAGGCTGGAACTTTAGGGAGGGGATCCTGTTTAGGTGTTGCATGTCCTATTTGGTTGCACCATAAGAAATATGGATGCGGGGTCTCGATTGATATTAAAGCTCACCTTTCTGTTTTAAGAGGACTCTATTTTGTCCATAATCAGCACGTTACATAGGGTGCAGGCGGACTGATAAACTGTTTTCTGTAATCTCTCTTTGCTTTTTTAGGTTCAGGGAATCAAAAGTCTCTACTTGTACCACAATTGGCCTACTTGGTACCAGTTTGTGACGGCAACATTCTGCCACGCTGATTGGTGAGGCTGTTATGACAAGTTCCACTTACAGTGGTCGCCTTCTGAATTTGTAAGTCTGATCATCGTGCCTCGTGTCTAACTCAGGAACCATCTCTCAAGCAACCTCTTCTTCTTGTACATATTTGGTAAGGTCTTTTATATTGGGATGGATTCCTGGCTTTGATTCATCCTGAAATTTGACTCTACTCTTTCTCTGTGGTTAGGTAAACTTGTTGAGGAAGAGGAAGGAAATTTCGCTTTATGGTTTTTGTACATTCTAACAGGGGCCGGAGCAAACCTCGTCTCATGGCTTCTTTTACCAAGAAATTCAGTTTCTGTCGGAGCCTCTGGTGCTGTTTTTGGGTTATTTGCCATTAGTGTGCTTGTGAAGGTGAGCCAAAGCGTCGTCAGCTGATCGGCAATTTATTTCTTGTGGAAATTTTTAACTCCTCCATTTTTCTGATTGAAGATGTCATGGGACTGGAGGAAGATCCTTGAAGTGCTCATATTGGGCCAGTTTGTTATAAAGAGGGTAAGCATTCATTCTTCTTCGAATCATATTCTGAGCACGTGAGAAGACTCGAAGGTCGAAAAAGAGTTTCTTCTGTAGCTTCAGTTCATGTTTATGCTATTCCCGTGTCCTTGATAGGTGATGGAAGCAGCCCAAGCTTCGGCAGGGTTTTCAGCCTCTTTGCATGGAAACTATTCCTTACAGGGTATTAATCACATAGCACATCTCTCTGGCGCTCTTGTTGGTGTGCTTCTAGTATGGCTTCTTAACAGAGTTCCGCCAGAATCCCCTAACCAGGATAAATCGATTCTCCAGAGGAAAATGGATGGGAAGTAAATATTCGAATGTGATCATACGTGAAAAAGTTCCCTTTGTTGTAATTGTCCGATTGTCTCGAACTAGAACAGTCCTTATTCATACCTTTGATTCCTTTTACTTGCTAGTAAAATGTTCACGATGAACAGATCTTCACAGAGTGGCTGTCTATAGACTGTTGCCCTTTTGAAGCTCCATTTTCAATTTTTTTTTTTACTTTTGTTGTGCACATGTAGTATGTCTATTTTCCCCCGAAGAACCGAAATGCACTTCTCACATTTCCATTTCTATTTCCGTTTTTGAGTTTCCTTGTAAATTACTTTTAGGCTGAAAAACCCATAGAGGAGAACACTGCTAGCATGATCTTTTTGGGTAGGGTCAGTTGACCAAATCACTGATGCATAAGTGACGATTATACCGTGTGCGTCAGGTGCATAGCCAATGGAGCAGGTTGAACTGCAAAAGGCGTCTGGAGGCCGAGCATAACGATGAGCATTCGTATTGACAAGAAAGTTTCGGGCTTCAAGTATCGAAGCAAAAGCTATAGGAGAGCAATGCAGCTGATATAGACTATTCAGTCGACTCTACAAGTGAACCGCTCTCAGTTCCTCCGAAGGATAGACTCGATGCAATCCTAACACGTTAGCGCTTGAAAGTCAAAAGTTCGACTAATACTAGATCTACTGGAACTGTTTTATTAAAGTGTCATATGAAGCCCAGTTTACCTAGCTTTCCCCTTTCCGACTTTCTGTCCTACATACGTGACGGTCCCAAGTAAAGCCATAAAGAATACTCGTGACATTTCAAGTGCATTTGTACTTTTGAAGCTTTTGAAAGAAAAACCAAAAGTTATGGAAAACCAAATGCCAAAAGTAAGGAAAACAACGAGCGAGAAGCGACTTCTTTTGACCTCTCACATCTGACTCCTTAAAGGTTTCAATGCTAAATCTCAATCAAATAGAGGTGGCCCATTTAAAGAACCAACAGAATGTACTGAAATTTGCCTCGATCGTATAACAATAGCCACGTCATCCTCTACAGGAAATGGAACAACTATTACAAGAACCTTTGCAACGTTTCTCAATCGAAAAAAAGAAGCTGATTATCCGTTCTTCGTTGATTATGAAACATTTCAGATATCAATGGGGAAGTTTATAGCCAATTTGCAACACTGATAAGGTGTCGCAAGAGGGCACTCTACAATAGTACTCGATGACACCGCTCATCTGCAGCCCCAAGGGAAAGGTGCAGTGTCATTCACTTTTCGCCGCCTTCTTGTGCAATGTGTTACTAAGAATTCCTCCGCTCTTGCGATTTTCACCCCTTCCCGAATGATGATGGCAATTGAACCGAGCAAAACTCCCTCAGAAGCTAAATATTGGATACATGGGAGACCAAGTTCACTGTACACCAAATTTGGACAAGGCCGACTGGAATAGAGTCGAGAAGGTCTGAGACATACTCTGGTCATCAGCTTTGATCTTTACTTGTGCTTTAGCTGATGATGTATTAATTATACATTCCACCAGAAAATTTGAAGATTCTTCTGCTTTCTGACCAAAGAAGAAAAACTTAAAATTAGGGGATTGACCACCTGATGCAATGCAGTGGATGGAATGGCCTTGCATGTGCCGAAGAAGGGCTTGGGGTGTGATCAATGCCACAATTCCTTGTGGACTTACTGAAAATTCCTGCAGCAGGCGATGATATGTCTATCAGAAATAAGAAATCATAGAACAGCACTACCTACTTCTCAATTAAAGAAAATCAAACTGATCAATGTAATACTGTTGCCTGCCAGCTACCCCGGTTCAGTACCGTCACTGATGCACATCTAGAAGGTTCCTTAGTAGATGATTGTCATTCACTCAGTGCCAGTAAATGGATAACAAACTAACTATATAGTTAACAAAAAAATATCAAAAAAGGTTCCAGATACTTGATGAGCTGCAACATTGATAGCAAATCTTAATCATAGCATATGAGATTACTTGAATAGATTATCGCGTTAAACATGATAGTTGACAACAAAGAATTGACATCTATCAAAACAGCATCAAAAACCTGAGTTAAGGATATTGGTAGCTGCCGCCACTTCTGCTGAAAAGTTCCTGGATCTAGCACAGCCTTTGGATTAAGGCTCAGAGGAGGAGGTGAAGGGGCAGGCGCAGGCGCAGGTGTGACTGATAAACCAAGACCGAGTAAATCATCAATGGCGAAACTAGCAGCTGGCACATGACCCGGTAGACCGGATGTTAAATTTACTAGATCTGACTGGATCTGTGAGGTAGGAACAGATGCAGGTGCATCGTATAGAGGAGCACTATATGCAGAACCGTTGCTGCTGAGGGCTCTGCCATCTTCCTTCTCAGAGGTACTCAAAAGCAAATCCTTGTCATTTGCATCAACTTGCTGTGCAGGACCAACAGTATCTACAGCATCTGCTCCAATGGATAAGTTACTAAGCTCGTCTGAGAACTCAAATGGGCCACGATGCTCCTTATCCGTAAACATGTAAGACGGCTGCAAGCAATTAGAAAGGAGTTAATTTGACTCCCCATAGTAAATCCTAGCATAACAGGTCAACGTTTGAACGTATTCAACACCAATATAACTTAGACAATCAGATTGAAGAGAGAAACTTTTGACAAGAAAAGATAGATAGGAAACCAGTATGAACGGAAGTACTTCTTCATCAGAACATTTTTTGACCTCCTCCAGAGAACTTGGCAAATATATGTAAAAATCTATTTTAGGGTAATCGGAGATTCACAATGAAAACACATAACTTCTTTCTGCGTAGATCCAGACAATCTAAATGCAGAAATAGATAAACACAAAGGACATTATGCCGGATTAAGCAAAAATACATTGGATGGCCAGTAAATGAATTTGCCTAGCATAATGTTTTGGATGTTTGGAGACAGGAGAGTGAACTGGAAATGAAGCCAAACATCTAGGGAGATCATTTTTCCAGCTGAAGGATTCATTAAAAAACTTGTTCATTTCACAATAAAGATAGGACCTACATCTTTTCTCTTAACAGGCTGTAACTCCAAAAGGAAGAGAAAGCAAAAGCCTACGATCATCCAGGAATAAAAGAACAGAGCAATTTATACATTTCACTCAGAATATTAAACGAATTAAGGCAAGTTCTGTTTAAAACAGGCAGACAGCTCCAGCTCTATGGAAGGTGCATATAATGGGAAAAGAGTCGGAAGAAAAATGCAGAAATACGAGCAAATAATAGGCATCTTACTTAAATGTGACATAACTGTACAAGAGGGAATAGAAGTTCCTAAGAAGATAGAACACTATTCACCTTCTGGTACACGACAGATAGACTGTTGAACTCATCAAATATCCTGTCTTTGATTTCACTGTTTTGAGTATCGGCAAAAACTGAAACAGCTTGCTTGGGAGGGTTCACGACACGTTCTGCTACAGATACATTATACTGCAAAAGCCTGTAGTAGAACAAGGCTCTATCATGAACATCCTGCAATGGAAGATTGATAACAACTAGCAGGTTAAGAATCCATTGTAAAGCGTATTATGTCAACACACAGAACGATTCCTACCTGGTGAAAATCAGCAAGTCCTGCAGCTAATGCATCTCCGAGGGCTTTCTGAGTCTCTGGTGGCCTTTTGAAGAAGCATTTCATCACAGCTGTTAAGAGATGTAAACGGACCTGGGGGAATAAATAGCACCAAAGGTTACCAAATGGTATGGCTAAGAATATTATTTTTAGATAAAATTGACCTTGTTTGCAGAACCACAAAGTCAACTTTTTTTGTAGAACCACAACTGATTCGTGAGAATAAGTGACTACTAGGATACAGCTTAAGCACACATGGATATAAATGAAAGTTTTGTCACTATTTTGCTGTTGCGCAATACTTTACTTTTCAGAAAAACCAAGTTTTCTAAGCAAATTGATCTCTTTGTTCCCTCCTTGATATAGGTGCATCGCGAGTTTTAACTCCATATTTCCCCTTCCCAAACCATCGGAAAGCAAAGCAAAAAGAGAGAAAAGATTAGACGGCATGTTCAAACTAGCGCACATTTAACAAGCGACGGACGTATCTAGAATACACCAAATGTAACAGAGGATGTCTTGAAATCTGGTTACTACAGTGTTAAATGAAGTCAGCAACCAATAGGCATACCATGCAAGTTAGAGCACTTCCAAGTTTAAGAGTAGGTACGGATTTGCTAATTGAGAAACATAAATAATGGTAATGAATCTACAATGCTTTTCATATGAGTGATCATAATAGCAAGAGGCTTGAAGTTCTCGACAGCATACAAGATGAGGTACATATTCAGTTAGAAAATGCAAAGAGAGGTACCAATTGCACAATGGCACTACGATATATGTTTTCGAGTCCCTCAAGAGATAGACATTCATCGAATCATCACACAAAACTTAATCCATCAAGTGTGAGGAGATCCCTTGCCCTTTTACATGGAGGTTGCATCATTTTAAGCCCAACAAGCCACAAGGAAGGCTGTGGGCCATAGACACTAGCAGAGAATGAGACAATAAACCAGCGTCATATTACCTCAGAGGAGTGCTCATCTTCCCAATTTTCAATCAGGCTTTCCAGTATATAAGGAGCATCATGCATATCCTGTGAATATTCCCCCAACATCCATATAAGAGCTGCCTTTGCCTTTGGCTCTTGGACATTATTGGAACTGATATTTCCAACTACAGCAATGCAGTCTTGGCTCCATTGAGGGTATTTCCTTAGCAAATCTTTTACAAGAACCTGCATCACAATTGGACTCAGATCAATAAGGCCAATTTCACAGCCGTAGCACGGATAAATTCTTGTGAACAACTACCAGAGTCTCTGCCGTCACATAGTCCTTCTCCATTTCTAGAAATTGAAGAAGCCTATCCACAATGGCATTAACATCATACTGCTGAAGCGCAATCTTTCCAACAGCACGAATTGACTCCCTTGCAATAGGAATGTCAACATTCGCAGCATATTCACATAGCTCTGTCACTGAGATTGATCCAAGAAGACCAAGAATCAGTAACAATCAAAAGATAACATGATAGGATGTGCATATGTCCTGACAAATTTTCCCTCCTCCAAATACTCCAAGGTGGTTCAAAGTGAGTTGAGGTTGTGTTTACTCACCAATTTCATAAGTGTTACTCTCATTTGCGACCGCTGTCAGCATCTCGAGCTTCAACTTCTTCACATAAAATGGCTCGTTGTATTGGCAGTAAAAGTGTTTGTAGTCTGAGGAAAATAAAATTGGTGCACGCATCACTAAGAGATGCAGATGGCTTAAAACCGCATAGGATTGCTCTGGACTGCCGGAGCTCACAAGTGTGAGCAAAGGGGCTTTAATACGTTCATAGACCTAATTAAGCCAAAAATAAAACCGAATTCAGGGCTAGGAACTGCGAATTGCTGAGCAAATAAATGATAACCATGCAACAAAATTACAAAAGTATTCATCTCAAACATTTAAACACATAACATTCATTCACTTGAGTAGTGTACATATAAAAAGTCTGCAGACGTATCACACACATCAAAATAGAATGGAGTTAGATATAGAAGATGAATAAATCAAATTGGAATCCTGCTCACTAGCTTGAGAGCCACCATATATGCTTTTTCAGCTATCTTCTTTGCAACTATATTATGTCCGGTCAGCACCTCTTTATTAGAAACTAATTTTAGTTTGTCATGAATGATGCCTTCACGAACATGACCAAAATTCAAGCAGGCTAGCACACCCAATATGTCATTTAGGCAACTCAATCTTTCAAGAACTAATGAAACAGAGGTCCTCTTGAATTCTGGAAGTTTTCAATATGCAATGGCAGCAAAATAACTGCTAGTATAATACCATATTTTGACATTGAAAAAAGTTGCAATAGGCACCTGCTGATGAACGTCAGTCATGGACAAGGTCAGCTGTAGAAACACCTTGATGGTTGCCAAGACAACAGCACCATTAGCATGTTGAAGTCTATCTTCAAGGAGATTCATGATGTCAAATATCTCATTGCTATCTGTCGGTACATACTTAGCAACTAACTCCAACAGGAGAGATTGGGCCCACTCACTGAATTCCTTAATCCTGCATGCAGCCAAACATTTAGATTCTACTTATGACATCCCACGCCGTGAAGAAACTTTTATGCTCTAATGAAGTGAGCCAATTGCTCAAGGACAAAAGCATTATAATGCATCCTAACAGCATTTCCAAGCACAAGTTATCCTCTTGGAGAAAACATCAACACAAACAACACGACTATACAATGAGTAGCGACAGATTAGTCATTGCAGGGTATTCGGATGCCAAATATGCCAATACTCAAAGCTTGCATTTCTGAACCCATATAGAGTTTTCCACCTCAAAAATCCATATAACCAGGAATAAATTCAAACTTGTAAGAAAAGGCCCAATTAAGTAGATCAGGCAATTCTATCAACAGCCCAGATCGCAGTTACATGCTATAGATTTTTTCTTTTAAAAAGAAAAATTGGGGGCTTATTTATGTAACCGTCATTTGAGCTTACTTCTATGTAAACTAAGTTAAGACTTATAAGTGGCATGCATCCTCTAATATTAGTTTCTGACGACATTAAGAGGTACATCATCTCATGCTGCGGTTAAGAGATACCAACTAAGGCAGGTTTATGGACAAACAAAACAGCTGGCCAGACCTCAGACTACTGTCATCAAAGTACAGATTTCAATCAATTCTAGCTACTAATGAAATTTGTACAAGCGGTAAAACATATGGCAATTGCAGATACCGATTCAAAAAGAAATAGATGAGTGGCTTGCTAATTAAAGCTTCTCTCTCTCTGGATGCTTCCTCAGAGTTGCTTGCCTCCAAGGTCCATATCTCTTGTAATGCTGCCAAACAATTTGCGATGACCTAATAAGACAACCATGTTAATCTCGTTCCGCAAAAGAATGGGACAATACAGCATATGTAGATAAAAGGAGGTCATTGAGAAAAGATCGGGTAAACATGATCTCACCTGGGTGTCAGGGTCTTTCAGCATCAAATGCTTAAGCATCGCTGGAAAGTCTGCATCAATACATGTCGCAGCTGAAATATGATACAGTTTCAGAACCCCAATCACTGCCACTGTTCTCACATAACTGTTACTGTCCTTTAAACCTGAACCCAATGGGCCAACCAAGTACTCGACCAAGTTGGCAACCCTCAACGAGCACAAGCTTCGCAGTGCAAGCCCACGAATCATTGGATCCTCATCCTTGCAGTCCCTCTGAAGAAAATTAATCGTCAAAAGTGCGAGATCTGGATTGACCTTGGCATAGTTCCCAACATAGAGATAACACATCTTCTTCAGGACTATATCTGAAGTTGAGGAGCACATGACCATTTCACCAAAGACAGATGAGACATCAATTCCTATAGTCATGTAGGAGATCACTTTCTTGAACAAATCACGCTTGGAGTCATCAACACCCGGAGCTCGACTGCCAGCAAGCTGCCGGAGTTGTGATTTTAGATCCGAAACTTCACCTTTTCTGCCATTATTTGGATTTATAGTGAGAAAAAGGAGTCATCAAATCCAAATACTTCTTGAAACAAAACCATCCTCAATATGACCATTAAATAATGCAAAAACCCAAGAAAATTTCCTTCTCATCAAGCGCCCAAAGTACCTATTTGGGGGCTGTGTTCGAGAGGGCTAAATTAATACGTCAAAAGCAACAGCAAAAGCAAAAAGCCCAATCACACTAAACAAGCCGTTAGATTTTCTTTTTTAGCTTTACTCACGAAACAAACCATTTGGGACAACTAAATCCTCCCATTCATAAAAAGTGAAACATCAGACCAGACGGAATCACCAAGATAGGAGAAATTTCACTCTCGCTATCTGGGCAATTCTCTTCTAAAGCTCCAGAAACTGACAGAAACATGAATAGTACCACAAGCATCCAGATTATGGTCACACATGTCAACACTAGGAGTTCTAAGCATGTTCTTCTATCTCCATGCAAGAAATGGAAATGCTGAGTAAATGCATATGCATCAGAACAATCCGAGAAGAAGGCTCGATGACGTAGACAATCGCAAACGATAGCAAGCGGAGCATTGAACTGAAATTTCCAACTCGATTTTCTCGATTCCAACTCCAGGAAAAACAAATTATCGTGCGCCGATATCGGCTCCCAGGCATCTTTCGCTACAACGATTAAGAATGCGACATCCAATTGCACCGAGGCCGACCCAATAGCGACCAAAACCGCGATCATCACTCGAGATCGCAGCGAACGACGCAGAAACAGAGCCGGAGGCGATTCCTCTTCCGAGAGAAGTCGATCGGGCGCGGAACTGCGGGGGCGATGGGATCGGGCAGGGAGGAGGACTCACCCGGAAGGCTGGGACGGCGACGGCGACCGCTGCGACTGAGCCGGCGGAGCCATGGCGGCGGTTCCTCGGAGTCGGCGATCACGAGCTCCGCCCAGGCGCCGGCGAGAGAGATCCGGCAATTGAAGCGGGGAGAGGGATCTACGGCGGGCGAACTCGAAGCTCGCGAGAGCCTCGGATATGGAGGTCGAAGGAAGGAAGGAAGGCGACGATGACGTTCCCGTCGCGAGGAGGTCTCCGTCCGTCACTGACTTCTCCGTGAACAAGCTATCATAGATAGTGCGCTTTTACGCCGTGCCGAAGGTGAAACGACTCTCCGTTTCGGAGCTGAGCTCGCTTCATGCGACAGACAAAATGGCAAAACGACTCAAAAAAGGTGAAAATCGAGAGGGATGATAATCACACAAATTTTCAACTCAGTGACTCGGTGTGCAAGTTTCGTCCCGAACTTTTAATTTATTTAGTGCAGGCCCTAGACTTTTTACCCTCGCATGAAGTGTCGCCCCGACATTAAACTTTTCAACCAAGAGAGGGGCTCGGGATCGGACGATTTAAACGGACAATTCTATCAACATTATTGGGAAATAATCCAACACGATGTGCTTAATATGGTGAGATCTTTCTTCAACATAGGCTCTCTTGACCCAAATCTGAACAAGACTCACATTGTTCTTATTCCCAAAAACCCCAGCCCAGAAAGGATTGACCAGTTCAGGCCCATTAGTTTGTGCAACTTCAGCTATAAAATTATATCCAAGGTCTTGGCAAACAGCCTAAAACCTTGGCTCCCTAATTTGATAGCAATGGAACAAAGTGCCTTTGTCAGCGGTAGACAGATACAAGACGATATTCTTGTGGAGCGGCAGACAGATACAAGACAATATTCTTGTGTTACAGGAAGTCCTTCACCATTTGAGAATCAGCAAGCGAACAAAGAGATTTCAAGCAATTCTAAAGCTGGACATGAAGAAAGCCTATGATAAAATTGAATGGAATTTCCAAAAAGCATGTATGATAAAGATGGGTTTTAGTGCGAGATGGGTTTCTTGAATTATGCAATATGTCTCCATCATTTCTCTTAGCGTCAAGTTTAATGAGGAATCCCTCTCTTTCTTTAAGCCCTCGAGAGGTCTTTGCCAGGGGATCCTTTGTCCCCATACTTATTCATTATTGTGGCAAATGTACTATCCTTTCTCATGGAAAAAGCAGTAGATGACGAGAGCTTCAAAAGAATCAAACTAAACAGGAACTGTCCCAGCCTATCCCATTTATTGTTTGCAGACGACTCAGGGTGCGAATGATAACCATTCTGCTCCAGAGATCAAATTCTTACCAGAAATTGATTTCTGGAGGAGAAATCTGTTTGGTAAAACATGACTAATTCTGCTCCAGAAATTGATTTTTGGAATAGAAATCAGTTTTGATTTGTTGATTTTTTTGCACCTAAAAAAATTTAAATTTTACTAAAATGGGTGGCTATAGGTATTATAAGCAATTCTGTAAAGTTTTGAAATTTTTAATTTTTTTGGGCACCTAAAAAATTTTAAATTTCACTCAAAGTGGGTGACCATAGGTATTCTAAGCCATTTTGTGAAGTTTTAAATTTTTTTTATTTTTTTGGACACCTCAAAAAATTTAAATTTTACTCAAAGTGGGTAACTACAGGTATTCTAAATCATTCTATAAAATTTTGAAATTATTTATTTTTTTGGGCAACTCAAAAAATTTAAATTTCACTTAAAGTGGGTGGCCACAGATATTTTAAGTCATTTTGTAAAGTTTTAAAATTTTTTATTTTTTTTATTTTTTTTTTGCACCTCAAAAAATTTAAATTTCACTCAAAGTAGGTATGCATAGGTATTTTAAGCCATTTTGTGAAGTTTTGAAATTTTTTATTTTTATTGGGCACCTCAAAAAATTTAAATTTCACTCAAAGTGGGTGGCCACATGTGTTTTAAGCTATTTTGTGAAGTTTTGAAATTTTTTATTATTTTTCTTTTTTTTGGGCACCTCCAAAAATTTAAATTTCACTCAAAGTAGGTGGCCACATGTATTTTAAGCCATTTTGTGAAGTCTTGAAATTTTTGATTTTTTTTTGTACCTTAAAAAATTTAAATTTCACTCAAAGTAGGTGGCCACATGTATTTTAAGCTATTTTGTGAAGTTTTGAAATTTTTTTATTTTTAAAAAAAAATTCTCCAAATTTAATATTTTTCCGAAATCTAACTCTTTTTAAGCCATTTTCTGTAAATTTTTATGAATTTTCTATAATTTTTCAATTTTTATGCATTTTCTGAAAAAAAAAAATTGTAAGAAAATAGGGAGAATGCATTCCGGAATTGAAAAGCTACAAATTTTAGCTTCTCTTTTTCTTGCTAAAAACTAATTCTGGAATCAAAAATGCATTCTAGAATCAAGTATTTTTAACAAACGCATTTTTATTCCAGAATGCAAAAATCTCTCTAGAGTGCATTTTAGAAATTTTTTAACAAATGTCATTATGTTCCGGAATGCATTCCGAAACAGAATTTTTATTCCAGAATGCATTCCATGCGCATCCTCAATCTTCTTCTTGGATGGAAAGGTTAGGGAATGCCAAAACCTAGCATCTATCCTTCATTAATATTGTTTTGCATCGGGTCAGGAAATCAACCTCAACAAATCGGGTATCTTTTTTAGTGCGGGGTGTCCATTTCAGCTGAGAAGGAACATGGCCCAAGAGATGCGTGTTCCGAAGATCGACAAAATTGGAAAGTATATGGGCATCCCCTTAGATTGGGGCCAAACAAAAAAACAGATGTTCGCTTGGATGTTGACAAGAGTAAACATGAAGTTGGAAGGCTGGAAAGAGAATTTTATCTCCAAAGCTGGAAAAGAAATATTAATCAAAGCGGTGGTACAAGCTTTGCCACAATATGCGATGTCTATTTTTAAAATTCCAGTATCCATTTGCAAAGCCATAGAAAGGAAGATAGCTTCGTTCCGGTGGAAAACACATGCCTCCAAGCTGGCCTTCATTGGAAAAAATGGGAAACACTGAAGAAAACGAAAGACAAGGGTCGTTTGGGCTTTATAGATCTTCTTACTTTCAATAGAGCAATGTTGGGAAAACAAGCCTGGATAGTAGCGCAAGCTCCAGATGCATTATGGTATAAAGTACTTAAAGGAAGGTATTCCCCAAACTGTGACTTCTGACATGCTGCTAAGGGTTCTCGCCCTTCATGGGGTTGGCAAAGCCTACTAATGGGTAGAGAAGCGATTTCAAAGGAGGTGAGATGGAAAGTGGGTAATGGCCAGCAAATTAGAATCAGAGAGGATAGATGGTTGGAAAGAGGTGTACTGGGAGGGCCATATAACCAACAAGATCCCAATATGGTTGTTGAATTGATTGACTCAACAGAAAAACAATGGAAAGGACAACTACCGGGGAATCTTTTTGAGGAGCAAGTCGTTAATGAAATTCTAGCAACTCCATTGCCAATCATCTCGACAGAGGATAAGCTAGTTTGGTCAGCAAATAAGTCCGGCTGCTACTCGATTAAAAGTGATTATAATCAACTTCGAAAAATTGAAACCATACAAGACAACGGGTGTCACGCCCCGGACCCCACCGGGCTCGCGACACCCCTTCGACGGTCGTATTGAAAATGCGACGTCCCAGGACTCGTCGCCGACCCATGCGAACATCAAAACATAAAACGCAAGCGGAAACGATTAAAAGCACCCAGACAAGATTAAAGACCAAGGGTAGTAGAACACTTGAACAAATGAACTACATACTTTATTCAACGGCACGTACTTACAAAATCCAACCTTACATACAAAGGCCACTAGGGTTAAAACCATCATCATCAAAAGGGGCAAGTGGTCGGGTAGGTTAGCCTAGCTTATACAAAAAGGGTCCACCAACTCCATGGGCTCCTCTTCGGGATCTTGCTCCATCGGTTCTTCCTCGGGATCCTAAAACGCTGTGACGAACCATTCATGGTCGGAGTCGGGGGTCTGAAATGGTTATATAATAACCATGAGAACGAGTCTCAATAGCAACACCCTAAACCCTACCTAGGCCAATGCGTATCCAGACAAGTCTTACCCAAACACATAATAGAACAACCACACGACTTAGGCCCTCGTGCCCAAATCAAACATATGTTAACCCTGCAGGTTAGGAACATAATAATACTGGCTCTGAGCCCAACAATGGTACATGCACACATATCAATTGGCCACGAACACATGCCATGCACATGCTTGCACTCGTTAATGCACTCTTGCACACGTGCCATCACTATGCATATGCTCACAATTCAGCTCAAATGGCATTCGGCACAGGAATTCGCGCGTGTTCTAATTATAGAATAGAATCCGCTTAGATACGTCCCATACCATACCCAGCAGATTTCATTGTATAAGCAGGCACTATGCATCACACGTAATCAATTCGCGCGTGTTCCGATTATAGAATAGAATCCGCTTAGATACGTCCCATACCATACCCAGCAGATTCCATCATATAATCAGGCATTATGCATCACACGTAATCATTTATCCATTAACTCGACCCGAAGGCCCGGTCCGAAGACCACGACCCGAAGGTCCGATCCGAAAACCACGACCCGAAGGCCAATCACAACACTCCGTGGCCAGCATAAAAACGCCCCAGGCCTAGTGTCTCTAGCCCGCGTCAAAACGCATCAGGCGCAACACCGATCTCCTTACCAACCAGAGCCCGCGTAAACGCATCAGGTTGGTCGTCTTCCAGATGTACCGGGCATCGTCCTGCTCCAAAGTGCATGAGAACGGCACACCCCGCGTAAACGTATCAGGGCGAAAGGTGATCACACATTCACACAACCGGTATTTATCTGAACCCCGCGTAAACGCGTCAGGGCATAATTAGGTGATCACATGTCCATGGCAAACACGCACTCTCGCATAATTTCGATACAAGCCTCACACTCGGCATGCATAATACGTGGCCATGTAATTTCGCACACAAATGTTGGTGCAATGTACCACGAGCATAATGTCCCACAATGTGCAACACAATTCAATGCCACGAATTCATGCTCAACGATCCACGTCATATGCTTAACTAATCCGAACAACACCATGGGGCAACACATGCGTATTTGGCACTTATGACGTATTCGGGCATTATGATGTACATTAACAAATCATCAATCGCACTCCACAACGGTCGGCCACACAAGCTTGCAACATGGCATTGCATAATCAAGCATAATTCACACCCAAAATAGCCACTACATGGCCCAACCAATCACACATGGCAATTCACGAACAAACCACATATTAGCCGTACAAGGCCCAATTAAATCCTCAATGGACAGCCACTAATCAGTCCGAGAGAGAGAAAAATCGAGAATATACAAAATCGGGTCCAATCTGGGCAGTTGCACAGTGACGGAAATTCATTTGAAATAAATAGCAAATCAATTCCAAAAATTATGAAATTTGTATATGTTGTACAAAACATCTTGATAAACATTTTCTGTGAGAACTCAAAACCCAGTTACAACCGTAAACACCTCGTTTTGACACTCAAAGTCGGACAGAACCCGGTTCACTTGAACAGCCCCTCAGACCATCAAAATACAACTCATTCAGTACCAAAATCACTTTGGAAAGCCCTGAAAGTTTTATATGTCATATAAAAAGTGTCTTTAACAATTTTTGTGAAGGAGGTTTGTTGAAATAAGGTCTGGAAAATTTTATAAAAATTCGGAAAGACAAAAAGGTCGGGTGAACAGTAAATCAGGCAGTTTTGTGACAGTCTGAAAACCGACTTCCGAATGACCCCAAAAAAATTCCAAAAATTCTGAAATTAAAGTATGTTATACTTAAAGATGTTGGAAATAAATTCTATGAAGAACACTTCCTCAGATTCGGCCCACAATGATCACCAAAAAAATAATAAAGCACAGAGGTATAGTAACAACCAGAAATCCAAGAATCATAAAACTTGCACCATTAAGCAAATCAAGCTTATACAACCACAAAACCAACCATGCACAGCCCCTAATCCATCCCTAGACATGCCATTAGTAACCCACTAACCTAACCAAGGATTAGGAAGTCACTTACAAGAGAGCTTAAGCAAGACAACCTAGCAAGGGAGCAAACAAGAGCCTTGGCACGGCAACGGCTACTCCGGCAAAGCAACGGCGAGGGTGGACAGCGGGTGGCAGCTCAGGTGGTCGGTGATGGTGTGAGGGTGATCGTGGGTGGTGGTGAGACGAAGGGGACGGCGGCTCACGGCGGCGGCACCGGCGGGCGGTGGCTTCGGCGAGCTGCGAACGGCGGCGTGAGGCCGGGAGGGGGAAGCTCACGGGAGAGGGGAGAGAGAAGAGTGGCCGGCTGACTCGAGAGAAAATGAAGAGGGGAGAGAGAGAGGAGAGAAAGAAGTGAGTGGGAAAATGAGAGAGTGAGAAAGGTGATGATGGCTTGCATGGGGAAGACCAAGGGGTAGGAAGAAAAGTTGGACTAGCAATGATGGACACACATGGGGAAGGGGGATGATGACAAGTGTCATCACCCTAGGGCTGTCACATCTCCACAAAAACCAATAAACAAAACCCCTAAAAATCCCAAAATTCGGAATACTAGAGGGCCCAAGGGTAAATCCGTCAATTTCTTCCGATACCGGGTCGAATTGCCATTTTTCGACCGTATTAACCCTATATATAAGTGGCTAACATAATTCGACGTCGTCCTTATAAAAACCATCCCGTAACCCACGAAAATCGGTCTCGAAGTCCGGATTAAATTTCACGATCAAATTTGCCAAATTTCCAATTTTCAAATCTCTCACTAACGGGCGACCGTTTTGGAGTTACGCGTATTGACCTCGGGTTGTCCGAATCGCGGCGATCTCGATTGTCGAGAGAACGAGAGGAATTATCGTTAGTTCCGGAGACACGATCGTCCTGTTCAAGTTCGGGACTAGTTGGCCACGTGTATTCTCGGTCTTGCAGAATCACCTGCTATCCGATCATACATCGTTGGCCTCGGCCAAACCGAGTCCGTTACCTTCCAAAGATCGGTCCACACTAGCCCAAAATACTTCCTCGTCTTTTCTCGAAATCAGGCTTAATTCGCGGTCGGGTCCCTGGTCCATGTACCTATTCCTAGTTAGCCATTCCCATTTGGTCAGTATCCCAAGAGTGATCAGCTCCAGGCGAGACTTACGAAAATGAAATATTGAATAAGACCCGCTCTATTCATTCCATAGATTGAGTCGAATTTCGGGATGTTACAACAGGCAGGCTTCAACCTCCTACCAAACGCCTAATTCTCTGTGGGGCAAGATCTGGAAGCTAAAAACACTCCCCAAAGTTAGATTATTCATATGGAGCATTTGCCAAAATGATCTACCAACCAAGGTTAACTTGTATAAAAGGAAGCTTTTACCTGAGCCTTGCTGCCCCATGTGCCGCAAGGAACTCGAAACGATGGAACATCTATTTCTCTTATGTGATAGGACAAAGCAGGTTTAGTCTAGTCCAGAATTCAATTTTCAGTTCTTTCACTAACAAGTGACCAAAATCAAGAAGTAGTTGTTGAACTATGACGATCTGACCCAAAAAAACCTATCCGATGAGATCATTGCGACCACTTTCTAGAATATTTGGTTAGCGCGTAATTCCTTTGTCTTCCAACACCAAATTCCTAGTCCTAGAAGCATAGCAGACTTAGCTTTTGCAATGCACTACAACTAGGGGTGTCAAAACCAAACAATATACCCGAATCGAAACATGAACAGACTCGACCCGATCCGAAGTTTTAGGTATTTTCGGGTCGGGTCAACTTCATGTTCGAGCATTAGCTAAGCAAATGGGTATCTCAATCGTTTCGGTTCGGTTCGTGTTTAGAACACGAACCGAACCGAAACACATATTTTTTTACTTTTTATTTTTAGAACCGAAACACATTTCACTTTGTAGCGCTGCAGTTCAACTTCGTCCTCCTTACATGATGTGTCTGAAGCTAAATTACCCAGCTAACAGTGTTGGCTGTCTTCCTCAATAACCGGCACTCGCTACAATAGCTAGACATATGTA